>CM067300.1:53460172-54090172 GCA_034231615.1 Meghimatium bilineatum | reverse complement strand
GAATGACTGGATGGGTCGCTAGGTTGTGGATGACTGGGGGATCGCTAGGTTGTGGATGACTGGGTGGGTCGCTAGGTTGATAGATGACTGGGTGTGTCGCTAGGTTGTGGATGACTGGGTGGGTCGCTAGGTTGGTAGATGACTTGGTGTGTCGTTAGGTTGTGGATGACTTGGTGGGTCACTAGGTTCACCGATAGACAGACAGAAAGTTAGAACATCTACATACGTAATAAAACTGTGTGTCAAAACATATCTGACAAAGTTTAGAGTACCACATTATCACAAATAAGAAGTGACACTAAGTTGAAGATAATAGAATGTTATCATTACTGGAAAACTAATAAATATGTACAAATAATCAATGTCAGATGGAAATGAAAAGCTGTAGAGAATAATCATATTTTCTAGGTCGAGAGTGGAAACGTGATTAAGAAAAGAAAACAGAGATATTGAATTAAAAACAATAAACTAAACTAGATTAGAATTAGGAAATGTATATAAGAACAAATAGAAATATGAATGGATGGATAAATACCGTAACGGGAAAATAGAAAGGTGGATGGATGGATAAAAGTAGTAACGGGATGACAGAAAAAATAAATTTCTGCAATAATGGGAAGATAGATAAGGTCATGCATTAGTATGAAGACAAAAAGGGTGGACGGATGAATGCATTAATGTGAAGATAAAAAGATGAATGGGTGGATGAATGCATTAATGTGAAGATAAAAAGATGAATGGGTGGATGAATGCATTAATGTGAAGATGGAAAGATGAATGGGTGGATGAATGCATTAATGTGAAGATGGAAAGATGAATGGGTGGATGAATGCATTAATGCGAAGATGGAAAGATGAATGGGTGGATGAATGCATTAATGTGAAGATGGAAAGATGAATGGGTGGATGAATGCATTAATGTGAAGATGGAAAGATGAATGGGTGGATGAATGCATTAATGTGAAGATGGAAAGATGAATGGGTGGATGAATGCATTAATGTGAAGATGGAAAGATGAATGGGTGGATGAATGCATTAATGTGAAGATGGAAAGATGAATGGGTGGATGAATGCATTAATATGAAGATGGAAAGATGAATGGGTGGATGAATGCATTAATGTGAAGATGGAAAGATGAATGGGTGGATGAATGCATTAATGTGAAGATGGAAAGATGAATGGGTGGATGAATGCATTAATGTGAAGATGGAAAGATGAATGGGTGGATGAATGCATTAATGTGAAGATGGAAAGATGAATGGGTGGATGAATGCATAAAAGTGAAGATGGAAAGATGAATGGGTGGATGAATGCATTAATGTGAAGATGGAAAGATGAATGGGTGGATGAATGCATTAATGTGAAGATGGAAAGAGAGAGATGGACAGACTGGCAGAAAGTAAAGCAGTCATGCATATGAGATAGATAGACAGATGGGTAGACGGGAAGATATATATATATATATATATATATATATATATATATATATATATATATATATATATATAGAGAGAGAGAGAGAGAGAGAGAGAGAGAGAGAGAGAGAGAGAATAAATAAATAAATAGATAGGCAGACACACAGACAGAAAACAATATGACTTGATGTTAGATAGAAAGATATATATATATAAATTACGGACACGTTGAATGAGTGATACATTAATAGACATATACATAGAATAACAGAAAAACAAAAGCTAACAGACAGACACACGAACAGACATATCGACAAATACACACGTAGATAGACAGACTTATAGATAGTGTCGCGAAGATTAATGTCAAGATTAGCTGAGTCCATGCTTGAAACGACGGTTTGGGAATACATCAAATGAATGATTACATAGACACTGTAGATGGTCTTCAGTCAGATAATTGACCTGAATAAATCCATTATAAAGTGAATTATCCCAATGGGAACTTGATCATTGTTTAATGTTTACTTTTCTCGCATGGACGTCTACAATGGGGAATCTGAGACCGTCTCATATTTAATATATTGTATACTAACACAACGAAATGTATTCTATTGTAATATTTATATATATAAAAATCAATATATGCCAGATGAAAATTGTAGGTTATGTAAAATAGATAAAGAGGAATAATGAATAGGGAGTGTAAATAATGAGCAATAGAATTAATGAGGGATATTGGGGAATAATGGATAGGAGGAATGAGTGATACTATACATGAGGGATAGGGTATAATAGATAGAGGAATGAGATATAGAAGTAATGAGGAGTAGAAGGAATGAGGGATCGTAGTAATGAGGGTTCGAAGTAGTGAGGAATAAAATGAATGAGGGATAGGAGGAATGGGGAATGGAATGAGTGAGTGATGGGAGAATGAGGGATAGGGAAATACAGGATAGGGGAAGCGTGATAGGGGACGCGATAGAGATAAGAGTGAAAAAAGGAATGACAGATAGAAGAAATGGGTAATGGTAGAAATGAAGGACATAGTGAATCTGAGATATAATAAATATGGGATATGGGAAATGAGAGATAGTACAGATGAGAGAAGAAATGAGGCATAGAAGAGATGAAGCATAGAAAGAATGAGGGATAGAATGAATGAAGAATATAAGAAATGAGGAATAGAATTAATAAGTGATAGACAGAATGAGGATAGAATCAATGAAAGAGAGAAGAAATGAGGGATAGAAAGAATCAGGGATAGAAGGAATGAGAAATAATGGACTAAGGGATAAAATGAATGAGGAATAGAAGTAATGAGAAATAGAAAGAATTAGGGACAGCAGGAATGAGAAATAATGGACTAAGGGATACAATGAATGAGGAATAGAAGTAATGAGAAATAGAAAGAATTAGGGATAGAAGGAATGAGAAATATAAAGAATTAGGGATAGAAGGAATGAGAAATAGAAAGAATTAGGGATAGAAGAACAAATATTTAGTCTTGGATCGACTACGTCTATCTTGTCTTTATAAGAGGTGTTCTGCAGCAATTGATCTTGTCACATCAATCAATCAATCAATCAATCAATCAATAAACCAGAAATCATTCAGGGTCGTAGGGGTACCACATTGGATGCTTCAGCACACAGAGTGATAAAATGAATAATATCCTCAGAAATGCGGATGAATGTGGAAATATATTGTCCTGTCCATTCCTTGATGTTGTCTGTCCATGCCTTTATTTGCCCTCCTTTTATTCTTCCGCCTTCGACATTTCACTTCGGTATATTTCCCTACTTGTCACACGTAGATGATCCATTGGCCCACGTGCATCAGGTACAAAACCTTTTCTTATTTCTGAGCCCGTTTCTAGTATAGGAAGCACTCGACAGTAGGGTTGGAAGAGAGTGACTCAGTCTTTCTTCACCGAAAGCTTGCGTGGATTCCCAATCGTGCAAATGCACCTGGAAAGTAAACGGTAGACACACTATCGGAGAAGGGAACACAAGGAGAACATTCATGCACACAAAATACCATACACACAAAATACCATACACACAAAATACCATACACACAACATACCATACACACAAAATACCATACACACAAAATACCATACACACAAAATACCATACACACAAAATACCATACACACAAAATACCATACACACAAAATACCATACACACAAAATACCATACACACAAAATACCATACACACAAAATACCATATACACAAAATACCATACACACAAAATACCATACACACAAAATACCATACACACAAAATACCATACACACAAAATACCATACACACAAAATACCATACACACAAAATACCATACACACAAAATACCATACACACAAAATACCATACATACATTTACAATGATGTATACATCAGTGAACAAAAAGACAGGTCACAACAGCTGGGTAAGCTGGGGGGGGGTGGCACTTATGTACATACGCAGACTCCCGAAGCCATACGTGATGATGGCAGATGTTGGGGAACCAAATAGGATCCAGGCCTTCTCAAAGGAAGCGGTTGCCACTCACTGTGAAATACTATCTCTACACACTCCTCTTCTATTCTCTTGTCATTAGAGACTGCATATTCCCAGTTGTAGCATATGGTTACTTAGAATATCATGGAAGGATAAAATCAGAAACTCAGATATTATAAACACACTGAATATTCCAGAGTGTTGGTTACTAAACACAATAGCAAAAAGAAAACTACACCTGTTTGATCATATAAAGAGACATAACTGTTTAGAAAGACAAATAATGGAGGGAAGAGTGCCTGGGAAGAGGAGAAGGGGCAGACCAAGAAGACGATGGACTGACGACATTAAAGATAACATGAATACATCGCTATAAAATGCACGCCACATAGCCCAAGACAGAGAGGGGTTCGGAGATTTCATTGGGAAGACAACGTTCTGGAAGGAATACGTCACACGACACAGCATATGGTTTCGAATCTTGGAAACTCATCATTAAGGTGAGAAACATTATTGCATTATTTGAAACACAATGATTCAGAATAATCATCATAATAATCTGCACTACTAGATAAGGACATAATAAAGAAAAAATATCAAATACCACTTAAACATGACACTCGCAGAAGATGGACCATTAGCTTAAGATCGTGAGTTTACACAGGCTGGGATGATCTAGACATCAGTGTATGCCATCTCATGATGTTTATGATGGTGTAGTAACATTTATACGTTCGTTCGCAGTGTTATTCCTGACTACGCTGTTCAACTGTTAAAGCAACTACTACTAAGTTATCAATGGAAATACCAAGTAAAGGATGAATGCATATATAGAAGAATAGGGAGATTTCGTGGAAAGAGAAGAAAACAAACAAAGAGCTTCTGACAACACTGCATATGTAACATCATCATAATTAAGTGCCGTCTCCGCAAAGAAGGTTGGCTGCAACGGATCTCCACCATCCCCTGTGTCTGTTCTTGGTGGTGCACTCTGTTAGACTGTAACCTGTCCATCGTGTGATGTTCGCCTCCTTGCTCGCCTCCTTTTGACTTTACCCTCAAGTAAGGTCTTCAATAAGGTGTCATGTCTTTTAATGTGACTAAAATGTTTTATTTGCGTGATCTTTATTTCTCTTAATAGTTCTTTCTTCATATTACGTGTCTTTAGCACCTCTTTATTTGTTTTCTTCTCTTTCCATGATGTTCTCCCTATTCTTCTATATACCCACATCTCAAAGACATCAATTCTGTCTTCTAATTGTTTATTTAGTGTCCATGTTTCTGAGCCATTCATTAATGTAGAGTAGATATAGCATTTCATAATTCTCATTTTTTCCAATATAATTCGCATATGTAGTAAAAAGTATTAAAAGAAATTAATATTAAACACAGCAACTACTTTGAGCATATTAAAATATATGAGACCTGGTTGAATACATTACTTGAGGGTAAAGTTGAGAGGCTGAGATCAAGAGGTAGGCAGAGATACAAGTGGGATGTAAACATTAACAGATGAACAGGATACAATGTAGCATAGTGCACCACCACGTACCGGTAACTTTACTAGCAAGACAAGTTACAGAAATAGTTAGATGTTTGTAACGGTCAATATTGAATACGGAGAGGGCACTTACTGATGGTGCCAGGAGTCATAAATAATGTCGTATCATACACAACTCTTCCAGGTACACAGACCTGCGCACTTAGTTTGGATTTCCCAGCATGAAGAAATGTACGAGAAATAAAATATTAGAGATAAATTGTTAACGGATTATTTATTACATTTCCTACACAAACAAGTACTACATTATTTATCAAGACAAAATTATCAATACACAGTCTTTTCCCCGATACTATATAGAATCAAACCCTAGTCGATTGGTCACATATTTGATGATCCAGGCAATAGATATTTTACCCAAGCAGAGAAATCTCATTTCACAGGAGCACGCAGGATCTCAATTTAGTTCCGCGTAATGTTGGTCCGAACAAATATCATGGGGCCAATTGAGTGTGGTATACCGGATTTTATCAGAGTCTAGTTATTAGAAGTTACGTACTTTTGTGAAAGGGTGTAAGCCATGAAGATTGAAAACACCGCAATGTGTTACAAGATGTGAGCTTCTCAAAATATGAGACCTAACAGCAGTGTCAATTTAACACGTTTCATTGTTTTCTCATTCAAGCGTATATTATCATAATCAGGTGCCGTGCCGACCGCCGATCATTGATACCCAGTATCACTTATGATAACAGTTATTAACTTTGTGTCACGCTAATTCAAACAAATATATATTCAAGCTGCTGTCCTGAATCTCTCTCGCCTTCACTCTTCCCTGTCTCAAGCTGCTGTCCTGAATCTCTCTCGCCGTCACTCTTCCCTGTCTCAAGCTGCTGTCCTCAATCTCTCTTCGCCTTCACTCTTCCCTGTTTCAAGTTGCTGTCCTGAATCTCTCTCGCCTTCACTCTTCCCTGTCTCAAGCTGCTGTCCTCAATCTCTCTCGCCTTCATTCTTCCCTGTCTCAAGCTGCTGTCCTGAATCTCTCTCGCCTTCACTCTTCCCTGTCTCAAGCTGCTGTCCTCAATCTCTCTCGCCTTCACTCTTCCCTGTCTCAAGCTGCTGTCCTGAATCTCTCTCGCCTTCACTCTTCCCTGTCTCAAGCTGCTGTCCTCAATCTCTCTCGCCTTCATTCTTCCCTGTCTCAAGCTGCTGTCCTGAATCTCTCTCGCCTTCACTCTTCCCTGTCTCAAGCTGCTGTCCTCAATCTCTCTCGCCTTCACTCTTCCCTGTCTCAAGCTGCTGTCCTGAATCTCTCTCGCCTTCACTCTTCCCTGTCTCAAGCTGCTGTCCTCAATCTCTCTCGCCTTCACTCTTCCCTGTCTCAAGCTGCTGTCCTCAATCGCTCTCGCCTCCAGTCTGTCCCGTGTCAATGTGTCGTCCTTAATCTCTCTCACCTTCAGTCTGTCCCTTCTCAGGGTGCAGTCGTTAATCTCTCTCACCTTCAGTCTGTCCCGTGTCAGGGTGCAGTCGTTAATCTCTCTCACCTTCAGTCTGTCCCGTGTCAGGGTACAGTCGTTAATCTCTCTCACCTTAGGCCTGTCCCATCTCAAGGTGCTGTCCTCAATCTCGCTCACCTTCAGCCTGTCCCATCTCAAGGTGCTGTCCTCAATCTCGCTCACCTTTAGTCTGTCCAGTATCAAGGTGCTATCGTTAATCTCCCGCACCTTCAGTCTGTCCCGTCCCAAGGTGATGTCGTTAAACTCTCTCACGTTTAGTCTGTCCAGTCTCAAAGTGATATCATTAATCTCTCTCACCTTCTGTCGGTCCCTCCTCAAAGTGCTGTCGTTAATCTCGCTCACCTTCAGCTTCTGCCGTCTCAAGGTGTCGGCCTCAACATCTCTTGTAGATCGTCTTTCCCGTTTTAATTATGTTCTTTATATCCCCCGCTCTTATTAGATCCCCCGCTCTTATTAGATCCCCCGCTCTTATTAGATCCCCCGCTCTTAACTTGATCAAAACAATTAATATTGTCTCTGTCTGATTTTCTTTAGTAAACCCGTTCTTGTTTTCTATCCTTTCAGCAGATCCTCGTTAGTTGTTTTAATTATTCATGGTACTCTCATCATTCTTCTATGTTTTTTTATGTGTCAATATCCCTAGGAATTTCCAGCAGCTTGTACTTACTTCCTCATGTAGTGGGGGTGGATTGTCAATGCTTTCTGTCATGTCCAGTGGCTTTCTTCATATCCATTATTCTTCTGCTATACAATGTCATTTGAGGAAGTCTTATACACTGTGTATCTTCTTTCTTTGAACTCGGTGCTTAGCAGCTGTCATTCGCCTTGAAAATGACATAATTATGCTTTGTTCGGTTGGGTACCGAATCCTATTTTCTCTGTTTGCGATGTATTCTGCAAAAGCGACAGACTAGGAATTAATACTTCTGATCTGGTTAGGAATTATTGCCTACATATGTGATTATTTCCCGTGGTTATATTTATAAGTTTATTTGTATCATTTATTAATCTAAATATAAATATATCTAGGCTTCGGGTTAGAATTAGTTATGTAAAACATAACTAACCCTAATCCCTAACCATAACCCTAAAAATACATATTTAAATTAATTATTGATTAATTATTAATGGATAATAAACAAGCAAATATAAGACAGTATTGATGTCTTGAGATATGGATATATAGAAGAATAGGGAGAATATCATGGAATAGTTACAACCTCTTTGTTTTATTTTATTTCTTTTATTTGTCACTTTCCCTATAAATTACCAGCAGCCTGTTTTTACTTCCAAATTCAGTTGGGTAGTTTGTCAGAGCTTTTTTTTCGTAGTCATAGTTTCAAAGACATCAAAATGCGAACGAGAAAACGAACAAGTGTATCTAATAAGATTATATATTTTTATCACCTCTATGAGGACACCACAGTTTCATAGTGATAAGAAACATAATAAGGCCGGCAATGGCATCATTCCGTAAAATAAAGAATATACTGCGGTATGTCCCTGATAATAGTAGAAGTGATGGGGTTATCTCTTCAGAACTACATACCATTCTAACAACGGTTATAAAGCCAGAGGCAGACCATGTAAAAGATGGATCACAGAAATCAAAGAAGCCACAGGAACAAGCTTACAAACAGCGCACAAGAAGGCCATCTCCAGAGAACTCTTCCACCCCTGACGCTGCAATGCAAACAAGGGACACAGCGTATAGATAGATAGATAGAATTACTACTTGTGTGTGTGCGCACTCCATTGTCTTTGTTTTCGCGTGTTTGTACCTGAACATGTTTTGTGTCACAAACAATAAACAGGACAGTGAACAATTTGAGGCAACAAAGATGTGGTTCTATGGAAGAATGTACTATTGTCTACGAACCCCGCCGAAGACGGATGTATCGAGTCATTGGCGCAAATAAAACGGCGACCCAACGCATTTCCATTCTCTGGAATACTTCCTGCAGGAAATCTAGTAGGACTGTGATCCTACTGTAAGGGAGATCCAGCGGGAGTTTGAGAATGAACGCTGAAGAAGAAGTCTAAGAGCAAGTAGCGGTTCTGGTTTGTAAGTGGTGCCTACCTACGTCTTGTATGGTTAACTAATATAAATAGTATATCAATAATGCATCACCGTCATCAAGCGCTGTCTCCGCAACGAAGGTTGGCTGTAATAGACCTCCAACACCCCTGTCTCTTATTTTTTGGTAGTGCACTCTGCTAGAATGTAATCTGTCAATCTTGTGTTTTTACTCTTCCACTTATAGCTCAAATATTTACTGATGAAATATTATAAGAGAAACTCAGATATTATAATCACATTGAAGTTGCCAGAGTGTTGGTTACTAAACACAATAGCAAAAAGAAAACTACACCTGTTTGGTCATTATATATATTGGAGATAAATAATGGACGGCAGAGCACCTGGGAGGAGGAGGAAAAGCACACCAAGAAGACGATGGACTGACCACATTAAAAATAACATGAAGACGTTGCTGGAAAATGCAGGCCACATGGCCCAAGACAAGAGAAGGGTTCAGGGAGTTCATTAGAAAGACAACGTTCTGGAGAGAATACGTCACATGACAATGACTTGTAGCTTTGCCTACCTCTCTCTCGACTCTCTTCGACTGCACCCTCAAGTACGGTCTTCAACAAGGTGTCATGTTTTTTTTAATATGCCCAAAATATTTTACTTCCTTGGCATCTGGGATACTATTGAGTTACTAATTTTTGAGACTAACGGGAATTGAACCAATCCGTTCAACTGCACCAAATCGCCTAGCAAATATTGAACACGCGTTCTTCCGTACTTGACTAACTGCATCTCCAATAAAAGATGTGATTTCGACAAGCCATTCAAACCGTGCACACAAAGTCACCCGAACGGACCAATCGAGACAAGGATTATTACAACAACAACAAACATCCCGTACAGGTATTGAAATATCTTCAGTAACAACAAACATATAACATAATATCCATAGTATTGGAGATGCTGTTATTCAAGTACGGAAGAACGCGTGTTCAATAGTTACTAGGCGATTTGGTGCCGTTGAACGGACTGGTTCAATTCCCATTAGTCTCAAGAATTTTTAAAAATTGTCCTCTGGCTTCCTACTTAAATTTACTTGTATTGAGATATTATGGCAATCAGACCGATACAAGCAGGACTGGGAATATGAGGTGGGGGGGGGGGGCAGACTGAGAAATATTTTCATCCAGAAGTCACAGGAACATCATTAAGCGTACACACTTCGAAATGTATTGGGGAGCATGTCTGGGCGTGCCTGGAGTGCAGTGACTTAGACTCATAATTAACAAGATAATATAACACATGTGACTGCACGGTTTTACTTCTTCTTCTTCTGCGTTCGTTCTCAAACTCCTGCAGTTTAGCAGGATGTAGTCCGGAGAACGGAATGCTTTGTGTCATGGTTTACAGCACTACTGCGATATCTGCACCTAAGGCCTGACACATCCGGCTTCAGCATGGCTTTGGGTCACTGACCCTATATGAGATGGGACAGCCAACTCCATCCAATAACCTCCTTAGTCACTTTTTACAACATGAGTGGAATGTAAACAGTGTTGCTATTCTTTGTTCACCTTTCGGGCCCAGGCAACACATTGGCGACGGTTTTACTATAGCCACATTTGTCCATGAATCATAAATCACGTAGTCTGAGTGAGCATCGCATGGCCATGACAGACAATGTCTGCTCTAGACACGGCACTTAAACACGCTCACGACATAACTTCGTATATACAACTAGTATTTCGAAAACTTTTTTTCTATAGTGTTAAACAAAAAACTCATTTCTTCCTGGTCTGGGGTGGAACATGATAGCCTGGCCTCTCGATTTATTTTTAATGGAAGTCCAATGTCTCAGTGTCCAGTTTTATGGTGCCTTTAACACGAGAGATTTCTTATTAAAATGTGGACATCCCGTGAGCGAGCGGCGAGGGCCAGACAGAGGTCGTGTAGAGAGCGCTAAATTTATGTGAACAACTTCATTAAAATCTGGTATAATGTCCCCTGAAATGGAAGTCTGGAGTCAGAGAAAGGTGAAGAAGTTGAGAATATATTCTCCATCATTACGTGTCCTGCAGCGAGTTGTATGTCATCATGGCTATTTTCATTTATTCTTTTCCCTGCACTCCCAGAATTCATCTTCAATACACTGAACAACAGAAAAATCCAGTCTCATTTTACAGAGAAAACCAGATAATCTCATTCAGTGACACTATGGATACTCACCAGTACAAATAGCCATCTCTTTCTATTCCTACTCTGTAGTTTTTCATAAAATGAACGATGTCATTCTATTTTCTAATACATATAATCTCTCATACATGTGTTGTCGTCAATTATCCTTCATTATTACTTGAAATAGGCCGTAGAAAATGTTTAAATTTAATTCTATAAAACCAGCATATTTACATTATATACAGTTTGTTTCTAAAATGATTACTGTAAAACGTAATTTTGTTATCTCAATACCTCGTGGTCCTGAAGCATCATTTTTTGCATACGATCATATAGGTCGCATCCCAATTATTTTATAATTTAACAGTAAGTTGTGTTTTTTTTTAAATATTTTCATCCACAAATTCTTTGTACATTGTATTTGTTTTTTGTGCTTCAAAAATGTATTAGGCCTATTCGTTGAGGTAAATAGTATGTGATAGTTTATGCTTTACGGAGGTTCAAATCTATCTTGTGTGCTCTCACCTGGTTATTATATGGCTTCAAATCTAATACATCATACAGCAATTATGAGATAATATTTTTTATAAGCCTATTTCACCTTCCCTGTCTTTACAATATAAGGGACATCAATTGGCAGGGCACAATTACAAACACATAGGTCCTGCAATGAGAAAATCGCCATAGATAATAGGAATGGCGAACGCATGATATGGCTCAGATGACTGGGTCATATACGAAGAATAAACGACAACCATATCCCACAACATATATTGTATGTTGAACTTTCAGAAGAGAAAAAATCAGAGACACGCCACTCATGAGACGCAACGACGATGTAAGCAATTTCTCACTGACATATTTTTCTATTCATTTCAAAATCTGGAAAAATGTGACAGAAGAACGTGGCATTTGTTGGACGACACCACACAAAGTTTCTAGTTACCGGTGCTCCTTACGGGAGGGACCCAATGGTGGGCTCTCGGCTATGAAGGCAACAAGGCCCAACTCTACTGTAGAGTTGTTTTTTTCTTATACCTAAACACGCTTGAGGAGAGAAATGGTTCAGTTCCCGAAAGCCTGAAGCACAAATGGAACGAAGTTGTTCAGCTCGAGAACACGCTTCAAATCCCCAGTGCTCCAAAACAAGGGGTGAGACTCAAACTTGGACGACGAGTTCACGATGTCGGTGAATGACACATGGCTAAGAAGGCGAAAGAGCCTGGGTCCAGGTCTTCAATCGAGTTCTTCTTAAACCAGAACCAGGATCGAAGAAGAGAAAAGATTCAGTGCACATGCACAAAACGTATAATTGCACGAGGCACATTCAATGGCTGTGAATAGGCCTCGTGCGAGATAGACGTGAACGACAATGGTATCGGCGAAGGGTCAAATACACACTCGCCTACAGCTGTGACAGGTTAATGAGGCCCACTTCCCGAATTAAAAGCATGATGAAAATGGATGTGTCAACCTTGGTGCACATAACACAGTTCTGCTGTGGAACTAGCAGTACAACGTACTTCACGCTTCCCGGCGGAAATCACACGATTATCTGTGGTGGTTATCAAAGAGCGAACTCAAATATTGCAGTGATCTCTAAATATTGGCAACTATGGTTATAAAGTCAGAAAATATAAACATGAATCTCAAATGTCCTAGATTTGGCTTTAAGAGGTACTTCTGGGGATGAAAAGATACCGATTATTGTCTTTTCGAGGTACAATTAAATCATTATGTTTGCACACGTCGTAGCGTCGGCGGTAGAAGCAAAAATGTATTATATTAACATTCTTAAAAGGACTCCATGAACTTCTAAAAACGCAAAATATGATCAGTAGTAGATTACAGAAAACATGATCTGTGGTAGATTACAGAAAACATGATCAGTGGTAGATTACAGAAAACAGCATCAGTGGTAGATTACAGAAAACATGATCAGTGGTAGAGTACAGAAAACATGTTCAGTGATAGAGTACAGAAAACATGATCTGTGGTATATTACAGAAACAATGATAAGTGGTAAATTACAGAAACATGATCAGTGGTAGATTACAGAAAACATGATCTGTGGTAGATTACAGAAAACATGATCTGTGATAGATTACAGAAAACACGATCAGTGATAGATTACAGAAAACATAATCAGTGATAGAGTACAGAAAACATGATCTGTGGTAGATTACAGAAAACATGATCTGTGATAGATTACAGAAAACACGATCAGCGATAGATTACAGAAAACATGATCTGTGGTAGATTACAGAAAACATGATCTGTGATAGATTACAGAAAACATGATCTGTGATAGATTACAGAAAACATGATCTCTGATAGATTACAGAAAACATGATCTGTGGTAGATTACAGAAAACATGATCAGTGATATATTACAGAAAACATGATCTGTGGTAGATTACAGAAAACATGATCTGTGATAGATTACAGAAAACACGATCTGTGATAGATTACAGAAAACACGATCAGTGATAGATTACAGAAAACATGATCTGTGATAGATTACAGAAAACACGATCAGTGATAGATTACAGAAAACATGATCAGTGATAGAGTACAGAAAACATGATCTGTGGTAGATTACAGAAAACAGCATCAGTGGTAGATTACAGAAAACATGATCAGTGGTAGAGTACAGAAAACATGTTCAGTGATAGAGTACAGAAAACATGATCTGTGGTAGATTACAGAAACAATGATAAGTGGTAAATTACAGAAACATGATCAGTGGTAGATTACAGAAAACATGATCTGTGGTAGATTACAGAAAACATGATCTGTGATAGATTACAGAAAACACGATCAGTGATAGATTACAGAAAACATAATCAGTGATAGAGTACAGAAAACATGATCTGTGGTAGATTACAGAAAACATGATCTGTGATAGATTACAGAAAACACGATCAGCGATAGATTACAGAAAACATGATCTGTGGTAGATTACAGAAAACATGATCTGTGATAGATTACAGAAAACATGATCTGTGATAGATTACAGAAAACATTATCTCTGATAGATTACAGAAAACATGATCTGTGGTAGATTACAGAAAACATGATCAGTGATATATTACAGAAAACATGATCTGTGGTAGATTACAGAAAACATGATCTGTGATAGATTACAGAAAACACGATCTGTGATAGATTACAGAAAACACGATCAGTGATAGATTACAGAAAACATTATCTGTGATAGATTACAGAAAACACGATCAGTGATAGATTACAGAAAACATGATCAGTGATAGAGTACAGAAAACATGATCTGTGGTAGATTACAGAAAACATGATCTGTGATAGATTACAGAAAACATGATCTGTGATAGATTACAGAAAACACGATCAGTGATAGATTACAGAAAACATGATCAGTGATAGATTACAGAAAACATGATCTGTGATAGATTACAGAAAACACGATCAGTGATAGATTACAGAAAACATGATCAGTGACAGAGTACAGAAAACATGATCTGTGGTAGATTACAGAAAACATGATCTGTGATAGATTACAGAAAACACGATCTGTGATAGATTACAGAAAACATGATCTGTGATAGATTACAGAAAACATGATCAGTGATAGAGTACAGAAAACATGATCTGTGATAGATTACAGAAAACATGATCTGTGATAGATTACAGAAAACATGATCTGTGATAGATTACAGAAAACACGATCAGTGATATATTACAGAAAACATGATCAGTGATAGAGTACAGAAAACATGATCTGTGGTAGATTACAGAAAACATGATCTGTGATAGATTACAGAAAACACGATCTGTGATAGATTACAGAAAACACGATCAGTGATAGATTACAGAAAACATGGTCTGTGATAGATTACAGAAAACATGATCAGTGATAGAGTACAGAAAACATGATCTGTGGTAGATTACAGAAAACATGATCTGTGATAGATTACAGAAAACACGATCAGTGATAGATTACAGAAATCATGATAAGTGATAGATTACAGAAAACATGATCAGTGGTAGATTACAGAAAACATGATAAGTGATAAATTACAGAAAACATGATCAGTGGTAGATTACAGAAAACATGATAAGTGATAAATTACAGAAAACATGATCAGTGGTAGATTACAGAAAACATGATCAGTGATAGAGTACAGAAAACATGATAAGTGGTAAATTACAGAAAACATGATCAGTGGTAGATTACAGAAAACATGATAAGTGATAAATTACAGAAAACATGATCAGTGGTAGATTACAGAAAACATGATCAGTGATAGAGTACAGAAAACATGATATGTGATAAATTACAGAAAACATGATCAGTGGTAGATTACAGAAAACATGATAAGTGATAAATTACAGAAAACATGATCAGTGGTAGATTACAGAAAACATGATAAGTGATAAATTACAGAAAACATGATCAGTGGTAGATTACAGAAAACATGATCAGTGATAGAGTACAGAAAACATGATAAGTGATAAATTACAGAAAACATGATCAGTGGTAGATTACAGAAAACATGATAAGTGATAAATTACAGAAAACATGATCAGTGGTAGATTACAGAAAACATGATAAGTGATAAATTACAGAAAACATGATCAGTGGTAGATTACAGAAAACATGATCAGTGATAGAGTACAGAAAACATGATAAGTGATAAATTACAGAAAACATGATCAGTGGTAGATTACAGAAAACATGATAAGTGATAAATTACAGAAAACATGATCAGTGGTAGATTACAGAAAACATGATAAGTGATAAATTACAGAAAACATGATCAGTGGTAGATTACAGAAAACATGATCAATGATAGAGTACAGAAAACATGATAAGTGATAAATTACAGAAAACATGATCAGTGGTAGATTACAGAAAACATGATAAGTGATAAATTACAGAAAACATGATCTGTGGTAGATTACAGAAAACATGATCTGTGGTAGAGTATAGAAAACATGATCTGTGGTAGAGTATAGAAAACATGATCTGTGGTAGAGTATAGAAAACATGATCTGTGGTAGAGTATAGAAAACATGATCTGTGGTAGAGTATAGAAAACATGATCTGTGGTAGAGTATAGAAAACATGATCAGTGGTTCATGACCAGTCTGAAATATGCTAGCTTGTTGTTTATTTTTCAGTTTTGAGGAGCCAGTCTTCTATGTTCAGATCTTTGCTGACGTCTGCGGTAATTCGACTTTCTTCCCGTGATATTTCCCGTGAAGACCTTTCTATAGCATTTCATTTCGAATATCAAGAGCTCTAATGGTCCTAATTCCAGAACATACAATAATCAAACACTTACGTAACAACGTTCACAAAATTGAATTAAATTTCAAAAGACATTTCAGAAACGTTCCCTGTGTTAAACATTGCGTGTACAATTGTGCTTATACTGTAAGCAATTACCTCTCTATATTTGTTTGCATTAGTCGTGAAGATTCTAAATTAGTTTCAATAATTGGACTTGAGTGAAAGTGCCTGCTGTTAGATTGTGAATTCTTAATGCGATCTTTAATTAAGAAATGTATTTTAAGGTATGCTTGTTTTCAAGGAGCGGTATCATAACAATAGGCATAAACAGACATCATGGTTTCTTTAGTTCCTGGTCATTTATGTTCAGAACCATTACCTCGGGGATATGCATGAAATTATACAAATGTTTGAATGACGACTATTACAACGATATAATGGAACCTTCAAGGTATGTATTTATAAGCTCATGCAATTCATATTATTCATAAAACTTTCTCATAAATTCATAAAACTTACTCATAAATTCATAAAACTTGCTCATATATTCATAAAAATTGCTCATAAATTCATAAAACTTGCTCATAAATTCATAAAACTTGCTCATAAATTCATAAAACGTGCTCATAAATTCATAAAACTTACTCATAAATTCATAAAACTTGCTCATAAAATGCCGGGTTGGGGGGGGGGATGACAGGAGGAAAAGGGGCAGAAAATAACATCAAAACTGTGATCTGCAACAAATTTGATAAGAGGCTATTAAGGAGTGTTAGGAGTGCAGATGAATGTTCTAAACATTCCTCAAACGTCATCATGAAGTCCAATTGTTCAGGTTGAAAAGGGCAGATATCGCAGCCATGCTGTAAACTGTGGCATAACGTATTACCTTTCTTTGAGATACATCCTCCTTACCAGCGGGAGTTTGAGATAGAACGCATAATGCAGTTTGGGAACTCAAGTCTGATTGGTAGTGAGTTAATAGCTACTGACACCATTAAGCCTCTCGTGTGGCTACTGAAACTATCCATCCTCTTGTGTGGCTACTCACAGCATTAAGCCTCTCGTGTGGCTACAGAACCATCAAGCTACTCATGTCCATGCTTAAGGTATGAAGCCTCCCAAATGAGTACACAACCCTTCAAGCCTCTCATATGACTACTCAATCCAAGCCTCTCATATCCCTACTCAGTCCATCACACAACTCATATGGCTGATCAACCCATCCAGCCTCTCATACGTCTACTCAACCCACTATGCATTTCATGTGGCTGCATAAACCAAAAAGCCTCTCATGTCGCTAAACAATATATCAAGCCTCTCATGTGGCTACTCATAGCTCTCTTGTGTGCTGAGTATATTGTGGAATTTGTCACCTCTTTTATTTTGATGGTCCATCGTTTTCGTGGTCGGACTCTAGGTCTGCCTTCACTGTATCTGTGTAGCGTAGCTTGTTGTGGTAAGCTGTCTGATGGTAGTCTGCTGATGTGTGCAAACCATTTGATCTGATGTCTCTTAATATATTCTAAGATTGGGGCGGTGCCGGTTCTTTGTCTAATGTCTTCATTTCTCACTCTGTCTCTTAGCGATATTCCTCTGATTCTATGTAAACATGCCGTTTCAGCTGACACAAGTTTACGTGTGTCGTGTGCTGTCGTTGTCCATGTTTGACATTGGTTACACACTTTGACATAGTAATCTTTTTGAATAGTGTTATTTTGGTGTTTAAATATACATTTTGTTTCTGGAAAATGGGTGTCGTTTTCCCTAGGACTTGGTATGCTTTAATACATCTATTGTGTATTTCTTTACTGCTCTTGCCGTTTGTTGTTATATTGCTTCTAAGTATGTGAATTCCTTCACTTGTTTAAGTCTGTTCTTTCTAATATATATTTAAATATTGGTGTTTCTTTCTTTACTTCCCATCTTCATTACTTCTGTCTTTTCTATATGTATCTTCATGTTAAAGGTTTGACAATTTTTATGTAATCTGTCTATTTGTCGTTGTAGTTGCTTTTCTAATGACGCTACTAGTGCTTGGTCGTCTGCAAATCATCATCAGGTGCCATGCCGGGTGGCGTAGGCGGCCATGTCTCTCCACAGCTCTCTGTCCACAGTATTATGTATCAAAGTCGTTGTTGTTTCCTTGCCGTGCCAGGTTGTCTAACTGTCTAATATTGTCTCACGTTGTCGCCCTCTGTCTCTCCTGCCTTCAATCTTGCCTGTTGTGATTATGTTCTCTAAACCTGCCTGTCTCATGAAGTGGTCAAAAAAAGAAGATTGCCTTTTTCTTATATTGTTGATTAAGGTCCGTTTCGCATTTGCCTCTTTCAACACCTCTACATTAGTTTTTCTGGCAGTCCATGGTATTCTCAGCATTCTTCTGTAGAACTAAATCTCTGTTGCCTCCAATTTCCCACTTTCCAGTTTGTTTATTGTCCAAGACTCGCACCCATATGTTAATATAGGGGTTATATAGCACTGCAGAACTATCTTTCTCACCTCTAATGACAAGGTCTTATTACACAGTATATTTTTCATTTTTCTGAATGTTGTTTTTGCCTATCCTATTCTGCATCTTATTTCTGTTGAACTTCTTCCATCTGCTGTATTCGTTGTACCTAGATACGTCTGCAAATAGCAATTCATTTAAGTTATCCATCATATTGGTGTCTTCTGTTGCCTTTGCTACTCTGCAGATGTGGGCTGTGTATGTTATTAACAATAGGGGAAAGGGAATAGTATACACCTCTGTCTCAATCCCGAGAGAATGTGGAAATTACTGAATGCACATGTGCTCGTTCCTACTGCGTATTGACTATAGGCGTATATGCTCTTACATAGGCGTATCAGAAGTTGGGGAACTGCATATGTCTGTAGTGTTATCCATAGTTGTGCTCTATCCATTCCATCGAAAGGTTTTTCTTGGTCCACGAAAGCTGAATGTAAGTCTTGGTTATATTCTATTGCTCTTTCTGAAAGTTGTTTGATGGCAAGGATTACGTCTGTACAGCTTTTATTTTTCCGGAAGCCTAATTGTGTGTTGTTGAGCTGTGGTTCTATATATGCGTGCATCCTTCTCTCTAGTATCTTGCTAAATATATTTTCTATGTGGCTTAAGAGTGATATGCCTCTATACTTAGTGGCATTTTACTGCATTTGTTCTTCCAGGTGGGAACAATCACAGCTGTATTCCACTCCTGTGGTGTCTTCTGTGTCTTCCATATCACATTGAACAGTCTGTGTATCCACTTTATACCTGTCACGGTTAACATTTTTATTAGTTCTATAGTTACGCCTTCTATTCCTGGTGCTTTGTTATTTGGTGCATTTTTAACTGCGTCTTCAATTTCTAATTTCAGCATGCATGGTTCTAGATCTTCTTCTATTGTATTCATTGCTGTACTCACTTCTCCTTCCTTTAACTTTAACAATTGATTGAAGTAATTCTTTTTTCCTCTCCATGATTTCTTGGAGACTATTTATTATGTTGCCATGTTCATTGTTGATTGTTTCTGTTGGTTATTAAGTGTCTTTTTTTTTACTTCTCATGTAGAGCTTTCTTGTAGAACATCTTTGGTGCATTTTTCCTATCCTTGTTAATATGCAAAATGCCTATCCATCTCTCCATATTCTTGCCGTGATTTAATTTTGACAGATTTGATGATTTTCTTAGTGTTATTCTTTGTAGTCTTGTATACTACGTAATTTTCATGCGCTTTTCTTGTTGCCCATTTCTTGTATTTTTTAGTTTTATCGTTCGTTGTGATCTTTACCTCTTAAAATAGCTCAAGTAGTGAATAAAGGAAAGAAAAACAACATCGGGCATTGGTTATATATTGAAATCGAAGCTGTAACAATAACAAAATGGAGGTTGTGGTCGAACCACGACCTTCGAACAATATACAGAAGAAGTTATAAAAAAAGGTACCCCATAAGAAGAGGCACACCCTTTTAACCAAGAACGTTAGTCCGATGTGGTTATGTCATATTTTTTTACCATTAAAATTATTGAAGGTACAGTAGTAGTAATATTATGCAGAGAGCATATATGGTGTATATAACGTCGATGTGCACCGACGTCACACAGATACTAAATACTCACATTTCAATTGATAAAAACCCGGTGTCGCACAACAATCTGATACTATAAATGGGATGCATGGGGTAAAAGAAAACAAATGTAAAATTAGACACAAACAGGTAAAAGTGTTAAAATATTTTTTAAAGCTTAACGTACTAACCACGAGACACGGCGACAGACGACGTCTCGACTAAAACGCCATTTATTATGACAACCAAAGCAATCAGACAACAGCTGTTAAGAAAAAAAACAAATTCGCAGCGATGTCTACACCAATAAAATCCATCTATATTACCTCACATTTACACACTTAGCAGCTATCTATTCTGTTTTACGTGTTTATTTTTTTTCAATTGCCCCTTTTTCGTTTGATATAGACTTGTTAAATGTATTTTTATAAAATGTAGCGTCTGCCTGTTTTTGTTTTCCTGATAAAGGAATTGTGAATTTTTAGTAGAAACATCGTGTTTTCATATTTGTTGTTGATGTGTCTTTTTGTTGTACTATCTTCCGATAGAATATTTTGTTTACAAATTTTGTTAAAACATGTACCTATATCCGTCCATTTTTCGCACATAATAAGCCGCACTGTCACCACCTATGTGGAAGTAAATTAATGCACACTTACTTTGCTAACCCTATGTACTGTATCTGTTTTATTATGTACCCCTATCGTAAGGTACGCAAGTTTCAACAGCGATTGCTAGTCCATTTGGAATTAATTAGTCTATAACCATAACAAATAGTGGAGGTCGCGGTTCTGGGTTTTTTTCCTCTTCTTCTTTCTCTTTTATCGTAAATGTTCCTGTTATGGTGCGGTACGCTCCTTTCAACAACGAGTCTTAGTCAAATTTAATTATATCCAAGTTTTTATTGTATCACACCACGAAATCCGGTTTACGTAAAATTTATGCAGTCACCCTGTAGTATAACTAGACTTCAATGTTGCCAGCAGCATGTAAAGTTTTGCAATCACCCTATAGTATAACTAGACTTCAATGTTGCCAGCAGCATGTAAAAATTGTGCAGACACCCTGTAGTATAACTAGACTTCAATGTTGCCAGCAGCATGTAAAATTTTGCAGACACCCTGTAGTATAACTAGACTTCAATGTTGCCTGCAGCCTGCAAAATTGTGCAGACACCCTGTAGTATAACTAGACTTCAATGTTGCCAGCAGCATGTAAAATTTTGCAGACACCCTGTAGTATAACTAGACTTCAATGTTGCCAGCAGCATGCAAAATTTTGCAGACACCCTGTAGTATAACTAGACTTCAATGTTGCCAGCAGCACGTATTGAAATTCCACTCTGTTTAAATCTTATCACTCATCATCTAACGTTTTTTAACACTTCATCACGTTTTGTGAAATGTACATCTTTCAGATCGCCGCCAAGCGGACGTTGGTCGAAAAGGATGTCCTTAATAAACAATCATCTTGCAGAAAAAAAATCTAGGTCTTTAGCAGCAAACAAATATCCCATGCATGCGTGTTATTCCCCATTGAACACATGTCTATATTTATTGCGGGCAAGATTTTCTATTTCCGGACGTTTTCTCCAATCATGAACTTGTGAGTAAATATACATACATTCAATTTTTGCAAGGGCGATTATATTGAAATCGCATTTATACATAAAAAATATTAAGATCTTCGACAATTTGTTAGCATATTCTATTCAGATCAACGCGGAATTGTGGTTAGTACAGACACTTGCAAAAAAGGACTGTTCAGAAAACAATGGCAACCCACTGAACGCATTTATATAGTAGAAAAAATACTTGTACCCACAAAAATTGGTGATCATTATGGGTAAAGTTCAAGTAGACTCCACTACATAGTCGAGCTATTTCCCATGTCTATGTATAATAAGTTAATTTTCATCATTTAGTAAGTTAAATATTAATTTATTTTAAGGTTTAGGTTAGGGTTAGGGTTGGGGTTAGGGTTAGAAAAATTGTGTTTTACATAACTAACCATAACCCCAAACTTACACAAATTAAATATTTCAATTATATATATATATATATATATATATATATATATATATATATATATATATATATATATATATATATATATATATATATATATATATATATAACATTTTTTTTCTATTCTTCCTGCTAAACTAGTGAACTCAAATTGTGTCGTCCCTACCCTGTCGTTTTTTGATGTATACGTGTATGTTATCCTTGATAACGGCCTTTCGGTCGAAACATCGATTTATGTGCGTCTCTATGTGTGTGTCCAATTTTTAGCAACACTTCATAACCTCGTTTCAAGCTTTATCTATTAAATTTCAAAAATTGCCTCTATAAAATTCCCTTTTAAAAAATGTGTGGAATGAAGCGAACAAAGAAACAAAGTTACAACTACTAAGAAGCTACATCTTACCAGTTGTAACATAACGGTTGTGAGAGGTGGGCAATGACATCGACAATGAAACAGAAATTATTTGCATTCGAAATGAAATGTTATAGAAAAGTCATAAGAATAGCATGGACAGAAAGAAAAAGTAAAGCAGATGTCAACAAAGAATTGAAAATAGAAGAAGCTTGGTTCCGCAAAACTTTGAAAACAACGCAAGCTAACATATTTTCGGACATATAAAGAGACACAATGGTTAGGAAAGATTAATCATGGAGGAGAAAGTTCCAGGAAAGAGAACAAGAGGCAGAACAAGACTACGATGAAGAAATGACAACGAAGATCTTCTGAACATGTCAATGGAAATGAGTATCTCGCACAGAACCATGCGGCTTACAGAATGGTAGTGAGGACAACGTTCTACAAATGACACGTCACATATAGAGAGAGAGTGAGAGAGAGAAAGAGAGATATATATGAGAGTATTGCTTCTTAAATTGCCCCTATTCTTAATACCCTGATGCGGGAATTGAACCTCATAACTTAACCGCCCAAGATACACTCTGCTCCTAATCACAACAGTAACTGACATGCTTGACAAGATGACCAAAATATCTCACGTATTTTGTCTATTCAATAATTGCCTTTCCCCAGGTGGTTTGTTATCCACTCTTGCCGTTAAGCTATCTATCTATTCTATCTATACGCTGTGTCTCTTGTTTGCCTTGCAGCGTCATGGGTGGAAGAGTTCTCTGGAGATGGCCTTCTTGTGCGCTGTTTATAAGCTTGTTCCTGTGGCTTCTTTGATTTCTGTGATCCATCTTTTACATGGTCTGCCTCTGGCTTTATAACCGTTATGTCTATGTGTCATGGCCATCTGTGGCATGCTATATGTCGGTAGTCTGGAAGCGTGTGAAAACCACTTGATCTGCTGTCTTTTGATGTGTTCCAATACTGGTATTGTTTTGGTTATCTGTCTGATGTTATCGTTTCTAATTCTATCTCTTAATGACACTCCGAGTATTCTTCGTAGACATGTCATTTCTGTTGTCACTATTTTTCTTTTGTCTTGTGCTGTCATTGTCCAGCTTTGGCACTGGTAGCATAGTGATGGAATAATAATAATCGTGTATAATGCAACTTTAGTGTCTATGTTTACATTTTTGTTCTTGAAAATGCGTGTCATCTGTCCTAGGATCTCGTATGTTTTGTTGCATCTATTTTGTATCTCTTTACTGGTTTTCCCTTCACTCGATATAATGCTTCCTAAGTAAGTGAACTCATTTACTTGTTTAAGGTGTATATCATCGATGGAGATAGTGATATTTCTTTCTTTCTTTGCTATTGTCATTATTTCAGTCTTTTCAATATTAATCTTCATGTTGAATTTTTGACATATGTGGAGTTTGTTCATATGGTCTTGCCACTGTTCTTCTGATGTCGCTAAAGCGTAGGGGTGATTGGAGCTCAAGTGGCGTTCTAAAGTCAGATGTGTGGTCTCGCTGTGCTATGACCGTGTCTGTTCAGGATGTCCCTGACGTTTTCTATCCATCTTTTCCGTGGTCTTCCTCTGGCTTTGTACCCTGATCTCATTTGGTTATATGCTTGTATGGGCAACATTTCGTGATGGATTCTGATAATGTGGCCAAACCACTTGATCTGTTCTGTCTCTATGTAATCTGTACAAGATATTATACCTATTCTTTCCCTGATATATTCATTTCGTAATCTATCAAGCCTGGCGACCCCGGCAGCTTTCCTCAAGCATTTCATCTCACATTTCTGAAGAATGTATGTCTATTAAATATACAAACTCATCGTATGTCGTCTTCAACGTGAAGTCTTCAAAACATATTTTTGGTTATAGTGATTTTGGTTATAGTGATTTTGGTTATAGTGATTTTGGTTATAGTGATTTTGGTTATAGTGATTTTGGTTACAGTGATTTTGGTTACAGTTATTTTGGTTACAGTGATTTTGGTTATAGTGATTTTGGTTACAGTAATTTTGGTTACAGTGATTTTGGTTACAGTGATTTTGGTTACAGTGATTTTGGTTACAGTGATTTTGGTTATAGTGATTTTGGTTATAGTGATTTTGGTTACAGTGATTTTGGTTACAGTGATTTTGGTTATAGTGATTTTGGTTATAGTGATTTTGGTTATAGTGATTTTGGTTATAGTGATTTTGGTTATAGTGATTTTTGTTACAGTGATTTTGGTTACAGTGATTTTAGTTACAGTGATTTTGGTTATAGTGATTTTGGTTACAGTGATTTTGGTTACAGTGATTTTGGTTATAGTGATTTTGGTTACAGTGATTTTGGTTATAGTGATTTTGGTTATAGTGATTTTGGTTATAGTGATTGTCTTGAATAATAATCATCATCATTATCAAACCTATAAACATTTAGGGTTGTAAGGATGTCACATTAGAAAGCATGTTGCGCAAGATAGAAAAGTTCATGCTAAGAAAAGACTGATGGGACTTATTGAACAACTCAGTTGTCCACAGCATTACATGGATATTCTGCCCTGGTTATGCTGGGGTCAGAGGAAACGAGAGAGTCGACTTACTGGCAGGCAATGCGGCGATAGACGGCACATTGCTGAGAAGAGATAAAGCAGACTTAATGAGGGCAGTAATAAATTCATTTCGAGATGCAGATGATGTCAATGAGGTTGAGAACGTACACATACAGAGAATGTTAGAAATGGGAGTATTCAGAGGTGAGGGGAGGAAAAGTAATTTTTTTGGAAAGTCCCAAAGATCACACAATCAACACCTGACCGGGACTATGAGTCTACATACACTGGGATGGCTGCTGGAGCGGAGGGCGGAGCACTTATGGGAATGTCCCGCGTGCTGTGAAGCCAGTTTCTAATCAAGAATCAAGAATCACTCTAGAAACATTAAGACAAAAATTATGCAATTTCTCTGTGTTCTCTTTCCCTTGTTTAAATGTGGAGATTGTTAATCGTGTCCAGTCTTCATTATTATCAATATATACTTTCTTTGTTTTCTTTGCCACCTCTCCTTCTTCAACCCTCTTCATCTTTGATCATTTCGGAACAATTAATCGTCTCTCATCACGTGGCCAAACCACACAAGTTTGTAGTAGTACTATTCTAGCCCACAATAGTGGAAATATATGGTGAACTGAATATCCACGACATGTAAGGAAAAATAATGTTTGTTAAAAAGTATCCTATTATGATCTGAAGTATTTGTTTTCACTCATAAACGAGTTTCATTTGATATCTTTTTAATAACGAGTTTAATTTATAATAATGACACAGTGCCTTTAACAGACTGTCAAATATCTGGAGATCAAAGTCAATCAGAACACGCACAAAAATGCGTTATTTTAATTCCTGCGTTATTCCGGTGCTATCGTTTGGATGTGAGAGCTGGAAAAGCTCTTTATCTTCGGAAAAGAATGTACTGAGTTTCGAGAACAAATGTCTTCGTAGGATAATTAACACCCATTGGAGTGAATTCATATCAATGATAAAATTAGAGAAGAGACACATCAAAATTTCTATCACAGATGCTATCAGGAAACGCCGTTGGTCATACATCGGGCATGTCCTACGCGCAGACATCAACAGAATGCATCACCAATCTCTTTAATGGATACTTACAGGCAAAAGAGCCAGGGGTAGACCAAAAGAAACACTCAGAAGAACAATACTTAGAGAAAGTAAAACAATCAATATCCATACTATCCAAGAACTGCACAGAATAGATTTGAACAAACAGAATTGGAGAGATCTGACCTCTGCCCTAACTTCAGCGCAAAAGGAAAATTAATGAATGCAAATAATGATACAGCACAGGAATTAGAAATGATCGTTTTGAATGAATTCAGGTTAAGATCAGCTAACGAATAAACTGTCCGAACATGACACAGAACACGTGCTAATTATAGGCGTTCTGTCATGAGTTCATATAATTTTCATTTGATTTTTAGATGCGGTAGTGTAGTATTTATTAAGTGTAAGTTATTGTTCTAATTCATAAAAGAGATCTTGTGAAATATTATGTCAATATGTTTTAGATTGCTTAAAAGTCTGACATATGCAATACAAAAATGATAAACAGCTGAGCTCAGTTCAAAAAATAGTAGTACGAAGTTAGAGTAAAATAGTCTACGAGAACATTTTTTATTCTTCTTCTTCTTCAGCGTACATTCTCAAACTCCCGCTGAATTCTCTTGTAGCAGGACATGTCCTACTAGATTTCCAGCAGAATGTAGTCCAGAGAATGGAAATGCGTTGTGTCTTCGTCTTCGGCGGATTTTTATTG
Organism: Meghimatium bilineatum; assembly: GCA_034231615.1. Taxonomy (NCBI): domain Eukaryota; kingdom Metazoa; phylum Mollusca; class Gastropoda; order Stylommatophora; family Philomycidae; genus Meghimatium; species Meghimatium bilineatum. Next base: position 54,062,989 of record CM067300.1, on the reverse strand, counting down.
TTAAATATAATTATCGTGCAATCGACCGATTATTCAATTTTATTTCTAGCCCCCAGTAGCGGAAACTAGTAATGACAAAGAATTGATCAACTCCAGACATTTCTCATAAAATAAAAGTAAGCGTTACAAGTTGTTTCAGAGCACATTTATTCATCATCATTAAGTGCCGTCACTGCAACGAAGGTTGACTGCAACATACCTCCAACATCTCCTGTCTCTGCTTTTGGTGGTGCACTATGCTAGACTATAATCTGTCCATCTCGCGATTTTACTCTTCCACTTGTATACATGATGTCCTCTTTATCGCCTCTCTTTGACTTTACCCTCAAGTAACGTCTTCGACGAGGTGTCATGTCTTTTAATATGTCGAAAATATTTATTTGATCTTTATTTCCTTTAATAAATGCTTTATTCCTATTAAGTGTTTCCATAATGGTTTCCCTATTCTTCTATATTTCCACATCTCAAAGGCATCAATTATGTCTTCTAATTGTTTGTTTATTGTCCATGTTTCTGAGCTATACATGAATATATAATAGATGTAGCATTTCATAATTCTCCTTTTTAGCCTGTTTGTAATTTATTTAGAGGATAACATGTTCCACATGTCATTGAAGGTGCTATTAGCCATTCCTATTCTCTTTTTAACTTCTGTTACAGATTTATCATCATTTTTGATTATCTGTCCAAGAATTCAGTGATTGTTTCTACTTGTAGTTTTCCTTCATGTATTTTTATGTTACAGTATTTTCAGGTTAAAAAGTGTGTCTCTTTAGGTGAGACACGTCTCTTTGAACCACGAAATCCTAATATTTTGTTATATTAGGACTACTTGCCGAAGACGGATGTGTCGGACCATATGCGCAAATAAACCGGCGACACAACTCATTTCCATTTTCTGGACTACATCCTGCTGGAAATCTAGAATGGATCATGGTCCTGCTACAAGAGAGATCCAGCGGGAGTTTGAGAATGAACGCTGACGAAGAAGAAGATATCAGGACTAGAAAACTAATATAGGAAAGCAGCTACTGTCATAGTAGTGTAGTGGTTGGTTGGTGTGTTGGTTGCTGATCCAGCGGTCCATGGGCTCATGTCCTTTGACCCAGTGTCATTAAAATGGCATTATATTGCTGAAAAGTCTGTGGATTCACAGCGCACCCCGGGCTAGAGCCAGAGAATAACTATCACACCTCAAGGAAGGTAGGTTTCAACCTAAGCACTGCTCCAAGCCACTGTAGCCAAGATAGGGCTCACTGTGCTCATTCCCTGCCACCAATTGACTACTGGTTATGTCGAACTTCTCTACTGTTCCAAGCATGCAACCAAATGTTCAAGTCAAAAGGATTGTCATGTTCTGAGTCACTGTGCCTCTATGATGGGCTTCAGCCATAGAAAAAACAGTACTGTCGGTTTACTCCTCCCCGGTGTTGCACAGTACATCTCTGGCTCCCTCCCAACCTCAGAGAGTGCATACATATATACAAATATGAAAACACATTGCAACAACAAACAAAAGCACGAGAAGCGTAATTGTATAGATGGCGTGCCATGAAGCTTCTATAAGCAGATAACCTCAATATAACAGCATGTCATCTACTAAAGTTTTATGTTGCATGAGTGATTTGTCTAGTGAGCCATTGATGAGACCCAAAGAGGCAACCACATGCGTAAGTAGTGTAGTAGATCACGTTCGATTACTATAATTCACAGTAACAATAGTAAATAATAAAATGCATGTACCGTCAGGGTCATGGGGCAGGGTGTCACATTATGACATTCGAAGTAGAAAGATTTCAGGTATCTCTACGTATCTTTTATCCTCTACCATCATAATGGGTTTGGAAACTTCACACTCTTTCACGTACCTGATAATATCCAACCATGTCTTCTTCTAAGCCCCATCGTCTTTTCCTACCCTCTACCGTACCTTGAGGAACATATGTTGTCATTGAGGAAGATCTTGTACTGTACCTTGAGGAACATATGTTGTCATTGAGGAAGATCTTGTACCGTACCTTGAGGAACACATGTTGTCATTGAGGAAGATCTTGTACCGTACCTTGAGGAACATATGTTGTCATTGAGGAAGATCTTGTACCGTACCTTGAGGAACATATGTTGTCATTGAGGAAGATCTTGTACCGTACCTTGAGGAACATATGTTGTCATTGAGGAAGATCTTGTACCGTACCTTGAGGAACATATTTTGTCATTGAGGAAGATCTTGTACCGTACCTTGAGGAACATATTTTGTCATTGAGGAAGATCTTGTACCGTACCTTGAGGAACATATGTTGTCATTGAGGAAGATCTTGTACCGTACCTTGAGGAACATATTTTGTCATTGAGGAAGATCTTGTACCGTACCTTGAGGAACATATGTTGTAATTGAGGAAGATCTCGTACCGTACCTTGACGAACACATGTTGTCATTGAGGAAGATCTCGTACCGTACCTTGAGGAACATATGTTGTCATTGAGGAAGATCTTGTACCGTACCTTGAGGAACATATTTTGTCATTGAGGAAGATCTTGTACGGTACCTTGAGGAACATATGTTGTCATTGAGGAAGATCTCGTACCGTACCTTGAGGAACATATTTTGTCATTGAGGAAGATCTTGTACCGTACCTTGAGGAACATATGTTGTCATTGAGGAAGATCTTGTACCGTACCTTGAGGAACACATGTTGTCATTGAGGAAGATCTTGTACCGTACCTTGAGGAACATATGTTGTCATTGAGAAAGATCTTGTACCGTACCTTGAGGAACATATTTTGTCATTGAGGAAGATCTTGTACCGTACCTTAAGGAACATATGTTGTCACTGAGGAAGATCTTGTACCGTACCTTGAGGAACATATGTTGTCATTGAGGAAGATCTCGTACCGTACCTTGAGGAACATATTTTGTCATTGAGGAAGATCTCGTACCGTACCTTGAGGAACATATTTTGTCATTGAGGAAGATCTCGTACCGTACCTTGAGGAACATATGTTGTCATTGAGGAAGATCTCGTACCGTACCTTGAGGAACATATGTTGTCATTGAGGAAGATCTTGTACCGTACCTTGAGGAACATATGTTGTCATTGAGGAAGATCTTGTACCGTACCTTGAGGAACATATGTTGTCACTGAGGAAGATCTTGTACCGTACCTTGAGGAACATATGTTGTCACTGAGGAAGATCTTGTACCGTACCTTGAGGAACATATGTTGTCACTGAGGAAGATCTTGTACCGTACCTTGAGGAACATATGTTGTCATTGAGGAAGATCTTGTACCGTACCACCGGAGTTTACGTAGTTTCCCGACTGTTAAAAGTAATTTCTGCTGACCCACTAATATATTACTGCTCATAGCAAAATGAAGAGTGCTTCTGGACAATGACAGAATAAGACAAAAGAAAAATAGTGACAGCAGAAATGACTTGTCTACGAAGAATACTCGGAGTTTCATTAATAGACAGAATTAGAAACGATAACAACAAATAGATAACCAATACAATACCGACATTGGTACACATTAAGCGAGATAAGATCAAGTGATTTTCACACACTACCAGACAGCATGCCACAGATGGTCATGATAAATAGACATCAGGTCTATACATCCAGAGGCAAACCATGTCAACAAAGGAGCACATAAATCAAAGAGGTCACGGGAATAAGCTTGCAAACTTCACGCCATCTCTTGAGAACTCTTCTACTCCTGACGCCGCAAAGCAAACACGGGCCGCAGCGTATAGATAGATAGATGATTGGTTAGTTGCTGAACGTCGGTCCACGGGCTCATGCATTATATTGCTGGGAAGAGATAGATAGTTAAATTAATACATTAATTATATCATGCAAAAAGAATGAGAAATGAGGACATTAGACAAAGAACCGGCACCGCCCAATCTTGGAATATATTAAGAGACAATAGATAAAATGGCTATCACACATCAGCAGACTACCATCAGACAGCATACCACAGCAAGCTACACAGATACAAGTGAAGGCAGACCTAGAAGCCGACCACGAAAACGATTGACCACCGTAATAAAAGAGGCGACAAATTCCACAATATACTCAGCACACACGAGGGCATCTCCGGATAACTCTTCTACCCCTGACGCTGAAAGGCAATATAGGGTTTAGCGAATAGATAAATAGATAGATGCAAAAATGCATTGGTCTTATGTTCTCGTTAGCATATGCCCAACACACACGTCTATAGCATTTGTTTTCTTTTTTCTGGTCACGATAAAAATTCCCATAAAAAGGCAGAGTTTTATTGTATGTTCAGGACACATTTCCAAATGAGAAAACCCTTGATTGTATCCATAATGAAATCTACCTTCATCTTATTTGTCTATTTCATCTCCTCAATCTGTCTTATCACATTAACAACTTTCATATGATTGCATTGTGGACATATACATTGTACGATTATTCCGTATTTGACCGTATAACATAACTAATAGAGCTAATTTCTATGTCTAGAAATATTCAATAATTCCAGCCTGCCTGACAAGAAATATTTGTGAAGATGAATATCAGATATGAGATTCTCAGTTTTATAGTTTCATTAATCTCCGGTATCTGTCATATCGAGAATGCTAATCAATTTAGAGAGACGGTTGACATATTTTTTTTTCTAATTTTCAGACCAAACTTCAAAACGTGAGTGCCAGTTTGGCCAATGAACCGCGTCATTAGAATGTATAGAAATTCCAAGTCCTTGTCATGAAAATTTCTGCCAGTCGAACTCAAACAGCTTCACTTACTTTCGTTAATACGACAGAAAATTGATCAATTTGTATCCAATTTATGCCGCAAAAAAAATATCATCTTCTCCTACCTTGTTCTCTAGCAATAATCAGACTCGGATATGAATTGCATGAATTAATTTTACTGTGCTCAGCAGCCCCGAGACAGACCAGTAGAGCGTATCCATCATAGCTGTTTCAAAGACCATATTTTTCTTCTTCCGGTATGGTACAGCGTGCAATTCTGCAAAATATGTTCACAAAACGATGAGCACGGAAATACTAGGGTCAGCCAGGTTTTGTGACGATGTTTCCGATCAAGCAGGTCTATTCCAGAGAAGGGATTGAGAGATTAAATTCCATTTTTTGTAAGCGCTGATAAACCACAACATGCAAATGATCTGTTTAACACTTTAACTTTACATTTCCTGAATACTTGAATTAAGGGACCTATTTGAGAACTGAGTAATTCACTTTGATCTTGCACCCAGTGAGATAGTTTCTTTTTCAATTCCCACTAATAACCGTTGCTCCCGACGGTACTTTCCTGTAAAGGGAACACGCATATTTTGTTTTTATATACCAAAATGATATTTTTTGTTTGTTACGCATGTGGTTGCGTCTGTGGGTCTCACCAATGGCCCACTAGACATACCATCCATGCAACAGAAAACCTTAGTAGATGACATGCCGTTATATTGAGGTTATCTTCTTATAGAAGCTTCATGTCATGTCATCTATACAGTTATGATTTTGTTGTGTTGTTGAAATGTTTGCCTGAATATATGTATGCACTCTCTGTGGTTGGGAGGGAGTCAGAGATGTACTGTGCAGCACTGAGGAGGAGAAAACTGACATTCCTGTTTTTCCTATGGCTGAGGCCCATTATAGAGGCATAGTGACTCAGGACGTGACAATCCTTTTGACTTGAACATTCGGTTACATGCCTGGAGCAATAGAGATGTTCAGCATAACCAGTAGTCAATTGGTGGCGGGGAATGAGCACAGTGAACCCTATCTTGGCTAGAGTGGCTAGGTGCAGTGTATAGGTTGAAACCTACCTTCCTGGAGGTGTGATAGTTATTCTCTGGCTCTGTCCCGGGGTGGGCCGAAAATCCACAGACTTCCCAGCAATATAATGCCATCTAATGGCATTAGGTCAAAGGGCACGAGCCAATGGACCGCTGGATCAGCAACCAACCAACCATCACATCTTGTTTGAAAATATTGATTGTGGAGGTGACGTTATTTTCATTCACGTAACAATGCAGAGTATAGACATTGATATCATGAATATAATGAACCAACTGCAAACCAAGGAGGCAGCATCTTTCCTACATGACTCTAGTAGATGAATCTAATGATGTAAAAGTAAATTAAAGTAACCCATAGCATTTATTAATGCCGTAGTGGTGTGAGATGTTAGGGATCTCACATTTCTCTGCAAATGAGGGCGGTAGCCATCTCCTCCCCATCGCAGTTTTTACTTCCTGGATTAATCCGGTAAATATTTTAAGGCTGGGTCCATTCGAGAGCCGTTGCGATCTGAAAAAACATTTCCGCCTCAACTGGGGTCATCAACTCAGGACCACTCATATGTGAAGCCAGTGCGCTAACCACTGCGCTACGCGGCTCCCTAATTTAATGATGATATATTTATAAATAATGAAAGGGAATAATGCACTTATTGTTTGTTATATTATTATTATTATTATTATTATTATTATTATTATTATTATTATATTGTGATTATGCTCCATTTCGTTTCACGTAAAAATTTCTTCGTGTAATGTGTGGTTTCCATAGTGCCTTACTGACTTCTTGCTGTTTAAGAAAAGAAGTGGTTTGTCTATGTACATTCTACAACTAATATATAGGTCCGTTCTTGTAGATTGCAAATTGTAGATTGTAGATTGTGTGGTAATTAGAAAAGTTTTATTTTCATATCTCAAGTTATTTATGTCACTTCCATCCCTTGATGTTTTGTCCATCCGCTTATGTTTTGTCCATTCTCTTATGTGTTGTCCAGCCATTGATATGTCCAACCACTGATATTATGTCCACCTTGTGATATTATAGTCACCAACTGATATTATATCCACCCAATGATATTATTTCCACCCAATGATATTATATCCACCCAATAATATTATATCCACCCAATGATATTATATCCACCCAATAATATTATATCCACCCAATGATATTATTTCCACCCAATGATATTATATCCACCCAATGATATTATATCCACCCAATGATATTATTTCCACCCAATGATATTATATCCACCCAATAATATTATATCCACCCAATGATATTATTTCCACCCAATGATATTATATCCACCCAATGATATTATATCCACCCAATGATATTATATCCACCCAATGATATTATATCCACCTATATGATATTATATCCACCCAATGATATTATATCCACCCAATGATATTATATCCACCCAATGATATTATATCCACCCAATGATATTATATCCACCCAATGATATTATATCCACCTATATGATATTATATCCACCCAATGATATTATATCTACCCAATAATATTATATCCACCCAATGATATTATATCCAACCAATAATATTATATCCACCCAATAATATTATATCCACCTAATGATATTATATCCACCCAATGATATTATATCCACCCAATGATATTATATCCACCCAATGATATTAAATCCACCCAATGATATTATATCCACCCAATGATATTATATCCACCCAATAATATTATATCCACCCAATGATGTTATTTCCACCCAATGATATTATATCCACCCAATAATATTATATCCACCCAATGATATTATTTCCACCCAATGATATTATATCCACCCAATGATATTATATCCACCCAATGATATTATATCCACCCAATGATATTATATCCACCCAATGATATTATATCCACCCAATAATATTATATCCACCCAATGATATTATATCCACCCAATAATATTATATCCACCCAATGATATTATTTCCACCCAATGATATTATATCCACCCAATGATATTATATCCACCCAATGATATTATATCCACCCAATGATATTATATCCACCCAATGATATTATATCCACACAATAATATTATACCCACCCAATGATGTTATTTCCACCCAATGATATTATATCCACCCACTGACATAAATTATACCGAGATTGAGTATGTGGATGAATTGGAATACTTAAGAAAAAACATCAACGGTGCAGGAGACTGCATGGCAGAGATTGACAATGGCATATTGTAAAATAACACATTTGAAAAACATATGGAAAAACAACATAATAGAAACGAAACTGATAATGCTAAGACATGTTATTTTTCCGGTTGCAACATACGTCTATGAAACATGCACCTTAAGTAAAACTGCGGCAAAGACGATCAACGCCTTTGAGATTAAATGCTACAGAAATATACTTACATTATCATGGAAAGAGAAACTCAGATATTATAAAATATTGAAGATACCAGAGTGTTGGTTAATAAACATAATATCAAAAAGAAAACTACACATGTTCGGTCATATATAGAGATACGAATGTTTAGGAAGACAAACAATGGAGGGAAGAGCACTTGGGTGTAGAAGAAAGGCAGACCAAGAAGACGATGGTTTAGCAAATTTAAAGATAACATGAATACGTCGTTGGAAAATTCAAGCTGCATGGCCCAGGACAAAGAAGAATGCAGTGAGTTTATTGTGAAGACATCGCTCTGGGGAGAATACGTCATATGACAACAACAATGATATTATATCTACACAAAGATTTTATTTCCAGGTACTGATCTTATGACCACCCACTGATGAATCTTCTTTGCCCGCAGTAAACACGCATAAACTGGCAGGTTTTCTAGAATCTTGTTTGCCTGCAGTGAACACGCATAAACTGGCAGGTTTTCTAGAATCTTGTTTGCCTGCAGTGAACGCGCATAAACTGGCAGGTTTTCTAGAATCTTGTTTGCCTGCAGTGAACACGCATAAACTGGGAGGTTTTCTATAATCTTGTTTGCCTGCAGTGAACACGCATAAACTGGCAGGTTTTCTAAAATCATTTTTTTCCCGCAGTGACCACAAGTAAACTTACAGTTTTATCTTGAACCGTGTTTACGCACAATGAAACACGTAAATCTGCAGGTTATCCAACATCTTGTTTGCCGATAGCAATGTGGCACCTCCACCGATTCTCTGCCTCACTGACAGGTTATGGCTATAATTTTCTATCTATCTATCTATCCATCTATCCATCTATCTATCTATCTATCTATCTATCTATCTATCTATCTATCTATCTATCTATCTATCTATCTATCTATCTCTATCTATCTATCTATCTATCTATCTATCTATCTATCTATCTATCTATCTATCTATCTATCTATCTATCTATCTATCTATCTATCTATATATCTATCTATCTATCTATCTATCTATCTAACTATTTTTATATCCATATATCTATATATCTATCTTTCTTGATATATATCTATGAATTTACTTTTCTCTGCTTTTGCTGTAAGGTGTCGTAGGATTGAATGCCAATCAGTTTGTTTGTTTGCTTGATATGCAATAATATTGTGACATCTCAGAATGTCTCTACTTTCTTCAATTATTATAATATTTATTATAATAATTAATAATACTGTTATCGTATTTATTACTATTATATTTTTTTCTTATGCAATATACAACATATGTTTTCATTCGTTTATGAAAATGAAACTTGGAAAGTTCACGTTCTAACGTTAATGTTTTGTGGTTACGTTTTCGCCAGTGATGGCCAAACTATAAACGTGTTTGTAAATGACTTCAATGGTGGCTATAATTATCTTTCCCACGACGTCAGCCATCATCTTGATGCATTTAACATACCACAAATATATACTTATTACCTGTTAATTAGGCCGTGTTACCTGCTCAATGGTATCTACGATAAGGAAGCCAGAGCTCGTTTTATATCTGCAGGGAAGTGTAAAAACCTATCTTGTTAACAGGGATTTTCATACTTTCTTGTGGCAGAGTACTGTATTGTATTAATTTTCTACGTGCTTGCCACATTAGCCATTTTATTGACCAAATTTCACATTTGGCCATTTTTAAATGCTACTACCGTTGTTTTACGGAATTTCTTGTTGTTGAGAAAATAGATCTACTTTCCATTAGCGTATTTAAGTTTGGCTACAAATTGTGTGGCAGATGTTGCCAGGGTCCCGAAAGGGGAGCAGTGAATAGCAACACTGTTTACCTTCCACGCATGTCATAAAAGGCGACGACTATGGAGGTTATGGGATGGAGTTGGCTGTCCCATCTCATATAGGGTCAGTGACCCAAAGCCGTGCTGAAGTAGGACGTGTCAGGACGAAAGGCGCAGATATCGCAGCAATCCTGTAAACCATGACACAACGCATTCCGTTCTCCGGACTACATCCTGCTAATCTGCAGGAGTTTGAGAACGAACGCAGAAGAAAAATAAGTGTGACAGATTCTTTTGTAAATATTTACTAAATTATAAACACACTCTATTCTACTCATGGATTCTTGAAATGTTGTTGATATCAGAAGTTCAAAAATTATCACACAGCTGTTTACAGATTTCTTGAACAACCCGAAAAGTATGCACACTTACAAATCTCGTATATAATTACCTATGTTTTCAGTAATAACATTTTCTTCCAGTAATTGCTATGCCCCCAGTAATAAAATTTTCTTCCAGTAATTGCTATGCCCCCAGTAATAACATTTTTTCAGTAATTGCTATGCCCCCAGTAATAACATTTTCTTCCAGTAATTGCTATGCCCCCAGTAATAACATTTTTTCCAGTAATTGCTATGCCCCCAGTAATAACATTTTTTCCAGTAATTGCTATGCCCCCAGTAATAACATTTTTTTCTTGTAATTGCTATGCCCCAAGTAATAACATTTTTTTCTAGTAATTGCTATGCCCCCAGTAATAACATTTTCTTCCAGTAATTGCTATGCCCCCAGTAATAACATTTTCGTACGGTTGATTCAGTTGTGGGCAGAGGTTGAACAGAGAAATGTTAGTAACCCTGAAACCTTAATTCCGAACAGAAATTGATTATTTCTTCCTGCCTTTCATAATAAATCGTGTACATATATTCAGACACGCAGAAATGTTTGCAAACACAGATCAGATGTGGATAAAAATTGTGTTTGAAATGTGCAAATAGCATATAGTATTTATGTACTTTTTTTCTTGCTATCACTGTCTCTAATCTATATGTATTTCTTGTTCATGTTCATTACTTTTTATTTCTTTGTATGGGAAGAAAATATACTACATCAGTTATTATATACGAAAGTGGTATATATATATATTTTTTTGACGAATGTAATGTTTGTGAATCCCTCGAGACTCTCATGAATCTTGACTAAGTGACCTGCAGAACGTGTGCAATTACGATTTATTTATTAGGTGTTACGTGTTAACAAAGAAAGCGCGTTTCAACACCATTTTCTTACCAACATTGTGTTATCAGTGTCAAACTTGGACATTAGATTCTAAAACAATTCATAAGATTAACACCACTGAAATGAAATGTGTGAGACGTATGATTGGAGTTAGCTTGAGAGACAAAATCAAGAATGAAACACTAAGGAAACAGGGATCAAGTCAACAATAGAATACATACAGAAACAACAAGTTAAATGGTACGGCCACATAACCAGACAGAAAGAGTAAAGTATTATTTAAAAAAACACTTAACAAACGATACGAAAACAGTCGACCTATTGGACGCCCTCGTAAAAGGTGGATAGATAGTGTATTAGAGACACTCGGAAATACAACAGCGGAAGAGGCACACTCACTCTCTCCTCAACACCGAAATGTACATGAGGACAGAAAGAAGAAGAAGAAGAAGTGTTTAATTCATCATTATTAAGTACCGTCTCTGCAACGAAGGTTGGCAGCAATAGACCTCCAATATCCTTTATCTTTTTAATTGATGGTGCACTCTGCTAGACTGTAGCCTGTCCATCGTGTGATGTTATTCTCCCAATTGTATCTCTGGCTACCTCTTGTTTGCCTCCCTTCGAATTTTCCGTCAAATAAGAACTTCAACAAGGTGTCATGTCTTTTAATATGTCCAAAATATTTTATTTGTTTGATCATAATTTTCTATAATAGTTCTGTCTTCATATTTTTTTGTTAAAATCTCTATTGGGTTTCTTCTCTGTCCATGGTGTTCTTCCTATTCTTCTATATATCCACATGTCAAAGTCATCAAGTGTGTCTTCTAATTGTTTGATTAGTGTCCATGGTTCTCAGCCCAACAGACGAACTATCACTAAGACTAAGGTGTTATGAGGTGTAAACAAGAAAACACACATTGCAATACACAATCCATTTTGAACATTTCGAAACGTTAGGTCTGACTCAAGAATATATAAAACAAACAATTAAAACCAACAAATTTTACAAAAACAATGTTTAAAAATTTAACAAAACTAATAATAGCTAAAACACAAAAAAGCACACCTATGCCTGGACAATGACAATATCAAGATGTCAATGTCCTGAATTTCTTCTAGTCAACGACTGGGTTAGTAGCATAACTTCTTGTAGTCAACTACTTGGTTGGCATCTGAACCCTTTCTAGTCAACTACTGGACAGGCTGGTGAACCCTTTCTAGTCAACTACTGGACAGGTTGGTGAACCCTTTCTAGTCAACTACTGGACAGGCTGGTGAACCCTTTCTAGTCAACTACTGGACAGGCTGGTGAACCCTTTCTAGTCAACTACTGGACAGGCTGGTGAACCCTTTCTAGTCAACTACTGGACAGGCAGTTGGACTCCTTGTAGTCATCTACTGGATAGACAGCTGAACTCTTTTTATTCAGCTACTGGGTTGGCAGCTAAACTCCTTCTAGTCAACGTGTGAGTTGACAGCTGAACTCCTTCTAGTAAGCTACTGGATTGACAGCTGAACTCCTTCTAGTCAGCGTGTGGGTTGATAGCTGAACTCCTTCTAGTCAGCGTGTGGGTTGACAGTTGAACTCCTTCTAGTCAGCTACTGGGTTGATAGTTGAACTCCTCCTAGTCAGCGTGTAGGTTGACAGCTGAACTCCTCCTAGTCAGCGTGTGGGTTGACAGCTGAACTCCTTCTAGTCAGCGTGTGGGTTGACAGCTGAACTCCTTCTAGTCAGCGTGTGGGTTGACAGCTGAACTCCTTCTAGTCAGCGTGTGGGTTGACAGCTGAACTCCTTCTAGTGAACTACTGGGGTTGGCAGATGAATTTCTATTTGAAATACTTTTTGCCGTGGAACTGAACCTCGGCTAAATTATATATACCTATACCCGTTTTCCTGTTGGTATGTAATTTTACTGCAGTCCAACCTCTATGCGTTCTGTGATATAGACTACTAAGAAGATTTACAAATAGATAAGTGCTTCAATAATATAATACCTGCAACAATCACCGTTTCTGTCAAAAGATCTGTTTTTAAGAAAGGAGAACACGAACAATGTCTGCAATGTACAGATAGAATAGAATAAATCTATAGCTCGTTTCACCAGCTTATCCCTCAAACAAATGTCATTTTCTCAATAACTGTCTAACGTATTAATACCATTTTTTGCATACAATGTTATCTTTGGTTAAACCCAACAAATGTATACTTTATATTTGTGCACCAAGTCCAGTTTTTATACACGAATTAAATCCTTTGATCTTTGTATGCATGTTAATTATTTTGTCTAGAAAAAAATAAGTTTTACAATTCAGACATTACACCGGATACAACTTGTAATCACTGCCTGTATTGTGTCCGAGAGTACAGAATCCTCCAATGTCACGCTTAAATAATGCAAAATGTAGAGCAAATAAAGCATGTGTAAATGACGTTATATAATTGATTGTAAACACCCTAATTTTTGTATGTGAGATGTGTGGTGACAAGTAGATGATCTATATTGAAAATATGCGAACAATAAACTAGCCAATGAAATATAATGAAAAAATAATAATTTATAGGGTCCATACCATTTCATATTTACGCATACAACTTTAATTAACTACATTATATATTAGTCGAGGTACATAATTTTAAAGTTGGGTACAGCTAGTGAGATGTGCGTGATTGTGACTATTTGGGAATACGTCAAACATGACAATGCTTGTGAAATAGCATTGTGAGTCTATATATTGTCTTTTCTTTAAATATGATGTACTGTATCCCATGGTTGAATGGAAATCTGTTTCCATACTATGGCACGTTTGGTCGCTAAATTTGCTGTAATATTTTAATCTCTCAGTACGTTGGTAACTCCTTCAATCCACTTTCTTTTTTATCTTCCTCTGCATTTTGCTTTTCCATTCTAATAGCTCTTGATGCTGACCAATATGGATTAATTCTCATTAAGTTTCCAATCCATTTTATTCTCTGTGTTTCAATATACATGACCACAAAATACACATGTTCAAACAGTGATTGTAATCTTTTCTTTCTTCACATGTTCTCTTTTTGTTATGTTTGCTGATATTCTTAGACATCTCATTTAACACGTAAGCTTTCTCTCTTGCGTATTATATGATATTCTCATTAAACATTTCACACGTAGTAAGCTTTCTCTCTTGCGTATTATATGATATTCTCATTAAACATTTCACACGTAGTAAGCTTTCTCTCTTGCGTATTATATGATATTCTCATTAAACATTTCACACGTAGTAAGCTTTCTCTCTTGTGTATTATATGATATTCTCATTAAACATTTCACACGTAGTAAGCTTTCTCTCTTGCGTATTATATGATATTCTCATAAAAAATTTCACACGTAGTAAGCTATCTCTCTTTTTAATGATATAATATTCTCCTAAAACATTTCACACGTAGTAAGCTATCTCTCGTTTTAATGATATAATATTCTCCTAAAACATTTCACACGTAGTAAGCTATCTCTCTTTTTAATGATATAATATTCTCCTAAAACATTTCACACGTAGTAAGCTATCTCTCGTTTTAATGATATAATATTCTCCTAAAACATTTCACACGTAGTAAGCTATCTCTCGTTTTAATGATATGATATTCTCCTAAAACATTTCACACGTAATAAGCTACCTCTCTTTTGAATGATATAATATTCCTGAAATACTGTTGTACTTCAGACAACGCAATTACTCAGAAGAACTGCGACGTCGTCAAAGACTGATGTTTCGAACCCATTGACGCAAATGAAACAACGACACAGCGAACGCAGTTCTGTTCTCTGGATTACATCCTGCTGGAAATCTAGTATGACCATTGCTTTGCTACAAGAGAGAACCAGTTGGAGTTTGCTAATGACCGCTGAAGAAGAATACGAACAAGCCTATGAATAAAACCGTATGGCATGAGCGCCAATCTAGAGCACACACAAAAAAACAGTACATTTTAACATACATATGTCAATTCGTCCAGAGTGGAATAGAGAGAACCTCATATATATGTCATATACAAGAAACGTCAAGTAGGAAGCATGAAGATATATGAAAATAAATCGTATGGCTGACGGAAATTGAATCAGGTCTGTTCTAGTGGCACCGAATCGCCTTGCAACTCAATTTACAGGTTTTCCTTACTTGACTAAGAACATCCTCAATGAAAGATATGATCTCGTAAAGACATCCAAAATGTGTTCTCTAATCACTGAGAACGGATCCATGGAGAAAATGACTATTATAACAACAACTAACATCCCGTAAAACGATCGAAGTATCCTCAAGAACCCAAACATAACAACCGCATTCCTACTATAAGGACATATATGCATGCTTAGAAACATACATGACATAGAGACAGCACAATTTTGCTTCAAAGAATATCTTACACAAATAAATTCAAGTAGGAAGCATGAGGATAAATGAAAATAATTCTTAAGGCTGACGGGATGTTATTTATGTTTAATGCAGGCCTATAGGTCCTTGAGTAAGAATGCGGATGTTATATGTTTGCTTTCCATGGGATACTTCAGTACTTTTACGGGATGTTCATTGTTGTTATTGTCCTTGTCTCGATTTCTCCGTTCTCAGGGACTTGAGAACACAGACTGAATGTCTTCACAAGATCGCATCTTGTATTGGTGATGTGGTTGGTCAAGTAAGGAAAATCTGTGTACTTTAGTTGCAAGACGACTCTGTGCAGCTAGAACGAACCTGGTTCAATTCCAGTCAGCCTTTAGAATTATAAATATTTCAATGCGCCGCGAGTTTAAGAGATTACCTCACAAATATATCACTAAGCCAAGAATATACTAGAGTAACTAATAAATATGTCAATACGCCAACAGTGAGAGTACCTCATACAAATTGTTATGTCAATACGCTAACAATGAGAGTACCTCATACATATTATGTCAATACGCATACAGTGAGATTACCTCATACATATTGTTATGCATCACGTGTTGGGGCGCAACTCATAAATATTTAAATGTGCCAAGAATGTAAGAGAGTACTTCATAAGTGTATCAATACTCCAAGAATGTAAGAAAGTACTTCATAAGTGTATAAATACTCCAAGAATGTAAGAAAGTATTTCATAAGTGTATCAATACTCCAAGAATGTAAGAAAATACTTCATAAGTGTATCAATACTCCAAGAATGTAAGAGTACTTCATAAGTGTATCAATACTCCAAGAATGTAAGAGAGTACTTCATAAGTGTATCATTACGTCAAGAATTTAAGAGAGTACCTCATAATTATATCAATACTTCAAGAATGTAAGAGAGTACTTCATAAGTATCGATTGCAAAAGCCAATTTTTGCAAGCATATTCTCATAATTTACTTATCCTTGAAATAAAATATGAAACTTAATACAACATGAGTCCCCTTGACCCTTCTGTCCAGTTCACGTTGTCCTAATGACATGATTTTCAAACCCTGGAAAATCTGATTTCTGGTGCCAGCAGCTCCCTGTATTTCTATGTTTATGTGCCACGATATTGCCATTTATTTCTCTAGCGTCTTCAGATTCTGCAGATTTATATGTCAGACATTTTTGTTTTGTATCATTCGTTGAATCTACTTTCTTTTTTGTTCTAATGTGTTTTTTCTATAGGGTATCTACTACTTCTTCTTGGACTGTAGATTTATCTTAAGCCCGTGGTTCATCTCTCATTGTGGAACATTCTACCATAGCGCTCTCCCTTTCTCATGTCTGTATGAGATTAGAGAAAAGTTATAAAGAGAGGTGAGTTAATGAGTGAATGAGGGAGTTAGTGAATGAGTGAGGAGTGAGTGAGTGAACATGTAAGTAAATGATTGAGTTAATTAGTCAGTCAGTTAGTTAGTCAATCATTCAGGTAGTTAGCCAATCAATCAGTAACTCAGTTAGTAGTTAGCCATTCAATCATTAAGGTAATTAGTAATCGTTCAGGCATTTATTCAATCAATCAATTACTCAGTTAGGTAGATAGTTAGTCAGACAATCATTCAGTCAGTTAATCAATCAATCAGTCAGTTATTCAGTCAGTCAATCAGCAAGTTGGTTTGTTACATTGTTAGTTCGTCATTCAGTCCGTAAGTCAACCCAACATGGCCCGTAGAGAACACCTAACAAAAATCGAAAAAAAAACCAGTGAACCAACATAGAACTACCATAGAGCATATATAGAACTAACATAGAACCAATATAGAACCAAAATAAAATATCAACATAGAACCAACATAGAACTAACATAGAACCAAAATAGAACCAACATAGAACTAACATAGAACCAACATAAAACTAACATTGAACCAAAATAGAACTAACATAGAACCAACATAGAACTAACATAGAACCAACATAGAACCAACATAGAACCAACATAGAACTAACATAGAACCAATATAGAACTAACATAGAACCAATATAGAACTAACATAGAACCAACATAGAACTAACATCAGTCTCGTCATCCACACTCTCAGCAGACAACTTTATGACTTCTTATGTGGTCATGTGACGTATGTGTGTGTCATGTGACGTATTCCTTCCAGAACGTTGTCTTCCCAATGAACTCTCTGAACCCCTCTCTGTCTTGGGCTATGTGGCTTGCATTTTCTAGCGATGTATTCATGTTATCTTTAATGTCGTCAGTCCACCGTCTTCTTGGTCTGCCCTTTCTCCTCTACACAGGTATTCTTCCCTCCATTATTTGTCCTACTAAACAGTTGTGTCTCTTTATATGACCAAACAGGCGTAGTTTTCTTTTTGTTATTGTGTTTAGTAACTAACACTCTAAAATATTCAATGTGTTTTTAATGACTGAGTTTCTGATTTTATCCTTCCATGATATTCTAAGTATCTTCCTGTAGCATTTTAGCTCGAAGGCGTTGATCTTCTTTGCCACTGTTTTACTTAGGGTCCATATTTCACAGCCGTATGTTGCAACCGGAAAAATAAATGTTCGTAACATTAGCACTTTCGTTTCTATTGTATTGTTTTTCTATATGTTTTTCAGCCGAGCTTCCGCCAAAATGGCCGACTAGAATGAATGTGTTCTCGTTACGGTGTTCGATTAACGGTTGTTCCTTCCCGAAAGTAATGACAACCTACGAAAATATTGTGCCTAGAAATTTCCAATGGATTAATCGAACTCCTTATGTACTCAGCACAATCATACTTTCAACCTTCTCCGCCCTTCTCCCCCTACTGATTCTGTACACAGAACTCTTCTCGTACTCAGGATGTGTGCATCTGTCAGTGAGATTTTTGTCCTCGTCCAGAGGATTCAATGGAACGTTGTTCCCTCTAATATACATGTCAATGGAACGTTGTTCCTCTACTGTACTTGTCAATGAAACGTTGTTCCTCTACTGTACTTGTCAATGGAACGTTGTTCCTCTAATTTATATGTCAATGGAACGTTGTTCCCTCTAATGTGCTTGTCAATGGAACGTTGTTCCCTCTAATATACATGTCAATGGAACGTTGTTCCTCTAATGTACTTGTCAATGGAACGTTGTTCCTCTAATATACATGTCAATGGAACGGTGTTCCTCTAGAGTACATTTCAAAGGAACGTTGTTCCTGAATTATTTCTCTATGCTACGGAGTTACGTGCACTACAGAGTGGTGTACTTGGCAGGTAACACACTGGTGAACTTGACAGATAACACACTGGTGCTCGTGACAGGTGACACACTGGTGTACTTGACAGGTGACACACTGGTGCACTTGACAGATAACACGCTAGTGCTCTTGACAGATACACAATGGTGCTCTTGACATATAACACACTGGTGCTTTTGACAGATAACACACTGGTGCTCTTGACAGATAACACAATGGTGCTCTTGACAGGGAACACACAGGTGCTCTTGACAGATAACACACTGGTGCTCATGACAGATAACACACTGGTGTACTTGACGGATAGCACACTGGTGCTTTTGACAGGGGACACACTGGTGCTCTTGACAGATAACACACTGGTGCTCTTGACAGATAACACACTGGTGCTCTTGACAGGTGACACACTGGTGTACTTGACAGGTGACACACTGGTGCACTTGACAGATAACACAATGGTGCTCTTGGCAGGGAACACACAGGTGCTCTTGGCAGATAACACACTGGTGCTCTTGACAGATAACACACTGGTGCTCTTGACAGATAACACATTGGTGCTCTTGACAGATAACACACTGATGTGCTTGACGGATAACACACTGGTGCTCTTGACAGGTGACACACTGATGCTCTTGACAGATAACACACTGGTGCTCTTGACAGATAACACACTGGTGCTCTTGACAGGTGACACACTGGTGTACTTGACAGGTGACACACTGGTGCACTTTACAGATACCACACTGGTGCACTTGACATGTGACACACTGGTGCTCTTGACAGATGACACACTGGTGTTCCTGACAGATGACTCACTGGTGCTCTTGACAGACAGCACACTGGTGCTCTTCACAGATGACCTACTGGTGCTCATGACAGATGACCCACTGGTGCTCCTGACAGATGACCCACTGGTGTTCCTGACAGATGGCACACTGGTGCTCCTGACATATGACCCACTGGTGTTCCTGACAGATTACACACTGGTGTTCTTGACAGATGACACACTGGTGTTCCTGACAGATTACACACTGGTGTTCCTGACAGATGAAACACTGATGCCCCTGACAGATAACACGTGATTCTGCCGAGGGCGGAGTACCTATGGGAAGGCATTGATACTTCGAAGTCAATCATCATCAATACGTTGGAGATTTTTGAAGTAGACTGATATGCCCTTTCTATTGCCTCATTATGTGTATGTGCTCTATCTTTCCCAATCGTGTTCTGAACTGACACTTTACACAATCATGACACTGGCTTTTGCTAAGATGACTTTCCTGCCAGGGTGTCGTTCATTGATTTATTGATCTATCACATGCATTCAATCAATTACTTCTTACAGTGGGCATTGACGGCCTGATTAATAAACCGAGTCAGATCTCCATCCACACGACAATGTACTCAATCTAGGAATAATTCTGACGTTTCTTAAAGCTCGGCCTTTCTCCAAGTGGGCTACAAAATACTTTAGTTTTGGCTAGTGGTGTGGTTCTAAAGTTTATGGAGCGATAGAGGGCAAATCATATTTAGAGGGTAATGAATCAGTTGGAATGGCAAAAAAATATTGTAGCTAATCGATACTTTATACATGTGATAATTAATTCGAGTACGTTGCTATTGCTTACTGAACAACGCAGATGCGCATCAGGATATCTCTGAATCAGCAGCTGTTGCACTGACTGTCAGATCGCTGTCACGCTCTCTGTGCTTCTGCGTCAAAGCTAGACATTTAATGTGTAAATTTAAAAACAAAGATAATTCATGGAATTCCATTAACATGAATTACTGTCTAGTTGAAGAACGAGCCTTACTATTTTCATACGGAACATTGGCAACATTGTACTTCGAAATAAAAGATATTTAGTTACACCGGGAAGGCTTAAG
Source organism: Meghimatium bilineatum (assembly GCA_034231615.1). Taxonomy (NCBI): domain Eukaryota; kingdom Metazoa; phylum Mollusca; class Gastropoda; order Stylommatophora; family Philomycidae; genus Meghimatium; species Meghimatium bilineatum. The sequence goes on along the minus strand of CM067300.1, from coordinate 54,042,248 downwards.
ACACTAGGAACTACACATTCTGCCTGTGTGTATTTATGGAAATAAATGCCTGTTACTTGAAAATGTGCATTTATTTACTTCTGCAGTAGTTCTCTGAATAGTTATTTAATAGGAATTCAATATCTTAATAGGAATATCTTAATATGAATCCCGCGCATGTCGAGTTGTCAGCGGCTCTCATCGCACAACGTGTCGAATATTGCGTGCGTCGGTATATGCGACTTTATCGGAATTTCGTTCCGTTTAATTATGTTTGCTATTTGTTCCGTAGAAACCTATCCACTGATTCTTGTATTGTACCGTTCCTTGAACCTGTCCACTGATTCTTGTATCGTACCTTCCTTGAATTAGCTGGGTCAAAGGCCATGAGCCCATGGACCGCTGGATCAGCAACCAACCAACCACCCAAGCAACCCTTGAATTAGTGGATTCTATAGAAATAAGTAACAATATAATTAGTGGATTATACAGGAATTCGTAACCAGTGGATTATATAGGAATTCGTAACAATATAAAGAGTGGATTATATATGAATTTGTAACAATATAATTAGTGGATTATATATGAATTCGTAACAATATAATCAGTGGATTATATATGAATTTGTAGCAATATAATTAGTGGATTATATAGGAATTCGTAACAATATAATCAGTGGATTATATAGGAATTTGTAACAATATAATCAGTGGATTATATATGAATTCGTAACAATATAATCAGTGGATTATATATGAATTTGTAGCAATATAATTAGTGTATTATATAGGAATTCGTAACAATATAATCAGTGGATTATATAGGAATTCGTAACAATATAATCAGTGGATTATATATGAATTCGTAACAATATAATCAGTGGATTATATATGAATTTGTAGCAATATAATTAGTGGATTATATAGGAATTCGTAACAATATAATCAGTGGATTATATTTTGAATTTGTAACAATATAATTATCTAAACCTAACTTCCTTTACAATAGTCTCCTTTGGCAACAAAACACTTTTGCTATAGAGCATACAGCTTTTGGAAATATATGTGAAACTCATTCTTTTACACCTATCTCAGCTGTATTTTCGCATTGGTGACAACGCCATCAGCATCTTGAATTGCTGTCCTATCAGTGCCAATTTCAATCAAGAAAACAAGAGAAATCAGCCAGTGTTGGTTCGGGAGAATATGAAACCTGTTACTAAGTAATAACATTATAATTTGTCAGGTACTGTTTGACCAGTAGGGATATATGCGCATTGTCCTGCAGCATAATACAACTGTTTTTTCCCCCATTTTTCTGGTTCTTTTCCTGTTTGTTTCTCTTTGATGACGACGGAATTAATCAGCATACATTTCTTTGTTAATCATTCGGCCATCACTACAAGCTTAATTAAGTAATTTTAGTCTCTGAGGAATATTTCCAATGTCTAATGCAAAACATAGAATTTGACACTTGTATGATTTTCAATCAACATAGTTAACACTTCTATGATGTTCAATCACGGATATTTGACACGTGTATGATGTTCAATCACGGATATTTGACACGTGTATGATGTTCAATCACGGATATTTGACACGTGTATGATGTTCAATCAATGATATTTTCAACTCCCGCGATGCAACCTGCACAACAAACAAATAAATATATGTATCTTCTCTTCGAGATTATATGCGAAAGTCAAGTCTGCCATGTCCTTTATCATGGTAATTTCCAATATATAACCATATAATCTCCATACAATCTCCATACAATTGCCATACAATATCCACACAATCTCCATACAATATCCATACAATCTCCATGTAATCTCCATACAATCTCCATGCAATCTCCATACAATCATCTTTCATTCAAACACTAGTCGAAGTTTTCATATTATGTGAAGATACCTCGTATTATTTGTTGTCTGCACATGTCCATCTCTGGAGGAGACGTAAATAACTCAGGAGGAGAGATAGTGAGCTTAGGGGGAGAGGTAGAGAGCTCAGGGGGAGAGGTAGACTGCTCTGGAGGAGAGGTAGAAAGCTCAAGGGGAGAGGTAGAGAGCTCAGGGGGAGAGGTAGAGAGCTCAGGGGGAGAGGTAGAGAGCTCAGGGGGGAGAGGTAGAGAGCTCAGGGGGGAGAGGTAGAGAGCTCAGGGGGGAGAGGTAGAGAGCTCAGGGGGAGAAGTAGAGAGCTCAGGGGGAGAGGTAGAGAGCTCAGCGGGAGAGGTAGAGAGCTCTGGAGGAGAGGTAGAAAGCTCAGGGGGAGTATGCTCTGGAGGAGAGAGAAAGATCAGGGGGAGAGGTAGACTGCTCTGGAGGAGAGGTAGCTCAGTGGGAGAGTTAGAGAGTTCAGGGGGAGAGGTAGAGAGCTCAGGGGAGAGGTAGACTGCTCTGGAGGAGAGGTAGAGCTCTCAGTGGGAGAGGTAGAGAGCTCAGGGGAGAGGTAGAGAGCTCAGAAGGAGAGATAGAGAGCTCAGGGGAGAGGTAGAGAGGGGGAGAGGTAAAGAGCTCAGGGGAGAGGTAAATAGCTCAGGGGGAGAGATAGAGAGTGGGAGAGGTAGAGAGCTCAGGGGGAGAGGTAGAGGGCTCAAGGGGAGAGGTAGAGAGCTTAGGGGAGAGGTAGACTGCTCTGGAGGAGAGGTAGCTCAGTGGGAGAGGTAGAGAGCTCAGCGGAGAGGTAGACTGCTCTGGGGGAGAGGTAGAGAGCTCAGGGGAGAGGTAGAGAGCTCACGGGGAGAGGTAGAGAGATCAGGGGAGAGGTAGAGGGGGAGAGGTAGAGAGCTCAGGGGGAGAGGTAAATAGCTCAGGGGGAGAGGTAGAGCTCAGGAGTAGAGGTAAAGAGCTCAGGGGGAGAGGTAGAGAGCTCAGGGAGAGGTTGAGAGATCATGGGGAGAGGTAGAGAGTTCAGGGGGAGAGGTAGAGAGCTCAGGGGCAGAGGTAGAGAGCTCAGGTGGAGAAGTAGAGAGCTCAGGGGGAGTGGAAGATAGCTCAGGGGAGGTAGAGAGCTCAGAGGGAGAGGTAGAGAGCTCAGGGGGGAGGTAGACTGTTCTGGAGGAGAGGTAGAAAGCTCTGGGGGAGAGGTGGAACGCTCTAGGGAGAGGTTGAGTGCTCTGGAGGAGAGGTAGAGAGCTCAGAATGAGAGATAGAGAAAACATCGTCAATAAGGAGAGTAGTCAATCACCGAACCAAGGGAACCATCAGCATGCGTACCTTTCGTCATCTGCTCGGGGAGAATGGGCAACAGTGGATTTTCCTAGAAAGCAATGACGTCGGTTCATAACAAATAACCGAACAGTTCAGAAAGGAAGAACATTCTACTAGACGTAGTTATATTTCTTAGAAAAACCACTACAACCGAAGGATTCTGGAGTGAATGCCAAGTCTTGAATAGAATCTGCTACATACTATAAGTAATAATAGAGTTTAAGAGATTTATAAAGTATTAGAATGTGTTTGATTGTGTGATTTGAGGGGGGGGGGGGTGGAGGTACCGCACTACATGTCTGTTGTATAAGGGCATTTGCCTTTTTTTATGTACGACCTTATTGTCTGGGAGGAAATTTAACTATAGTTCGCACAGTTATTGTGACACAATGCCCATTATGCCAAGCGTCTATGGTGAGCTCCGTCACGACTGGGCTCAAGTCACTACCTGTGGACTGATGAATTAGAAGGCCTGTTGTGATTATTTTCCTAACTTTCATCGGCCAGTCTTTGTTATTTTTGGCGGGCGACTCCAGTTATATAAATAGTGTCCAATTAATAGCCAGATAATAGTCAAAAACCTACCTAGTGATGACCTGTTTAAGTTTAGGAGTTAAGGTCTTCTATATATAGTCGACGGTCACGGTTTCGTCCATGTCGTTGTTGCTTTATGTCTAAAAGGACTAGAAGCCATGAAAAAGACTTATGGAAGTCTTATAAATGACTAATGGAAATCTTTACGTTGTCTTCCCTTAGATCTTTGAAGAAAAAAATGACAGCAAACAAATAACACAAACATAATAAAGAAACACACTTGTATTTGTTGATGATTTCAGACCGACTTGCTCAGTAATAAATCAATTAGTGTATTTTAACTTATCTATTGGTACATGACTTACAAGCATCTAATCTATGATATATTGGTGGGGTTATATACAGGCAGGGCTAAAAATAAGGCTGGAGATGGCTTTAGCGTCCTTGTCAAGGCTAACGGTGATTTGGAAAATCAACATCAGTGTTGGAGTGAAAATAAAACTGTATAAGTCGCTGGTGCTTTCTGTTGTGTTGTATGGTTGTGAGAGTTGGACACTCACTGCGGACATGGAGAGAAGATTACAGGCTTTCGAGTACAAATGCTACAGATGAATTCTACGAATTTCCTATAGGGAACATAAGACCAATGCGTACGTAAGAAATAAAGTAGAGATGTGTGCAGATGTTCAGGAGCCATTGCGTTCAATAGTGAAACGGCGAAAACTAGCATGGTTCGGACATGTATGCAGGCACGATTTCATGTCAAAAGCAATACTTCAGGGAACTGTCGAAGCATCCAATGTGGTACCCCTACGACCCTGAAGGGTTACGGATTTATAGATAGATATAGGTAGAAATCTCGTACGTCGGTTCTTTGGCGGAAATAAAGTTCTCATAAATCGGCTCATCGGCGGAGATAAAGATATCATAAGTAGGTTCTGTTGCGGCGAGGTACATAGCGTGTCTAATGTTACGCCATGGTGTCGAATTAAGATCCCGACGAAGGACATTGTGGATCCGAAACGTTCCGAATGTAATGGCAATCTGCTGCCTATATTGTGTAGAAAATCAATACGTCCAAGAAATTATGAGCTGATATCAACATCCTAAATAGAATATACTACAATGATATTCGTGTAGTACTTCTCTGTTCTCGTCGAATATAGACCAGCGAAGTAAGAAATATTAAATTGTATTTTCCTGTTCACAGATCAAGGAATTCACGTAACGTGTCGACCGGTCCTACTCTTAAACAGTTTTATTCTGGCAACAATTGTTACCTCTTTCATAATTTGTCACGTCCTAGATTTGTATTTTTACATGAGCATGCGCATGTCTCCTCTTTTGACTAGTGCCTCATTGTTATGCTCATTCCTCCCATATTGTTTATTATACTTATATACTTATGATTTAAAATCTGCTAAGTCCTACATTGATACCAGTTCTATTTTGACTTACTTTATGCGCTCCCTTGTCCACTGTATTATTTTATTTTATATGATTCCTACGTGGACTGGAATCCACATTACATTAAATCTGGATACCAATATTAAATAAGTTTGTGTTTATATGTAATATTTTATCTATTATGTCCAGTTTCTACTATTATATTCATTTTCACGAGCCTGGAATGATGATAATGGGTCAGTATGAAACAGTTTGAGAAGCACCGTAATCTGGCCTCTATCATATTTATTTTGGAGATCCTGGAACGATGATAATGGGCCAGTACGAAACAGTTTGAGGAACACTGTCCAGTATTGATTACTTCCCTGTGGTAGAGAGTGACAATTACTTCTGATAAAGATTGCATTTTGTATGCCGGTAGTTTTGTACAAGCTGTTGTTAGTGCTAAATGTTGTCATCGACTGCTAAATTAAAGATCAAAACAAAATAACAAGCCGAAACTAAACAGTGTCGCCCATGGTTTCAACTCAGGCTGGAAACGCAAAAAGCATTACCTATTGACTGCAACAACCGAAATGAAGTTGCTTTAAGTAAAGTTGTGCAACAAGTAATCTAGTTTTGACACTGAGAAAAGTTAATAATATGTAACTAGATTTGTATATAATAATTCTCCTAGTTTTGACGCTGAGAATAGTTGATAATTCTTCTTCTTCCTCTGCGTTAGTTCTCAAACTTCTGCTGATTAGCAGAATGTAGTCCAGAAAACGGAATAAGGTGTGTCATGGTTTACAGCCTTACTGCGATAACTGCGACTTTTTACCCAACCGCATGGCTGTGGGTCCTGACCCTGTAAGAGATGGCAAGTCATCACCATCCCATAACCTCATTAGTCGCCTCTTACTCCATGCATAGACGGTAATCCGTGTTGCTATTCTTTGCTGCCCGCTCAGACCCGGCAACACAAGGCTAAGTTAATAATCTGTACCTAGATATGGATGCAACAAATTTCCTAGTTTTGACTTTGAAAATAGTTAATAGTCTGCATCTAGATCTGCATATATCATTTTTACTTAAGCCGATTCTGTACGGCACATAACATCCACTGGCGGTGAAAACAACATGTGCTAGTGAAATGCTGATGAAAGTTGAATCTATAAGCATACACACAATTTTTATGAGCGGATTTACAACCAATGTACCAGAGGATATCCAACACAGTGGAAACGTGTGGTAGTGAAAATGTTATAAAGGCACAACATGCTGGTAGATTATCTGGTCCGTATAACAGATCTTTAGCAAAAAAACTACAACATTTGATATATGGAGAACTTATGATTGGTTGCTACCACTAGACCGAGTAAAATTCAATAGATGATATGTCAAGATAGTAATGTGTTTCTCTTGTGGAAGCACAGCCTCATTCACCTATACAAATACGTGTCCCTTGTGGTGCTACATTCACAGCCTCATTCACCTATACAAATAATTTTTCCCTTGAGGTGCAACATTCACAGCCTCATTCACCTATACAAATAACGTTTCCCTTGTGGTGCTACATTCACAGCCTCATTCACCTATACAAATACGTGCCCCTTGTGGTGCTACATTCACAGTCTCATTCACCAATACAAATACGTGCCCCTTGTGGTGCTACATTCACAGTCTCATTCACCTATACAAATAACGTCCCCATTGTGGTGCTATATTCACAGCCTCATTCACCTATACAAATACGTGCCCCTTGTAGTGCTACATTCACAGCCTCATTCACCTATACAAATACGTGCCCCTTGTGGTGCTACATTCACAGCCTCATTCACCTATACAAATACGTGCCCCTTGTGGTGCTACATTCACAGTCTCATTCACCTATACAAATACGTGCCCTTGTGGTGCTACATTCACAGACTCATTCACCTATACAAATACGTGCCCTTGTGGTGCTACATTCACAGCCTCATTCACCTATACAAATACGTGCCCCTTGTGGTGCTACATTCACAGTCTCATGCACCTATACAAATAACTTTTCCTGTGTGGTGCTACATTCACAGCCTCATTCACCTATACATATAAAGTTTCCCTTGTAGTGCTACATTCACAGCCTCATTCCCTATACAAATAATTTTTCCCTTGAGGTGCAACATTCACAGCCTCATTCACCTATACAAATAACGTTTCCCTTGCGGTGCTACATTCACAGCCTCATTCACCTATACAAATAACGTGTCCCTTGTGGTGCTACATTCACAGCCTCATTAAACCTATACAAATTCGTGCCCCTTGTGGTGCTACATTCACAGCCTCATTCACCTATACAAATACGTGTCCCCTGCGGTGCTACATTCACAGACTCATTCACCTATACAAATAACGTCCCCCTTGTGGTGCTATATTCACAGCCTCATTCACCTATACAAATACGTGCCCCTTGTAGTGCTACATTCACAGCCTCATTCACCTATACAAATACGTGCCCCTTGTGGTGCTACATTCACAGTCTCATTCACCTATACAAATACGTGCCCCTTGTGGTGCTACATTCACAGTCTCATTAAACCTATACAAATACGTGCCCCTTGTGGTGCTACATTCACAGCCTCATTCACCTATACAAATACGTGCCCTTGTGGTGCTACATTCACAGCCTCATTCACCTATACAAATAACGTGTCCTTTGTGGTGCTACATTCACAGCCTCATTCACCTATACAAATAACGTTCCCCTTGTAATGCTACATTCACAGCCTTATCATCCATCTATACAAATAACGTTTCCCTTATGGTGATACATTCACAGCCTCATTCAACTAAACAAATAACGTGTTCCTTGTGGTGCTACATTCACAGACCCAAGAATTCTAAATCAATAACGTTTGGGGGGGGGGGGGAACTCTGATGGGTCCCAGCATTGATCATGGTTCTAATGGCCGACGTGTATTAAGTGTACCGGTTATGAAGACATGGAACGTGAGATGTAGTAAACAAAAATTATGGACGGGGTGTGATAATTTCCTGGGAGAACCTAGAATCTGGCAGAACATGTTAGCCATGTATAACTGGGGTCCACCATTTCATGGTGGAGAATATTTAACTGGCTTCTGCACTAATCCCAGTGACCATGGCCAGGAGTTGAGTTGATGTAGGCACCTCTGACAGCAACAGATGTTTGGCTGGGAAGACGAAGCGGATGACTCCAACTTTTCATGTTGGTTGTGTCCTCCACTTATGCCTGTTTGTTCAATCTCCTCACATTGACCTGTTTATTCAATCTCCTCACATTGACCTGTTCGTTCAATCTCATCGGACGTTTCCGTTTCGTGTTTATGATTAGTTTACTTCCCTGAAATCTCATAAATTGTGTTAGAATTGTCTTTGCTTCATTCAATGAAATCTTAAAACTTGTTACATATAACTTTTCTACGTAGACTCCTAGGAGTAATAATAAGAGACATAATCAGAAACTAAAACATCAGAAGTCTAACAAACACGCTGCTTATCCTGGATTACACCAGAAGACAACAGATTCAGTGGTTTTCACATTATTCCATACCACCATCAGACAGTTTCCTTTAAAAATAATTACTATTACAGATACGATGGAAACAAAGCCAGGGGAAGACCTTACACACCGTGGAATACATAAATAAAAGAGTCAAAGAAAATAAACGAAGGAAGCACACACAAATGTCAGAGAACTCTTCCACCGTTAACGCTGCAAAGCATTAAAACCATTTCTACTCTTCTACCCCTGGCGCTGCAAGGCATAAAGCCTTCTCTACTCTTCTACCCCTGACGCTTCAAGCCATAAAACCATCTCTACTCTTCTACCCCTGACGCTTCAAGCCATAAAACCTTCTCTACTCTTCTACCCCTGACGCTTCAAGCCATAAAACCATCTCTACCCTTCTACCCCTGACGCTGCAAGGTATAAATCCTTCTCTACTCGTCTACCCCTGACGCAGCAATGCATAAAACCATCTCTACCCTTCTACCCATGACGCTGCAAGGCATAAATCCTTCTCAATCCTTCTACCCCTGACGCTGCAAGGCATAAAACCATCTCTATTCTTCTACCCCTGACGCTGTAAGGCATAAAGCCATCACTCTACCCCTGACGCTGCAAGGCATAAATCCTTCTCTACTCGTCTACCCCAGACGCTGCCAGGAATAAAGCGATCTCTCTACCCCTGACGCAGCAATGCATAAAACCATTTCTACCCCTGACGCTGCAAGGCATAAATCGTTCTCTACTCGTCTACCCCTGACGCTGCAAGGCATAAATGGGTATAAAGTGGAAAGATAGAAGAAGAATTCAAGACTTAAATCTCATAGTTTGTTTTAGTATAGTGTTTACGTCCTTTACATCATCGGTACATGAGACTGGGGGACAATCATTTCCTTTTTTTCCCCCTAATCCTTCTACATTTTCCCTTCCAGAGATCACACAGTGAACTGGTATCTGTTGTAGTGCTAATGTAGTTTTCCTGTATAATGTTCTGTCTGACCTCAGACTTCTGATGTCTTTGATGAGTTTGTTTCATACTTGTTTTTCGTTACTTTTAAAAATTCTCTGAAACTTGATAACCGTGCACTACATGTTTACATGTTCTTCTAGTCTCGACTGAAGAATTCCATTTAATATATGTCAAATAAAACAATAATGTACTACAACACATCATCATCCTGTTGCTGAAAATAATAAATATATAATAACTGTACTAGATCAACATAACATAGAGAAGAATAAATATATAATAAGTAAAAAAGTAAGTAAGTAAAGTAACCCATAGCATTTATTAATGCCGTAGGGGTGTGAGATGTTAGCGATCTCACATTTCATAGGCTCTGTAAATGAGGGCGGTAGCCATCTCCTCTCCCTCGCAGTCTTTACTTCCCGGATTAATCCGGTACCCATTTAAGACTGGGTCGACCTGGGAGCCGTTGCGATCTGAAAACATTTCCGCCTCAACTGGGGAACGAACCCAGGACCACTCATATGCGAAGCCAGTGCGCTAACCACTGCGCTAACGCGGCTCCCTAAATATATAATAACTGTACTAGAACAATATAACATAGAGAACAATAAATATATAATAACTGTACTAGAATGAATAACATAACATTGAATACAGTAAAAACTATATTCCATGCTGTGTAGTTTAGCTTCGTTCTTTTGAGAGAGGTACCTCAGAGAAAGGTACTGTTTAGAAAAGTACCTTTTCTAAAATGGAGGGTAGGGCATTTGGGAGGGGAGGAAGAAAGACAGACCAAGAAGACGATGGACTGACGACATTAAAGATAACATGAAAACATCGTTGGAAAATGGAAGCCGCATCGCCAAAGACAGAGACGGTTTCAGTGAGTTCATTGGAGAGGCAATGTTGTGGAGAGAATACCTCACATTACACTGGCACCTCAGAGAAAGGAGATACTGTTGGGAAAATAAACCCACACTGCCGGATATATGTCAGACAAGGTGGAGTGTACCAGAGTAACAAAGTGTACTAGTGTAACAGAGCAACAATGTATACCAGAGTGTAGCAGAGTAGCACAGTGTGCCAGAGTAACAAAGTGTACCAGAGTAACAAAGTGTGCCAGAGTTACAAAGTGTACCAGAGTAACAAAGTGTACCAGAGTAACAAAGTGTACCAGAGTAACAAAGTGTACCAGAGTAACAAAGTGTACCAGAGTAACAAAGTGTACCACAGTAACAAAGTGTACCAGAGTAACAAAGTGTACCACAGTAACAAAGTGTACCAGAGTAACAAAGTGTACCACAGTAACAAAGTGTACCACAGTAACAAAGTGTACCAGAGTAACAAAGTGTACCAGAGTAACAAAGTGTACCAGAGTAACAAAGTGTACCACAGTAACAAAGTGTACCAGAGTAACAAAGTGTACCACAGTAACAAAGTGTACCAGAGTAACAAAGTGTACCACAGTAACAAAGTGTACCAGAGTAACAAAGTGTACCACAGTAACAAAGTGTACCACAGTAACAAAGTGTACCAGAGTAACAAAGTGTACCAGAGTAACAAAGTGTACCAGAGTAACAAAGTGTACCAGAGTAACAAAGTGTACCAGAGTAACAAAGTGTACCACAGTAACAAAGTGTACCAGAGTAACAAAGTGTACCACAGTAACAAAGTGTACCACAGTAACAAAGTGTACCAGAGTAACAAAGTGTACCACAGTAACAAAGTGTACCAGAGTAACAAAGTGTACCACAGTAACAAAGTGTACCACAGTAACAAAGTGTACCAGAGTAACAAAGTGTACCACAGTAACAAAGTGTACCAGAGTAACAAATTGTACCAGAGTAACAAAGTGTACTAGTGTAACAGAGCAACAATGTATACCAGAGTGTAGCAGAGCAGCAAAGTATGCCAGAGTAACAAAGTGTACCAGAGTAACAAAGTGTAACAGAGTTTAGCAGAGTAACAAAGTGTACTAGAGTAACAAAGTGTAACAGAGTAACAAAGTGTACCCGAGTAACAAAGTGTACCAGAGTTTAGCAGAGTAACAAAGTGTACTAGAGTAACAAAGTGTAACAGAGTAACAAAGTGTACCCGAGTAACAAAGTGTACCAGAGTTTAGCAGAGTAACAAAGTGTACTAGAGTAACAAGTGTACTAGAGTAGCAAAGTGTAACAGAGTAACGATTATGATAACGTAATATTGTTACCGATAAAAAAGTGTGTCACGTGATTTCCAGAATGTAGTCTTTCGTATGAATATCCTGAAATCCCCGAGGTCTCTGGCAAGATGTCCCGCCTCCTCTAGCGACAGATGCATGCGTTCCTGAATATCTCTTGTCGAGCGACGTCTTGGTTGAACTTTACCTCTACTACCTTCTATTGACCCCTCAAACAACACTCTTTCCATTCCATTATGTCTCTTCATATTGCCGAAAAACACAAATTTCTTCTTAATATGGTGTTTAAAAGCTAGCCTTCTTGGGCGTTGATTTTGCTTAGCATGTCTTGGTTGGTCTTTCGGGTTGTCCATGATATTCTCGGGACTTTTTTATAGCACATCATTTTGAAAGCCTCTATCCTCTTGGCTAATCACACCCATGAGAACATAATTGTCTTGCGCAATACTCCTGTAGTATGCTGTTGCTTTTAGAAGGAATATCCGATTAACTATGACATTATGAGAACACATGCGTTCTCTCTCGCCATGTTTGTTCGAAAATCGGTAAACTTTACTTCGTTCACTTTAAGAATGAAGTGGGACAAAAGACACCACCTCATTACCCGAAACAACAGGTGTTCTCAAACAGTTGAAGACATGTAAAAACACTATTATTTAAAACAATTAAAAACAATATTTAAGCAACATTTTAAAAAATATTTTAAAACCACATCTAAAAGCAATATTATTGAGCAATTTACAATTGGTTAATTAGTTCTGCGCCCAACAACCACTCAGATCACAGACCCACTTCATTCTTAGCATTTGGATAGAATATCAACTGCAACGAAACTATACTAGCATCGATGCGAAACTATACTAGTAACTCTACTCTTCAGAACTCACCAATACGAAACTATACTAGTAACTCTACTCTTCAGAACTCACCAATACGAAACTATACTAGTAACTCTACTCTTCAGAACTCACCAATACGAAACTATACTAGTAACTCTACTCTTCAGAACTCACCAATACGAAACTATACTAGTAACTCTACTCTTCAGAACTCACCAATACGAAACTATACTAGTAACTCTACTCTTCAGAACTCACCAATACGAAACTATACTAGTAACTCTACTCTTCAGAACTCACCAATACGAAACTATACTAGTAACTCTACTCTTCAGAACTCACCAATACGAAACTATACTAGTAACTCTACTCTTCAGAACTCACCAATACGAAACTATACTAGTAACTCTACTCTTCAGAACTCACCAATACGAAACTATACTAGCAGCTATACGAAACTATACTAGCAACGATTTGAAGGCGTGTTTCATGTCTTGTAAAAAGAAATGTCAAAATTCCGAAGAGAAAAAAATGACTAACAAGTTTCATAGTCTAAACATATTTAATATTACATTCCTATCGGCAAAGTCTTGTGTCTATTGACTGAAAAATACCACCACAATGCGCATACTCATTTTCTGTTTGAAATCTAGTAAGACTAATGTCCTAACAAAAAAATTTCTAGAGGGAGTATATTAACGATTGCGTAGCTTCGTGAACTCTGGTGATACGGACACATGATGCTGATGAAACTTCGTACACTCCGGTGGTACGGACACATGATGCTGATGAAACTTCGTACACTCCGGTGATACGGACACATGATGCTGATGAAACTTCGTACACTCCGGTGGTACGGACACATGATGCTGATGAAACTTCGTACACTCCGGTGGTACGGACACATGATGCTGATGAAACTTCGTACACTCCGGTGGTACGGACACATGATGCTGATGAAACTTCGTACACTCCGGTGGTACAGACACATGATGCTGATGAAACTTCGTACACTCCGGTGGTACGGACACATGATGCTGATGAAACTTCGTACACTCCGGTGGTACGGACACATGATGCTGATGAAACTTCGTACACTCCGGTGGTACGGGAACGTGATAAGACATTCCTAGAAGACAAAAGATGTTCTACAAGGTACGGCGGAGGGTTGAAGAAGTCGAGGTGTTGAGAAGAAAATATGACTGGATAATATTGAGGATTCCACACGGTGTGTAGTTTCCAAACTCATTACGATGGTAAAGGGTAGGGATGCATGGATATCTTTCAGCACCAAATGCCTCAAGGTAACTCCCTGCTGCCTTGGCGGGATATGTGTTTTATTATTATTATTGTTATTATTATTATTATTATTATTATTATTATTAATATTAGTATTATTATGAGAAGGAACGAATAAAAAGAAGTAGCTCTCATGTTTAAGAAGCAATTCAATATTCATAAAACTCGGACCGATATTTACTGCTTTCAATCAAAGTGGCTCGCCGTTCGTGAGAAGCTGTCAAACGAATTCAAGAGCTCATAAAATGATGGCAAAATCATGTATGAATCGAAGCGCGAGAACATAACAAAGAAATCAAGCGAACATTTCACTAATATACTAATACACTACCGGTTGCTGGGGAGTATGATTTCTCGGAATAACATGAAAAATGACTTGCCGTGACAACGAGAGGTAAACCCATTTAGTGTACGCATGCTGAGCCCATATTCTGTGAGTGAATATTTATTTGGGACATAAAATAGGTGTTGTCATTGCCGCGAGTACATTTCTGTGGATGCATGATCAATTATAATGTGTGAATGTATTTTGTATTTTTGATTACACAACAGTATGGTAGCGCAGGGAATATTCTCATAATTGCCGTTTCAACAGCCGAGCGGGTTTAATCAAATCCCTTTCAAACGTTGATACGTCAGTAAATAATTTGTTTTTGGGTACATTATAAGTATACGCCACCACATAATCGAGTTATTTCCCTTTGTCTATGTTTGTGAATTTCATGTTCATTATTTAATAATTGAAATATTTATTTATTTGGGTTAGGGTTTGCATAATTGTGTTTTACACAACTAACCCTACCCCAACCCTAAATACAAAAATATTTCAATTATAACATTGGAATCAATAACAATTCATAAAATTAACACCACTAAAATTAAATGTGTGAGACGTATGATTGGAGATAGATTGAGAAAAAAAAAACAGGAATGAAGAACTAAGAAAACAGTTAGGGATCACGTCAGCGTTAGAATATATTCAGAAACAACAATTTAAATGGTTCGGCCACATAACCAGACAGAAAAAGAAAAGCATTATCCAAGAAAAATTAACAAACGATACGAAAACAGCCGACCTATTGGACGCTCTCGTAAAAGGTGGATAGATAGTGTATTAGAAACACTCAGAAATATAACAGCAGAAGATGCAGAGAGAAGGGCAAAAGACCATACACTCACACCTCTGTCAACACGGAAAGGTACATGAGTACAGAATGAAGAAGAAAAACAAGAAGAATTACATTAGGAACGTGAAATTTACAAATGTAGAAAAACGAAATAATTAAAACTGTGGTGGCGTCTACTTATACTGTACCGTGTTTTTTTGTTCCATGAATGTGTTAAAAGTGGTTATGGATAACTGGTGGTAGTTGTCTCGTCCATATTTGTATTCAATGCACCATCTTATCCAATAAACACCTCTCAACTATAACGTAAACATGATCTCGGTCGTCGATTCCTTGCAATGTATTGGTCGGCCGTGTCTATTTCTGACAAGCGACTCCAAATCCTGCGGATCCTAAAAAAATTAGCTATCTGGTCTTCTAACTGTCGATGGGTCACGGTTTGATGTATTGTTATATACGTCATACACGCAGTACTGACCGTGACTAGTTTGTTTTACCTGCTCACAGCAGATGTATAACTAATGTGGTCAATATAACGGAATGTCATCTAATAAGTCTGTTGCATAGGCGGTTTATCTAGTGAGACCCACAAACGTAACTGCATGCGTACTCCTTTTGAAATACAGGACCAGTATTTCTGATGGGATGTTCCAGTCGCGCTTCTTTCACCATCTCCGTGATTGTGACGATGTCAAAAAATATTTATGTCAGTTACAAGAAACATATATCTCTAATGGAATCGTTTCTCAACTACTGCGCAATATCACGTTTTATTGATCAGTCACATGATGATGATGATGACGCCAGTTTTTTACATACACTTTTTGAAATTCAGTTAGGAATATATTCTTGTCTATGAATTCTAAGAGACTGATAAATCATGTGGTGACTGATAAACCATGTTGTGACTGATCAACCATGTGGTAAAAGATCAACCATGTTGTGACTGATAAACCATGTTGTGACTGATAAACCATGTGGTGACTGATCAACCATGTGGTGACCTGATCAACCATGTGGTGACTGATCAACCATGTTGTGACTGATAAACCATGTTGTGACTGATAAACCATGTTGTGACTGATATACCATGTTGTGACTGATCAACCATGTGGTGACTGATCAACCATGTGGTTACTGATCAACCATGTGGTGACTGATCAACCATGTGGTGACTGATCAACCATGTGATGACCTGATAAACCCTGGTCTAACTGATAAACCCTATGGAACCTGATAAAATATGCAGTGACTGATGATAAACCATGTCGTGACTGATAAACCATGTCGTGACTGATAAACCATGTCGTGACTGATAAACCATGTGTTGACTGATAAACC
Organism: Meghimatium bilineatum; assembly: GCA_034231615.1. NCBI lineage: Eukaryota > Metazoa > Mollusca > Gastropoda > Stylommatophora > Philomycidae > Meghimatium > Meghimatium bilineatum. The sequence goes on along the minus strand of CM067300.1, from coordinate 54,025,854 downwards.
ATGTGGCGATTGATAAACAATATGGTGACCTCAAGGGTCATTGAACAAGTTAGGCATGGTATGGTTTGCCATATTGGGTCACGCAATATGCATCTTTCCTCCAACGGTGCGCTACACAGTCAAAGAACTAATCCTCGTGTAGAAAGACCATTCCATTACTACTCGTTGTGTCCCTAGACCCCAGACCTAATTTCTTCTGTATGAGTTGTGTTAGGCAATGGTGACAGTCGAATTAGACTCATGGTTGATACACCTTCCTAGACGAGATGCTGCTTTGCCAAACAAGTCGGGGATCTGGGATTTGACGAATGGATTTCTCACGCACTCGCCCCGTCCGCTGAGATGACCTTACAATCCATCGCTAGGCGCGGTATGAGTATTGTGACTTCTCGCCATTGCGTATATTACCCAGATAAGACGTTAGTGAACGTCTATCTCGTACACGGAGCTTCGTAGTCTTGGTACTGAACCCAGGAGCTTCGCATTCTAGGTACTGAACCCAATTATCTCTGAATGAGCCGTGTTGGGCAACGGCAACAGTCAAGTTAGACTAGGTTGTATTGCCTAACGACAAGGACTTGTTTCCTGTCTACGTTGCCCACTGCGTCCAGAGTCAAAGTCTCACGAGTATTGTGGACAAATGTCATAAATAAGGTGCCCCAGTGATAATTTTTCAATGCTTTTTCTGTGTGAATTGGAGAACTGTATTCAAACCTATCTTTCATTCCCCGGGGGACATGTTCATGTTGGCGCATCCAATACCCGAATAATGACTCCTACTTTGAATGGGGTCTATTGTGGTGGGATGTTTGGCTTCTGTGTCTTCTTCTTCTTCTTTGCGTTCGTTCTCAAACTCCTGCAGATTAGCAGGATGAAGTCCGGAGAGCGGAATGCGTTGTGTCATGGTTTACAGCATTGCTGCAATATCTGCGCCTTTCGACCTGACACATCCGACTTCAGCATGGTTGTGGGTCACAGACCCTATATGGGATGGAACAGCCAACTCCATCCCATAACCTCCTTAGTCGCCTTTTACGACATGCGTGGAAGGTAAACCGTGTTGCTATTCTTTGCTCCCCTTTCGGGTCCCGTCAACACAGGGGCGGGCTTCTGTGTGTTCTCGGGTATGTAAAGCATTTCTGCCAGTCAGTAAATTGTCGTGCTGGACAACTGTAGTCTCGCTGCTTCTATATCGATTCGCATACACGATACTGCCCTCTAGCGCGTGTTTCCTTTTTCACTATCAATGACAAGGATATGTATAACACCGTGTTCCCCAATATGCCCAGATAATTATTTCGCTCCGGCATATGAACGTCAATAGTGCCTTTCATGTTGTTTTTGTTCTGTATACTTAAAACTTTCTTTACTGCATGTTTTTCTGTGAAGGACCGCAGGTAGGCTGCCCATGGACTGTGGACACAAAGGCCGGTGTGCCATAGCAGACTCTGTCACGTGCACAGGAAGGATTTTGATTGTACCCCGAAAGAAAAAATTATGTCCCAACCGTGGATTGAACCCATTACCTCAATATTCTGAGGACGGCATTCTAACCATACGGCCAATCTTCTGTATGTTATCTCTATAAAGGCCTTTTGTGATCGAAACGTCTATTTTCGTGCGTTGTTAGATGCATTTCCAAGGATTAACACAGTGGCATTAACCTGTTCCAAGTTTCGCCTGTTGGATTTCAGTTTTGCAGCAGTGATTAGATATTATTACTATCCTCACTGCTACTCTGGAAACCTCATTGTTCTGTTCAAGATGTCCAGCCTCATCCATTGTAATATACAGGAGGTATGTAATATCATGTGTCCATCGTAGTCTTGGTCAACCTCATGTTATCGTACCTGAAATCTTATTACCCTCCATGATTAATTTTTCTAAACCATTTTATACGTTCAAAATATGTGTTCGCCTGGATTGTGGATAGCTTTCGGAAGCCAATTTTTTCTATGTTCGCCTGGATTGTGAATAGTTTACGGAAGCCAATTTCTTATATGTTCGTGTCTCTACGGGAAGTGCTGGATATTTTCTCTATCCATGATATTATTAGGACCTTTCTATAGCATTTCATTTCAATGTTTGACAATTGTTTCCATTGTGGATATTATTGACCAAGTCAAACAATCACGTATTACGACTGGATAAAGTCCTTTATTGTTTCCTGATAACTGTCACTATTGGACCGTAACGTGAACATCTTTGTTCCTTTGTTGTTGTTTTTTTTTAAATTATTATTATTGCTATTTCTCATGGGCATTAATGTCAATATTTCTTTGTTATATTCGTAACCAGTAACAATAATACATTAATATTGTTGCTATGTTGATTTCACTGGAAAATACATGATCTTCATAATAGTAATCTGTTACTTTGTCAGAATGTGTGCCCCGATATTTTTACTTAATTATAACAGTGTTATCACTTTATATATATATATATATATATATATATATATATATATACGCGATAATATAACGTTAAACACATGCTAATATCTTCATTACATTTCATGATTGTAATTACGTATTGGGGACATAACATTTATGTACAGGCAATGTTTTTTGAATTATTGGCTGGTCTCGTTGATTATATAATGATTATGTTCTTTGTTTCCATTCTTGTAATCACTGTCCCCACTAATGAACTTGTAATAGACTTCTATAGTAAACAGTTAATTATTATTAGAAAAAGTAATTTTCCAGCAAACAGGAAGACACATGACAGGTATCCGATATAAAGACATGTGTACAAAAATGTAAACATGACATGAAAGACCAATTTTAATTATTTCCGCTCATTTCGTTGGTCTGCATTAGCTATTTTTTGGCATGCGACTGAAAATATATAAATAGTGACCAACGAACACAAGACAATAATAAAAACGAAACGAATGAAATTTGTATTAATTATGTACAGGGGACTACTTATTCTGATGTTCTCTATAGACTCCAGGACTCCGTGGTTATTGTTTGGTTCGAGCATGCCCGTTCGTCATTATGTGACAACCAACGATAATCATTGGAATAATTAAATGAATCATTTCAGAAGCCCGCATTTCCCATTCTCGCCATTAGGTTTTATACACAGGTGGTCAAATCCTTCTGATGAATAGTCCTTCGACTGTAGTCCTGATGATATTATGGCTAATTAACGAACAGTTTGTTAATGGAGTTTCTATCTTGATCATTCCATTTTCTCAAACATCACCGCCACCTTATTCACCTGCTTTCATTCTCAAACTCCTCCAGATTCGCAGGATGAAGTCAGGAAATAGACAAATTTAAAAACAGGAATGATGTACAGCGGTAACGAAATATTACGCAAATTGAATACTTGTAATTTAAAACATAGGCCCAAAGTCGCATATATATCGCAAAATAGCTGTAAACCATGACGAAACGCATTTCTCCTTTCTCCGGACTGTATCTTGCTCAACTGCAAAAATTTTGAAAATGTCATTTGGAAATGTGAGTTCTTGGCATACGGGTTTGTTACGTTTGTTTTGTAGAGTTGGATCTTCCTAGGATTCTCAAAATGTATTGTTCTATGTTACACATTGATACCATTGCATTCCGATCAGGCGCATTGGTGCTCAGCCTACCCAAACAGATGATCGAAGAGTATCTATACCGACGGTTCCTATGGCACGCTGGTTGTCCAAGCTTCTCATTCTGCTGCGCAGGAGTCAAGCTCTATTTGTTCAATATATTTTTTCCCAATGCCATACTGTATTTTTCCATGTCTATCTATCTATGCGCTGTGGCTCTTGTTTGCATTGCGGCGTCAAGGGTGAAAGAGTTCTCTGGAGATGGCCTTCATGTGTGATGTTTGTAAGCTTGTTCCTCTTACTTCTTCGATACAGGAATTATTCGAGTGGTGGGAGTTACAGGGAACATTCGAGTGTTGAGAGTTAGAGGAAGTATTCGAGTGTTTGGTGTTACAGCGAGTATTCGAGTGATTGGAGTTACAGGAAGTATTCGTGTTTTGGGAGTTACAGAGAGTATTTGAGTGGCTTGTGTGATAAAGGCCGCATGTCCTTGCTGTTGCCATGTCATGTTCTGGGTAAGTTTTTAAATTTACACTTCGACAGAAAAAGAAAACCCAGTCCTTACCGAGGATCGAACTCTGGACCTCATGGGTGTGAGACACACGTTCTACCCTCTCGGCCATATTTCAATATTTAAAACCAAATTTCTCAAACTTCAGTCTGGATTTTTCATCAATCCTGGTGTCCGCTTCCAGCAGATTCTCTTGGAGCTGTTTCAGTACACCCCCCCCCCAATATATTGTCATCGTCCCCATATATTGATGCATATGATGCAGGTCTGCTTGTTTTCTTATTACCACGGACACCGGAGTGTCCTGCGCGATACATCAATGTGATATCCTAGAGTACGCTGAACAGATTACATCCACATATCCTAGTGTACCCGCTGAACAGATTACGTCCACATATCCTAGAGTACGCTGAACAGATTACGTCCACATATCCTAGAGTACACTGAACAGATTACGTCCACATATCCTAGAGTACGCTGAACAGATTACGTCCACATATCCTAGAGTACGCTGAACAGATTACGTCCACATATCCTAGAGTACGCTGAACAGATTACATCCACATATCCTAGAGTACGCTGAATAGATTACATCCACATACATCGACATCGACCATTTTGGATCTCTCATATCATGGACTGGGGGTCTCGCACAGAAACTACTTTGGTGATAAATAGGGGTAGAAGCTTCAGCTGTCGTTCTAAGGCCAGATGTGTCGCCTTGATTGCGCTATGTCCATGTTTGTTCACGGATTTCTTAATGTTTTCTATCCACCGTTTTCCTGCTCTACGTTTGTCCTTATGTCCAAATATTCATTCGTTATATTCTCTTATTGGTATTTGGTTTGAATTCATTCTCATAAGGGGAATCACACAATATAGACCACAACATTCTCAAAAGGTGAATCACACAATATAGACCACAACATTCTCATAAGGTGAATCACACAATATAGACCACAACATATATTCCTTTTTTTTATTTTTAATGTTTTTCTTACTCATTTCTTACAGTTTCCAAAACAAGAACTGCTCGGATTAGTTCGGAATTGGATTAACCTGTACGGATTAACTACAGGTAGGAATTACCTTTCCAATTTTGATAAATCTCAAGTATAATTTGAAGAGCCATATTGTGTTTTATGTCTATTGTAAAAAAATATTTTTGGGAAATGATAATAGGGGTAAAACTATGTGTTTTTTTGTGTTTGTTTGTTTGTTTGTTTGAGAACACAGGAATTGCGAGCGATTGGGTCTTACTTCCTTTGTGGAGTGGGGTGATTTTTATGAGCTTTATTTACTACTCAGGAGACTTCATCGTTGGACTTAGTTCGGCCTATTGAAGGATCCTTCTACTCAGAGGGGGTCTAAAATTGTATAGATGACATGCTACAAAGGTTCCATAAGAGAGATTCAATATAACGGCTTGTCATATACTGCGGTTTTCTGTTGCATGAGTGGTTTATCTAGTTATTTGTGATACCCACATACGCAATCGCATGCTTCAGGGTGTAGCCATAAATCCTGCATATTAGCCGCAATTATTTCCTTGCGCACCTAACTACCTTCTTATATCAATTATATTGAAGAAAAATATGCAGAAATGTTTCATGAGAATGAACTCATTTTGCCAAGCAGTACGAGCATGCAACATAAAAATGGAAACACTATCTAGAGGCAGAGGATAACCAACAAGAAAGTGAATTAAAAGAGTTACAAAGTCCTCACATCATTTCTAAACGTCCTGCTGAACTTCAGTTAAACGTCCTGCTGATCTTGAGTTAAACGTCCTGCTGATCTTGAGTTAACCGTCCTGCTGATCTTGAGTTAAACGTCCTGCTGAACTTGAGTTAAACGTCCTGCTGATCTTGAGTTAAACGTCCTGCTGATCTTGAATTAAACGTCCTGCTGAACTTCAGTTAAACGTCCTGCTGATCTTGAGTTAAACGTCCTGCTGATCTGGAGTTAAACGTCCTGCTGATCTTGAGTTAAACGTCCTGCTGATCTTGAATTAAACGTCCTGCTGAACTTCAGTTAAACGTCCTGCTGATCTTGAGTTAAACGTCCTGCTATTCTTGAGTTAAACGTCCTGCTGATCTTGAGTTAAACGTCCTGCTGATCTTGAGTTAAACGTCCTGCTGAACTTGAGTTAAACGTCCTGGTGATCTTGAGTTAAACGTCCTGCTGATCTTGAATTAAACGTCCTGCTGAACTTCAGTTAAACGTCCTGCTGATCTTGAGTTAAACGTCCTGCTGATCTTGAGTTAAACGTCCTGCTGATCTTGAGTTAAACGTCCTGCTGATCTCGAGTTCTATATTCACTGCTTCTTTGTCATGTTCATGTGGTCTTTGATATCTACTCCTTGTCAATGCCCGGGCATCATTACCCACAGAAGAGTATTTTCAGCTTATCACGCAGTCAAATCTAAGAAAAATCAACATTTTCCGAAAGTTTTGTATTGTCTTTTCTATCCTGTCTTTTTCCCGCTAATTTTCACATCAGCTAATCGAACAAACACACGTATTTTTAACGATTTTTTAATCATAAGTGTACACATTTGACTAGACGTAAAGTCATATTAGCTTAGAATAGCATGCAATGTTGATAGAAAACAGTGTGAGCAAACATTTCTAATCTCGCCTGTCCTTTTTTTCAATATGTCTGTACGTATTATATGAATCCTGAAACCATTTAGTGTCAACATTGTTTAAATGAATTGCAATAAACTGATGGACAAATGTGGACTGTAATAGCTTAGTTGAGAAATGAAATATTTCTGATTGATATGTTTCTGGATAGCAAAATTCACAATTAAACATATTGATGATGTCGTGGGCTTGTTGTTATTCTTTTTTGCGTTCACTTTAAATAAGTCTATATCTCTTATTTTGGCTCATCAATAAACTTCACAATGTTTAGCATCTCATACACAAGTCTGTATATCTTTGATTCTAGTTTTGTTTCTATGTGCTAGTATGTTTGTCTCATCAGTCGATACTGAAGTCCATGGAGCTTTGATTCTAGTTTTGTCTCCATGTGCCAGTAAGTTTGTCTCATCAGTCGAGACTGAAGTCCATGGAGCTTTGGTTCTACTTTTGTTACCATGTGCTAGTATGTCTCATCAGCCGATACTGAAGTCCATGCGGCTTTGATTCTAGTTTTGTTTCTATGTGCTAGTTTGTTTGTCTCATCCTCTCATACTCAGAACATTCTTGAACTATATTTACTACTATCTGTGGTGCCTGTCCACATATATGTATGTTAATACTTAATTTTCTGTATAAGTGACTCGGTGTCGAATGTGTCCTGTTCATAGTGTGATAACTATCTTGTGTTGGTATTTTTGAATTTGTGGTTAATTCGATCACTAGTTTTTTAGATGGCGACCAGATTGGTACATCTGGTTGGTTGCCTTTATCACCGTCATTAGCATGTTGATCTGCTCTCTCATTTCCTTGTGTTCCACAGTAAGTTGGTATTTACCCCATGGCTACCGTATGCTGGTTACACAGTTCCGTCAGTGGTGGTTGTAGATCTGGTAGCTTGTCTGGCTGAAGCGCTTGGAGTATTAGTTTTGTAGATTTTGTTAGCTTATCAGACTGAAGCGCTTGGAGTATTGATTGTACACATCTGGTAGCTTGTTAGATTGAAACGCTTGGAGTATTGAATTTGTAGATCTGGTAACTTGTCCTACTGAAACGCTTGGAGTATTGATTTTGTAGATCTGATTGCTTGTTAGATTGAAACGCTTGGAGTATTGATTTTGTAGATCTGATTAGTTGTCAGACTGAAGCGCTTGGAGTATTGATTGTTGTAGATATGGTAGCTTGTCAGACTGAATCGTTTGGAGTATTGATTTTGTAAAGCTGGTAACTGTCAGACTGAATCGCTTGGAGTATTGATTTTGTAGATCTGGTAACTTGTCAGACTGAAACGCTTAGAGTATTGATTTTGTAGATCTGGTAACTTGTCAGACTGAAACGCTTAGAGTATTGATTTTTCATCATTTAGAAATACCACAAATTGTGCACCCAGATTGCATTTCAACAATATTTCAGTTTGCCCGAGTTTCTGCATCATATTCGTTACAGAGTTTTTTTGTGTTTACTCTGATCGTATCTAGCATTGTTGGGTACTCTATATATACCCTGTTCCTTGACCACCCTTCTGTGTCAAATCTTGCCGATTAGATAGGGTTTAGTTCATAAAACAGGTTAAACAGAGAATGGCCAGGCCTCGTGTAATCGAGCAGGACTATAATATCTCCTAGCAAGCGCAGATGCTGATGACGGAGACAACCAGCCAAGAAGCGCATCACAGCAATCACGAATCCACCCACAAGCGCAGTTTCACGAATAAATATTAAGCAGTGAAATGTGGGATCTTATTCTTCAGGTAATGAGAGTAACTAATGAGTAGATTGAATTTCCAGGACTATCTTCGCCATAACCCCAGTCACAAGGTTTCCATGCATTGAACATCATGCTGGTGTAATAACAAACACTGATTATTCTTTTCTTTTTTTTTTTTTTTTTTTTTGGTAGCATATCCTATCCAGAACGTAGCTATCAACCCAGAATTTGTTGGCTGTGGTGATTTTCTAGGCAATATAAATACGTCCAGTAGGTTGCCATTGCTTTCTGAACGGTCCGGATGCACAATTGCCTGTGGTGAGGATCGAACTCGGTACCTTTGCCGTCACAGACGCGCTCTGTACCACTTCGCCACAGAGCCGGACTGATTATTGTTGATGCTAAATATTAGCGTACGGAATGTTCTGTTAATTGCATCGTTAACACATTAACACCAGCCTATAAAAATATTTGAGAATTTTTTTTTCTTACCATTGAGCAGGCATTGGCTGCCGAAACGTTGTCATATATTTCTGCCTTGTTATATATTATGTTGTACAATACATTATATGAGTTACTCACAATGTACTGCATTATTTTTATTTTATATTTTTATTTTTTAACACTTGGCAGTAGATAATCAATTCTCATTGACTTTTTCTGAGCTATCTCACCACAAACTTCATCATCATCATCATCAAGTGCCGTCTACGCAACGCAGGTTGGCTGCAACGTATCTCCAACATCTCCTGTCTCTTGTCTTGGTGGCGCACTCTGCTAGACTGTAACCTGTCCATCGTGTGATGTTACTCTCCCACTTGTATTTCTGCCTACCTCTTGCTCGCTTCCCTTTGACTTTACCCTCAAGTAAGGTCTTCAATAAGGTGTCATGTCCTTTAATATGTCCAAAGTATTTTATTTGCCTGATCTTTATTTCTCTTAGTAGTTCTTTCTTCATATTAAGTGTCTTTAGCACCTCTTTATTTGTTTTATTCTCTTTCCATGATGTTCTCCCTATTCACAAAGTTACAATGGATTTTCGGCCCACCACGGGACAGAGCCAGAGAATAACTATCACACCTACAGGAAGGTAGGTTTAACTATGCACTGCTCCTAGCCACTGTGGCCAAGATAGGGTTCACTGTCTGGGGATTCCCCGCCACCAAATGACTACTGGTTATGCCGAAACACAAAGTTAAAAGTATCTTATTTGAGTTTTCTCCATAAAATGTTAAATATATTTTATTTGAGGTGTCACCACACAAAATTTTTTTAAACATTTTATTTGTGTTGTCTCCACACAAAGGTACACATATTTTACTTGAGGTGTTTCCACACAGAGTTAAAAAAATATCTTATTTCAGGTATTTCCACACAAAGTTACAAATATATTTTATTTGAGGTGCTCCCACGCAAAGTTACAAATATATTTTATTTGACGTGCTTCCACACGAAGTTACAAATATATTTTATTTGAGGTGCTTTCACACAAAGTTAAAAAATATATTTTAATTGAGGTGCTTCCACACAAGTTACAAATATATTTCATTCGAGGTGTTTCCACACATAGTTACAAATATATCTTATTTAAGGTGTTTCCACACAAAGTTACAAATATATTTCATTTGAGGTGTTTCTACACAAGGTTACCAAATATTTTATTTGAGGTTCTTCCATACAAAGTTACAAAATATTTCGTTTGAGGTTTTTCCACACTAAGGTAAAAATATTTGTTTAGGTTTCTTGTCTATCCCCAGGTGGATATTAGTCAGAATGTCCACACATTCCGTTAAGCGTACGGGTGTTGACAGCAAGCTTAATGTGTCTATCCAATGGCAGATGTGCTGCCTTGGCTGCGTTGTATATGTATTTATTCAGTCTTGTCTTGATGTTAGATATTTTTTTGTCTTGTTCTAACCTTGTAGGCAGCTCTTCTTATGTTATATTTTCTTGCTGGTTGTTGCTTATGATTGGTTGATTGGTTGGTTGGTTGATTGGTTGGTTTGTTGATTGGTTGGTTGGTTGGTTGGTTGGTTGCGGATCCAGCGCTCTATGGGCTCATGCCCTCTGACACAATGCCATTAAATGGCATTTTATTGCTGGGAAGTCTCTATTTTCGGCCCACCACGGGACAGAGCCAGAGAATAACTATCACACCTACAGGAAGGTAGGTTTAACTATGCACTGCTCCTAGCCACTGTAGCCAAGATAGGGTTCACTGTGCTCATTCCCCGCCACCAATTGACTACTGGTTATGTCGAACTTCTCTATTGCTTCAGGCATGCAACCAAATGTTCACGTCAACAGGATTGTCACGCCCTGAGTCACTGTGCCTCTATGATGGGTCTCAGCCATAGGAAAAAACAGTGCTGTCAGTGTCCTCCTCCCCAATGCTGCACAGTAAATTTCTGGCTCCCTCCCAAACACAGAGGGTACATACATATATTCAAGTAAACACGAAACACATTTCAACAATAAAATAACAGCACAAGGAGCATAATTGTATAGATGACGTGCCATGAAGCTTCTATAAGAAGATAACCTCAATATAACGGCATGTCATCTACTAAGGTTTTCTGTTGCATGGGTGGTTTGTCTAGTGGGCCATTGGTGAGACCTACAGACGCAACCACATGCGTGTTGCTTATGAACAGAAATAGGAACTTATGTTACCAAAAACAAAACGATAAAGCAAGCTCAATGTGATATTTACCCTGTGTTACCCCAGCCACCATTTCCAGTTTTCGGTTGTTACCTGACACCGGAAATTGTATCTCTAGTTGATTATGGCTCACTCTTATAAGGTGTCCAAACCATTGTGTTTGTTGTTTCTCGATGTATTTTGCACACTGTCTTATGTTTGAAGTACTTCCACACAAGTTAAAAACAAAATAGCTGCCAAAAACTGTATTCTGTTTTATTTAATTCTGAAATTATTCCTTGCAAACGAAAGTAGTAAATCGTCTAAAATATAAGACGTATTGGCTAATGGGTTCCTAATAACACATTTGACTATGTCCGTGATTAACTGTGTCCGTGATTAACTGTGGCCACGATGATTATAGTTTCCGTGAGAGCCAATAAAAAGCAATGGAATAGTAACATGAGTTAAACGTTTGAAAGAAGACTTCAAACTGAAGGAATGGCATACTGCAAGTGTTGGAGTTTTCTGGATATGAAAGTAAGTAAACGTAAGGTAACCTATAGCATTTATTAATGCAGTAGGGGTGTGGATGTTAGCGATTTGACAATTCAGAGGCTTTGCAAATGAGGGCGGTAGCCATCTCCTCTTCCTCGCAGTCTTTACTTCCAGGATTAATCCGGTACCCATTTAAGGCTGGGTCGACCTGGGAGCGGTTGCGATCTGAAAAACATTTCTGCCACAACTAGGGAATGATCCCAGGACCACTCATATGCGAATTCACTGCGCTACGCGGCTCCCTGGATATGAAAGTAAACTCTTTTGAAAAGGGCAAGTCCACAAAGGGAATCTTCATTGGTCGCTATTTTTGGAAAAAAATCAACAATAAGAACAAACGCTTGTTCGAAGTATTTATTAAATCCAGTATTGTAAACATGTTTATAATGTATAGAAGCTACTTCCATATTGTTACTGCTTTCACGTAAGGAGGTTCACACTCTGTTTCTAATAGGGAGGTTCACATTATATTTCTAGTATGGTGGTTCACACTCTGTTTCTAGTAGGGAGGTTCACATTCTATTTCTAGTATGGTGGTTCACATTCTATTTCTAGTAGGGTGGTTCACATTATATTTCTACTATGGTGATTCACATTCTATTTCTAGTAGGGTGATTTACATTATGTTTCTAATAGGGTGATTCACATTCTATTTCTAGTAGGGTGGTTCACACTATATTTCTAGTAGGGTGGTTCACACTTCACTTCTAGTAGGGTGATTCACATTCTATTTCTAGTAGGGTGGTTCACACTCTATTTATAGTAAAGTGATTCACATTATATTTCTAGTAGGGTGATTCACATGATATTTCTAGTAGGATAGATCACGCTCTATTTCTAGTAGAGTGATTCACATTATATTTCTAGTATGGTGATTCACACTCTATTTCTAGTAGGGTGATTCACATTATATTTCTAGTAGGGTGATTCACATTATACTTCTAGTAGGGTGATTCACGTGATATTTCTAGTATGGTTATTCACATTCTATTTCTAGTAGAGTGATTCACATTATATTTCTAGTAGGGTGATTCACATTCTATTTCTAGTATGGTGATTCACACTCTATTTCTAGTAGGGTGATTCACATTATATTTCTAGTAGGGTGATTCACATTATACTTCTAGTAGGGTGATTCACATGATATTTCTAGTAGGGTTATTAACATTCTATTTCTAGTAGGGTGATTCACATTCTATTTCTAGTAGGGTGGTTCACACTATTTCTAGTAGGGTGGTTCACACTCTGTTTCTAGTTGGGTGATTCACATTCTATTTCTAGTAGGGTGATTCACATTCTATTTTTAGTTGGATGGTTCACATTCTATTTGAGTCCAAATGCAAAAGACCTGCAACATCTCCTATGCCAACATAGGTTAATCTTCTCCAGTATTATTTTCAAACTACTGCAGATTAGCAGAATGTAGCCCGGCGAACGGATTGCCTCAATCTCCTGCAGATTAGCAGAATGTAGCCCGGAGAATAGAATGCTTTTTGTCATGTTTTGCAGCTTATCTGCTATATCTGTGCATTTCGGTCTGAAATATCCGACGTAAGCGTTGTTTATGGATCACTTTGAACTTTCATTGGATGGGAGAACCCACTCCAGCTGTCAAAACTCCTTAATCACGTCCTACGCCATCATTGGCAGGTAACGGTGTCACTATCCTTTGCTCGCGTTTCAGGATCACGCAAAGCACAGGCGACACATTAATGAAAAGAACTGAATATATTATCTTCAGGAAATGTCAAACCAACGACAGTAAAACGGTTCACACCATCCCCTACACAATTCATTGGAGAACAATAGGTATCACTAGTGTTGACATGTGGACACCAACAATACATGTTACTAGTGTGGAACATACTATGTAACTCCTATACTACCATATGGATGCGATTTTGGGACACTAAACAAACAACAATTGGGAAATTAGAGCAGTAAAGATGTGGTTCTACTGAATAATGCTGAGAATACCATGGACTGCCAGGAAAACTAATGTGGAGGTGTTGAACGAGTCAAATGTTAAACGGAGCTTAATCAATAATATAAGAAAAAGACAATCTTAATTTTTGGGTCACGTTATAAGACAATGAGATTTGGAGAACATAGTCACAACAGGGAAGATTGAAGGCAACAGAGACAGAGGGCGACTTCGTGAGAAAATATTAGTTTAACGACCTGGCATGGCAGGGCCACATCAACGATTCTGATACATAATATTGGAGACAGAGAGCTGTCCAGAGTCATGATCTCCTACCCCAGCCGACATGAAACCCGATGATGATGATAAGTGTTGAACAGTGGGCACCAACAATACATGCTACTGGTGTTGTTGAAAAAAGGGAGAAACTCTCACACATTCCTTTTACCAATATATATATATTATTCTGGTAGAATCTGTTATTTTGTATTTCAATTGAATTTGTCAGATTACATTAGTTTTTGAGGTTCATAAGGAGGTTCACTGCTGAAACATGAGGAGGTTCACTGCTGAAACATGAGGAGGTTCACTGCTGAAACATGAAGAGGTGCACTGCTGAAACATGAGGAGGTGCACTGCTGAAACATGAGGAGGTGCACTGCTGAAACATGAGGAGGTGCACTGCTGAAACATGAGGAAGCCACTGCTGAAACATGAGGAGGTGCACTGCTGAAACATGAGGAGGGGCACTGCTGAAATATGAGGAGGTGCACTGCTGAAACATGAGGAGGTGCACAGCTGCGAAGTTAGATAGCTGGTTTCCGAACTGAAGGTCCGGCGTTTGACTCTGGTTATGAGTGTATTTTTGGGGATGCGTAGTATTGCAATGTTAAGTCATTCGCACGTTGACCAGCTGACCATAGTTGTGAGTCAAATCGTGGAGCAAAACTACTCTCCTCTTTCATCCAGAAATCATGAAGCAGATTAGCAGGATTCCTGTTTTGAAAATGTCGGCGTATGACTATCGCTGCTGAGAAAATGCGGAAACGATACACGTCACGTGGTTACTGATCAACCAATGACTAACCAGCTGAGCACTTATGGAGAAACCGTGCGCTGTGCTGCTGATTCAAAACTCATATTGCCTTGACTTTACCTCCCCTAGCCTTAATTTGAGCCTATATGTTTATAATTTCCCACGTCCGACACGTCAATACTGCGGCCGCATCTTGTTAACAAATTTGTTTATAATGTCCTACGACCGACACGTCAATTCTGCACTGTATCTTGTTAACAATTGTAAACATGCAACTTTAGATGCTTATTGTTTCTGTCCTGACGTGTTCATGAGCTTGTTACCTGTATCGCTTGTGTGGTACCGGGGCCCTACATGTAGGCGTAGAATAGCAACATAGCGACTAGCAATAAATGTTGTAATAGGCAAATCACGAGATTTAGAGTTGGAGCTGATCCATCTTAAGAGGGTCATCGTAACCTTCTACAATGTTTCTAAAATTGCATGAGAGATCTCTGCCCGGTAAAAATAAAATTATAAGACTGTGCAGGACCATCTACAGTATAAGAAGTACTGGCTAATGAGAAATAAACCTTCTTAATGACGCTTGAGACTAATCCCGTGATTTTAATTGGTCGCTATGATTAGCCTATAATTTGTGACAGCCAATACAAATCCCGGGAATAGTCAAATAAGTCGTTCGAGAAGGATGGATTTAGTATTAGCAAATAATTCTTATATTGAAGGTGGTCAGGGACCAGGGCTCAGTTTAAATATAGTTTCTTCTTTTTCGTATGTTTCATGGCGTGTGACGTCATGCTCTGTGGCGTCATGCCGTGTGTCGTCATGCTATGTGACCTCATACCGTGTGTCGTCATGCTCTGTGACGTCATGCCGTGTGGCGTCATGCTATGTGACGTCATGCTATGTGACGTCATGTTCTGTGACTTCATGCCGTGTGTCGCCATGCTCTTTGACGCCATGCCGAGTGACGTCATGCCCTGTGACGTTGATTATCGTTTATTTTCACAGTTTTTTATTTCCTGTGCTGTCAATCATTTCCGATAATGATGTTTTCCCATGTCACATTGCTAGGTTGTCATACATCTTCTATCTTCGTCTTCACTTACCCATCATGCTGTTCAATTTTCCTGTTGCCATAATGTGTCATTCTTCTTCTTCTTCTTTCTCCCTGAACTATCCTCTGCAAGATCAAAGTGAATGAGATAGTATTAAAACAGGTCCACCAATTCAAATATTTAGGAAAAATGATTACAGCAGATGGAAGAAGTTCAACAGAAATAAGAAACAGAATAGGACAGGCAAAAATAACATTCATAAAAATGAAAAATATACTGTGTAATATGACCTTGTCACTAAAGGTAAGAAAGAGAGTTCTGCAGTGCTATATAACTCCTATACTAACATATGGGTGCGAGTCTTGGGCAATAAACAAACTGGAAAGTGGGAAATTAGAGGCAACAGAGATGTGGTTCTACAGAAGAATGCTGAGAATATCATGGACTGCCAGAAAAACTAATGTGAAGGTGTTGAAAGAGTCAGATGCGAAACGGACCTTAATTAACAATATAAGAAAAAGAAAATCTTTTTTTGGCCATTTAATGAGACAGGCAGGTTTAGAGAACATAGACACAATAGGCAAACTTGAAGGCAACAGAAACAGAGGGCGACAACGTGAGAAAATATTAGACAGTTTGACAACCTGAAACGGCAAGGAAACAACAACTACTGTGATACATAATACTGTGGACAGAGAGCTGTGGAGAGCCATGACCGCCTACGCCAGCCGGCATGGCACCTGACGATGATGATGATGTTTATATGTAGATGTTTGTTCCCAGTGACACCCACTGCGAACCATGGACAATTAATAAAACCACAGCAAAGAAAATAGAGGCTTCGACATGAAATGATATAGAAATGTCCTGAGAGTAACATGGACAACAAGAAAGACCAACCAAGACATGCTAAGCATAATCAACGCTCGAGAAGGCTGGCTCTTAAACACCATATTAAGAAGGAAGTTAGGTGTCTTCGGTCATGTGAAGAGACACGATTGCATGGAAAGAGCCTTGTTCGATAGAAGGCAGTAGAGGCACAGGTCGACCGAGACGTTCATTATGGTTAAGGGTTGCATAATGGTTACGATGTTCACAGTGGTTATGGCTCTCATTATGGTTAAGAAGTCCATTATGGTTTCTGTAAAGTTGTTACATAGAATCCAATTAAATTCGGTGGTTAGAGCACTGACGTTCTATTCTAACGATATACGGTTCAATTTACAGTTCAACTGCAAAGAATAGTTATCAGCATCTTCTATATAGATGCCACCATCAGGACATGCAAACTACAGTCCTGCAGGCTGTGTCAAGGATACACACATAAGTGTATCATTATGGTTACTCTTAGTGTGTCTTATTTATATCATCATCAGGTAGCATATCCTAAACAAGATGTAGCAGTCATCAAAGCCTTTCGAAACATCAATCAATCTTGAGCTAGTCTTCCTGCTTCTGTTACTGTCATGTTCAGGTGGTCTTTGATGTCTTGTGTCCATATTCTTCTTGGTCTGTCTCTTTTTCGTCCCCCGGCATCATCCCCTGAATTATGGTCTTCTCTAGGCTGTCATTGAATGTAATATGGCCAAGATATTGTAGTTTTCTGAAAATAACCATGCTCGAATTTGTATAATTTAGTAAATGTATCTATTTAATTAAATGCAAATACACATCAACCATTTACACGTTGTGGCTACTTCTACGGCAAAGCAGGATTATTATCAATCACATGCCATGCTGGGTGGCTTATGCGATGTTTCTCCAAAACTATCTGTATCTTGTGCTGCTAAAACATCTCATTGGCAACATCCTCCATAAATCGCTGTATCTTGTGCTGCTAAACCATCTCATTGGCAACATCCTGCATAACTCGCTGTATCTTGTGCTGGTATAACATCTCATTGGCAACATCCTCCATAACTCGCTGTATCTTGTGCTGCTAAACCATCTCATTGGCAGCATCCTCCATAACTCGCTGTATTTTGTGCTAGTACAACATCTCATTGGCAACATCCTCCATAACATTATGTTATACCTCCACACTTGTATACCTTTTTTAAATGATAATCCATCCAATAACTTCTCTCTTTGCCTTTGTCTCGTCTCCCCATGTTCTTTCTACTGGTTACTAAATATTCAATTTTTGCTTTTCTCGTCACATTCCATCTGCAACTTTACTCTTTACATCAATTAGGTCGTATAGTTCTTTTTTCGTTGACCGTCTACGCTTCGCGTTAGAAAATAATTGGCTCGTACTAATACCAAAGCACTCGTATTTGCACATTTACAGTGCTCTACTGGACCAATCATTTCTCACTTTTAAAATGTCAATTTTCTTTAAAATGTCGCTTTTTATCTCAATGGAGTAGCAGCCATCTAATGTTAAAATTGTATCAGGACACTGGAATTTACCAACTTCATTTAATGTTTTATCATCTATTTTAATACCGGTCTTGATGGTGTATTGCTTTTGACACAACCATGTCATCTACTTGTTAGACTGAGGCCTTTGTTTTCACTTTCTTATACAACAATGTCAAACAGGGTTTGTAGTTCGTGGTCGCTCCCTTGAAAGAGAACTGTATCATCAGAGTACCTTGGATTACTCAGATTGTAATCTCCAACTACTATTCCTACCATTTTATATATATATATATATCTTCTTCTTCTTCTTTCTGTCCTCATGTACCTTTCGGTGTTGAGGGGAGAGTGAGTGTACGGTCTTTTGCCCTTCTATTTGCCTCCTCTGCTGTTATATTTCCGAGTGTCTCTAATACACTATCTATCCACCTTTTACGAGGGCGTCCAATAGGTCTTCTGTTTTCGTATCGTTTGTTAAGTGTGTTTTTTTTAATAATACTTTGCTCTTTCTGTTATATATATATATATATATATATATATATATATATATATATATATATATATATATATATATATATATATATATATATATATATATATATATATATATATATATATTATATAATATTTAGGGTCAGGATTAGGGTTAGGGGTAGTTGCATAAGTTCTATTTTTCTAAAAATATGTTCGCACTATTCGTGTGGCGCATGGCCTTGAGGTTAGATCTTTGCTCTCAATCCGTGAGATTCAGGTCTTGATCCCTGGTAGTACTAGGTATTCTGTCTCAGTTTAAATTTCAAAAACCCACCCTGGACGTAGCGTTGTGATAGCAAGGGCACGCTGCATTTATCCCACAATCCTCTCGAAAACTCCTTGTAACCACTAACGGAAAAAATTTAGTATTGATGATTTTTAGTGTTTTTTAAAATATACCCCATATTAGTACAGCTAAAATGTAGATGTTAGTACAGCTAAAAAATGTAGATATTAGTACAGCTAAGAAAATGTAGATATTAGTAAAGCTAAAAAAATGTAGATATTAGTACAGCTAAGAAAATGTAGATATTAGTACAGCTAAAAAAATGTAGATATTAGAAAAGCTAAGAAAATGTAGATATTAGTACAGCTAAGAAAATGCTCCTGAACTCTTTAAAAAAAAAAGAAAGTTAGATACGTATTTTTTTTTACAATAAACTCACCTTTTGGCAGATGTCTTACATTATATACTACCCAACCTTAAGTGAGAGGTTAAAGGTCATCATAGGCCACTAATCACTTGACCTAGCTTCCATATTAGCAACGCGTGGGTGTGAAGATTATTTATATAACCTACATCCCATCCGGGACAACTTGATGATCAATGTGATAAAGATATACCCCAAGATGTGGATATTTCTGGAAAATGAATAATACACATCGTTAAATGAATAATACACATCGTTAAATGAATAATACACATCGTTAAACGAATAATGCACATCGTTAAATAAATAATGCACATCGTTAAACGAATAATACACATCGTTAAACGAATAATACACATCGTTAAACGAATACTACACATCGTTAAACGAATAATAAAAAAAGGTAAAGGTAGGTCCCATCGCATCTGCCGTCGGGGATGAAGATAACTCTTCATGTACTAAGCCACAGCAACTATTAGGTGGGGTGGCCAGTTCCCTTCCTTGCTGTTTTTTTACCTTCCCTAACTCATGCTTCAGGTACTCATTTACAGCTGAGTCGACTGGAGGAGTGGTCGTGTCAAGTGAGAAATCACAACCCGGACTTTGTTTAATGTCCGGACGTATAATACACATCGTTAAATGAATAATACTCATCGTTAAACGAATAATACACATCGTTAAATGAATAATACACATCGTTAAACGAATAATACTCATCGTTAAATGAATAATACACATCGTTAAATGAATAATACACATCGTTAAATGAATAATACACATCGTTAAATGAATAATACTCATCGTTAAACGAATAATACACATCGTTAAATGAATAATACACATCGTTAAATGAATAATACACATCGTTAAATGAATAATACACATCGTTAAATGAATAATACACATCGTTAAATGAATAATACACATCGTTAAACGAATAATACTCACCGTTAAATGAATAATACACATCGTTAAATGAATAATACACATCGTTAAATGAATAATACACATCGTTAAATGAATAATACTCATCGTTAAACGAATAATACACATCGTTAAATGAATAATACACATCGTTAAATGAATGATACGCATCGTTAACTGAATAATACATATCGTTAAATGAATAATACACATCGTTAAACGAATAATACACATCGTTAAACGAATAATAAAAAAAGGTAAAGGTAGGTCCCATGGCATCTGCCGTCGGGGATGAAGATAACACTTCATGTAATAAGCCGCAGCAACTTTTAGGTGGGGTGGCCAGTTCCCTTCCTTGCTCTATTTTACCTTCCCTAAAACTCATGCGTCAGGTACTCATTTACAGCTGAGTCGACTGGAGGAGTGGTCGTGTCAAGTGAGAAATCACAACCCGGACTTTGTTTAATGTCCGGACGTATAATACACATCGTTAAATGAATAATACTCATCGTTAAACGAATAATACACATCGTTAAATGAATAATACACATCGTTAAATGAATAATACACATCGTTAAATGAATAATACTCATCGTTAAACGAATAATACACATCGTTAAATGAATAATACACATCGTTAAATGAATAATACACATCGTTAAACGAATAATACTCATCGTTAAATGAATAATACATGTCGTTAAATGAATAATACACATCGTTAAACGAATAATACTCATCGTTAAATGAATAATACATGTCGTTAAATGAATAATACACATCGTTAAATGAATAATGCACATCGTTAAATGAATAATACACATCGTTAAATGAATAATACTCATCGTTAAATGAATAATACACATCGTTAAATGAATAATACACATCGTTAAATGAATAATACACATCGTTAAATGAATAATACACATCGTTAAATGAATAATACACATCGTTAACTTGTCGTGTCTTTTCCTATGCATGTGTGCTGCTAGGTGTCATGGGGATTCGATGTTTTCTTTCTTTAGTTAACTGTGATGCCGCTACCATAGTGCTGCCTTAGTGTTTTAGTATTTCTCTGATGTCATCTATCCATCTTCATCTGAGTCTCCCCTGTTTCTCTTTTCAGAAGATCTTTTATTGAACGCTGTGATGTGACGTATTTTCTCCAGAACGTTGTCTTCACAATGAACTCCCTGAACCTGTCTCTGTCTTGGGCCTTGCGACTTGCATTTTCCAACGATGTATTCATGTTATCTTTAATGTCGTCAGTTCATCGTCTTCTTGGTCTGCCTTTCCTCTTCCTTCCAGGTGTTCTGCCCCCATTATTTCTACTTCTTCTTATGCGTTCGTTCTCAAACTCCTGCAGATTAGCAGGATGTAGTCCGGAGAACGGAATGCGTTGTGTCATGGTTTACAGCATTGCTGCGATATCTGCGCCTTTCGGCCTGACACATCCGACTTCAACATGTCTTTGGCTCCCTATATGGGATGCGTCATACAACTCCATCCCATAACCTCCTTAGTCGCCTTTTACGACATGCATGAAAGGTAAACAGTGTTGCTATTCTTTGCGCCCCCCCCTTTCGGGCCTCGGCAACACACATTGCGTGCCCCCATTATTTGACTTTCTAAATAGCTGTGTCTCTTTATATAACCAAACATGTACAGTTTTAAATTTGTTATTGTGTCATATAGTAACCAACACTCTGGTATCTTCAATGTGTTTATAATATCTGAGTTTCTCTTTTTTTCTCGTTCGTAATATTCTAAGTATCTTTCTATAGCATTTCATTTCAAAGGCGTGGATCTTCCTTCCCGCTGTTTTACTTATGGTCCATGTTTCACATCCATATGTTGCAACGGGAAAATAAAAGTTCGTAGCATTAGCAATTTCGTTTCTATTTTGTTTTTCCATATATTTTTCAACCATGTTATTTTACAATACCAATCTCTTCCTTATTTCTGCAGTGCAGTCTCCTGCACCGATGATGTTTGCTCCTAAGTATTCGAATTTATGCACAGATTGAAGGCTATCGATTGAATTCGTTCTAGTTTCTTTCTGATTAGGTGACCGAACTATTTGATCATTTTATGTGTATGGAAGATACTTAGAATATCATGGAAGGATAAAATCAGAAACTCAGATATTATAAACACACTGAATATTCCAGAGTGTTGGTTACTAAAAACAATAACAAAAAGAAAACTACGACTGTTTGGTCACATAAAGAGACATAACTGTTTAGAAAGACAAATAATGGAGGGAAGAGTACCTGGGAAGAGGAGAAGGGGCAGACGAAGAAGACGATGGACTGACGACATTAAAGATAACATGAATACATCGCTAGAAAATGCAAGCCACATCGCACAAGACAGAGAGAGGTTCAGAGAGTTCATTGGGAAGACAACGTCTGGAAGGAAAACGTCACATGACACACACATACGTCACATGACACACACTTACGTCACATGACACATGTGTCTACGTATTATTTGCACTATTTTTTCATCATCTTTCATTGTGTCATTATTTATTATATCACTTTTTATTACCCCCCAATTCTGTTCTCCTGCATATCATTTCACATACAGCTAGTTATTGCTCTAGTTTCTTTATCAAGGTCCAGATTTGGCATTGGTAACACAACATCGTTAACAAAATAAATAAACCAGACGACAACTCTACAGTGATAATGAAGAGAAAGCAGATTAAATAGGATAAATCCAATTTATTAATACATACTAAAACCCGGAGGTCACGATGATTGCATTACAAGAACCGCCATCTCCACTGTTTTGTGATAGTTGCAATGCTTTGATATAGTCAAACTGGACTAGCTTCCGCGTTGGTAAAGAGTGTACTTCACCATAAGAGGTAAAATAAACATACCCTAATATATGTGGTGTGATGTCCTCAGTACGGTAAACATTCTTACTGAACCTATTATATATGTTATGATATCTTCAGTAATGCAGGCATTTTTACATAACCTATTATCTATGGTGTGATATCTTCAGTACGGTAGATATTTTTTTTCTTATAAATATTTAGTAAAATATGATACTTGTAGGGAGTTCCATGCATGGCAAAGAACAGCACGATACTTGTAGGGAGTTTCATGCATGGCAAAGACCAACACGATACGTGTAGAGAGTTTCATGCATGGCAAAGACCAACACGATACTTGTAGGGAGTTTCATGCATGGCAAAGAACAACACGATACTTGTAGGGAGTTCCATGCACGGCACAGAACAACACGATACTTGTAGGGAGTTCCATGCATGGCAAAGAACAGCACGATACTTGTAGGGAGTTTCATGCATGGCAAAGACCAACACGATACGTGTAGAGAGTTTCATGCATGGCAAAGACCAACACGATACTTGTAGGGAGTTTCATACATGGCACAGAACAACACGATACTTGTAGGGAGTTTCATGGCACAGAACATAGAAGATAAAATTATCATGGAAGAGTAAGATGGTTATCTCCCTGGGTATTATGGAATTTTAAAAAAAAAGTAGGTACCTCGGCAGCATCATGTAGTCTTGGATGAAGATAACTCTTCATGTAGTCTTAGATGAAGATAACTCTTCATGTAGTCTTGGATGAAGATAACTCTTCATGTAGTCTTGGATGAAGATAACTCGTCATGTAGTCTTGGATCAAGATAACTCGTCATGTAGTCGTGGATCAAGATAACTCTTCATGTACTAAGCCGCAGGAATTGTTAAGTTTGGTGGTCAGTTCCCTTCCTCGCTGTTTTTACCTCACTAACTCATATATCATGTACTCATTTACTGCTCGGTTGACTGAAGAATGGATCGTGTCAGACCAGAAATTACTACTCGGATAACACATCGTGTTAGATGCTTACATCATATTACATGCTTACATCATAATACATGATTACATCATACTACATACATGCACCACATGAAATTCTTACCTTACAATACATGATTACATCAAACTACATACTTACATCATACTACATACTTACATCACACAATATACTTACATCACAGCTCATGTTATTATAATACTACTTGCTTACATTGCAATACACGCGTACAACACTACACTCTTATATCACACTACATGCTTACATTGCATACATGCTTACATCACACTACATGCTTACATTGCATACATGCTTACATCATACTACATGCTTACATCATACTACATGCTTACATCACACTACATGTTTACATCACAGCTCATGTTTTATAGTACTACATGCTTACAATTGTGGTTAGCGCACTGGATCCGCATATGAGTGGTCCTGGGTTCATTCCCCAGTTGAGGCGGAAATGTTTTCAGATCGCAACGGCTCCCACGTCGACCCAGCCTTAAATGGGTACCGAATTAATCCGGGAAGTAAAGACTGCGAGGGAGAGGAGATGGCTACCGCCCTCATTTGCAGAGCCTGTGAAATGTGAGATCGCTAACATCTCACACCCCTAAGGCATTAATAAATGCTATGGATTACTTTACTTTTATTTTATGCTTACATTACATAACATACTAACATTACATTATATACTTACATTACACTACATACTTACATTACACTACATACTTACATCCCCCTACATACTTACATTACACTATATACTTACATTACACTACATACTTACATTACAATACATACTTACATTACATTACACTACATACTTACATTACAATATATACTTACATTACACTACATACTTACATTACACTACATACTTACATTACAATATATACTTACATTACACTACATACTTACATTTCACTACATACTTACATTACAATACATACTTACATCCCCCTACATACTTACATTACAATACATTACCTACCGTTCACTCCCACGACATATCTTCATTGAATCGTTCATCTCTGAATTATTTAGAATAATAACAAGCTTCATTATTTGAAGATGTTTTCACTTATTTTACGAAACAATAAATACATTATTTACCGAAACGAACTTTTGCTAAAGGCGCATTCAATGCAGTATCAATCGATCTGCGCGCGCATCCCACTGAGACCCGCCCATCCGCTCTCTAGAATACTATTTGGGGTGGGGGGAGGGCTCTCAGTGCGTTTCGCTCAGATCGAATGATCAGACACAAAGACGCTATTTGTTTTTTGTTTCCGCGTCACGGAAGCTATATGACCTCTTGCCACATATTGAACAGTTTGAAAGTGTGGGACACGTCTTCCCATAATGAACCAACAAAAGATTTATATAGATATATTCACAACAGACATAAAACTTAAAACAACATATTAAAATACTAAAATAGTAAAGGTGTTCCTCTTTAAAAAATCCTACTTTCAAGCAATAATTATTGTTATTAGTATTTACCTTGCAATCTAAAGGATAACGAAAACAAATTCCAGAGAACTCGGGGGAGAAATAGCACCCTAAAAAAAGAAAGAGCTAGGGAAAACACATGAAAATTGAATATACTCGCCAAAGATAACCACAACTAAATTAACGCAGGAGAAAATCACATATTAATTTGTAATATTCGCAATCGGAAATGAAATCATATATATATATATATATACGAATTTGTCTGAGTTTTCTGTCAATTTTCCTTTCAGATATACTTTATTACAATTCTAATTAGTAGATTCATCCCTACATTCATCGTTTCTTGGTTTCTCATAGCGAGTCACATGACTTAAACTCATCATTACATAATATGTATTTTCTGCGCACAACGGAAATCCGACAGGTAAATCCAGTAATATGGTAATGAAGATTTTCTAATCACTCAAGACCCGATATAACAATATATAAAAATTGACGTTTCGACCAAAAGGTCTTTATCAGTACAAAAATTAAAACAAAATTGAAACATACAACAGAAAAAGAAAAGTAAGGATATGGACGTTCACACTGGTATGTGTAATATATCATATTACACATATTATTCTGTAATAAAGGCATTTTGGTCGAAACGTCCATTTGAGTGTGTTATTATGTGTGTATTGAGTGATTAGCAAACCTTCATTATCCTATTCCTTGATTCATCATTACATTCGTCGTTTCTTTGTTTCTCACTGGGGCTGCCCATATATTACTTCAACAATACTCCGTGTCACAAACTCTCAATTTTGTCAGACACCCCTCTTAAATGTTGAGATAATATATGTACAACCCACAATCATTTTTAGTCACGTGGTATACGTGAACTTTGTAATACTCCACAAAGTATTGCTAATTATTTATATCAATTCACAAAGCTTCACTCACCACAATCAGAAATTTAACATCACTCCTGGTTCTGTCTCGAAGATATGGCAAATATGGTCGATGCTAACTTACAGTTCTGTCTCTAAGATATGGCAAATATGGTCGATGCTAACTTACAGTTCTGTCTCTAAGATATGGCAAATATGGTCGATGCTAACTTACAGTTCTGTCTCGAAGATATTGCAAATATGGTCAATGCTAACTTACAGTTCTGTCTCTAAGATATTGCAAATATGGTCAATGCTAACTTACGGTTCTGTATCTATGATATGGCAAATATGGTCGATGTTAACTTACGGTTCTGTCTCGAAGATATGGCAAATATGGTCGATGCTAACTTACAGTTCTGTCTCGAAGATATGGCAAATATGGTCGATGCTAACTTACGGTTCTGTCTCGAAGATATGGCAAATATGGTCGATGCTAACTTACAGTTCTGTCTCTAAGATATGACAAGTATGGTCGATGCTAACTTACGGTTCTGTCTCTAAGATATGACAAGTATGGTCGATGCTAACTTACGGTTCTGTCTCTAAGATATGACAAGTATGGTCGATGCTAACTTACGGTTCTGTCTCTAAGGTATCTTCTATTTCTTTATGGTTAATTTTCAAACTCCCTTTGGATCTCTGTTGCAGCAGAACAATCGTTCTACTATATTTCCAGCAGGATGCAGTCTAGTGAATAGAAATTCGTTGTGTCGCTGTTTTATTTTCGCCAATGGTCCAACACATCCATATTCGAAAGAGTCTCTAAGAAATGGGAAACATGATCAATATTAAATTACCCCATATTTGAAGCTCAGTAATACATTTCGATACCAGTGTTCGTCCTCAAACTCCTGCCGATTAGATGGATGTAGTCCGGAGAACGTTCTCAAACTCCTGCCGATTAGCTGGATGTAGTCCGGCGAAAGGAATGCGTTGTTCCATGACTTGCTGCTCAGCTGATCAGGTTGACAAATCAGGCATCCTAATATAGAAAGGTGTATGTTAAGTACATATTTTCACACGTTACTGAAAAATTCGGTTATCCAAATTATTATGTGGATTTCAACCTTTTCACCCACCCTTTTCATGTGGTGTTCAGAGGCAGCAAAAGGGCAGATTCATTGGCGAGCAATGCTGTGGTTGATGGAACACTACGAAAAGGAGATAGGGTCAACCTATTAAGGACAGTCATTGATTCACTACAAAGTGAAGACGACTATGCTATATGACATATCGTGCACATATAATGACATTAATATTAGGGATTCGGGAAAAATTGTCTCCTTTCTGGAAAGATCTGAAGATCCCACAATCAAGATTTAACTCAGGCCGGATTACTGCTGGAACGAAGAGTAGAGCACATATGAGAAAGCTTCGCGTGGCATGAAATTAGTTTACAATTATGTATCAAAGACTTTACGTCTTGAGAACACAATATCTTCAATGTCTTAATATCTCGCATCTTGTGTCTCGCTGGTGATATTGATCTTATAGTTTGGTCAGAAAAAGAATTACAAGAGTTAACAGCAAAGTCAGAAAAATAATTACAAGAGTTAACAGCAAAGTCAGAAAAATAATTACAAGAGTTAACAGCAAAGTAAGAAAAATAATTACAAGAGTTAACATCAAAGTCAGAAAAAGAATTACAAGAGTTAACAGCAAAGTCAGAAAAATAATTACAAGAGTTAACAGCAAAGTCAGAAAAAGAATTACAAGAGTTAACAGCAAAGTCAGAAAAAGAATTACAAGAGTTAACAGCAAAGTCAGAAATATAATTACAAGAGTTAACAGCAAAGTCAGAAAAAGAATTACAAGAGTTAACAGCAAAGTCAGAAAAAGTTACCAGCCAGTACTGAATTGAAATCAACACAGAAAAAGAGCAAGATCTTGGTAAACAGCAGAGACGCAGAAGAACAGACCAACATCATGATTAATGGTTATAAGCTTGAGAAGTTACTTTCAAATACCTCGGATCTAGGATATGCATCGATAGAAAATGAAATTCAGAATTAAAAATAAGGTTGGAGAAGGCATTAGCATTGGTGTCAATGTAACGGTGATTTAGAAAATCAACATCAGTGTTTGGAGTGAAAGTCAAACTGTATAAGTCGCTCGTACTTTCTATTGTGATGTATGGTTGTGAGAGTTGGACACTCACTGCGGGCATAGAGAAACGATTACAATTTTTCGAATACAAATGCTACAGACGAATTCTACAAATTTCATAAGACAAATTTGTACGCAAGAAATAAAGTAGAGATGTATGCAGGTGTACAAGGACCATTGCTTTCAATAGTGAAACAACGAAATCTAACATGGTTTGGACATGTAATCAGATATGATTTCTTATCAAAAACAATAATGTAGGGAACCGTCGAAGGGGGGGGGGAGAAGCAGAAGAGATAAAATAAAAACATCGACAGACAAAATCAAGGAATGGACAGGACAAAATGTTTCCTAACTCATCCGCAACGCTCAAGATAGAAATCATTGGAGGACTCTTGTGTGATGAAGCACCCAATATGGTACCCCTAAGACCCTGAAGGGTTACGGGTTTATAGATCCTCAATGTAATCTCTAAAATAAACAAATAAATACAAAGTAGGATAAAAGCAAGATAAGACTTGTCGAGAGAGGGCGACTAACAACAAACTCCAACCTTAAAACAAGCATTTGGATAAATTTTGTAAGAGGGAAAACATTCTAGCAAGGAACTAGCTTTCAACCATAAACACAATTTTCTGCGTTTATCAGCAATTTCTGCGTTTGTTTACATTCAGATGCTGAAATCAAATGTGTTAAATCGCCTAACGTAAAATATAGAAGTTATTCGCAAGCACGTAAACACAGCATAAACTCTCAAGCAATTCAAATTGCAGAACTAGGTAAGACGAGTTTACAGCGGCGAGAATACAAACAAATCAACATTTGAGCATAGTAAATTTTCTTACTTTTCGTGAGAAATGTCGAACTTGTGAATGTGTCAAAAATGATGTGATCCCAACTGGATTATAACTCTGTGTTTACATAAGATGAAAATGTATTCGCGAGTAAGTAGTCTGCGGCAGAAAAAGATGTTCCACATTTGGCATTTTTATATCTCATACTAGCAACAGAAATAATTTGTATTTTGTAATCATTTAATGATTTTATAATCGGCTTTTTTCGGTCTGCTGGAAAATTATTTAAAAAGTCGGTTGATATTTACATTTGGATGGTGTTCATGGGGGAAATACGTATGAATCTAGTTACTGCTAGGTGCACAGATTATTTTATTGTTTCTATTCCCGGGAATTACGAGCAATAGATATATTATATCCTTAGATGGAATGCATTTTCTTCCACAGCTACATTTCATACCTTTTGAAGCGGTGTGTTTCTGTGAGAATTTATTATAGCTAGCAAATGTAGCAACAGGTTGTTACAAGAGGGTCGAAGACACGATTCTATCAACGCATGTGCAGTATTAACAGCCAGGCTGGTACTCCTGTTGCTGACCACTTCAATAAACCAAGAAATTCGAGTGCCCATGATGCTCATATGACTGTCATTAAGTCGTGCTTCTCTGATGACCGGACTCGACATGTGCTTGAGAACCAATACATCTACACATTTGCATAATGGAGACCTGTGGAATCTATATCCGTTAGTCCGAAGGATAGATATATCATGTTGTTCTATCATTTCCAAAATTGTATATAAAACATCAGAACTAATCAATCAATATTCTAAATACCTAACCACACAATATCTGTTAACGTCATATAGACATCAGAACTAATCAATCAATGTTCTAAATACCTAACCACACAATATCTGTGAACGTCATATAGACATCAGAACTAATCAATCAATGTTCTAAATACCTAACCACACAATATCTGTGAACGTCATGTAGACATCAGAACTAATCAATCAATGTTCTAAATACCTAACCACACAATATCTGTGAACGTCATGTAGACATCAGAACTAATCAATCAATGTTCTAAATACCTAACCACACAATATCTGTGAACGTCATATAGACATCAGAACTAATCAATCAATATTCTAAATACCTAACCAAACAATATCTATGAACTTCATGTCGACATCAGAACTAATGTAGCCATTTTCTATAGATTTTGTCCAGCATTTATATCTATTGAGGTCACGTAGACATTTTTAGCTTCCACATGCATGTCACATTTGTGTACATCCTACTCTGCACTGACAACCCTCACATTTGTGTACATCCTCCTCTGCACTGACCACCCTCACATTTGTGTACATCCTACTCTGCACTTACCACCCTCACATTTGTGTACATCCTACTCTGCACTGACCACCCTCACATTTGTGTACATCCTCCTCTGCACTGACCACCCTCACATTTGTGTACATCCTACTCTGCACTTACCACCCTCACATTTGTGTACATCCTACTCTGCACTTACCACCCTCACATTTGTGTACATCCTCCTCTGCACTGACCACCCTCACATTTGTGTACATCCTACTCTGCACTTACCACCCTCACATTTGTGTACATCCTACTCTGCACTTACCACCCTCACATTTGTGTACATCCTCCTCTGCACTGACCACCCTCACATTTGTGTACATCCTACTCTGCACTTACCACCCTCACATTTGTGTACATCCTACTCTGCACTTACCACCCTCACATTTGTGTACATCCTACTCTGCACTTACCACCCTCACATTTGTGTACATCCTACTCTGCACTGACCACCCTCACATTTGTGTACATCCTACTCTGCACTTACCACCCTCACATTTGTGTACATCCTCCTCTGCACTGACCACCCTCACATTTGTGTACATCCTCCTCTGCACTGACCACCCTCACATTTGTGTACATCCTCCTCTGCACTGACCACCCTCACATTTGTGTACATCCTCCTCTGCACTGACCACCCTCACATTTGTGTACATCCTCCTCTGCACTGACCACCCTCACATGTGTGTACATCCTCCTCTGCACTGACCACCCTCACATTTGTGTACATCCTCCTCTGCACTGACCACCCTCACATTTGTGTACATCCTCCTCTGCACTGACCACCCTCACATTTGTGTACATCCTACTCTGCACTTACCACCCTCACATTTGTGTACATCCTACTCTGCACTTACCACCCTCACATTTGTGTACATCCTCCTCTGCACTGACCACCCTCACATTTGTGTACATCCTACTCTGCACTTACCACCCTCACATTTGTGTACATCCTACTCTGCACTTACCACCCTCACATTTGTGTACATCCTCCTCTGCACTGACCACCCTCACATTTGTGTACATCCTACTCTGCACTTACCACCCTCACATTTGTGTACATCCTACTCTGCACTTACCACCCTCACATTTGTGTACATCCTACTCTGCACTTACCACCCTCACATTTGTGTACATCCTACTCTGCACTGACCACCCTCACATTTGTGTACATCCTACTCTGCACTTACCACCCTCACATTTGTGTACATCCTCCTCTGCACTGACCACCCTCACATTTGTGTACATCCTCCTCTGCACTGACCACCCTCACATTTGTGTACATCCTCCTCTGCACTGACCACCCTCACATTTGTGTACATCCTCCTCTGCACTGACCACCCTCACATTTGTGTACATCCTCCTCTGCACTGACCACCCTCACATGTGTGTACATCCTCCTCTGCACTGACCACCCTCACATTTGTGTACATCCTCCTCTGCACTGACCACCCTCACATTTGTGTACATCCTCCTCTGCACTGACCACCCTCACATTTGTGTACATCCTCCTCTGCACTGACCACCCTCACATTTGTGTACATCCTCCTCTGCACTGACCACCCTCACATTTGTGTACATCCTCCTCTGCACTGACCACCCTCACATTTGTGTACATCCTACTCTGCACTTACCACCCTCACATTTGTGTACATCCTACTCTGCACTGACCACCCTCACATTTGTGTACATCCTACTCTGCACTGACCACCCTCACATTTCTCTGACGTTTTCAAATCCTATTGTACAAATGGTACATCAGTATGTTACAGCATCTGATGTTATCGATAATAGCCTATGAAATGATTGACTTCTTTCAACGTCGAAATACACTCGTGTCTGTCCTAATCCAAATGTAGTCTTTCGAATTATGCATATGCGGCGGTGGAAAGCGCAAAACAAAATGAAAAGATACGTTTGGAGATGGTTTTATCTTATATGTCAAGATCAGATTTAATGTGGAAAAACAACATCAGTCTTTGAGTGAAAATTAAACGTTATTAGTGATTTCTATTGTATTGCATGTTTGCGAGATTTGAACACTTACCGTAGATATGGAGAAGTGGTTACAGTCCTGGTTGTAACTCTGCGAAATCATGCATGGTGTAGACAAGCTCATGCAAATGTCGAAATTTTCCATAATTTTCCAAAAATCATGATGACATGATTCCTAGTTTTAAAAAAACGATACTACAGGAAACAGTATCATGTGGAAGAAACAAATAAGGAGAAAGTAAAACATGGACAGACAGAATCAGGTACTGGACAGATCGGGAATATGTCCCTATTCTCCTCATCGCTGAAGATAGAAATCGCTAGAGAACTGTCCGTCGATATATCCAATGGTGTAGCCCTACGAACCTGACATGTTAAGGTTTATAGAATGATACATATAGACCGTCTCTCTGGGTCAGGACTTCTCCAGTCTGACGACCCAAATGTATCTATCTTTATTTGCCCTTTTCTGTTGAACAGATCAAATTAATTATCGTTTCGCTGAAATTGATGCGCATTCATCATTTGTAAATACATCTTCAGACATGTCTTATGTTCGTACACAATTCTTTAAAATATATGACGTAACTCCCAAACGTTTGTTTGATCTATCAACTACATTTCTCACTTCATATTCACACAATGACCGCTTCATATTCACACAGAAATGACCGCTTCATATTTGACAGAGAACGCTCAAGAAACGCTCATGTTTATTCCAAGTACTCACGTTCTGCTTATTCTTCTATAATATGCCTGCTTGGATTTGCTTCATTATTCCTGCAAATTTGAAAAGTCACGTCTGTTCATTTCAACACAGGAGATTTTAGTTTCCAAGCAAAACTTTGTAACTTCATTTTTGACTCGTGAATCTTTCTCATATTTTTGAGAAAGCAAAGCTCGTTGATGTTAAAGCTGCGTATTTTTATTGAGAAGAGGCGCGAGCGTGTATTTTGATGTATTACATGTTCGTCTGAAATTAAAATGGACTGTGTTTCTCAAAGTAAAATATTGATGCAAGAACAGAACAACTGTAAGCGCGGATGAATGTTGATTTTAGAGCTCGATTTTTTAGAGTGTGTGGGTATTACCGCGTCTTGAGGTAAACACTCCTTGCATGTAATATCTGTAAAGTGAATGAGTTGTGAATACAAATGTGGTTTGATAAAGTGTATAAAATATAAATGAGGTTTCATGCAGTGTGAACTAGTAAAATCAGACTTTATGAAATGTAAGGAATAAATGAGGTTTGGTGGCTTGCGAAAAAGTGAATAATGTTTGTTTGGTGGAGTGTGATGACGTGAACCAGATTTTTTCGTGGATGCTAGTGGGGTGTTTTATAAGAGACATTAAGTCTTGTTTACGAATGCATATTTTCATGTTTTCAAAGTAGCCGTGTGGTTAGAACGACCTTCTAAGACCCGTGTGGGCCCAGGTTCAATCACGGTAGGCACAGGATTGTTTCTTTCAGAGCTGGGCCCCTATAATCAAAATTCTTCCTGTACATGTCGCAGCGCCTGCTATGGCAAAGTGGCCATTATTCCCACAGCTCATTGAAAACCCCCCTGCACAGGAATACATGCAGTCGCGAAAGTAATATTTATGGTGCAGTGATTGAGAGTTTGGGGGCGCTTGCCACAATCGTGAGACTGTATATGTTCCTGCAGTTTAAATATGTCGCAGACAGTTTGACATGCACACCTTTCAGAAAGCAATGGCAACCTAATGAAAAAATTTGATACGTATCCCATTCATGATGTAACTATCAAATCAGCATTTCTTGACCGTCTTGATTTTCTAGGCAGTACAAATTCTTTCAGCATTGTGCCATTGCTTTATGAATGGTTTGCATGCATAACTTCCTGCACCGGGTTTTGAACCCGGTACATTGTCTATCACAGATGAACACGGTACGACTCTACCACATCGCCGGACACCCATGGCAGTCTACAGCACACACACAAAAACTTTACTAATATATTCTACAGCTTAAACATATTTTGGGCGGCAGACTTCATCCTAGCTAGGTAAACCAACCAGGTGATATCAGTAGCGCATGATATGTGGAACATATCATATTATGTTTAGCTATTTGTTCATATGGTTGGTTGTTTGGATAGTTTATTGGTTGGTTGGTTGGCTGTTTAGCTAGTTTAATGGTTAGTTAGTTGTTTGACTAGTTTGTTGCTGTATTGTTTGGTTGGTTGGTTGTTTGGTTAGTTTATTGGTTTATGCGTATGTTGTTTGACTAGTTTAATGGTTAGTCAGTTGTTTGGCTAGTTTGTTACTTTATTGGTTTATTCGTTGGTTGTTTGGTTAGTTTAATGGTTAGTTAGTTGTTTTGCTAGTTTGTTAGTTTATTGGTTTAGTGGTTGGTTGTTTGGTTGTTGTTTTTTTTTACTAGTTTAATGGTTAGTTAGTATTTTGGCTATTTTGTTAATTTATTGGTTTATTGGTTGGTTGGATGGCTCTTTGGCTAGTTTAATGGTTAGTTAGTATTTTGGCTATTTTGTTAGTTTATTGGTTTATTGGTTGGTTGTTAGGCTATTTTAATGATTAGTTAGTTGTTTGGCTAGTTTATTGGTTTATTGGTTGGTTGGATGGCTCTTTGGCTAGTTTAATGGTTAGTTAATTGTTTGGCTAGTTTGTTGGTTTTATTTTTGTGGTTGGTTGTTTGGCTAGTTTATTGGTTGTTTGACTAGTGTATTGGTTTATTCGTTGGTTGGTGTGTTGGATAGCTAGTTGGTGTGTTGGTTGATTAATTGTATAATTTGTTGGTTGTTTGGTGAGTTGATTAATTAGTTGGTTGGTTTTTTAGTTCATTGGTTTGTAAATTAGTTGATGTGTTTATTAATGTGTTGCTTGGTTGTTTGACTTTTAGATTAATTAGCTGGTTGGTAGATTGGCTGATTAGTTAGTTGGTAAGTTGCGTAGTTTATTAATTGTTTATTTTGATAATTGTTTTTTAATTAATCATTAATTTCATGGTTGGTTGGTTAATTGATTGTTTAATCTGTAGTTTGGTAGATTAATTGATTAATTGGTTTATTCGTCTTCTCGAACCCAAGAATTTGCGAGCGATTAGCTCTTACTTCCTATGTCCAGTGAGGAGGTTTCTCCGAGCTTTCTTTCATTCGCAGGAGGCTTCAGTTTTCAGCTTAGTGCAATGCCTATTGAAGGAGCCTTCTACTCAGAGGGAGTATATATCACGAGACGAACTGATAGTTTGCCTGGGTCACACATTGCTTGTCTCTCCTCCGACAAGGCACTTTGCAGCCAGCGAAATGCTGATGGAAGACCTTTCCATTACCACACATTGTCTCCCTAGGTTCCAAAACTAATTTTTTCCGCATGAGCCGTGTTGGGTAATGGCGACGGTCGCATTAGACTCTGGATTGATACACCTTCCTAGAGGAGGTGCTGCTTTGCGAAACACGTCTTGGATCTGGGATCTGGATACCTGTGTATTTCTTACGCACTCGCCTCGTTCGCTTGAGATGGCCTTCCAATCGATTGCCAGGCGCGATCTGTGTATTTTTACTCTTCACCATTTCGTACATTGCCCAGCGTATATTACTGAACTCTAGCGTGTTACCTTTTCCAGATTCGGTGTGTACTCGTAAGATCACCATATGTTAGGGACATTGACATAGGGCACCTCTCCAATGTTTCTGGTCTTTTTTAAGTTGGCCGAGTCGGAATTCACAGATGCCTTGCATACTGTGTGCCTACAGTGATGTTAGATTTAATGGCATATAGGGTTCGGGGATATTTTCTCTCTCTCTCTCTCTCTCTCTCTCTCTCTCTCTCTGCATGCAATTCTCATTCCAACTACAGCATGTACATCCACGGACACGAGCCTAAAAGTGTTAGCCAGGAATACAGCAAGAACCGCTGTATATCTGTTTCCAGTGTGCACCACGAGGAGGTACTTTTAGGATCTTGGTTATCTGCTAACCCTGGTCTACACGAGAGCATTGCGCGATCCTTTGCACGTCTGGTTGGTTTGTTACATGGTTGGTTGATTGGTGGTTGGGTAATTTGTTGATATGTTGAATATTTGTTTGTTTGGCTGGTAGTCCAAATGGTTGTTTGGTTAGTATTGGTAAGTTAGTTAGTCGTCGTTCATGTGTTCCTTTATTTTGAACCAATGTTTCATGAATTCTGTTAATGTAATCACACTTTAACATACACTAACAACTAACATACAATGTACCTGATACGATTTCAGCAGCAGGCAGTTGGGTATCTGTAACATTCCAAAATCAATCGCAACATGCAGAAATTAAATATTGTCCATAATATCGCTACTTCCAACCAAAATAGTTGAGAACCAATATATTATAGCACATATATATTATAGAATATATACATTATAGAACATATATATTATAGAACATATATATTATAGAACATATATATTATAGAACATATATAATATAGAACATATATATTATAGAACATATATATTATAGAACATATATATTATAGAACATATATATTATCTGGCTGATAGTAATGTTCTGATTAAGATATGCTACCTAGCACTCAGAAACTTTTTTTTTACTCAGAAATACCATCTACTTACTCTACACTACTAATCTACTTACACTACTAATCTACTTACACTACTAATCTACTTACACTACTAATCTACTTACACTACTAATCTACTTACACTACTAATCTACTAAACACTACTAATCTACTTACACTACTAATCTACTTACACTACTAATCTACTTACACTACTAATCTACTTACACTACTAATCTACTTACACTACTAATCTACTTACGCTACAAATCTACTTACGCTACAAATCTACTTATTATATCTATCAATCTATTAACTAAACTTATCTTTGAATGTCAGCGTTAGGGGTAGAAGAGTTTTCTTGAGAAGGCACTCGCGTGTGCTGAGTATATTGTGGAATTTGTCGCCTCTTTTATTTCGGTAGACCATCGCTTTCGTGGTCGGCCTCTAGGTCTGCCTTCACTGTATCTGTGTAAAATAGCTTGATGTGGTACTTACGTAAAACACATGGTAATATAATCGTTTCACTCAGACACGACGGACTATAACTAAAACTAGTGTGCAATGATGTGCACACGAACACAAGAAAACATACAAATTACAATACACAAAACATATTCAACGTTTCACCCAAAAGGTCTTTATCAAGAAATGCACAAAACATCACAATACGACGAATGGAAATTATTACGACACACAAACGGGAATATGGAAATAAGATGCCGTAAGGACAGGAAAAACGTAAATATATGTGGAAACGAAACGAACAACAAGATAACGTAAATGACGGAATAAAATGAATGAAGATCAAGACCGCACCAACAATGTACTATACAAAAAAGTGGTTTCAATTGAGTCCAAAGCTCTTGAGTGTACCCAATTCAAAAACAAGACGATTTTCTAGAGCGTACCTAGATCTATCATCGGTGGTGCAGGATCTGATGGCAGTGACCTGGATATCAAGAGCACCATGATGACCAACTCCGTTGAAGTGTGTGGCCACAGAAGTAGGTGTTCTGTGCTTGATGGCATGAAGATGGTTACAAAAGCGATCGTTCAATCTTAAGCCGGTTTCACCGATGTACAGTTTGCCACAGCGTTTACATATGGAATAACATTACGGGATTCACAT
The DNA here is from genome assembly GCA_034231615.1 of Meghimatium bilineatum. NCBI lineage: Eukaryota > Metazoa > Mollusca > Gastropoda > Stylommatophora > Philomycidae > Meghimatium > Meghimatium bilineatum. The sequence continues at coordinate 53,987,555 of CM067300.1, read as the reverse complement.
GTAAAGGCCTCATCGATGGAGAAAGTGGCATTGGGAAATGAAATAAAGCGCACCTGAACCAAATAAGGACACGTATAACAACGGCCACGTAAGCAACGTACAGTGGCAAAATGGTCGGGAACAGAAGACTTAATGTGTCTTTCGATGGACCAAAGTGTCCTTCAGATTTTCGTCGCGCCTATACGCCACCAGAAGTAAGTCGTGGAAAGCTGCACGGGTGTCAGGATCAGACTGGAGAAGAGAAAAATGTTTAAGCACGATGCGTCGAACATAAAAGTTATGGGGATAACAGGTAAGAACAAGTTTAACCCTATCAGAGGAAGAGGAAGAACCCTGAGAGTTAGTCAATGTATCGAGGCGAGACAACTGGCGCACACGGAGTCAAGCGGATGAAAGAATGCTGTCAGGGAACGATCGTCTACGGAAAAACTCAATCATCTCAGAGGACTTGTCGAAAAAATCGTCTTAATCGCTACATAAGCGACGCAGGCGAAGAAGCTGGGAGTACGACAGAGAGTTGCGACACGCGTGAGGATGAAGAGAAGTGTAGAGAAAAAAGCCATGTGCATCAGTAGGTTTATAGTAAACGGATGTGCTACGGTAAGGGAGATGAATGGTGACAATGATGTCAAGGAAGTTGACAGAGGTAGTGAAGATGTTAGATGTAAATTGAATAGCAGGGTTGAACCTGCCGATGAAGTTGATGAATTGATACAATTCCACTTTGGACATGTCGGTGATACCTATACCATCATCAATGTATCTGTGGAAAAGAGATGGGAACGGACATCATAGGTCGACCACACTAGATTTTTAAGATGTCCCATGAACAGACAAGCATAGCTAGGTCCCATTTTGTTGCCCATAGTAACTGATCTGGTCGAAAAAGTGCCCATCAAATTCAAAAGAGTTATGTGTAAGTACCAGTTAAGCAAGATGAATAAGAGTAGAAGTGGATACAGAGGGATGGTGACTCTTGTCAAGAAAGAACTGCAGAGCCCTGAGACTATCTGCATGGGGTATAGACGTGTACAAAGAGCAGACATCAAGCAAGAACAGACTATAGTTACGGTCAGAAGGCAACTGGACGGAAGAAAAAGTAATCAGAGCATGCTTTGTGTCTTTCAAGAATGAAGGCAGTTGTTCGACTAAGGGCTGGAAAATGTTGTGAAGGAAGTCTGTGTATGCTTGCTGTGGTATGATGCGTGATAGTAATCTGCTGATGTGCGCAAACCATTTGATCTGTTGCCTTTAATATATTTCAAGATTGGGGTGGTGCCGGTTCTTTGTCTAAATTTCCTCATTCCTCACTGTCTCTTAGCAATATTCCTAGGATTCTGCGTAAACATGCCATTTCAGCTGTCACAAGGTTGCGTTTGTCTTGTGCTATCGTTGTCCATGTTTGGCATTATTAACACAGCGTTGGCATAATAATCGTTTTCAACAGTGTTATTTTGGTGTTTAAATCTACATTTTTTATTCTGAAGATTGGTGTCATTCCCCTAGGTCTTGCTATGCTTTACTATATCTATTGTGTATTTCTTTGATGCTCTAGCCGTCTGTTGTTATACTACTTCCTGAGTATGTGAATTATGTCCTTGTTTAAAGCTATTGTTTCCAATATTTATATATATATATATTGGTGTCTTTTTTTTGTTCTTCCTATCTACATTACTTCGGTATTTTCAATACTTATCTTAAGAACACTGGTCCACAGAGATGGATATCCACAGAAAGATGTATGGGAACACTGAGGAGCTTTCAAATACAGCAGAATTTATTAAGAAAACAGGACTTGATGTGTAGACATGTCAAACTCCGAACGAGAAGAAGAAGAATAATACTTATCTTCATGTTAAAAGTTTGGCATGTTTCATGTAATCTTAATATTGTTCTTTGTAGATGCTCTTCTAATGATGTTACTAGTGCTTGGTCGTCTGCAAATAGTAATTCGTTTAAGTTATCCTTCAGATTGTTTTCTTCCTTTGTCTTTGCTACTTTGTAGATGTGATTTATGTATGTTATGAACAATAAAGGGAATTGTATACACCCCTTTTTTACGTCCGAGTAAATTTGGAAATTATTGAATGTACCTATGCTCTTTCTTACTGAGCATTGAATATTTACGTATATGCTCTGACATAGGCTTATCAGATGTTAGGGAACTCCATATGTCTGTAGTGTTCATCATAGCTGTGCTCTATCCACTTTGTAAAAAGCTTTCTCTTGGTTCACGAGAGTTAAATATAAGTCTTAGTTACGTTCTGTTTCTCTTTATGAAAGTTTTTGAGGACAAAGATTTCATCTGTACATCTTTCATTTTTTAAAGCTAATTGTGTGTTGTTGAGTGTGGTTCTATATATGCGTGCATTTTTCTCTCTCTCGTATCTTGTTAAGATTTTTCCTATGTGGCTTAAGAGTGATATGCCTCTCTTATTATGCCTCTCTTATTATGCCTCTCTTATTATGCCTCTCTTTTTTACCTTTTTATTATGCCTCTCTTATTATGCCTCTCTTATTATGCCTCTCTTATTATGCCTCTCTTATTATGCCTCTCTTATTATGCCTCTCTTATTATGCCTCTCTTATTATGCCTCTCTTATTATGCCTCTCTTATTATGCCTCTCTTATTATGCCTCTCTATATGCTTCTACTTATTATACATTTTTAATCAAAAAACATATAACCTGCTAAGCTATTTATTTATACTGCTAATCTACTTGTTATATATTTCTAATATACTTGTTATATATTTCTAATCTACTTGTTATATATTTCTAATCTACTTGTTATATATTACCAATCTACTTGTTATATATTTCTAATCTACTTATTGTACTCTACTTACTTACATTACTAATCTACTTGTTATATGCTACTTATGTACTTAATCTACACTACTAATCTATCTACGCCGCAAATCTACTTGTACAACTAACCTTCTTACACTACTAATCTACTTACATTACTAATCTACTTGTTATATGCTACTTATGTACTTAATCTACACTGCTAATCTATCTACGCCGCAAATCTACTTGAACAACTAACCTTCTTACACTACTAATCTACTTACACAACTAATCTACTTACACAACTAATCTACTTACACAACTAATCTACTTACACAACTAATCTACTTACACAACTAATCTACTTACACAACTAATCTACTTACACAACTAATCTACTCACACAACTAATCTACTTACACAACTAATCTACTGACACAACTAATCTACTTACACAACTAATCTACTTACACTACTAATCTACTTACACAACTAATCTACTTACACTACTAATCTACTTACACAACTAATCTACTTACACAACTAATCTACTGACACAACTAATCTACTTACACAACTAATCTACTTACACTACTAATCTACTTACACAACTAATCTACTTACACAACTAATCTACTTACACAACCAATCTACTTACACAACTAATCTACTTACACTACTAATCTACTTACACAACTAATCTACTTACACAACTAATCTATTTACACAACTAATCTACTTACACAACTAATCTACTGACACAACTAATCTACTGACACAACTAATCTACTTACACAACTAATCTACTTACACAACTAATCTACTTACACAACTAATCTACTTACACAACTAATCTACTTACACTACTAATCTATTTACACTACTAATCTACTTACACTATTAATCTACTTACACTACTAATCTACTTACACTACTAATCTACTAATACTACTAATCTACGTACACTACTATACTACTTACTATACATTTTCTAATCTACTTACTATACACTATTAATCTACTTACTTTACACTATTAATCTACTTACTATACACTATTAATCTACTTACTTTACACTATTAATCTACTTACTTTACACTATTAATCTACTTACTATACACTACTAATCTGCTTCATCTGCACTTAAATAATCCTCTAATGGGTTAATTCTACAACAATAGTGTCTACAATTTGTGCCTAAGAAATATTCAGAGAATGACTAACACCTTCACACTATCCAACAGTTATGGTGATCTCACATAGTGCAAGAAAAAAAGACAGACCACAGCTGCGATATAAAAAAGACTTCTGCAAAAACATTTATGGATACAGTTGTTATCATTTCCGAAGACTGGGAATATCTTCCGGAACTTCACATTGAAAGGAGAACTAATCTGTATAATGGCGCTAGGACATTTGAAAATTCAAAGATGAGCCGAGATGAAAAATATAGATGCCAAGATCAATAACCTAGTGACGTGACATTCCCTGTGGTGGATACAAACACTCATGGATCGTCAGATTTAGTTATAATAAGTTCTGCCCTGCTCGTACCACCTTAACTCCCTCTGATACTGGCTTGTTTCAGTCCGTCTGTTTAAACGAATAAGACTCATCATCAAATGCCGTCTCCGCAAAAATGTGTTTCTTGGAGAAGACCTCCAACATCCCCTGTCTCTTGTTTTGGTGGTACACTTTTTTAGAAAGTAACCTGTCCATATTGTGATGTTACTCTCCCACTTGTATCTCTGCTTACCTCTTGCTCGGTTCCTTTCGACTTTACCTCAAGTAAGGTCTTCAACAATGCTTTATGTCTTTTAATATATCCAAAATATTTTATTTGTTTAATCTTTTATTTCGCTTAATAATTCTTTCTTCATATTAAGTGTTGCTAGAACTTCTTTGTTGTCTTCCTCCTCCATGATGTTCTCCCTATTCTTCTATATACCTACATCTCAAAGTCATCAATTCTATCTTCCAATTGTCTGTTTAGTGTCTATGTTTGTGAGCCATACTTTGATATAGAATAGATATAGCATTTTTATAATTCTCATTTTTAACTTGTATTATTCCGCCGAAGATGGATATGTCGGGCCATTGGCGCAAATAAAACGGTAACACCGTGCATTTACATTCTCTGGACTACATCCCGCTGGAAATCTAATAGGACCATGGCCCTACTACAAGGGAGATCCAGCGGGAGTTTGAGAATGAAAGCTGAAGAAGAAAAAAACATGTATGTAATTTTTTTAGATGTTAATATTGTCCTCATCTTATAAGGCTAATACACTCCAATGTCGTAAAGACGAATGCTCATTACTCGACTATATGATATGTAGATCATTACTCGACTATATGATATGTAGATCATTACTCGACTATATGATATGTAGATCATTACTCGACTATATGATTTGTAGATCATTACTCGACTATATGATTTGTAGATCATTACTCGACTATATGATTTGTAGATCATTAATATGATTGTCTTCCTCAGCAAAAACTTTCAAGATATATAGATTATTTCGTGATAAATTGTCTGTGTATCAACAAACTATTCCGTGTTTTCATATTAGTTTTAATTAAGAGACACTCTGAAGAAAGTATACGGTCTGCAACCTGTCTTGTTTATAGACAAAGAGATAAATCAGTGTCGCGAAATAGTCAACGTAATTGAAAATGGTTCGTTCGATTAGAAAGGTATACAGAGATAAGATCAGGTAGCGTGAAGAATTTTTTTTATATGCCAATTGCGCTGTCGACAACAGAAGGCGATCTGTGCCAGTTGTACTGCCGACTACCGAGGGCGATCTGTGCCAGTTGTACTGCCGACTACCGAGGGCGATCTGTGCCAGTTGTACGGCCGACTACCGAAGGCGATTTATGCAAGTTCTATTTCCGACTACCGAAGGCGATCTGTGCCAGTTGTACGGCCGACTACCGAAGGCGATTTATGCAAGTTCTATTTCCGACTACCGAAGGCGATCTGTGCCAGTTGTACGGCCGACTACCGAAGGCGATTTATGCAAGTTCTATTTCCGACTACCGAAGGCGATCTGTGCCAGTTGTACTGTAGACAACAGAAGGCGATCTGTGCCAGTTCTACTGCCGACTACCGAAGGCGATCTGTGCCAGTTGTACTGCCGACTATTGAAGGCGATCTGTGCCAGTTGTACTGCCGACTACCGAAGGCGATCTGTGCCAGTTGTACTGCCGACTACCGAAGGCGATCTGTGCCAGTTGTACTGCCGACTACCGAAGGCGATCTGTGCTAGTGGTACTGCCGACTACCGAAGGCGATCTGTGCCAGTCGCACTGCCGACTACCGAAGGTGATCTGTGCTAGTGGCACTGCCGACTACCGAAGGCGATCTATGCAAGCTGCACTGCGACTACCGAAGGCGATCTATGCAAGCTGTACTGCCGACTGACTACCAAAGGCGATATGTGCCAGTTGTACTGCCGACTGACTACCATAGGCAATATGTGCCAGTTGTTCTGACTACCAAAAGCGATATGTGTCAGTTGCATTGCCGACTACCAAAGGCGATATGTGCCAGTTGTACTGCCGACTGATTACCAAAGGTGATATGTGACAGTTGCACTGCCGACTACCGAAGGCGATATGTGCCAGTTGTACTGCCGATTGACTACCAAAGGCGATATGTGCCAGTTGTACTGCTGGCTGACTACCAAAGGCGATATGTGCCAGTTGCACTGCCGACTACCGAAGGCGATCTGTGCCAGTTGTACTGCCGACTACCGAAGGCGATCTGTGCCAGTTGTACTGCCGACCACCGAAGGCGATCTGTGCCAGCTGCACTGCCGACTACCGAAGGCGATCTGTACCAGCTGCACTGCCGACTACCGAAGGCGATCTGGATCTTCACAATTATCTATTTCTAGAATATTTTACTAGGATCGATATTGATTCTATGTAATGCCACGATGCTCTATCTATTGTCTTTTGTCTATGTTGTGAGGTGTCGCAGGAATGAATGACGATCAATTTTCGGGCTATTGCGCGTTTGGTCGCTTAATATGCAGTAATACTGTACCTTGCCAGAATGTTGGTAACTCCTTCAATCCACCTTCTTCTTGGTCTTTCTCTGCATCTTGCTATTTCCATTTTCATGTTGGATGCTCTTGCCGCTTGCCATTAAGGCTTCATTCCCATTAACAATGTTAAACTATCTAATATTTAATAAGGCTTCATTCTCATTAACCATGTTAAACTATCCAATATTTAATAAGGCTTCATTCTCATTAACCATGTTAAACTATCTAATATTTTCTCATCATATCGTTCTTTATCTCCCTTGCGATAAATCTGTCCTCTGAAGACTGTTGTTTCCTGGCCTCCTATATCACATTATGTGATAAAACAAAGTAAAGAGTGTCGTACAAAAAAAAGTGGCAACGCCCAGTTTTAGATTATATAACGCTAGTAGCGGTTCTGAACCTGTGGGGGTCGAACCACCCTTTCACGTGGGTCACCTAAAACCATCGGAAAACAAATATTGTGAAGTAATAACTAAAATAATTGTATCGTTGGGGGTCACCACAATATGAGGAACCGCATTAAAGGATCGGGGCATTAGGAAGATTGATAACCACTGAGGTGAATCGGAAGCTTAATGTGATTTTGAAGTAGAACTAATCACAGAATTATTGAATAACGGTTACATGCCGGATGTATTAATGAGATTCATATTTGAATAACGGTTACATGGCGGATGTATTAATGAGATTTATATTTGAATAACGGTTACATGCCGGATGTATTAATGAGATTCATATTTGAATAACGGTTACATGGCGGATGTATTAATGAGATTCATATTTATATCTCTACCAAAGGATACAGGGACCAGTGAATGTGAAGAACATCGAACATGTAATACAATGAGCTAAATGACACACATTTTTTGTGAGAATTATTATGAAAACAGAAAGAAACAAAAATGAAACTAGGAATGTGTCGGGAACAAATGTGGATTCGTAGAGGGCAAAGGTAACAACAACGATGTCTATATCTTAATTACACTAATAGAGAGAGGTATTTAGAAATGTTTATCTTCTACTATCGATCACTATACATTCAATCAATTAGGGGGTCATGTATAGAGCGGTTTGTTGGTGGTCGGTGTGGGTTTCCCATAATTTGTATTGCAGACATTCCGTTGTAAGCAAGACTGTTGTTCTGGGTTCACTGAGCAGAGATTCCGTTGTAATCAAGACTGTTGTTCTGGGTTCAGTGAGCAGAGATTCCGTTGTAATCAAGACTGTTGTTCTGGGTTCAGTGAGCAGAGATTCCGTTGTAATCAAGACTGTTGTTCTGGGTTCAGTGAGCAGAGATTCCGTTGTAATCAAGACTGTTGTTCTGGGTTCAGTGAGCAGAGATTCCGTTGTAATCAAGACTGTTGTTCTGGGTTCAGTGAGCAGAGATTCCGCTGTGATCAAGACTGTTGTTCTGGGTTCAGTGAGCAGAGATTCCGCTGTGATCAAGACTGTTGTTCTGGGTTCAGTGAGCAGAGATTATTTGACATTCACGTTTTCTGATGTTTATGTTGTTACTCCGCAGATGTAGGTCACGGTGTCGCTAATGCCGATTCGGTGTGTACGTGTTTTTATTCTGCAGTAACCCATTTCAGGTGTATTTTGGTGCTGAGGTAGATTAACTGCTGTTTTTTGGGGGCTGAGGTAGATTAACTGCTATTTTTCGTGCTGAGGTAGGTTAACTGCTGTTTTTTTGTGCTGAGGGAGATTAACTGCTGTTTCTTTGTGCTGAGGTAGATTAACTGCTGTTTTTTATGCTGAGGGAGATTAACTTTGGTTTTTTTGGTGCTGAGGGAGATTAACTGTCCTTTTTTGGTGCAGAGGGAGAGTAATCGCCATTGTTTGCTTCTGAGGGAGAGTAATCGCCATTTTTGGGTTCTGAGGGAGAGTAATCGCCATTTTCTGGTGCTGAGGGAGAGTAACTGCCCTTATTTGGTGCTGAGAGTAGCTGCCGTGTTTTAGTGCTGAGGAAGATTAATCTGCCGTGTTTTGGTACTGAGGGAGAATAATCGCCATTTTTTGGCGCTGAGTGAGAGTAGCTGCCGTTTTTTGGTGCTGAGATAGATTAACTGCTGTTTTTTTTTGTACTGAGGGAGATTAAATGCCTTTTTTGGTGCTGAGGGAGAGTAACTGCCGTTTTTGTTGGTGCTGAGGGAGAGTAACTGCCGTTATTTTTGGTGCTGAATAAGATTAACCTGCCGTGTTTTGGTGCTGAGGGAGAGTAACTGCCGTTTTTAGGTGCTGAGGGAGAGTAGCTGCCGTGTTTTTGTGCTAAGGGAGAATAACTGCGGTTTTCTGGTGCTGGTGGGGGAGAATAACTGCCGTTTTTGGTGTTCAGGGAGATTAACTGCCATTTTTGGTGCTCGGGGTTATTAACTGCCGTTTTTGTAAGTTTGTCTTATTCTTCGTTTACAGTGAACTGTTATCCATTGCAGAACTAATTTTGTCTTTCTGGATAATGTGTTTCTGGATAAAATTCACTGCGAACTATAGAGAATTTGAGAAAACTTACTTGTAAACAACCGCTCATCGAATTACTTTTTTTTCTACCTATCTCCAACAAGACGCCATAACACCACCCAACTTTGCGTCACTACGAGAGGCTACTTCATTCTTTTCATTGATATACGACACGTCAGCAGCCTCTCAAAGTGACGCGCAATAGGGCAGTCATTTTTCTGTTGATAGGCCAAATACTGTTGAAATGTCATGTAAACGCCTCCATTGAGCGGATATTTACATGTACTTGTATTCTTCTTCTCTGTAGTTTCGTGTGGTAGGACTTTATAAGTTAAAACAGACATAGAGGCTGTGGGTTCTAATCCATGCACGACTAACGTGGTTGTTGAGTCAAAGTGACTCACAAACCGTGTTGAAGGTGGATGTTTTAAACTGAAAGGCTCAGATATCGCAGTAAAACTATAAACCATAACACAAAGCAGTCCGTTATCCGGAATACATCCTCCTAATATGTAGGAGCTTGAGAATGAACGTAGAAAAAGAAGAAGAAACGAAGGTATTTTTCCCATTAGTAAACAAGTCATTTATCACCGATGTGAACGCTCTCCAGCTAGCTTGGTACATCGCTTGAAGTGTTGTAGTGTTTCTCTTGACCATCATTAACGTTCTCCAGCTAGCTTGATCAAGAACATCGCTTGAAGTGCCCTGCATCACTTTGTTTACGAGCGTATGGTCAGTCTTCACTAATCATTTCAATGTAATCTTTGCTTCTTAACTCAGATCTCCGACATATATGTCTTGCGTCCTGATCCACGAACATCTCTATACAAGGATTAACTAAGTTTAACAAAAGGATTAACTAAGTTTAACACAAGGATTAACTAAGTTTAACACAAGGATTAACTAAGTTTAACACAAGGATTAACTAAGTTTAACACAAGGATTAAGTAAGTTTAACACAAGGATTAACTAAGTTTAACACAAGGATTAACTAAGTTTAACACAAGGATTAACTAAGTTTAACACAAGGATTAAGTAAGTTTAACACAAGGATTAACTAAGTTTAACACAAGGATTAACTAAGTTTAACACAAGGATTAAGTAAGTTTAACACAAGGATTAACTAAGTTTAACACAAGGATTAACTAAGTTTAACACAAGGATTAACTAAGTTTAACACAAGGATTAACTAAGTTTAACACAAGGATTAACTAAGTTTAACACAAGGATTAACTAAGTTTAACACAAGGATTAACGTGGGGGGAACACATTGGATGCATCAACACTGAATCCTACAGTGATTTCTATCTGCAACGATGTGGACGAGTGACGAAAAATCTGCTCTTGTCCAGTCCTTGATGTTGTCTATCCATGCTATTGTCTGTCCTCCTCTACTTCCAATCACAACGGTTCTTTGCCGTATTATTTTTGACAAGAAGTCAAACATACATGTCGGCATACATGTCCAAACCATGCACGTTTTCGTCATTTCATAATCGAATGCAATGGTCCATGTGGATCTGTATACATCTGTTTTGTTTCTCTTGCGTACACATTTGTCTTATCCTTCTCTCTGCTTGACATTAGTAGAATGTATCTGTAACATTCGTATGTGAAGACCTAAAATAGTCTCTCCATATCCGTATTGCAACATATCAGAGGGAGTAAGGTTTAGTTGGTGGCGTCCATCTCCTCTCCAGTTATCATTAATCACGCTTCAAAGTTACGCATTAGACTTTTCTCCGTGATATTGAATGGTTCTCGACATAAAGAAAACAATGAAAACAACCAAAAATATAGTCAATGTGTCACTTTAAAAGGATGATTCCCAAAGATCCAATGGATCCTATTTAGTCGATGGTTACGGCTGGAAAATGTATGGAGCATTGTGTATACCACGTCCTTCCCCATAATATTCCTGCGATGCGTCACTTAACTAGGCTTATCCTATTCTTTTCCTGCTTCTCATTTGCTGGCAACAGAATGAATATGCAAATTGTACAATGAGTAGTGGTAGCCTATCAGTTAAAATTATTTGACGCGGCGTGAGATCACCACAGCACTATTCACAAGAAGGACTTGGTCATACTGTACGGACAATCCTGACTATTTTTGCTCACAGTCAACCCGTTTCTATAACGTGGTATTTAGTCATCTCGTAAATTTCTAGAAGCTCGTATTTAGTCATCTCGTAAATTTCTAGAACCTCGTATTTAGTCATCTCGTAAATTAAAATTTAGTTGCTGATCTCACACAAACGTCACTCATCTTGTCTAATGCTTATGATCATTTTCTAAATTCTGTTTATCCAGCCAATAGGTAAATAACACGGGTAAAGTCGGATCAGCCAGGATAAATGATGTTATGTTAGATCACCTCTCCTCACAAATATACTCTCAAGATCGATCTGTTCCAACTGAATATGTATTCTTCAATAACCGCAAGAAGGTAACTCCTATATTCACCCGTGAGTCTCGTAATACAAAATAACATATCCACCTGCATTACCTTTTAGTCAAAATGGCTTGCACATATTGTGAGTATATTATAGTTATCTGCTCCTAATTAGTGATGTCTTTGCGAACTGGAACGATAATTTTGTGTTTGGAATTGTGCGAACAATATATTTGTGCATATTTCTCTAAAGTACCCAGAAGTATTATCTGTGGTCAGGGGTCAGTGTATATACAGTAAGTAAAGTCTTCATTTTCTACGACATAAATGCATATTGGGGAATATGATGTTAATGTTATGCTCGTATTCCGTCATTGACCAACACCAGACCTAGGAGTGTATTCTGTCTTTGAACAGCACCAGATCTAGGAATGTATTCTGTTGTTGACCACCACTAGACCTAGAAATGTATTCTGTTGTTGACCACCACCAGACCTAGGAATGTATTCTGTTGTTGACCACCACTAGACCTAGGAATGTATTCTGTTGTTGACCACCACTAGACCTAGGAATGTATTCTGTCGTTGACCACCACTAGACCTAGGAATGTATTCTGTTGTTGACCACCACCAGACCTAGGAATGTATTCTGTTGTTGACCACCACTAGACCTAGGAATGTATTCTGTTGTTGACCACCACTAGACCTAGAAATGTATTCTGTTGTTGACCACCACCAGACCTAGGAATGTATTCTGTTGTTGACCACCACTAGACCTAGGAATGTATTCTGTTGTTGACCACCACCAGACCTAGGAATGTATTCTGTCGTTGACCACCACTAGACCTAGGAATGTATTCTGTTGTTGACCACCACCAGACCTAGGAATGTATTCTGTTGTTGACCACCACTAGACCTAGGAATGTATTCTGTTGTTGACCACCACTAGACCTAGGAATGTATTCTGTCGTTGACCACCACCAGACCTAGGAATGTATTCTGTTGTTGACCACCACCAGACCTAGGAGTGTATTCTGTCATTGACCACCACCAGACCTAGGAATGTATTCTGTTGTTAACCACCACCAGACCTAGGAATGTATTCTGTTGTTGACCACCACCAGACCTAGGAGTGTATTCTGTCATTGACCACCACCAGACCTAGGAATGTATTTTGTTGTTGACCACCACCAGACCTAGGAATGTATTTTGTTGTTGACCACCACCAGACCTAGAAATGTATTCTGTCGTTGACCACCACCAGACCTAGGAATGTATTCTATCTTTGACCAACAGTGTGACAACGTGAGAAAATATTAGACAGTTTGACAACTTGGCACCGCAAGAAAACAACAACGACTTTGATACATAATACTGTGGACAGAGAGCTGTGAAGAGCCATGACCGCCTACGCCAGCCGGCATGGCCCCTGATGATGATAATTATACTCTGAAATAATTGGTTGAGAAAAATTAAACTCCAACATACAAGTAAGAGAAGACATCAAACAGCAATTTGTTTCTACCATAACAAGAAGAAAATGATGGCCTTATATCAGACATGTACTTAGAATGAATGAAACTAGACTGCCATTACAAGCATGAAATAGATGCCAGATGGAAGACAAAGAGGAAGATAAATAAAAACTCTACACTGAACAACAATCAAACAATGTATGACTATGGGTCTCAACAACACACACAAATTTACACACAGTACTATCAGATCGCTCGAATTGGAGAGCTCTAACTTCTACCATATGTCCGTTTTCGGAGTTGAAAGAACCTCAGACAAACAGTGAGAGAGTCAGACACAGACAGATACGCAGACATACAGACACAGACAGAGAAACAGAAAGACAGAAAGAAAGGTAGATATGTGGGTTGTGGAATACATTTCGTTTAAGGTAACCTTAAACCCACCAATATTATTAGTTTTCTTTAAAATTTGATAACATTCATTTTTTTATATTTTCAAAGTCTAATCATTTGTGCAAACAATGATACATGACTAATTGTAATCATTCATCTGGAAGCATTTTAAATTAAAGTTTCCATGGTTACTGGTCAGATGGGTAAATTAATAAGAAAACTAGAATGGTGAGGCCATGTTCAAGTGTAAGGGTACACTACTCTTAGATAAAGTTTCAGTTATAAGGAACACATCTTTTATAGAGAATGGCAGAACATATAAAGGAGTTGGAGTAGCAGGAAGACTAACATATAAAGGAAGTGGAAGAGCAGGAAGACTAACATATAAAGAGTTTGGAGTAGCAGAGAGAGTAACATATATAGGAATTGGAGGAGCAGGAAGACTAACATATAAAGGGATTGAAAGAGCAGGAAGACTAACATATAAAGGGATTGAAAGAGCAGGAACACTAACATATAAAGGGATTGAAAGAGCAGGAAGACTAACATATAAAGGGATTTGAAGAACAGGAACACTAACATATAAAGGGATTGAAAGAGCAGGAAGACTAACATATAAAGGGATTGAAAGAGCAGGAAGACTAACATATAAAGGGATTGAAAGAGCAGGAACACTAACATATAAAGGGATTGAAAGAGCAGGAACACTAACATATAAAGGGATTGAAAGAGCAGGAAGACTAACATATAAAGGGATTGAAAGAGCAGGAAGACTAACATATAAAGGGGTTGGAAGAGTAGGAAGACTAACATATAAAGGGGTTGGAAGAGCAGGAAGACTAACATATAAAGGAAGTGGAAGGGCAGGAAGACTAACATATAAAGAGTTTGGAGTAGCAGAAAGAGTAACATATATAGGAATTGGAGGAGCAGGAAGACTAACATATAAAGGGATTGAAAGAGCAGGAAGACTAACATATAAAGGGATTGAAAGAGCAGGAACACTAACATATAAAGGGATTGAAAGAGCAGGAAGACTAACATATAAAGGGATTTGAAGAACAGGAACACTAACATATAAAGGGATTGAAAGAGCAGGAAGACTAACATATAAAGGGATTGAAATAGCAGGAAGACTAACATATAAAGGGATTGAAAGAGCAGGAACACTAACATATAAAGGGATTGAAAGAGCAGGAACACTAACATATAAAGGGATTGAAAGAGCAGGAAGACTAACATATAAAGGGGTTGGAAGAGTAGGAAGACTAACATATAAAGGGGTTGGAAGAGCAGGAAGACTAACATATAAAGGAAGTGGAAGGGCAGGAAGACTAACATATAAAGGCGCTGGAAGAGCAGGAAGACTAACATATAAAGGGGTAGGAAGAGCAGGAAGACTAACATATAAAGGGGTTGGAAGAGCAGGAAGACTAACAAAAGCAGCAATAAAAAGAATTCCTGGTCATTACCGAGGTGCCATTAGGTCAAATGTAATGTGGGAAATATAGACACTATGAAGAAAGCAATATTGGAATATTTGCATATATAATGAATACATCTAAACTGTTCACAATCATGGTGTCACCGTCACAACAGGAATAAGCTGACTAACCTTTTCATAGAAATAATAAAACCTGTTGTTGTTTTTTAAAGATGATAATTTGTGAAAATGTGTGGTTGCCTGGTGGGACATAAAATTCACATGAAGCTCGCTATTGTCTGACCTGGGATAATTGTCCTAAAGCAACATTTGTAGGAAACGAGAGATTAGAATTAGCTGTAAATGATGTCATTATGGTATTCAAAGAAGAGAAGCTAGACAGGGCTGACATTTTGAAAAAAATTAGGACCCAGCTCTGAGTTTTACAGTGTTACGGGATTTCAGTTATCGACCGACGCAGAGTCAGAGCATCCACACGAAGGAAACGGAAATAAGCACTGTAAGGCCGATTTTTGTATTTTTATCAAAACTACATTTTCCAATGTTTTCAGTCGAGATTCAGATTATATCTCATAAAGTTTTTAACATAAGCAATCCAAACAGGCACACATTTAGAAAACTATCACCCACACCATTTGAGGGACGTGTATTATGAGCATATTAAACACTACACGTGTTTATGTCATTTATCAAAACTATACCCCTTCTTTAAACAAATATTTTATTGTAATACAAAATACATATAAATAGTATTGAATAGTATAATATTTATAATTGTTATATAACAGTAATATAATAGATATAGTTATATAATAGTTATATAATACTTATATAATAGTTATGTAATAGTTATAGAATACTTATATAATAGTTATGTAATAGTTATAGAATACTTATATAATAGTTATGTAATAGTTATAGAATACTTATATAATAGTTATGTAATAGTTATAGAATACTTATATAATAGTTATGTAATAGTTATAGAATACTTATATAATAGTTATGTAATAGTTATAGAATACTTATATAATAGTTATGTAATAGTTATAGAATACTTATATAATAGTTATGTAATAGTTATAGAATACTTATATAATAGTTATGTAATATTAATCGAATCGTTCTATAATAGTTCTTGATTCTTGGTTAGAAATTGGCTTCAAAACACGCGGGGCATTCCCATAAGTGCTCCGCCATCCGCTCCAGCAGCCATCCCAGTGTATGTAGACTCAAGAGTCCCGGTCAGGTGTTGATTGTGTGATCTTAGGGACTTTCCACAAATTTACGTTTCCTCCCCTCACCTCTTAATACTCCCATTTCTAACATTCTCTGTATGTGTACGTTCTCAACCTCATTGACATCATCTACATCTTGAAATGAATTTATTACTGCCTTCATCAAGTCTGCTTTATCTCTTCTCAGCAATGTGCCGTCTATCGCGGCATTGCCTGCCAATAAGTCGGCTCTCTCGTTTCCTCTGACCCCAGCATGACCAGGGCAGTATATCCATGTAATTCTCTGGACAACTGCGTTGTTCAATAATTCCCACCATTCTTTTCTTAGCATGAACTTTTCTATCTTGCGCAACATGCTTTGTGAGTCTGTGAGTATTACCGAGTGTGTTGATGTATCAGTTATCAACTAATTAAGTGCTGCTGTAACTCCATCTATAAAATAGTTATGTAATAGTAATATAATAGTTATGTAATAGTATAAAGGTAAAGGTAGGTCCCATGGCATCTGCCGTCGGGGATGAAGATAACTCTTCATGTACTAAGCCGCAGCTACTATTAGGTGGGGTGGCCAGTTCCCTTCCTTGCTGTTTTTTATCTTCCCTAACTCATGCGTCAGGTACTCATTTACAGCTGAGTCGACTGGAGGAGTGGTCGAGTCAAGTGAGAAATCACAACCCGGATTTTTTTATTTTTTTTATGTCCGGGCGTGGTTTCGAACCTGGCACGCTGTAACCAGTTGATAGCAAGCAAGCTCATTCAATGTAATAGTATAACGACATAAAATGTTATAAATTTTCAACCATATCTGTGATGTGAGACTTATTGCTTTATCCCAAAGGTTCCATTATGTTTTATGTATCTACCAAATTTTATTAAGCTATCTAAGTTAGTTATTGAGATAGAATTATAATGACAAACACATAAATTGTCACAATTCTGTCACACAAAACTTCACATTTTCAGTGAAATGTTCCAACATATGTACTTTTTACCCCAAAAATATAGTTTTCTTGAATATTTAACCATGCTCTACCCGTTGAAAGTAATACTTCCAGAATATAAAATATATTTCTTTTTGGGTGGATTAAGCTGACCTTGATTTTCCTCTGGGGATGTCCATAAAATACGTTAACAAATGTTTCAATTGTAAACCCCGCCCATTTACTAATACTGTCAACAATTGTCAAGTAGAACATATGTCTAAAATAATCATGCTGATTTTATCCAATAATTTTGACACGTTTTATTTAAAATAAAATGTTATGGCTGTAAAAGGATAATAAAACTAACAATAAAACAAACATTAAAACTACAATGAAAGTACAATAGCAATACAATAAAACTTACAATAAAACTTACAATAAAACTACAATAAACGTACATTTGTTTTTTTAATTTCACATTTGTAGAATAATAGGATATTTGACAAACACGTACAAGTAATGCTCAGTCAAATTATCCTATACGAGTGAGGAGTGTGTGAGATTAGTCACATTGTCCTATGAGTGAAGAGTGTGTGAGATTAGTCACATTGTCCTATGAGTGAGGAGTGTGTGAGATTAGCCACATTGTCCTATGAGTGAGGAGTCTGTGAGATTAGCCACATTGTCCTATGAGTGAGGAGTGTGTGAGATTAACCACATTGTCCTGTGAGTGAGGAGTGTGTGAGATTATTCACATTGTCCTATGAGTGAGGAGTGTGTGAGATTAGTCACATTGTCCTAGGAGTGAGGAGTGTGTGAGATTAGTAAGTGTTCTATGAGTGAGGAGTGTGTGAGATTAGTCACATTGTCCTAAGAGTGAGGAGTGTGTGAGATTAGTAACAGTGTTCTATGAGTGAGGAGTGTGTGAGATTAGTCACATTATCCTATGAGTGAGGAGTGTGTGAGATTAGTCACATTGTCCTATGAGTGAGGAGTCTGTGAGATTAGCCACATTGTCCTATGAGTGAGGAGTGTGTGAGATTAGCAACATTGTCCTGTGAGTGAGGAGTGTGTGAGATTAGTCACATTGTCCTAGGAGTGAGGAGTGTGTGAGATTAGTAACAGTGTTCTATGAGTGAGGAGTGTGTGAGATTAGTCACATTGTCCTATGAGTGAGGGGTCTGTGAGATTAGCCACATTGTCCTATGAGTGAGGAGTGTGTGAGATTAGTCACATTGTCCTAGGAGTGAGGAGTGTGTGAGATTAGTAACAGTGTTCTATGAGTGAGGAGTGTGTGAGATTAGTCACATTGTCCTATGAGTGAGGGGTCTGTGAGATTAGCCACATTGTCCTATGAGTGAGGAGTGTGTGAGATTAGTCACATTGTCCTAGGAGTGAGGAGTGTGTGAGATTAGTAACAGTGTTCTATGAGTGAGGAGTGTGTGAGATTAGTCACATTGTCCTATGAGTGAGGGGTCTGTGAGATTAGCCACATTGTCCTATGAGTGAGGAGTGTGTGAGATTAGCCACATTGTCCTATGAGTGAGGAGTGTGTGAGATTAGTCACATTGTCCTATGAGTGAGGAGTCTGTGAGATTAGCCACATTGTCCTATGAGTGAGGAGTGTGTGAGATTAGCCACATTATCCTGTGAGTGAGGAGTGTGTGAGATTAGTCACATTGTCCTAGGAGTGAGGAGTGTGTGAGATTAGTAACAGTGTTCTATGAGTGAGGAGTGTGTGAGATTAGTCACATTGTCCTATGAGTGAGGGGTCTGTGAGATTAGCCACATTGTCCTATGAGTGAGGAGTGTGTGAGATTAGTCACATTGTCCTAGGAGTGAGGAGTGTGTGAGATTAGTAACAGTGTTCTATGAGTGAGGAGTGTGTGAGATTAGTCACATTGTCCTATGAGTGAGGGGTCTGTGAGATTAGCCACATTGTCCTATGAGTGAGGAGTGTGTGAGATTAGCCACATTGTCCTGTGAGTGAGGAGTGTGTGAGATTAGTCACATTGTCCTATGAGTGAGGAGTCTGTGAGATTAGCCACATTGTCCTATGAGTGAGGAGTGTGTGAGATTAGTCACATTGTCCTATGAGTGAGGAGTGTGTGAAATTAGCCACATTGTCCTATGAGTGAGGAGTGTGTAAGATTAGCCACATTGTCATATGAGTGAGGAGTGTGTGAGATTAGTCACATTGTCCTATGAGTGAAGAGTGTGTGAGATTAGTCACACTGTCCTATGAGTGAGGAGTCTGTGAGATTAGCCACATTGTCCTATGAGTGAGGAGTGTGTGAGATTAGTCACATTGTCCTATGAGTGAGGAGTGTGTGAGATTAGTCACATTGTCCTATGAGTGAGGAGTGTGTGAGATTAGTCACATTGTCCTATGAGTGAGGAGTGTGTGAGATTAGCCACAATTTCCTATGAGTGAGTAGTGTGTGAGATTAGCCACATTGTCCTATGAGTGAGGAGTGTGTGAGATTAGCCACATTGTCCTATGAGTGAGGAGTGTGTGAGATTAGTCACATTGTACTATGAGTGAAGAGTGTGTGAGATTAGTCACATTGTCCTATGAGTGAGGAGTGTGTGAGATTAGCCACATTGTCCTATGAGTGAGGAGTGTGTGAGATTAGTCACATTGTCCTATGAGTGAGGAGTGTGTGAGATTAGTCACATTGTCCTATGAGTGAGGAGTGTGTGAGATTAGTCACATTGTCCTATGAGTGAGGAGTGTGTGAGATTAGTGACAGAACTATTTAATTGGTGCATAAAAAAGTATTAGTATTTTTATATCAACTTTTCTTACCCCCCCCCCCCCACCAACAACTGTTACACTTTGGTACTCCCGCCACCCCTAATTTTCGACTTGGCGTAACGGCAGGCCTTTTCACAAGAAGTATTGTTAGGACATATATGTTTTCATATCTTTTCACAAGAAGTATTGTTAGAACCTATATGTTTTCATATCTTTTCACAAGAAGTATTGTTAGAACCTATATGTTTTCATATCTTTTCACAAGAAGTATTGTTAGAACCTATATATTTTCATATCTTTTCGCAAGAAGTATTGTTAGAACCTATATATTTTCATATCTTTTCACAAGAAGTGCTGTTAGAACCTATATGTTTTCATATCTTTTCACAAGAAGTATTGTTAGAATCTATATGATTTCATATCTTTTCACAAGAAGTATTGTTAGAACCTATATGTTTTCATATCTTTTCATAAATTTCTCCCTATTCTCCCTATACGTATCCACATCTGAAAGATATCAATCAATTTTGTCTTCTAATTATTCATTATCCATGTTTCAGATTTATGTAGAATCTCTGATTAGAATCAGAAATACATGCATCGCCGGATTTAGACTTGATAAGGACCTAAGCTATTTGAGATATGGGGCACTAAGCTATTTGAGATATGAGGCACTAAGCTATTTGAGATATGGGGCACTAAGCTATTTGAGATATGGGGCACTAAGCTATTTGAGATATGGGGCACTAAGCTATTTGAGATATGGGGCACTAAGCTATTTGAGATATGGGGCACTAAGCTATTTGAGATATGGGGCCCTAAGCTATAGCTTGTTTAGCTTATAGGTAAATCCTGCAGTGAATATATGGAAGGAATTATCTGTCCACAGCTTTGATCATGGTATATTGATTGCGAAAAGTAATACGCTTCGAACACCAAGGTCATTGTTTTGAAGGAAAAAAAGGTACTCTCTTTTAGGTACTACATGCTTGGATTACCGCGGTTATAAATGTAGGTAAGCTACCGAAAAGAATCGTTGCTTCCTTAATGTTAGCGTTAGAGATGTTTTAATGTTTAATGTTCATGTGAAGACATCGGTGTCGCTTCGACTCCCATGTTTAGAATATGAACCATGATGTTAAAGATGCGGTAATTAGAGCACATAGACCCTCTTGTTGTCAGTGAATCATGTGCTGTATACCCTATCATAAGGAAATAATTAATCATTTGAAATTCTAAATTGGTTATTAATTATTATTCTACATCATTGCACTCCGAAAGAAGTGGTTAATATCAAGATAATATGTCAGACGATTTGGTCTACAAAACAATGAACTGAAACGTAGACGCGATTGGTACCAATACTCCATTGGTGATCAGTCTCCTATACCAGATGACGAAGGGTATGCATGCTGAAGGTTCCCGTGGTTGCCTGATTGATAACGCTCCTTATTCTGTTACGCAGGCGTCGAGCTCTGCTAGTTTCACATGTAATACCGCATTCATCAAATCTCTGCCTCGATGTTTCATCATTATCGTTGTCATTATCCAGCAGGCGCTTATGAAACTGTTTAAGCACATCATCCTTACCCTTTGTCAACGTTCCATCTGTTGTTACCTGGGATGCAAGCATATCTGCAAGCATCGGCGTGTCCTGGGCAGTAAATCCATATGGTAAAGTGGATATTGGATTTATGGATTCTGGCCATATAGACCATACATTAAAATTTCATACGTTTTACAAAAACAAAGGTGAGTTGAGTTATACACCAGCGTAATAGCACATGTCTTTCCCATAAGTGCTCAGTAGTTGAATAGATCAAACATTACTAGTGTAGCACTCAGAAGTTACTCATTAGAAATGTCGACATTTTTTTCCACCTTCCCAAACCTTGAATCTTGAAACACATTACCTGATAAATAGATTAACTGGAATTATTTTTTCTCAATCCGCATGTGAAAAGTGAACTCGAAACCCGAGCCACCTGATGCTCACTACAATTTTACCTGTATTATGTACCTGATATTTGAGGTGTATGTTTGAAATAGAGAATATGTTGTAACAGCAGTAAAAATACTTTACCATATTTAGCTCCGCCATGTGAACGTTTACCATATTTAGCTCCGCCATGTGAAAATTTACCATATTTAGCTCCGCCATCTGATCTTTTACCATATTTAGCTCCGCCATGTGAACGTTTACTATATTTAGCTCCGCCATGTGAACGTTTACCATATTTAGCTCCGCCATGTGAACATTTACCATATTTAGCTCCGCCATCTGATCTTTTACCATATTTAGCTCCGCCATGTGAACGTTTACTATATTTAGCTCCGCCATGTGAACGTTTACCATATTTAGCTCCGCCATGTGAACATTTACCATATTTAGCTCCGCCATCTGATCTTTTACCATATTTAGCTCCGCCATGTGAACGTTTACCATATTTAGCTCCGCCATGTGAACGTTTATGATCCAATTTTCACATTCTAGTTCTCCTGGACATATCTTATAAATCGCCAATAATTTCTATATTCACCCAGCCTAAGAAAATGGGTACCAGATCTTATGAGAAAGTAAAGTCGGCGGGCTTGATGCTAGCTATTTCATCCGTATGGATACCGCGCATTAATGAAAGTCTAACACTGTATACTCCAATACGTCTCAATGACTGGAATAGGGAGGATTTCATTTTTACATGTTAAGGTACACAGCACCATTCTTAATCGACGTGTGTTATTGTTGTGAATGTGTTCTTGATAAAAGACTAGTCGAAAGTTAATTCTCGTAAATTTAAACGTCTATTTTAGCATTCTTAATCGAGTTTTGTTTCTCCATCTACGTCAGTGATTCCATTAACAACAACGCGTCGCAGGTAAGAGTAAAATAGGCTTTCAATCTTTAAAGAAAATGATACAGCAAAGAAAACCCAAGAATTCTATTAGAAGACAAAAAATAGAGCAATACTGAAAATAAATTAAGATATCGTGATGAGATGTACAGAATATTGTAGCCAGTTATATAATCTTGTGATGAGATGGACGGATTATTGTAGCCAGTTATATAATCTTGTGGTGAGATGTACAGAATATTGTAGCCAGTTATATAATCTTCTGATGAGATGGACGGATTATTGTAGCCAGTTATATAATCTTGTGATGAGATGTACAGATTATTGTATCCAGTTATATAATCTTGTGATGAGATGGACGGATTATTGTAGCCAGTTATATAATCCTGAAAATGTACCAAATAATGAAATACCTATGGATACCTTGCTAATTAACTCAGAAGTAGGAGGCAGAGACATATTACGAAAGGAATAGGAAGACGCAGTTAGTTCACTGAAAGAAGGAAAATCCCCAAGATTTTACAATACCCTAGCGGAATGCTATTTGATAGAGGAAAGGAGAAAAATAAGTGGTTAATATCACGACAATTATGTCGGAATTATGTCAACAGAACAATGAACTGAAACATAGACGAGAAGCTAAGATTTGGTCAACAAAACAATGAACTTAAACATAGAAGAGGTCGCTAAGATTTGGTCAACAGAACAATGAACTGAAACATAGACGAGAAGCTACGATTTGGTCAACAAAACAATGAACTTAAACATAGAAGAGGTCGCTAAGATTTGGTCAACAGAACAATGAACTGAAACATAGACGAGGTCGCTATTAATACCACTTCCAATACAATAAGATTTTAAGTCTTTGTAAAATCTATAGAACAATGAGTCTCATTTCACATTCAAGTAAAGTAATGCTGAGAATTATACTCAATAGATTAAATCACAAAGCGGAAGAAATTGTGGCAGGAAAAAAAAATGCCGGATTCAGGAAATTTTTCAATCTACGCATAATAAAGTGAAAAACACAACACCAACGCGATATATTCCATAACTTTATTGATTTCACCAAAGCTTTTAACCGTGTTTTGCATTCATTTCTGTGGAGTATTATAAGAGTGTTTATGATGGCAACACTATCGCCGTGATAGAGATACTATATTAGGAAACAAATGTAGGGATGTGTTCATAGAAAAAGAAATCGGTGAAATTTTTAAAAATAATGTTGACGTTCAACAAGGATGTTTACTTCCAGTATCACTATATCACATCTACCTAGAAGCAATCATGACAGAAGTGTACGATAAATTCCATTCAACAACATTGATTTCAGGTCGCCATATTTTTTACATCCGCTTCACTGATAACATTGATCTGATGGTGTCAACAGAGGCAGAACAACATGAGTTAAAAGGTTGTACCTATTCAGACAAAAAATTTGGCAATGAACATCAATCCAGAGAAGATTAAAATTGTGGTTAATAGGAATATTAGTCCCATCCAATACTCTTCTTCTTCTTCAGCGTTCTTTCTCAAACTCCCACTGGATCTCTCTTGTAGCAGGACAATGGTCCCACTAGATTTCCAGCAGGATGTAGTCCAGAAAATGGAAATGCGTTGTGTCGCCGTTTTATTTGCGGCAATGGCCCGACACATCAGCCTTTGGCGGTCCAGCCAATATAAAACTTAACAATCGAAGGCTTGCTGAGGTTTCAAAATTTACTTATCTGGGAACCCAAAATAGTTTCGATAGTGAATCACAAGCTCACGTTAGGAAATCAATAACAATTATCATGGCCGCCATGACACTATTAACCATCATTTAGAACTTCAGGATCACTACCAGTGTTAATATTAACTTATATACATTTTTAGCTGTGCTAATATTTATATATCACTGTGAGAACTAGAAGACATATAAATCTTTGGCCGCATATTTACGACAACAATATAGCAAACATGATTATTTCTATGCTTGTGCGTGTCTCCCTCTGCACATCTCTAACATATTTAATGTATTTTAACGATGTCTTACGTTACTTTACTGTGAAAATATTAACAAGACATGTCTGAACGTATTGTGCCCAAATAAAAGATATCTTAACGATACATTAGCTCACTAGTTTCTCTTCATTGTTCCTCGCACATAAATGAGAAAAAAAGTAATCACATTTGCATTGTCAGGAGAGATAGCACCGCAAAATGGAGTAAGTTTTAGCAATTCTAAATATTATTTTTAATAGTTGGAACTTTGAAATTTTCACAGAATCCATCGGTGTCTTCACTACAATCATCAGCATTCTTATTGCGGAGATAAAAGATGTGACGTGGGCACTGTCACGGATGATGTCACAGAGCTATTTTCATGCAATCATACTTAATGACTCAAGAACATGCTCCACTGAGTTGAAACTGTTGTCCGATGTAAATGCGGGGAGTATTATTACATCATATAACTATCATGCACAACCTATGAATAACTATCAAGCCCAACCTATGAATAACTATCAAGCACAACCTATGATTAGAAATATTACCCTTATGTTTGTTCCAGGACGTGCGCTTGTTGATATTACTGCACGAAAACATACACTAGCGAGCGTGGCCACAGTGCCAATACGTAGATTAGTGGATCGATATAGCATAGTGTGTTCTATAAAGGGCCTGGAGACATGTTAATCTTGACATGCTACCTGTGACATGCTTTTCATGACATGCTAACCGTGACACGCTTTTCATGCCATGTTACCGTGACATGCCACCCGTGACATGCTACCCGTGACATGCTATTCATGACATGCTACCCGTGAAATGTTATTCGTGACATGCTAACCGTGACATGCCACCCGTGACATGCTACCAGTGACATGTTATTCGTGATATGCTAACCTTGACATGCCACCCGTGATATGCTATTCATGGCATGCTACTCGTGACATGTTATTCGTGACATACTAACCGTGACATGCTAATCGTGACATGCTACTAGTGACATGCCACCAATGACATGCCACCAGTGACATGCTACCAGTGACATGCTACCAGTGACATGCTACCAGTGACATGCTACCAGTGACATGCTACCAGTGACATGCCACCAGTGAACAGAAATTAACTCACACCAAACAATAATCATTTACAAAGAACATATCAGCAACTTTAAATATCTCGGGTCAAACATCAATTCCACAAGAGATTGCTCTACAGAGATCAGAGAGATTAGTAATGAATCTACAAAAAAAAGATCACAGTTGAAAACTCTATGGCAAGGGACACACAGAAATGTCACTTATTAAGAAGCTATAATTTTACAGCGGCATAGTTGTGAGACGTATGCAGTTTGAAAAAAAAATATATCACCATTTGAAATGAAATGTCTATAGAATGGTCATAAGAATATCATGGACAGAAAGACGAACGAGCAGCCAGAAAGTCACGGATAGACCAAGATCCGTCTACAGTCGTCATTCCATGTCCGAAGAATGGATGGATGGATTGATGGATGGTTTTATAGACTTGATGACCTGACAAACAAGAAATAAATGGAGAAAATGGAATGAATGTGTAATGTCGATTTTATCAACATTTGAAACTTCTTGGTGCTTTTTCTGGGGTCTTTTTCTGTGGGTTTTTATGGGGGCTTTTTCTGGGGTCTTTTTCTGTGGGTTTTTATGGGGGCTGAAAGATCTGAATATAGAATAAAACGCTACTCACATCTATAAAAACACGTAAGCTAACATATTTTGAACATATAAAAAGACAATGATTTAGAAAGAATAATCATGAAGGGAAACGCTTCAGAAAAGCGAACAAGAGGCTGACTAAGACTACGATTTGACACAAGATATTTGAAGAACATCTGAAAATGAGATTGGAAGAGGTTGGACAGTTTTCACAGAATCGAGAGGTTTACAGAATGGCAATGTGGACAATCTTCTCTAAAGGAAACATCACATAGATAGATAGATGCATAGATGGATGAATGAAAGGATGGATGGATGGATGGATTGATGGATGGTTTTATAGATGGATGGATGGATGGATGGATGGATGGATGGATGGATGGATGGATGGATGGATGGATGGATGGATGGATGGATGGATGGATGGATGGATGGACAGGCCAGATCAGCTCAGACAAGAACCAGGACCGGGACCCCAACAGGACCAGATCAAGATCACATAGACAGGCAGAAAATAGACAGAAATATATCAGTTCCAAACATTTCAGCTTGCCATTTATTGGCCGCATTGAACTTCTATAAAATCGGGTAACCACCCCACAACTCAACCCTCCTTAGTCATCATTTAAGACATACATGAAATGCAACAGTAATCACATTCTTGGCTCTCCTTTAAGCAATAGCCAGATACACGCGTCATCCAGCCATATGTGGTTTGCTAATAATATATACTGCCAACGTTGTTTTTCAAATCAATAATCTATAATAAATAAATAACACACTCATTATCTGCCATCTATAATTTCAACTGTCCGGCTAGAATGCCTTTTGTATCCAACAATCTTCGTGAATATATTGTCTGCAACAATTTTCGTGAACATTACTGTCTCCAACAATCTTCGTGAATATATTGTCTGCAACAATTTTCGTGAACATTACTGTATCCAACAATCTTCGTGAACATTACTGTCTCCAACAATCTTCATCAATGTAGACTTGATGACCTGACAAACAAGAAATAAAGGGAGAAAATGGAATGAATGTGTAATGTTGATTTTATCAACATTTGAAACTTCTTGGTGCTTTTTCTGGGGTCTTTTTCTGTGGGTTTTTATGGGGGCTTTTTCCAATGAGATATGCCGTCTTACATACAAACCACAAGGCTTTAGGGAAAATACAGAAAGACTTCCCCGTACTATAGAAATGTAACAAATTAATATGAAAGGAAAGAGAACATGAGATAAAGTAATACAAAAATACAATAGTATAGGGATTCATTCATTTTACTTTTGCGCTGAAGTTAGCGCACAGGGCAGAAGTCAGATCTCTCCAATTCTGTCTGTTCAAAGCTATTCTGTGCAGTTCTTGAATAGTATGAATATTGTTTGTTTTACTTTCTTTAAGTATTGCCCTTCTGAGTGTTTCTTTTGGTCTACCCCTTGCTCTTTTGCCTGTAGGTATCCATTCAAGAGATCGGTGGTGTATTCTGTTGGTGTCTGCGCGTAGGACATGGCCGATGTAGGACCAACGGCGTTTTCTGAAAACATCTGTAATGAAATTTTGATGTGTCTATTCTCTGATTTTATCATTCGATTTGAATTCACTTCAATGGGTGTTAGTTATCCTACGAAGACATTTGTTCTCGAAACTCAGTAATTTCTTTTCTGAAGATAAAGAGCTTTTCCAGCTCTCACATCCATATGATAGCACCGGAATAACGTGCGTGCGAGTGCTGATTGAATTTGATTTCCAGATATTAGACAGTCTGTTAGATGCACTTGATGCTAGGGCAATGCGAGTTGTAATTTCTGGCATGACATCACCGTCGAGTGTTAATTTTCTTCCTAGATAGGAGAATTTGTGTACTTTTTCAAGTTGTTGACCATTTAAAGTAATTACGTTAGGTGAATTGGTGAAGTCCATTATTTTTGTTTTTGATGACTTGATTTGGAGACCTATTTGTCCTGCGATGAGTTTTAATCTATCAGTATTTGTTTGTGCATCTTGATGGTTTTCACTCAATAGCGCAAGATCATCGGCAAAATCCAGGTCTTCTAAAATGTTGTTCGTCCATCACAAGTGATGATGACCATTTGTTACATCCACTTTTGAAAATTCAATTTTAGTTAAGTTCGTAGATGGCTAATGAGCACTACACGAGCTGTAAATGTCTTTGGACAGTTTGGACATGGAATGACGACTGTAGACGGATCTTGGTCTATCCGTGACTTTCTAGCTGCTCTCCGCTGTTGAGTTGCTGCATTTCTCTTCTTTTCACAAGATGATGCGCTCTTTTTTATTTTAGAACGCCATGTAGATCTATTTTATGCAAGTTCTTCCCATGTATCGTGGTCTATTTCAAAGGCTGTCAGTGAGTTCTTTAACGAGTCCTTGTAGCGCTTCCTATGGCCACCTTGAGATCGTATACCGTTCTCTAGCTCACCATAGAGAAACTCTTTGGCAGACGATGGTCTGGCATACGCACCAAATGACCTGCCCAACGAATCTGTGTCTGCATCAGGATCGTGTCAATGCTGGGGATACCAGCTCTATCAAGGACAGTGGTATCTGGAATCTTGTCTTGCCATCTGATGTTCATAACTTTTCTGAGACAATTTGTATGAAAATGATTGAGTTTTTTCACATGACGTCTATACACAGTCCATGTTTCACTAGCGTATAGCAGCACTGGAAGTTCCACTGCTCTGTAAACTTTCAGCTTAGTCTGTACGTTAATGCCATTTCTACGCCAAACATTTGCGTACAATCTGCCGAAAGTACTGCTTGCTTTGGCGATCCTTGTATACACTTCATCATCAACGTTGGCATTTTGTGATAACGTACTACCTAGATATGTGAATCTATTCACAACTTTCAGTGCTACACCATTTATCTTTATGCAGGGCTCGAGATAGCTTTTGCCAAGTGCTGGTTGTAACATGACTTCTGTTTTCTCTGTGTTAATGGTATGCCCAAAGTTGGTACAGGCTTTGGAGAATCTGTCTATAATACATTGTAGATCAGCCTCAGAGTTGGCATTTAGGGCACAGTCATCAGCAAATAGAAGATCCCTGATTGTGTGTGATTTAACTTTGGTTTTTGCTCGAAGCCGCCGAAGGTTGAACAATTTTCCGTCTATGCGATAGGTGATGTTTACTCCCAGGTCTAGATCTCTGAAAGCATCATTCAACATAGCAGAGAACATGATGCTAAATAGGGTAGGTGCTAATACACATCCTTGTTTTACTCCATTTGAGACAGGAAATGTTTCAGATAACTCTCCATCATCCTTAACTCTAGCTTGCATTCCATCATGCAATTGCTGCACCATTGAGATAAATTTCTGTGGACATCCATACTTTGCCAGAATCTTCCACATACACTCTCTACATTCTGTGTCAAATGCTTTTGTCAAGTCTATGAATGCTCTGTACAGGTCACAGTGTTGTTCTTGACATTTTTCTTGAAGCTGTCTTTCAGCAAAGATCATATCAGTTGTTCCACGTTCTTTTCTGAGACCACATTGGCTTTCGGGTAGTAGTCCTTCATTTAGATGAGATGTAAGACGGTTCAAAAGGATTCTGGCAAATATCTTTCCAGCAATGGACAGTAGAGAGATACCACGATGGTTGTTACAGGACTGGCGGTTCCCTTTACGTTTATACAGGTGTATAATTGTAACATCCTTAAAAATTTGTGGAATTTTTTCGCTTTTCCATGACTGTTAGAAAATTATGTGACGTTTCTCAATAAGATTTTTACCACCATATTTGTATATTTCGATTGGTATTGAGTCGGAGCCTGGTGCTTTTCCACTAGAGAGCTGATGAACTGCTTTACGAGTTTCCTCCAAAGTAGGGATGTCATCTAGCATTTCATTGAGAGGAACCTGCGGTTGTCGGTTGATAGCCTCTTCATTTATTGATGATGGGTTATTCAAAATGTGCTCAAAGTGCATAGGATTTTATCCTTTTCTACGATTAGTTGTGTTTCATTTGCATTGAGAAGTGGAAAAGATCCCGATGAGGTTGGACCTATACCATTTTAAGCGCATCATAGAAGTTTTCTCAAATCGTTTGTGTCTGCAAATCTTTGTATCTCATCTGCTTTCTTATTCAGCCATGAGTCCCTCATATGGCGTAGTTTATTTTGAATTATTTTCCGTTTGAAACTGAGTGCTTCTTTTTTAGACATTGATTTTGGATCATTTAAGTATGCTTTGAAAAGGTGGTGTTTTTCGTCCAACATTTCGTTGATTGTATTATCATTCTCATCAAACCAGTCATTTTGTTTTTTGATAGAATGACCTAGTTCCTCAGTAGCAGTGTCGTAAATTTGATTGCTCAGATATGTCCAGTTCGTATCTACATCTTGCTCTATGCTCTAATTGTGCAGATTTCAGACATTCATCCATAGTAGAGGCTAGGAACTGTTGTGTGTTTACATTTGATAACTTTCTGACGTCTATACAATTCTTTGCTTTGCTTCCTTGTGGGCGTCTAGCAGGCTGTATGCAAATTCTTAGTTTTGACACAATAAGACGATGGTCAGTCAGTCAGTCACCGCACATGGATTTTGTCACTCGAACATCTTGGCGGTCCTTTCTTCTTTAATTATATAATCTATAAGATGCCAGTGTTTTGATCGAGGGTGCAACCAGGAGGTCCGGTTTCGGATTGGGAGTTAAAATATGGTGTTGGTAATGAGGAGGTCATGTTCGCCACAAGTTTGTAACAGACGAAGTCCATTGTTATTGCACTGACACACTCCATATTTCCCTATTACACCGTTCCAGGAGATATTGTCTTTACCCACCAAAAAATTGCATTGAAGTCTCCAAGTTTGTTTGTTTGTTTTTCGTTCGCTCCATTGTAACCATCACGGATATCCGTGCGATTTCCGCCGGGAGCGTGATTACGTTGTGCCACCGTTATGCGCCTTGTAGGCCTAGCACATCCGATTTCGGCATGCCTTGACAATTCGGGTGGGCTACCCTTAGCCTGTGACAGCCTCTATATCTGTCTCCAGGCACGCGTAGTGGAGACTCTTCGCCCAGACTATTTTCTTGCTCTTAGTCTGACTCAAACGAGGTGTTCCACTGTCTATGAACTTGTCTCGTGTAATTGGACGTGCTGTGCCTGTGCCCATTGGGTACTGAACCGTTTCTCATCCGTGAGCCTGGTTCCTTAAGGGGAAGAACTCAACAGAGGAGTTGGACCCTGGCTCTTTCGCCCTCTTAGCCGAGGTGTCATTCATCGACATCGTGTACCCCTTGTCCAAGTTCGAGTCTCACACCACGCGTTTGAGAGCAAGGCGTTCTCGAGCTGAGCGTCCTTGTCCCAATAGCGCCTGGGCCCATCAGGTACTGAACCCTTTCTCTCTTCAAGTGTATTTCCGGTGTAGGAAAACCTGACAGTAGAGTTGGGCCAGGGCTAAATCGTTGTCCCTTTTGTGCCTGAGCGAATCGAGTACAGAACCCTTTCTCTCTGCAAGTTACTTCCGGTATAGGAAACCTTGACAGTAGAGTTGGGCCAGGACTGCCATCGTTGTCCCTTTCTTGCCTACAGCCATCGGGTACAGAACCCTTTCTCTTTGCAAGCATATTTCCGGTTTAGGAGGGCTCGACATTAGAGTTGGGTTAGGTCTTCTGCTTTACCAAACGCCGATGGGTGGGTCTGGGTCTCTGCCTGTTAGGAACTCTGGTAACTAGAAGCCCGTCTCGAGCTGACGGAGCTTGTAGTTCCCTTTCCTAGGGACTTTTCACTTTCTATTTGCAGTTCGCGCTGCCCTCTAGCGCTGTTCTGCCCTTTCATTGTTTCATTGTACTCTGTGTGAAACATGTTTGTCTCTCGCCATGCATTTACCTTTACGTGCATTTTACATTGGCCGCCCCTCCAATGTTCGGACTGGACTGACTAGCTTCACTGTATGTCGACAGTGTTGCTATATGTGGTGATGCTGGTGGTGTCGGAGATATTGTCTGTCTCTTGTGCAGTCAAATCTCTTTCCATCTGCTACCTCCGCATTCTCGGACACGATCCCCAAATGATTTGGCCAGAATCAGCACGAGCTGCTGTATTTCTGTTTCCAGGGTGCACCACGTGGAGGTACATTTGGGATCTTGGTTATCTGCTAACCCTGGGTCCGCCTAGAGCAATGCGTTCCCTTTGCACCCCAGTCTCCAAGTAATATGAGCTTATAAGTTTTTGGAACTGCACTGGTAGCTGCATGAAGTTCATCATAGAACTTATCTTTAAGTTCTTCTGGATTTGTCAGTGTTGGTGCATACACACTGATGATTGTTGCATATTTTTTACCAGAGAGCAGGGGAATTTTTACTGTCATGAGGCGGTCATTTATTGCCTTTGGTGGGCCTGCTAGTTTGCCAACGAGTGTTGTTTTAATGGCGAAGCCTACTCCTGCTTCACGTCTTTCCTTAATATCTCTTCCGTTCCAAAAAAATGTATATCCTGCAACTCTTTCACAGAGCTGACCGACTCCATCAAGTCGTGTTTCACTCAGAGCTGCTATGTCAATATGGTACCTTGCTAACTCTCTCCCAATCAGGGCTGCTCTTCGAATCGGTCTATTTATGTTAGAGTCATTGTCGAGGAGTGTGCGTACATTCCATGCTCCTAGAGTCAGTGGGAAAAGCTTTTCCCTTCGGGTGGATTTTCGTGAATGTGAAAATGACTTGCACTGGGGATTTTGATTAAAGTGAGGAAGAGTTGTGCAAAGCGTCGCCCTCACTCTCTTGTCGGACCTCATTTGAAACCAGTGGCAAGACAAATCGAGACGACTGGAAGTGAAGTACGATGCAGTGGATGACCATGGTTTTCTACGTGTCTCACCATGCCTGATGCGGTCCACACCGCGTTGCTGGCGTTCGCCTACATTACACGGTGGGCCGATAAACCATCGTACTTCGTACGGGTAAATTCGCCGAATATCAGACTTTACGTGTTTAGGTTGACAAGACCGTTATGCTTTTTGAGATAATCTCAGCACAATATCACATACTTTACGGCTGCCTAACAGGCTGTCAGTCGAGTGTGATGCCAGAACACGCCCCAGGCAGTCAACTGGTGCTGTGTTCACACGACACGTCAAACCTGTTGTTGTAGCTACGTGGTGAATAGTGAGCGATTTCAATGTGTTATTGACACCGAAGTAAATTTGTTCATCACATAAACTTCAACATTATTATATATAATCACTCTTTACACATCACGCAGATATATCCATTTGATAGCCTCAACTAGACTGTCTTAAAATACACAATTTGATGTTAGACACTGGTTATGATGTTAACACAACTTTGAAAATATTAGCACAACTGACACTCTTCTAAAATAGTATAGGGATGGCGAACATATAATTAAAGAATGACATACAGTCTGACATATACAGACAATAATTGTATAGGGTTGCAAATTAATAACTAAGTTGTTGTGGAAATACTGTTGTTCACATTTTTGTAATCCCTGCCAGCAACAAATACTGTTATTGTGTGTTTTATTTTGGGTAGTTTCTCACATTACTACTCTATTCACAAAAGGTGTTGGAAATATCCGCCGCGATTTAGTTAAATGAAGATCAAATAATGAAACATCTGCATATAGCAGTGATATTCTGAGGTATATTTGAATGGAGTTTGAATCATGACGTAAAATTTGTGTTACATTGACCACTCAATGAGAATAAGAAAATCAACTAAATCCCCCAAATCTCCTTAGTTGTCTATTATACCATGCATGGCAGATAAAAGTCACTATTATTGCTCCTCTTTCGGATCTTGGCACCACACATTTGTATTTAATATTGTAATTATATTTATTTACGAGGCCTGATTTGTGATACAGTGATACATGGCGTTTCTGCGACGGACACGATACAGGTTCAAACCGCGTCGCAGGCAACTGTGCATCCGGTCCGTCAACCTAATGAACATATTTATCACCATCTGGTGCCGTGCCGACTGCTTTAGGAGATCATGGTCTCCACAATTAGCTATTTCCATTATATATTATTATTATATATTATCATGATATATTATCTATTATTATTATCTATTATTATTATCTATTATTATTATCTATTATTATTATCTATTATTATTATCCAGTAAGTGAAATAATGTTAAACATCATAATGCAAAGAATCAAACAAAAATTAGAGATGGAGATAAACGAAACACAGGCTGGTCTCAGATCGGGCAGAGGAACAAGAGATCACATTCTTAACATGAGATTGATCATAGAAAAGTGTAGGGAATTCTCAACTGACCTGCACATGTGTTTCATAGATTACTCAAAAGCGTTCGACTGCGTCCAACACCAGCAACTATGGGAGATAATGAACAGCATGGGTTTCCCTAGACATCTGATTCATCTAACAGAGGAACTTTACTAAGATCTAAAGGTTGCAGTGAAGTTGGAGGCCGATCTCTCTGAGTGGTTTGAGGTTCAGAATGCAGTAAGGCAAGGATGCACACTCTCCCCATACCTGTTCAACATCTACGCTGAAAATATAATGAAGAATGTGAGAGAAGACATACACAACGCTGACTACCCCCCTTTAAACATCGGTTGCTTCGAAATCCATGAACTACGCTACGCAGAGGACAATGTGCTTCTTTCAAATGATATAAAGGGATTGGAACAACTAATCACGAAATATAGCGAATCACAAAACTTGCATTTAAAGACACACACAAAAAATATAAATCATGTTACTAGATATAACAACACAACAACCAAAAATCAGAATAGACAATACCGAGATAGAATGTGTGGATAAATTAGAATACTTGGGAGCAAACATCAACGGTGCAGGAGACTGCATGACAGTGATAAAGAAAACATTAGCAATGACATATTGTAAAATAACACGGGTTGAAAAACATATGGAAAAACAACAAAATAGAAACGAAACTGCTAATGCTACGAATTTTTATTTTTTCGGTTTCAACATACGGCTGTGAAACATGTACCCTGAGTAAACCAGCAGCAAAGAAAATCAATGCTTTTGAGATAAAATGCTACAGAAAGATGTTTAGAATACAATTGAGGAAAATAAAGAGAAACTTAGACATTATAAACACATTTAAGATTCCAGAATGTTGGTAGCTAAAAACAATATCAAAAAGAAAACTTCACCTGTTTGGTCATATAAAGAGACACAGCTGTTTAGAAAGACAAATAATGGAGGGCATGGCACCTGGGAGAAGGAGGAAAGGCAGACCAAGAAGACGATGGACTGACGACAATAAAGATAACATGAATACATCGTTGAAAAATGCAAACAGCATGGTCCTAGACAGAGAAGGGTTCAGGGAGTTCATTGGGCAGACAATCTCCAGGAAAGAATACGTCACATGACACATTATCATGATGACTGTTCACTTTTAGCCATGCCACGATGTTAGAATTTCTAATATGTTATCACAGTGGCGTCCTCAGTCTCTCTTGCTTTCCATCTTGCGTATTGTAATTATGTTCTCCAGACTTCATTAGACTAATTGTTCGGTGTCCTGCACATTCAGTGCTATATGGTTTCTTTCGTGGATCTCATTAATTCATTCATCACGAAACCAGTGTTGCAGATATTATTCAATAATGTTGTGTTATACATTGTAAATGAACTCCAGGCAATGCTTAGAGACTTTGTTATGTTATATTCCTCCAGGGCCATAGGCGGCGCATAGGGCAGAAACCATAGCTTTCCATTTCTGTCTTTGTGTTGCCAGGTCTTTCAATTGTTGCGTGTTGTTTAGGTTCATTGACATGCCTTCTCTATTAATGGTTCTTCGTAGAGTTTCTCCCTCTACTAATATTTCTCCCTATACTAGGTCTCCCTCTTCTTACTCCAGGTGGCACCCAATATAGTGACTGCTAGGGAATTCTTGGGCTGTTCATTCTGAGAAAATGGCCGATGTAAGTCCAGCGCCTTTACCAATGAAGGAAGATATATAGGTTTGTTTGCTTGATATTAGGGACTTTAGCATGAAGATAAATACATAAAGAGCAGGTTAAAGAAATCATTTATCTTGGAAGGATCCTATCATAAAACTAGAAAAACACCAAAGGAATCCAACATAGATGCAATATAGTATATGATGCAACATAGATGCAACATAGATTCAACATCTTAGACAGATGTATCTTATATTCAAAAACAAATATGTGAACATAAACAAGAAAATTGCACTGCGCGTCACGGTCGTCATACCATCACTATGCTACCAATGTCACATGTGGAAACTAACAAGGAAATATTAAAGAAAGAGTTCGAGGTAATGAAAGAGCAGATAAACTGGCGTCATGATCGATTGTGGCACAGGGCGATGGGGAAATGGATGGAGCTGATGTTTTGAACCCAATAAGAGATATAGCACGCGAGAGTGAGACTAGTCCGGATGATTATTCCTTTTATTAAAGATCAGTCCAGCATTAAAGATCAAGGTTTGAAATGTGGTGTTGCTAGAAGTGAACATTTTGTAGGGCGCAGAAAAATGATGGTCAACCAGCAGAGGACCGGTACTGCCAGCAGAAGTGTAATGGCAGATACACTTAAGGAGAGATCGGATCAACTATGGGCGTGTTCAGTTTCCAGTGATGATGATCCGAAGACTAACTAACCAAAAGAAAACATGTTACAACAGAAATGAATTGTCTAAGTAGAAGTGCTGGAGTAACAATACGAGACAGAATCAGAAATGAAATCATCAGAAGATTAACAGAGTGGAATCCTGGATTACATTAGAAGATAACAGATAAAGTTGTTTTCACATGCCTCCAGACTACCATCAGATAGTGCCCCTCAAAAAAAAAGCATTACTATAAAGGCACGATAGTTACAAAGCAGGGGCAGATCATGCAAAAGATGGGTCTTTTTTTTTCTTCTTTCTTTTCGCTCTACGCCCCTTTATGCCTTGTAGCGTCAGGGGTAGAAGAGTTTTCTGGAGATGACATTTTTGTTTGTTTCATATATGTTTGTTTTCGTTTACTCTTTTAATTCTGTAATCCATCTTTTACGAGGTCTGCCCCTGGTTTTGTATCCATTATAAAGATGGATTATAGAAATAAAATACACCACGAAAACAAGCACATATGAAGCCCACAAAAAGACAGTCTCCAGAGAACACTTCTACGCCTGACGCTGCAAGACCTAAAGGGCTAAAGTGAAAAGAAGGAACGACCGAGGAAGAATTGTGTGAATATATCTATTCCAAAATGACCCAAAACTGAAAACTATTCAACCGTTATATTTTCTGAATCTGTGAATTTACCGTTCTTCATGTGTTTTAAGTCATCCCTGACTTCTGCTGCAGGTACTGGTGACACCCTCACCATTATCTTGTTTGATTATATCTGTTCGGTTGTTATCGCATAGTTCGCTGTTGTACTGCGTTCATCTTTGTATGATGTTTTCCTGTCACATTATCACTTGTCCAGTCTTAAATGTTAAACATCATGTAAATGTGTTAGTTATTTTTCCTGATTGCTAATGCAGTACTTTAGTTTCCTTTCTGTTTTTGTGTTTCAGTTTCTGTACATTTTTTATGTAGCCAGTTTTCTATTTGCTACTTTTCATTTCTCTCTGATCTCCTTGTGTATTATATTAAACAGCTACACTCCACACATAGGAATAGAAATAAGGAGTAAGACAAGGATGTATTTCATCATAAAATTCCTCTTCTGTTTAGTTTTCCTTCTTGTGTTCATTATTTCTAATATATTTGGTGCCACACACTTCTGTTTTGTTGCCTGTTTTACTTGAGGTATTACTTTTTGTGACGTTTGCTGTATAGATTGTTTTAGCATGTTCCACTGTTCTTCAATACTCAGTACTCTTGCTATTGCGTTGCATCTAATTTGCACAGTTATATACTATTATTATTATGTATCTATCCTTCATGCCAGCTTCTTATTTAAAAATGGCAAGTCTCATTTAATATTGATGGGTGATTTCTTAATTTTCTTCAAATGTATACAAAATCATCCCACCAGTGGGATATTGTCACTGTTGCAGACTGCACCTAATCTTGTTAATTTTTTATTTTTTTTCAAAACTAATGTATTTCCTTAGGGAACCAATATGTAGTAAATCTGATTTATTACACTGTCTCCCGGGCTTATCCTTGCGTACAATCTTCTTAAAACTATACCAAATTAGACACAAATGTTTTTTTCTACTTGTTCACCACATTATTTTTATTTGTTCATGCCATGCTCATCTATTCTCTCGAAGGAGAAAAAGCCTCTTCATCTTCATAATCATTTTAAAGTATTATTTAAGCCATGTACTTCTTATCATCTGGTTAGCCTGCTGTGTTTCCTCTATCCAAATGTTGTCTCTTTCATTTCCATCGTCTAAACCAGATCTGCTTGAACGTATTGAAAATTATATATATATATATATATATATATATATATATACACAAGAATATCTTTACAGTAAAAAAAAATGATTTATAGATTTTTACGCCCTAATTCGGGTATACTAACAGAAAAGTAGTTACGTAGCAATTTTGAAATGATATATCTAACGAGTGTGACTAGTTTTTTTCTGAGAATTTCATATTTTGTCTACCAGTTTGAATTTTGTTTGTGTGGTATGTTATTTGCCATTCGTTTATGTGGTATGTTATGCGTCATTTGTGCGTGTGGTATGTTATGTGTAATTTGTTTATGTGGTATGTTATGCGTCATGTGTGTGTGGTATGTTATGTGTCATTTTTATATGTTATATGTTATACAGCTTTTGTTTGTGTGGTATGTTATACAGCACTTGTTTCTGTGGTATGTTATGTGTCATTTGTATGTGTGGTTTGTTATTCGTCCCATGTGTGTGTGGTATGTTATGTGTCATTTGTATATGTGGTATGTTATACATCACTTGTTCGTGTAATATGTTATGCGTCACTTGTTTGTGTGGTATGTTATGCGTCACTTGTTTGTGTGGTATGTTATGCGTCACTTGTTTGTGTGGTATGTATGCGTCGCCTGTTTATGTGGTTTGTTATGCAGCACTTGTTTGTGTGGTATGTTATGCGTCACTTGTTTGTGTGGTATGTTATGCGTCACTAGTTTGTGTGGTATGTATGCGTCGCCTGTTTATATGGTTTGTTATGCAGCACTTGTTTGTGTGGTATGTATGCGTCGCCTGTTTATATGGTTTGTTATGCAGCACTTGTTTGTGTGGTATGTTATACGTCACATGTTTGTATTTACATTACGTTTTATAAATGGAACAAAAACAGAAATATGTTACATTGTTACCAAAGGTGAGTAAGACAAGCTTGGAAAGAAATACATAAGCTTTCGATAAGAAAACTTGTATAAGAAGAAATACGCTCGCTAGGCAAACAAAAAACAAACTTAAATATAAACATCGTGTTATGTAATATAAACACAGATCACGTGATATATCATATGTTACACAGCTTGCACATCTAACGTAACACAAACACATACATTTTGTAATACAAACACACAGATTTTGTAATACAAACACACATATTTTGTAATATAAACACACCATTTAGGTAATGTAAACACGGATTATGGCGAGACTAGGGGGAAGAGGAGGAGACTAGCAAGAAAGAGAATGATAGGTAAAGTGGAGGTAGGATTAGGGAGATATTGGAGCATGGGAGATGGGAGATGTTAAAGCATGCTGATGTTACATGGGAGAGGGAAGATGTTAGAACTTGCTGATGTTACATGAGAGAGGGAAGATGTTAGAACTTGCTGATGTTACATGGGAGAGGGAAGATGTTAGAACTTGCTGATGTTACATGAGAGAGGGAAGATGTTAGAACTTGCTGATGTTACATGAGAGAGGGAAGATGTTAGAACATGCTGATGTTACATGAGAGAGGGAAGATGTTAGAACTTGCTGATGTTACATGAGAGAGGGAAGATGTTAGAACATGCTGATGTTACATGAGAGAGGGAAGATGTTAGAACTTGGTGATGTTACATGAGAGAGGGAAGATGTTAGAACATGCTGATGTCACATGAGAGAGGGAAGATGTTAGAACATGCTGATGTTACATGAGAGAGGGAAGATGTTAGAACTTGGTGATGTTACATGAGAGAGGGAAGATGTTAGAACTTGCTGATGTTACATGAGAGAGGGAAGATGTTAGAACATGCTGATGTTACATGAGAGAGGGAAGATGTTAGAACTTGGTGATGTTACATGAGAGAGGGAAGATGTTAGAACATGCTGATGTTACATGAGAGAGGGAAGATGTTAGAACTTGCTGATGTTACATGGGAGAGGGAAGATGTTAGAACTTGCTGATGTTACATGAGAGAGGGAAGATGTTAGAACATGCTGATGTTACATGGGAGAGGGAAGATGTTAGAACTTGCTGATGTTACATGGGAGAGGGAAGATGTTAGAACTTGCTGATGTTACATGGGAGAGGGAAGATGTTAGAAATTGCTGATGTTACATGAGAGAGGGAAGATGTTAGAACTTGCTGATGTTACATGGGAGAGGGAAGATGTTAGAACTTGCTGATGTTACATGAGAGAGGGAAGATGTTAGAACATGCTGATGTTACATGGGAGAGGGAAGATGTTAGAACTTGCTGATGTTACATGAGAGAGGGAAGATGTTAGAACATGCTGATGTTACATGGGAGAGGGAATATGTTAGAACTTGCTGATGTTACATGAGAGAGGGAAGATGTTAGAACATGCTGATGTTACATGAGAGAGGGAAGATGTTAGAACTTGCTGATGTTACATGGGAGAGGGAAGATGTTATAGTATAATGTTAGTAACATGTGATGGGAGATGTTAGAATATGATGGAACACATCTTTTATCTATACTCTTTGATAATAAAAACACATCTTTTATCTATACTCTTTGATAATAAAAACACATCTTTTATCTATACTCTTTGATAATAAAAACACATCTTTTATCTATACTCTTTGATAATAAAAACACATCTTTTATCTATACTCTTTGATAATAAAAACACATCTTTTGTCTATACTCTTTGATAATAAAAACACATCTTTTGTCTATACTATTTGATAACAAAAACACATCTTTTGTCTATCCTCTTTTACCTTGGAAGATGAAGATCATAATTAAGACGCAGTACCTGATTTAAAACCCATAATCTATTGAGCACAATGAAAGAGGTTTGATAACTTTGCCACAGAGATTTCCACATGCAATAAGGAAGACAATGCATTGCTTTCTTTTTCTGTCTCTCTCTCTCTCTCTCTGCCTCTCTTCTTGGGTGAATTCATCTCACTGTTTTGTAACATATTTCTGTGACCATATTTCTGTATTTGAATAAAATATTTTTTTTAAATGATATATCAGCCATATCTCAAATTTTCTTCAGAATCTTAACAACAAAAAAATGGAGACACGAGGCATACAGATGGAGACATATTATATCTGAAACAAATAGCAGGATTCGAGGAAAAAATGAAAATGAAAAGAAACCATGCTAAGAAAGAATATTTGGAAAGAATACGCTGCAATTTAAAAAGTAATTAAAAGTAAGGGAAAAAAAAGTAAAACGAAAGATTCCGGAAACTGAATGAGTTTTTCCTCAGAAATACAGAAATGGGACGTAATTATTCGCGAAGTGTGTGATTTTATTGTATACAGGAAGGTTAACATTTAAGGGACATAACTTCTCAAGCAATTCGAAAAGTAGCGTCCCTTGAGAGCAACTAGGGGAAATAATATCTCAAAATGTGAGTTGTCGTAAATATTTGTTATTGTTTCATAATTTCATATGGGAATGTTACTGTGACATTGTAAATAGCGATCAAACTAGGGGTCAATTTAATGAAATCGATTGGATTATTGTATGTACTTGCTAACCTGCACTGCCATTAAAAACTTGTGTGTGTGTATATATGCAGCCAGGGTGTGGCAGTAGTTAATAATAATTATAGGCTAACTATTATAACAAACTTGTTATAAAGATAACAAACTGGAAAGTGGGAAATTAGAGGAAACAGAGATGTGGTTCTAAAGAAGAATGCTGAGAATACGATGGACTGCCAGAAAAACTAATGTAGAGGTGTTGGAACTAATGTAAAGGACCTTAATAAACAATATAAGAAAAAGGCAATATTTTTTTGGTCATTTCATGAGACAGACAGGCTTAGAGAACATAGTCACAACAGGCAAAATTGAAGGCAACAGAGACAGAGGGAAAATATATAACGTGAGAAAATATTATACAGTTTGACAGCCTGTCACGGCAAGGAAACAACAACGACCATGATACATAATACTGTGGACAGAGAGCTGTGGAGAGCCATGCCCGCCTACGCCATCCGACATGGCTCCTGATGATGATGAACTATTATAACACAATCCAATAGGATTGTAAGGGGGTGTCGATGACGTCATGGTGACTGGATTAATAGAGCTGCAATCTACACACATGTTTTTGGTAGTTGTACGGCTGATATAATCAAAAAGCTATAACAGTTTTGGTAATATATAGTAATAAAACAATTAAGCGATATCATCATCATCAAGTGCCATCTCCGCAACGAAGTTTGGCTGTATCAGACCTCCAAAATCCCCTTTCCCTTGTTTTAGTGGTGCACTCTGCTAGACTATAAATGTCCATCTTGTGATGTTACGCTCGCATTGTATCTCTGCCTACCTCTTGCTCGCTTCCCTTTGACTTTCCTCTCAAGGACGATCTTCCCTTTGACTTTCCTCTCAAGGACGATCTTCCCTTTGACTTTCCTCTCAAGGACGATTTTAATGTGTTCAAAATATTTTATTTGCCTTTATTTCTCTTAGTAATTCTTTCTTCATATTAAGTGGTTTAGCACCTCTTTATTTGTTTTCTTCTCTTTCCATGTTGTTCTCCCTATTCTTCTATATACCCAGATCTTCTTCTTCTTCTTCAGCGTTCGCTCTCATATAACCACAACGAATATATCGTGTGATTTCCACCGGGGAGCGTGAAGTACGTTGTGCCGCAAGTTTTACAGTAAAACTGTGTT
The DNA here is from genome assembly GCA_034231615.1 of Meghimatium bilineatum. Taxonomy (NCBI): domain Eukaryota; kingdom Metazoa; phylum Mollusca; class Gastropoda; order Stylommatophora; family Philomycidae; genus Meghimatium; species Meghimatium bilineatum. Next base: position 53,944,061 of record CM067300.1, on the reverse strand, counting down.
ATTTGCACCTCGGCTGGCCACGTTGTGGTCTGGACGTCCGAGGTCTAGCACTTCCATTTTCTTCGTGCCTTAATTCGGGTAGTAGACTTCCCTAGTCCATGACAGCCTGCCTATCTGTCGACGCGCACGCGGATATGTAGTGACTGTTCGCCAAGACGGTTGTCGTTCATGTCAATCTCGCACAAGGTGTTCCACCGTCTATGAGCTTGCCTGGTGTAATTGGACGTTCTGTGCCTGTGCCCATCGGGTACTGAACCTTTTCTCATGCGCGAGCCTGGTTCCGTATAAGGAAAAATCGACAGAAGAGTAGGTCCTTGGCTATTTCGCCTTCTTAGCCGATGTGTCGTTCACCGACATCGTGAACCCTTCGCCCAAGCTCGCGTCTCACACCACGCGTTAGAGAGCAAGGCGTTCTCGAGCTGAGCGACCTTGTCCCAATAACGCCTGAGCCATCGGGTAGTGAACCGATGTATAGGAAGGCTTGACAGTAGAGTTCGGCTAGTGCTGCCATCGTTGTCCCTTTTGTTCCTGAGCACATCCTGTACGAAACACTGTCTCTTCGCGAGCATGTTTCCGGTATAGAAAAGCTCGACATTAGAGTTAGGCTAGGTCTTCTTGCTTTGTAGGACGCCCATAATTGGATCTGGGTCTGTACCTGTAAGGACCACAGGTGAATAGCAGCTTGTCTCGAGTTAACAGAGCTTGTAGTTCAGATTTGCTTGGAAAGTTTTCACTTTCTGTTTGCAGTTGGAGCTGCCCTCTGGTGCTGTTCTGCCCTTTTCATTGTACTCAGTATGAAATTTATTCGTCTCTCGCCATATATCCACATTTTCATGCCTTTTTCATTGGCCGCCCCTCCAATGTTCGGACTGGACTGACTAGCGTCACTGTGTGTCGACAGTGCCGCTGCATGTGTTGGTGCTGGTGGTGTCGGAGATATTGTGTCTCTTGTGCAGTCAAATTTCTTTCCATCTGCTACCTACACATTCTAAGACACAATCCCCAAATGATTTAGCCAGAATCAGCACGAGCCGTTGTATTTCTGTTTCGAGGGTGCATCGCGAGGAGATACATTTGGGGATCTTGGCTGCTACTAACTCTGGGTCCGTGAAATAGCTTGAGCTTCATCTACGTTGTTGTGGTGGTTCTGGTGGTGATTCCAGTGGTGGTGAAAGCGGTGATAGTGGTGAAGAGAATGATTACGATGAAGCTTACAATGAAGACGACGATGATAATGAAAATAATGATGACTGAAGATGACACGACACAAAGGATGTTAATAGTATGCCATTATTTTTCTCTGTGCCAAGCAGTGAAGTTATGTTATCATCTTTAAGCTGGTGTCTCATGCATTCTGTTTGATTGGGAAGGTTTACCAGACCGTTGCACGTTCCCGATGATTGCTTGAATCAATTTGGCTATAGAGTACAATGTCATGGATTCTGCTAGTCTTCTTATCTGCAATGGACTTTGCCATGACTTTCTTTCATTGTCAAATCATGCTGCAGGGTAAACGGTTGACCTCCTCTTGCTAGTCATGCATAGGTCTGCCTCAGATGTATGATGTTCGTCCGTCAAAATCGACTGATCAAAAACTCAACCAAAATAGTTAATAATAATACATAACAAAAGATAATAAAATTAATAGTGAGTTTATAAATTATTAACAAGTCCAATGCGAGCACAAAAAGTCATTCCACACAACTGACATCTGTAGAGGATGTCTATGGGATGTTGAGATGTTTTGCCTTTTCTACTTGCCCGCTTCTGTCTTACAGTATCGTGCCTGGTCTCATCGGCCGCTAGTGCTCCAGTTCTGTGACTGTAACGCCATGCTGTTTTATCCTGAGCAATGTATGGGACAGAAGAAGTATAAGAACAACCACCAAACTACAAGTATATCATGCTGCTGTTATACCAACCTTACTATACGCCTGCGAAACGTGGACAGTGTATGCTAGACATGCAAGAAAGTTAAATCATTTCCATCTTACCTGCCTACATAAATTACTAAACATCCATTGGTGGGACATAGTACCAGACTACGAGGTCTTGGAAAAATCAACCTCAATAAGCATCCACACAATACTTATGAAGGCGCAGGTACGCTGGGCAGGCCATCTTGTGCGTATGGAGAACTCGCGTTTGCCAAAACAAATATATTATGGAGAACTCAAGGCAGGATTTCGAAAAGCTGGTGGACAGAAAAAGCGTTTCAAAGACACGCTCAAGTCATCCTTGAAACATCTTAACATTGACGTAGGCGCTTGGGAGAGCCTCGCTCAGGATAGAACAGCATGGCGTTACAGCATTAGAACGGGAGCACTAGCGGCAGAGGAATTCAGACAAGAAACTGCAAGACAGAAGCGGACACGTAGAAAAGAAAAAACATCTCAACCTCACACAGATACCTTCTACTGTTGTCAATTCTGTAAAAGAACATTTTGTGCGCGCATTGGACTTGCTAGTCATTTAAAAACGCACTATTAGCTTTATTATTTTATTATTTATTGTTATTATTATTATGGTTGAGTTTTTGGTCATCGTCGATCACGACGGACGAACATCATCATCCTGAGCGAGGACTCTCCCTAGAGCCTACGTCAATTGTAAGATGTGTCAATGAGGACATGAGCGTGTCTTTGAAGCGTCTTTTCTGTCCACCAGTTTTTGGAAGTCCAGTCTTGAGTACTCCATAAAATATTTATTTCGGTACACGCGAGTCCTTCAGACGCACAAGATGACCTGCTCAGCTTGCTTGCGCTTTCTAAGTAATGTATAGATGCTTGTTGAGGCTAATTTTTCCAGTACCTCGTAGTCTGGTACTTTGCCCCACAAAATGAATGTTTAGAAATTCACGCAGATACAGATGTAATCGTAGTAGAGATTATAGTGGGTGTGAAAATTAACCCCACACGCAATCTCCTAACGAATTTCATGGCATCAGCATTGTTACTACCCTTTGATCTTTTTTATTCGGAAACACAAGGGACAGACAAATACAAATCAGCAAGAGAAACCATAAAGGAATAAAATATAAACACATTTCAGTGATAAACGAATTTGCCGAAGAAAACGAAAATGATCGAAAGTTCGCTCCCATAGGGTTGCTAAGGACATGTGCGATCAGGCAATGTCAACAAACAACAATTTATCTTGTCTTGCCAGGTTTTTGTCGCTGCAGGCTGGCGATATAACGGAATAGACTGCATGTGACATTTGATTTCTGACATATTATCTTCAACAGAGTAAGCCAGAATTTCTAATTCCATTTTCTTGAACCGGTACACAATTTTGATACGAAGAGCACAGATAAATTTGAAAATGTTATTTGAAATATATTATTCAAGTTTAACTATGACATAAGCATCTTTATCATAGTAATAGAAGATATTATTCAAGTTTAACTCTGACATAAACATCTTTATCATATTAATATAAGATATTATTCAAGTTTAACTCTATAACATAAACATCTTTATCATAGTAATAGAAGATATTATTCAAGTTTAACTCTATGACATAAGTATCTTTATCATGGTGATAGAATATATTCAAGTTTAACTAGAGGATACAAACAACTATATTATAGTGGCAGAACATAGCATTCAAGATAAACTCGATAACAAGCCCACCTATTATAGGAACAGAACATATCATTCAAGTTTAACTGGATGACATAAATAACTTTATAATTATAATAATGGAAGGTATTCAAGTTTTTAACTCGATAAAATTCGTAACACTATTATAGTGAGATGGGAAAAAAAGCACGGCTTATTTTCTGTAACACACTCCTTGTCATCGTCTTCCTAGTCTCTTTGTCAGTAATACATTCCAGGATTTACATGTGCATTTTTGGAAAGTACTTTTTTATTATCATTTGAGTTACGGAGTTACGTGCCAAGATTGGAACTCGGAGAAATCCATGCTGCTCGGTTGAGAGGAACGAATTACATATGGGAAGATCTGAATACATAGGGGTGAATAGTTTGAAACTTGTAGGTAGTATGTGGAGAGATGAAACTTGTAGATACCATATGCTGTCATGTGACGTATCCCTTCCAGAACGTTGTCTTCCCAATGAACTCTCTGAACCTCTCTGTCTTGGGCGATGTGGCTTGCATTTTCTAGCGATGTATTCATGTTATCTTTAATGTCGTCAGTCCATCGTCTTCTTGGTCTGCCCTTTCTCCTCTTTCCAGGTACTCTTCCCTCCATTATTTGTCTTTCTAAACAGCTGTGTCTCTTTATATGACCAAACAGGCATAGTTTTCTTTTTGTTATTGTGTTTAGTAACCAACACTCTGGAATCTTCAATGTGTTTATAATATCTGAGTTTCTGATTTTTTCCTTCCATGATATTCTAAGTATCCATCTGTAGCATTTCAGCTCGAATGCGTTGATCTTCTCTGCGGCTCATTTACTTAGGGTCCATGTTTCACAGCCGTATGTTGCAACCGGAAAAATAAAAGTTCGTAGTATTAGCAGTTTCGTTTCTATTTTGTTGTTTTTCCATATGCTCTTCAACCGTGTTATTTTACAATATGTCATTGCCAATCTCTTCCTTATTTCTGCCATGCAGTCTCCTGCGCCGTTGATGTTTGCTCCTAAGTATTCAAATTTATCCACACATTCTATTTTGGTATTGTCTATTATGATTTTTGGTTGTTGTGTTGTTATATCTGTTGAAATGATTTTTGTTTTTTGTGTGTTTAAATACAAGTAATTACAAGCAATGACATATCCACACAGATACTTCAAGATAACCTATAGTCTATCCCCAGAAGAATAATAGTTGATAATATCCACACTTGCTGTTAAGTGTAGAGGTGGGATTTTCAATTGTTGTAGTTCCAAGGTCAAATGTGTCGCTCTGTTGTAATAAGTCCATGATAGTTCAAGGTTATCTTGATTGTTTCTGTCCATCGTGTTCTTGGTCTAGCTTTGGCTTTATTTTCGAATATTCGTTTGTTAGATGCTCGTATGCGATAAGTAAAACTTTAACATTTAGTAACAACAAGAAAGATCAAGAAAAAAAAGAAACAGAGGAAGACAAAGAGAGAAATTCCAGGATTAGTTGTAACTGTGGCAGAAAAGTCACAAACTGAACTTATTAACAACACAAGAGACAGAGTTGTGGAGAAGCATGATCGCCTACGCTAGTCGGCGTGGCACGTGATTGATTTTTTTATATGCTCTTATTAGTAATTGGTTTGGGTTCATTCTCATAAGGTGACCGAACTATTTTACTTGCTGTCTTTCGATATGTACAATATATGAAATTATACCAACTCTTTTCATAATTTCTCAATTTTAGTTAGTTTATTAATCATCGTAGCTTTTCTCAGACACTTCCTTTCACATGTAACCATTTTCCACTGCTGCGAGACTGTTAAAGACCATGTTTGACATTTGTAACGAAGGGTCTTGTCTTGTCTTATCCATGTGTGCCGTTGGGCGTCATGGTGAGCAGAAGTCTTCTTTCTTTCACTTTGATACTCCTGCCATTGTGCAGCATTGGTGTTCTATTATTTTCTTGATCGCATCTATCCATCTTTGTCTGGGTCTTCCCATGTTACTCTTTTTCAGATAATCTTTTATTGATTGCTATCGATGAAATGCGATCTTGTTCTATTCTGAATAGGTGGACGAACCATTTGATCTTGTTTGTGTCTCACGATATTGTTTTCATCAAATTTCTTGTGGTGTCATTGTTTATTCTATCTCTTCTTGTTACTCCCAGTACTGATCTGAAGTACTTCAACTTGTATACAGCGAGTTTGTGTTCTAGTTTCTCTGTCAGGGTCCAGGTCTGACATTGGTAACACAGTATCAGGATGAACATGGGTGAAGGGTTTGTATAAAATTAGTGCATATTATCTGTCTTTTTATTTCCATCTTGATCTTTGAGTGGAACAGTAATAGTGAAAGTTGTTAAGTCGATATATAAGTCAAGATAACAAAATGAAAGAAAGGACTAGAACAATTTACACACAGTAATAATCTACAAACTAAAAACAAATGCTTAAGTGACGTGGTAAATTGTTTACTAAATCATTAGGTATTAAGTATTAGGTATATTTATTATCATCTTCGCACACCGGACACGTCCATAGGTGCTCCGATCTCCGCTTCAGTAAATCTCTCAGGGTATAACTGCTGATGGTTCCGGTTCTATGTTGGTTCACTACTATTTTTGAAATCTTTGTCAGGGGTTCTCTTCGCGCCACGCTCATCCTCACTCCCAATTCTTGCATTCTTGATATTGACTCATGCTTATTCATCTTAAAATCCTCTGATCGTGAGGATTCACGAAGAGCAGTGAGTATTTCTTCTCGGTCCATAAACTGACCGTCTGTTGTGGTGGCGAGACTAGCTCGTTCGGAGGAACCAAGCCTTCATACTAAAACATTATTGCAAGCAACAACATTGGCGGTATCTGAGTGACAATAACCACTTACAACGACACTGGAAGATCATCAGATATGGTAGCGCAATTGGAAATGATTTGGAAAAGTGTTAAATTCAAAGTTAAGCTGGATTTTTTTATAACAAATCATTCATATATACACCATCATGATGAAAGGGGTAGCGGATAAGAATTTTAATATTAGAGGCCATCGGACATGACATGTTACAGAAATATAGAACAACAACAAGATCACTATACCGACGGAACACGATATAATAATTAATGACGCATAACTGATCCGCAGAACTATGTTTGAATAAGAATATAATTATTGGGCACTTATCTGTCTTTTCACATGATATTATTATTTTTGTTCTGTAAGAAATATAACTGACGATCAATGACGACAATGAATGTGACTTAAAAGATAATCTGAGATACTTTCCTGTCCACAGTATGTACACGGATGCATAGGTCCGCTTCGACCACCGTGTGCTGTGTGTGTAATCTCATACATGCAGACCATGAACTAACAGCTATCATCTTGTTTGTCTTTATACCATTTCTTATCTTTCCCCTCTATGTCCCCACGATTCCGTAGCAATGAATGTATTATGCATATCGCGTTTGCATTGGTCTTTGTGCTGAAGTAGAGGTCAACCCTGAAATCTATTCCCAGACCATCATTCGCCTTAAAGCTAATATAAGTGACAGACATTGTTGAACAATTTCTTGAGAAATTGTTAAGATATTAATCGAAAAGATATGGTCAGGAAGGAAGAAGTTTTAATGAGAAGAAAGCAAAATTCTGCTTCCCTTAAATCTTGTGTAAGTAAAGACGATCAATTAGGCATATTCTGAGTAAGCTATTTTTTAAAAGATATGACAAGATATAATGCAAGGCATACCCGAATTCGAGTGCTGAGATGTTATTTCGAACCAATTCTTTTTTTATTTATGAATTTGATTGATTGATTGATTGATTGATTGATTAATTGATTGATTGATTGATTGATTGATTGATTGATTGATTGATTGATTGATTGATTGATTGATTGATTGATTGATTGATTGATTGATTGATTGATAAGGCAGATCCTAGAAGCTAACATATAACTGAAATATCTATTTATTGTTATTTTTCACTTCTACACTAAAGTAACACTTTTAAGATCAAGTGTTTTCCCAGTGGCAACATATGGATGCGAGAATTAGACTTTAAACAAGACAATATCTAAAATCATAAATTCATTTGAAATGAAGTGCTACAGAAATATTCTACAAATATCATGGGTAGAAAAAAAGTAGAATATTGAAGTTTTGAAATTACTGAAACTAAATGAAAGGTGGCTTATAAATACCATCTCAAGATCTGCAGAATGCCAGGCGAGAGAAGAAGAGGAAGACCAAGAAGACGATGGACCAGCGACATCGAAGAATGTATGTAGTGTCTCTGGCCTATGCAGGCCTGCTTGCCCGGAACAGAGGGGGTTCAGAGTATCCACGAGGAAGAAAACATTATGGAAAGAATATGTCACTTGATATTGATATATATATATATACTTTTTATCGGCGTTGGGAGGCGAAAAGGGGGGGTCGGAATTCTCTGTATTTAGCCACTTTTTATTTTAATTGCAATAGCTATGATCATCCCGTTCCTCTATAGAGTTTCTTTTCCTGTCTCCATCCAACTTGTTCGTGGTCTTTCACCAGACTTTCACCTTCTGTTGTTCTATGTACAAACGGCATAGGTTGCGGTAGTTTCTTCGTAATAATTGTGAAATATCACTCTCAAATAATTAAATATCACTCTGAAATAACAAAATATCACTCTCAAATAAGCATATATCACTACCAAATAACTAAATGTCACTGTAATAATTAAACATCACACTCAAATAACTATGTATCACTCTCAAATAATTATGTATCACTCTCAAATAACTAAATATCACTCTCAAATAACTAAACATCACTCTCAAATAACTAAATATCACTCTCAAATAGCCAACTGAAAAATTAAACTGCCAAAAAGAGGCATACTCTATACTAAAGACAACACGGTGTTGCTGGATGGAATAAACTGAACATTTCTCTTCTTCTTCTTCATCGTTCATTCTCAAACTCCTGCTGGATCTCTCTTGTAGCATGACCATTGTCCAACTATATTTCTAGCAGGATGTAGTCCAGAGAATGGAAATGAGTTGTGCCGCCGTTTTATTTGCACCAATGGCCCGGCACATCCGTCTTCGGCGGAAAACTGAACATTTAAACCGGGACGCTTTGAAAACAAAGACAGAACGTAACAAAATTACAAAAACTCGACAAGTCATTTTGTACATATTAGCCTTGGGTTTTTTTTCATTCTTTTTCTTTACTACGCTAATTATCATTAGTAACGCTTTAACTGATTTATCTGTGTTTATACTTCATGTTTCCTTGTGTTACCGCAGCGCTATTTTTCTCTGCTCTCAGATTAGCTCTGACATCCTGAAATTATGATCGAAATTGTAATGAGACCAGTTTCCTGGTTTCCATCGCTTATTCTCTGCCATTTTGGCAACATTGCTTTCACTACATCATTAAACGAGCTTGTGGACGTGGGTTTTTTTTAGTTTACGTTTGCGTTCCTACTCGTGTTTGAATAATTATGTTTATACTTTTCAACCTATTTTTTCCAAATTATGTTTACGTTTTTTGTCTGTAAAAATGATTGTCATATGTCTCTCTCTCTCTCTCTTATTTTTCAATGTAGCTAACTTACTCTGCGTTAGTGTAAATTTGTAGTGGGTTTTTTTAAATAATCTTTTACAAGTATTAAGTTTTAAAACGGTTAACGCTGGTGTAATAAACAGGTCCGAAGTGGAGGATGCAAAGACAAGCAGCACTGTGACGGGAAATGCATGTCGCACGAGGCGACTAAGACGTTTTACAAAAATAGGTAGGTGTGTTACCAAAATGAAACATAAAACAACTTAACAACGAGATACAGAGACAGACTTGTTAAGTTGTTTTATGTTTCATTTTGGTAACACACCTACCTATTTTTGTATTTCTTGACATTTTGCCCTGTGTTACCCCAGCCACCTACTTCCTGTTTAGGGTTGTTACCCTACACTGGTTGATTTATCCCTTAAGAAGTTTTAACATGAAGTAGGTTGTCTCAAACCGTAGGTCATAAAGCTTATAAACCAATATGCCATGCCAAAAGACGCAGATAGCGGCCATAATTAAAGGTTTCTAACCAGAGTGGCGGTGGTTCAATGTCTCCTGCCATCCGTGCATAGAATCACATCGGCCCATATAAATCGTTTTGTGAATGAGGCGTTCCTCATTCACATGATAGGCACATTGAAGCCTGCTGAAATAAATATTATTTACCCCCGACCCTAACTTCCTTTAATCTATTACCAGCAAATGTGTCCGAGTTTCAGTGGCGTAGCGTGGGTGAACAGCGCCCGGGGCGGAATCATAATTTTCCGCCCTTGTGGAATTAAAAACATATAATTCAGTGATTGTTAAAACGGGACGAAAATATTTATTTGAAAGCATATTCGGTACAGAAATAAAAATACATTATCATTTAAGTTTTCGAACCTTCAGGGCGGCAAAATTGTTTATGTCGTCAACATGAATTTCGTTCGTGATAATTTGTTCTATTGACAAAATGGCTACATTGCTTAATCTTGTAAAGCTCACGGTAGACCTTAAGTAATTTTCTTATTAACTTTAATTTTGAGAAGCTTCGCTCACATGATGCAATGCTGATAGCTATTGTTCAAAATATGTGATGCAGTATCACGATATTCGGCACGCTAATATGATAGTTGTATTGTTGAATAAACCCCACCGCCGAAGACGGATGTGTCGGGCTATTGGCGCAAATAAAATCGTGGAACAACGCATTTCCATTCTTTGAACTACATCGTGTTGGAAATCTAGTAGGATATTTGTCCTGCTACAAGAGAATCCAGTGGGAGTATGAGAATGAACGCAGAAGAAGAAGAAGAATAAACTCCAGAAGCTCGAAGGATCCCTTCATAACTTTATTTTGGTCTTATGCATCAGCTACAGCGACGACATTGCGCAACCTCCCTATTTCGATTTCACACTCTTTCACATCGATGTCACTAGGCTCTTCGAATTCACACTTGTATTCTGAGTTGTATAAGTTGCTTCATGTGAGGAAAGAGTATTTAACATCCAACTCCTGCAGTTGCTGAAACCTGGTCTTGATTTCTTGTATTATTCTGTCCACTGAGTCGAACATTTCTTGTCTTAATTTAATAATAATCATCATCAGGTGCCATGCAGGCTGGCGTAGGCGGTCATGGCTCTCCACAGCTAATTGTCCGCAGTATTATGTATCAAAGTCGTTGTTGTTTCCTTGCCGTGCCAGGTTGTCAAACTGTATAATATTTTATCACATTGTCGCCCTCTGTCTCTGTTGCCTTCAATTTTGCCTGTTGTGACTATGTTCTCTAACCCTGCCTGTCTCATGAAGTGACCAAAAAAAGAAGATTGCCTTTTTCTTATATTGTTGATTAAGGTCCGTTTCGCATTTGACTCTTTCAACACCTCTACATTAGTTATTCTGGCAGTCCATGGTATTCTCAGCATTCTTCTGTAAAACCACATCTCTGTTGCCTCTAATTTCCCACTTTCCAGTTTGTTTATTGTCCAAGACTCGCACCCATATGTTAGTATAGGGGTTATATAGCACTGTAGAACTCTCTTTCTCACCTCTAATGGCAAGGTCATATTACACAGTATATTTTTCATTTTTCTGAATGATGTTTTTGCCTGTCCTATTCTGCATCTTATTTCTGTTGAACTTCTTCCATCTGCTGTAATCAGTGTACCTAAATATTTGAATTGGTGGACTTCTATTAATACTATATCATTCACTTTGATCTTGCAAGGCTATTATTATGTTTCTTTGAAATAACCATTACTTCTGTTTTCTTGATATTTAGGAAGAGGCATTTCTCTTTACTTTCTGTGACTACTACATTAATTAAATCTTGAAGGTCTTTCTTACTTTTTGCAATCAGAACAGTGTCATCCGCATATCTCAAATTATTTATGTTATGTCCTCCCACTGATATTCCTGGGATATCTACTATTGCATGCAATATGTTTTCACTGTATAAAGAGAACAGGTCTGGTGAAAGCACGCATCCCTGTCTGTCTTCTTGTTTTATTCTTAATTTAATATCATAATTTAAACAAGCATCTGCAGCTTTCTCACCGGCCACCTTTTTTTGTTTTTCTTATTCGACAGGGTACTATATCGCTGCTTAGATCTTCACAAACATATTTAGCATAATCCAATGCGTCGTTAACCATAATATCACGGTTGTTAACTAGAAACAATTGTAATGTCTAAATTTTCATAGCACATTGATACACATTTAGACCTTTCGTCTGGAGATACAATTGTGTATCATTTGTTTAACAAAGAACTGGATTCCATAATCCAAGGAAGGCAAAAAATGATAACGACTGGAGAGCAGGAAGTAGGAGCTCAGCGTTTGATATTGTCACTGTATTTTCATGTTCTGAGAAAGTGATTCCAAAACTTCATTCTTCTTCTTTCCTTCCTCTTTTACCCTTTACGGGTGTCGAGGGAGATACAATGTTCTTGTTCTCGCTTTTCTGGCAGATTCAGATAATGTTATTTGGTGTTCGTGTAATGTCTCATTGATGTTGTCGATCCAGCGTACTCTAGGTCAACCCTCTGGCTCTTCTTTCTGCTTCTCCTCTCTTCGTATATGCTTTATAAACTAGTGAATCACACGGCATTCTTTCCAGATGACCAAACCATTGTATCTGTTGGTTTTGTATGTATTGTAGAATTGATATGACACCCACTCTTTCTCTTATGACATCGTTTCTAATTCTGTCTTCTGGTCACTCATGTAGCTTTTCTCAGACATCTCATCTCTGTTGTAACCAGTTGTCTCTTATGTTTTGTTGTTAAGGACCATGTTTGACATTGGTAACACAGGGTTGGAATCATTATATTTTGGATAAGATGTTTTTTGTTGACATTGGTAGCATTTTGTGTTGCAATAAAGGGGATAATTGACCCCGTATTTGATTCGCTTTGCTACAACGAATGTCTGTTTCGGTGTCCATCTTTCCATCTGAAGAGAATGTTACGCCTAAGTATTTGATGGTGTTGGTTTGTTTAATGACTTGATTTTCCACTGATATATTTAGATTTTGTGTATACCTTCCTATTGCCATGGTTTCTGTTTTATCTATGCTTATCTTCATGTTGTTGTTCTTGCACTCGATGTCCATGGATGTTAGATGACGTTGAAGTTCAGTTTCTTCATTTGCTATTATAGCCTGATCGTCGGCAAAGAGTAGCTCTTCGGTATTTTCATTTTGCATCTTGGCTTTTTTCGTAATGCTATCGATATATGTGATGAACAGGAGTGGTGATAAAACGCATCCTTGCCTAACTCCCGATGTGACTTTAAATGGTTTTGATGTTCCTTTATTCGTTCGAATTACACTCTCAACAGTTCACATATAAGATTTGACATACTTTAATAAGGTGGTTGTTGACTCCATAGTTAGCCAGTGTGTGCCATAGAACGCTTCTATCTACTCTATCGAAGGCTTTCTCCGGGTCTACAAATGATACAAAAAGGTTCTTATTGTATTCTATGTTTTTCTCCACCATCTGCGTGAGAATGAAAATTGCATCTGTGCAGCTTCTGTTTTTTTCTAAATCCCGTCTGTTCGTCAAATAGCTGTGGTTCTATAATGGGTCTTAGCCTAGATTCTATAATTTTGGCGTACATTTTGCCACATTAGAACTTCAATAATCTCATTATAATGGAACTTCATGATCGCTATGGCTTCGTACCTTGCACCCCAGCGTGTTTTAATAAGGCGTTTGACACCTTGACCTACAATGTCGGTAAGTACTTTCCAGCGGTGAGTGGAAGACGAAAAATAATTAAAAACTTTATCCATAGTTCCAACATACGTAACCGAGTGCACTCCTATAGACGCTGCGTGTACTCCAACCAGATTTAAAGTATGGTTACTATAAGCAATATACTGGGCATTTGATTTAATTACCTTGATACGTGTTTGTACACCAGAATGAATTCCCGACATGGCAGCTGCATGTAACTTTGAATTTCTTCATGTAACTTTGAATTTCTTCGTTAACTTTGAATTTCTTCATTAACTTTGAATTTCTTCATTAACTTTTGAATTTCTTCATGTAACTTTGAATTAACTTCATTAACTTTGAATTTCTACATTAACTTTGAATACTTCTATTGATTTCATTTTTTTTTTCGATTTTGCTATTCTATCTATCAGTTTTGGGTAAATATGTTCTATGTTATCTTCAGCTTCACTGCTGTACCATTTTGTATTTCCTTGTCCTCTTCTTGATAAAAACATTCCGGGCGAAACGTCGATTCTGTTAATTTGTGATACTATTTTTAATCCCTTTTATTTATTTTTATTTTCTGAGATTTATTTACCAAATGGCACACGATTTTCCTGCAGTTCAATGTAACTTCATCGTGTTTCATTGTTTAGTTCGTATCTCCTGGTGTATGGTTAACCACCCTTCACTGTTATAGTGTTTAGGAAGGAATAACATTTTCCATTTAACAATTTTCCTTAATTCTGGAATCACGTTCACTTGTTCGTTTTAGAATAATGACATTTCATGATGTTGTCCTATTAATTAAGTTTCATCGTGTCATTTTCTTCGAAAAACTTCATACTTAACACTCGACAAAATATCGCGAGAAATCGCATGCTGAAAACGACCACTCAATCTAAATACAAACAAGTCCCCAGAAACAAATATCAATATATCCATGCCTGAACACACAATCAAAGAACATTAACTACGCTGTGAAATTCCAATAAAAATATGAACTTGTCAATGAAGAGCGTCCGCGTGCACTCAATGCTGGGTCTGAAGCACGAACACCAGCTGGGTGATTAACGTTTTTGATGTCAGCTGCATGTCACACGAGTCAAGAGTAAACATTCCAGAAGATTTTTTTAAGTTGTCTCCTCCCTTCTACGCACTGACCGTATGCACAATTAAAGTGTACACAGCCCTCACTTTTGCTAATTCTCTCCTTCACATAATATAAATAACACAGCCCATTATTCTCAACTCCGGTTGGTTATTTAACGCAAGGGGCATGTTTGATGTGTTGTAAGAAAATCTTTCAATATGTGAAACAAACATGTGAAATAAATATGCGAAACAAACATATGAAACAAACATGTGAAACAAACTTGTAAAACTATATAAAAATGTGTAAATATGTGAAACAAACACGTGAAACTATATACAAATATATAAATATGTGAAACTATATACAAATATGTATATATGTGAAAACAACATGTGAAACGATATACAAATATGTAACTATGTGAAAAAAACATATGAAACTAATGTAAATATGTGAATCACACATGTGAAACTATTAACAAATATGTGAAAAAACATGTGAAACTATATACAAATATGTGAAAAAACATGTGAAACTATATACAAATATGTAAATATTTGAAAATATATACACATATGTATATATGTGAAACATACATGTAAAACTATATACAAATATGTAAATATGTGGAACAAACATGTGAAACTATATACACATATGTAAATATATTTTAAAAAACATGTGAAACTATATACAAATATGTAAATATGTGAAAAAAAACAAGTGAAACGATATACAAATATGTAACTATGTGAAACAAACATGTGAAACTAATGCAAATATGTAAATATGCGAATCAAACATGTGAAACTATATACAAATATATGAATAAAACCATGTGAAACTATATACAAATACGTAAATATGTGAAACAAACATGTGAAACTACATACAAATATGTGAAAAACATGTTAAACTATAAACAAATATGTACATATGTGAAATAAACATGTGGAACGATATATAAATATTATACAATGTGTGGCTCATCGAAGACAAATTCGGGTATAATAGAAAAAAACATAAAAACTAAATCTAAACATTAATATTAGAAGTTGTTCTTTGTATAAATTTTATGAGTGTTTTTTTAAACAACTTTTTTTTTAAAAACAAAAAGCTTGCCGACCCCTATCTTAAACTTTCAGAGTGTATCAACATTTTTTCAGAGTGTATCAACATTTTTTCAGAGTGTATCAACATTTTTTCAGAGTGTATCAACATATTTTTTCTTATTTTATGAACATATTTCTAGTTTGGTGTTGATTGATCAGTCTGTATATCTATTGTGGTTTTTTTTCTACGGGCTGTTCCCATCCCTTAATCTTTCGATAAGCTGTAAAAAAAAACTGTCAATACTGCATTTTACCAGTTCAGGCGTTGCAGGGAGGGGATTGAATAGCTGTGTGATAAAGGCCGAATGCTCTTGCTGTCGCCACGTCATGTACAGGGTGACTTTTTAAATTTACACTAAGACAGAAAAAAACCCAATAAGCGACCATGTTTCGATAAGCGACCATGATTAATTAACACTTTAAAAAAACATGTGAGCGGCAACGTTCCTTTACATCATTATCTATGTCAGAATGATTCATTGATGTATATTTTGATACTATCGCCAGACTCAAAATTATATCAGCTCACTCATTGTCATCAACACCCGCATGTCCTTGCACATATACCATATGTTAAGCCATAGACATAAAATTAAGAAGAAAAATGCAGAAATAGTGAGTACTATAATGGTGTTCATTCACAAGTTTATCATCATTACTCATTCATTAGTGTTATAACTTCGACCTTTCAAAACATCATTCATCAGTGTTATAACTTCGACCTTTCAAAACATCATTCATCAGTGTTATAGCTTGGACCTGTCAAAACATCATTCATCAGTGTTATGGCTTGGACCTGTCAAAACATCATTCATCAGTGTTATAGCTAGGACCTGTCAAAACATCATTCATCATTGCTATAGCCTGGACATTCCAAAACATCATTCATCCGTGTTATAGCTTGGACCTGTCAAGAGATCAGTCATCAGTGTTATAGCTTGGACCTGTCAAAACATCATTCATCAGTGTTATAGCTAGGACCTGTCAAAACATCATTCATCATTGCTACACCCTGGACATGCCAAAACATCATTCATCAGTGTTATAACTTCGACCTTTCTTCTTCTTCTTTTTCAGCGTTCATTCTCAAACTCCTGCTGGATCTCTCCTGTAACAGTACTACTAGATCTCCAGCAGGATGCAGTCCAAAGAATGGAAACGCGTTGTGTCGCCGTTTTATTTGCGCCAATGGCCCGACACATCCGTCTTCGGCTGTCGACCTTTCAAAACATCATTCATCAGTGTTATAGCTTGGACCTGTCAAATGATCATTCATCAGTGTTATAGCTGCGATCTGTAAAAACATCATTCATCAGTGTTATAGCTGCTATCTGTAAAAACATCGTTCATCAGTGTTATAGCTGCGATCTGTAAAAACATCATTCATCAGTGTTATAGCTGCGATCTGTAAAAACATCATTCATCAGTGTTATAGCTTCGATCCGTCAAAACATCATACATTCATCAACTCTCTAGACATAAGGAGCATATGAAACGCTATTTTTCAGCGGCTCCCATTTCAGTTCACGCTAAAACCATGTTTCTTTATCTAGTGAATTGTTTACCGCTTCTGTTTTAGATATCCGTACCAAAACTGCAATACAGGTAAAACGGAAAAATTGATGCTCAATCTAAAAAAAACTGCTGGGAATTGTAAACAATTAACATAAAATTGTCGAGAAAACTTGTTTTTCAATTTTCGTAACTCGTATATTATTTTCTCTCATATCTCGTTTTCTTGGTAGTCTTCTGCGAGTGGTTTCCTCTTTGTGCTCTTCAGTGGGCTGTTTCTTCTATGGACTGTTTCTTCTGTGGTGTGCTTCTTTTGTGGACTGCTCTGTGTGTTGTTTGTTTTGTGGGATGTTTATTCTATGGACTGTTTCTTCTATTGACTGTTTCTTCTATTAACTGTTTCTTCTATTGACTGTTTCTTCTATTGACTGTTTCTTCTATTGACTGTTTCTTCTGTGGGCTGTTTTTCTGTGGGATGTTTTTCTGTGGGCTATTTCTTCTGTGGGCTGTTTCATCTGTCGGGTTTCCTTCAACTGGATGTTTCTTCTTGTGCTTGTTCGGGTTTATTAATGACATGGTTCCTTTTCCTAAAAACAACTAATACAAGTAGATGAATTCAAATATCTGTGCAGCACATTGAGTAAGGACAACAAATAAGAAGGAGCAAATAAAACGCAAGATGTAATAAGGCCTTCCAGGTCAATTAACACCTTTACTAAGAAACAAAGATATTACACAAGAAACAAAGAAAGCGCTTTTCAACACCATTTTTCTACCAACGTTGTTATCAGTGTCAAACTTGGACATTAGATTCTAGAACAATACATAAGATTAACACCACTGAAATGAAATGTGTGAGGCGTATGATTGGAGTTAGCTTGAGAGACAAACTCAGGAATGAAGCACTAAGGAAACAATTATGGATCAAGTCAACAATAGAATACATCCAGAAACAACAAGTTAAATGGTACGGCCACATAACCAGACAGAAAGAGCAAAGTATTATCCAAAAAACACTTAACAAACGATACGAAAACAGTCGACCTATTGGACGCCCTCGTAAAAGGTGGATAGATAGTGTATTAGAGACACTCGGAAATATAACAGCGGAAGAGGCAAATAGAAGAGCAAAGGACCGTACACTCACTCTCCCCTCAACACCGAAAGGTACATGAGGACAGAATGAAGAAGAAGAACAAGGTTCCTTTTCCACTAAGTCTACTTATTCAACTATAATTATTATTATTATTATTATTATTATTATTATTATTATTATTATTATTACGATAAAATGTAAGAATTCCTGGAGAGATGCTTCTTGAAATCCCATTTAGCAGTTGAAATTTGAACTTGGTCCGTCCGGCTGATACCATTTCGCCAAGCAACTTTATTTAATACGCTTTCCGACACCAGTCAATCTGCATCCCCCAAAATGATGCTATTTGTGCGAAGGCATCTAACGTGTGGTATTCTTAAGTAAAATGAAGGGGGAAAAGCATGGTCGATACGTGTATGCCGACAAGATGCAGAGAAAAAGAAAGTATACTGCAGGTTCTTGATTATTCTTGATTAGAAACTGGCCTCACAGCACGTGGGGCATTCCCATAAGTGCTCCAGCTTCTGTTCCAGCAGCCATTCGACTCGATGGTGTTTCGAGTCTAATGTCGCCTAAACAGACGTCGACATCAGGGCACAACTCTGGCCCTTGCGATTCTTTGTTGATTCTTTTTTATGGATGTGAAGCATGGACTATAAACAAGAAAATTCAAAGTGAATTGGAGGCTACAGAAATGTGGTTTCTGAGAAGAATGATGAAAATACCATGGACAGCCATGAAAACTAATGCAGAAGTTCTCATTGATGCTAGCGTAAAAAGAGCAATCATATCAAACATTAGAGGCAGACAGTCAAGGTTTCTAGGGCATGTGCTGAGAAGAACACAGCTTGAACACTTAATAACCACTGTAAAGGTCAAAGGGAGAAGAGATAGAGGTCGACAAAGAGAAAAGTTACTAGATGGACTTGTATCGTGGCACGGTAGAAGCTCACCAACCGAGCTTATTGACAACACAAGAGACAGAGAGTCGTGGAGAAACATGATCGCCTACGCCAGTCGGCATGGCACTTGATTGATTGATCGATTGATCGATTGATCGATCGATTGATTGATTGATTGATTGATTGATTGATTGATTGATTGATTGATTGATTGATTGATTGATTGATTGATTGATTGATTGATTGATTGATTGATTGATTGATGAGGCATTAGGTCCCGATAACATTCTTGTTGAAGATGTATCATGGATAAGTGATAGTGATATTAGAATGTTATGAGGCATTAGGTCCCGATAACCCTAAGAAAGACCGATTGGATGTCATGGTTGATTAACGGTCTAACGTGCTGTTATCGTTGTTAGTCTGTACGCGATGTTGCAGAAACAGTCAAGATATACAAAAATAGGTAGGTGTGTTACCAAAATAAAACATAAAACAACTTAACAACGAGATACAGGGACAGACGACATTTCGACTATAAAGCCTTTATCATGACAAACAAATTACCACAATAAAACAAATCTTACATGGAGACAAATAGGATTATAATGAGGAGGACAATAGCAGATAGGTAATGGGGGGAAGAAAAAATTGTGGAAGCATGACAGGTGAGAAAAACGATCTCGTTGTTAAGTGGGTTTATGTTTTATTTTGGTAACACACCTACCTATTTTTGTATATCTTGACATTTTTCCCAGTGTTACCCCAGCCATCTACTTCCTGTTTAGGGTTGTTACCCTACACTGAAATATTTATCCCTTGCAGAAACAGAAACTGACATTAAAATGGGTACCATATCGAAAAAAAGAAAGATCAAGTGATAATCTACGCAGAACAAGCATCAAATAGGGTATGTCTGTTGATCTGAACAATATGCACGCGTTACATAAAGCAGCATCACTTCGCTGGAACTGGAGAGTTATGGTTTCTGCCCTATGCACATTATTCGGAGCTGACGAACCATCAATAGATAGACAGACAGATAGATAGACTGACGGACGGACAGATTCGATGCAGTGCAATTCCATAAGCCAAGACTAGACTGGATGAATAGACTAGGGCTGGGACTACATTATAAACTAGAGTATAGACAAGACTATACTATAAACGAGACGAGACTACTCTAGACGACTAGACTATACTAGAATAGACTATAGATGTGACAATAGACTAGACACTCCACTATACTAGAGTATATTATAGGTTAGACCTAGACTAGAATCATACAGAATAGATTGTATACTACAGACTAATTCAGCCTTGTAGCTGAATTAATGAGGTCTTCGTTCCTTACTTTTCTTGATTATTCCCATGTTTTCCGTTGGTCAATATTTATATAATTGGAATGGCATGACAGAAATAGCCAATGCTATTCCACGTATATAAATAGTAACCAATAGGAAACGTTACAATAATCAAAAACGTACTGAATGAAGGCTTGTTTGCTTTTATCAGTTAGGTCTTCTATATCTGCCGAAGGTCACTGTCCAGCTAACAGAAGCTTAAAACTAATATTGGTCTGTGCAGGACCACAGTCCTATCAAAACAGATACTGGTGCTGAAGTCGGAGATACCAGGCTGAGAGGGCCACCAGCAATCATAACATCACGCAACTCGACTAAATAACGTGCTCACAACAACAACATTATTGTGAACACGTGCACGATATTTGAACGTTTAGTTGTTTACGGCGAACATTAGATCTAGTGGAGTTGAAACAAAACTCATTTAGTCCTTACATTGATTATATCTGAACATTGCCAGCAGCTCAGGGTAATCGCCTACAGCTTTAATCTCCACTTTATTCGTGAGTTCAACGTCTTGAAACACTATTTTTTTTAAATCCAAATGATTAGAGAAATGGCATAGTCATTTTGTCATATCGATGAGGTCATCGAGTGGTTCAAGCTTTATTAATGCCAGTTAGTTGAAAAGCTGAATTATAAACATTTTACGGAGTTGATTGAAGCAAATTGTGATAATGTCACCTTGAAGAAGTAATTTAAAATTTAAAGACAATCAAATAGGAATAGTTCTTGCTTACCTGTCGATAGGTATCTGGATCGTATCTGAGTGATCTTAATTTGATTAAACCGTGAATAATGAAATGTTTTTTTCAGTTTTAACAGTAACCAAATCTTCATCTCACGTCTGACGAAGTTTATTATTAGAAAAGTAACAAAATCTTCATCTCACGTCTGACGAAGTTTATTATTAGAATAGTAACAAAATCTTCGTCTCACGTCTGACGAAGTTTATTATTAGAAAAGTAACCAAATCTTCGTCTCACGTCTGACAAAGTCTATTATTAGAACAGTAACCAAATATTCGTTTCACGTCTGACAAAGTTTATTATTAGAACAGTAACCAAATCTTCGTTTCACAAGTATAGTTTTAGGTTCAGCTATATGAAGAATATGTAAATACAAATTAGAAAAAGTTGCATATTAATGTCTCTATTGTCGTGATACCCTTTTCTCTATAATGTATTTTTTTGGAGAGAAAGTAATATATTTTACAAAAACCTAAATGTAGAAAAATAAACTAAAGTGGTATAAATACTAAATATTTTAATGCGGAAAACTAACTAAGGTGAAATTAACTAAGAAAAACCTTGCGAAAATTTACAAACAAAAAAATTAATTTGCACAATTTTTTGAAAAATAAAAATAAAAAATTGTTTCATTAATTTAAATGTCTGCAGAATTTCATACTTACCATGTACCTTCTTGAAAACATCAAGCATATATTTTTAAACATTATTTCTGGTTTTTCAAGGGACATAACCGTTAAAAATTGTGAACTCAAAACTGACAAAGATATATGAGTCGAAATGGTATGTTGTAAAAAAAATATCACGAACATTCAATATAGAGTTAAGAATGCTCTGAACTCATAAAATACTGCACCTAAAATGTTTAAACACTCTGAAAATGTGTGTGTCCATCGTCATTTGGGTAGTATTTCCCCCTGTTACCGGAAACTATGCCTTCCATTACTAGTTTTTTCCATACTGCTGTTTCTTTAAACGGCAAAAAAAAAAAAAAACCTCCGCTTTCTTGTTATTTAATGGACAATCTTCATATTGTATGTTCTATATCAACAAGTGCCGTCTCTACAAAAAAAGTTTACTGCAACAGATTTCCAACATCCTCTATCTCTTGCGTTGGTGGTGCAATCTGCTAGACTAATGTTTGTTTAGTGTAGTATACATCTATTCAGGTTTCTGGATTGATTTTTTTCTGTCACTATAAATCCACAGTCAATGGTTAGAATCATTGATATTCTGTGTAGAAGAGAGTTGCCTTTAATTTCTGAAAAACGTGGATGTTAGGGGATCTGACAACAGTAGATGTTAGGGAATCTGAAAACGTGGGTGTTAGGGGATCTGACAACAGTAGATGTTAGGGGATCAGACAACAGTAGATGTTAGGGGATCTGAAAACGTGGGTGTTAGGGGAGCTGAAAATGTGGGTGTTAGGGGAGCTGACAACGTGGGTGTTAGGGGAGCTGAAAACGTGGGTGTTAGGGGAGCTTAAAACGTGGGTGTTAGGGGAGCTGAAAACGTGGGTGTTAGGGGAGCTGAAAACGTTGGTGTTAGGGGAGCTGAAAACGTGGGTGTTAGGGGAGCTGAAAACGTGGGTGTAAGGGGATCTGAAAACGAAGAAGGACGTGACAATGTGACGGCAATGGCAAATGTTACTTCACTGGACCGTTCTTGTATTTTTAATACAACCATGGTGTAAGACTACTTGGAAAAAGTAAGGAGTATTTCTTCAGTGTATGTTGTTCGTCCAGCACAAGTGATGATGACCATTTGTTACATCCACTTTTGAAAATTTAATTTTAGTTATGTCTTTGATTATGAGTTCGTAGATGGCTAATGAACCCTATTCGAGCTGTAAATGTCCTTGGACAGTTTGGATTTGGAATGACGATTGTAGACGGATCTTGGTCTATCCGTGACTTTCTAGCTGCTCTCCGCTGTTGAGCTGCTGCATTTCTCTTCTTTTCACAAGATGATGCGCTCTTTTTTATTTTAGAACGCCATGTAGATCTATTTTGTGCAAGTTCTTCCCATGTATCGTGGTCTATTTCAAAGGCTTTCAGTGAGTTCTTTAACGAGTCCTTGTATCGCTTCCTTTAGCCACCTTGAGATCGTATACCCTTCTCTAGCTCACCATAGAAAAGTACCTTTGGCAGACGATAGTCTGGCATACGCACCAAATAAACCTGCCCAACGAATCTGTGTCTGCATCAGGATCGTGTCAATGCTTGGGATACCAGCTCTATCAAGGACAGTGTTATCTGGAATGTTGTCTTGCCATCTGATGTTCATAACTTTTCTGAGACAATTTGTATGAAAATGATTGAGTTTTTTCACATGACGTCTATAAACAGTCCATGTTTCACTAGCGTATAACAGCACTGGAAGTACCACTGCTCTGTAAACTTCCAGCTTAGTAACTTTCTTCAGTGTATATGGCTAGAATGAAGGACATGCGAGTGAAACGTAGAGCTGTAGGATACGAGCGACACCACGGTATCATACGAAGCGTTATCAACCACCACAGAACAGGGACAACCTGTTTCTACATGCTCAAGTGTATACAGAATATGAGATAGGAGGAGAAAACATCTATAGACTTGTCGGTTGATACGATGATGATCTGACGAACTAACTAGTCGGATGAACTAACATTAGATTCCAGTTATGATGATCTGACGAACTAACTAATCGGGTGAACTAACATTAGATTCCAGCTATGATGATCTGACGAACTAACTAGTCGGGTGAACTAACATTAGATTCCAGCTATGATGAGCTGACGAACTAACTAGTCGGGTGAATTAACATTAGATTCCAGCTATGATGAGCTGACGAACTAGCTAGTCGGATGAACTAACATTAGATTCCAGCTATGATGATCTGACGAACTAACTAGTCGGGTGAACTAACATTAGATTCCAGTTATGATGATCTGACGAACTAACTAGTCGGGTGAACTAACATTAGATTCCAGCTATGATGATCTGACGAACTAACTAGTCGGGTGAACTAACATTAGATTCCAGCTATGATGATCTGACGAACTAACTAGTCGGGTGAACTAACATTAGATTCCAGCTATGATGATCTGACGAACTAACTAGTCGGGTGAACTAACATTAGATTCCAGCTATGATGAGCTGACAAACTAACTAGTCGGGTGAACTAACATTAGATTCCAGCTCAAATTGAAAAGAAATTACAAAATAACAGTAGCATTAATATCAACCCATCTTGAAGAAATGGGCACCACGTCTTCTTGCAAAATAAAGACGATGAATGCGGTGAGTCAACGAAAAACTGCAGGCATAGCAATTTATGTGTTTCATAATAGTTCAAATGTACTTTTCACATGGTTAATTTGACAAAAAAGCCAAATATATTTCTAGTAATGCTCCGTATCGTTAAGTTTTTTCATACCAAATATCAAAATATATCATGATAAAATGTCTCATTGTGTGTGAATTTTGTTTTCCTCAGATCATAGAGACCCCGCACTGTGGTAGCCATGTGTCACTGTTAAATAAGACACAATCCGAATGAATCTACAAAAGTCTACTGTAATCTGTTGGGGAAGGGACTATAGAGAACGCATCATAAGAAGCAGCTCCCAGTGTTAGGTAACATTGGGCTGACCATTCTGTAGATGCGTCACAGAATAACCTGGGATTGACACTGAAAGGAACTGAAGGTAAGAGGTGACACAGAAAATGTGTAGGTTTGATTGATTGATTGATGATTGATTGATTGATTGATTGATTGATTGATTGATTGATTGATTGATTGATTGATTTAGAACCCAACAAATTGCGAGCCATTAGTTCTTACTTCCTATGTGCAATGGGGTAGTTTTTCTGAGCTTTCTTTCATACCCACGAGACTTCAGTTTTCTGCTTAGTGCAATGCCTATTGAAGTTGCCTTATACTTAAAGATGGTTGATAATTGTATAGATGACATGCTACAGAACTTCCGTAAGAGAGCCTGCAAAAGGTAAAGGTATGTCCCATGGAAGGAACCTGCCGTCGGGGATGAAGATAACTCTTCATGTACTAAGCCGCAGGAACTATTAGGTGGGGTGGCCAGTTTCCTTCCTTGCTGTCTTTACTTCCCCTAACTCATGCGTCAGGTACTCATTTACAGCTGAGTCGACTGGAGGAGTGGTCGTGTCAAACGAGAAATCACAACCCGGATTTTTATTTTTATCCGGATGTGGTTTCGAATCTTGCACGCTGTAACCCAATGATAGCAAGCAAGCTCACTATCAACTAGGCTACCACGCTCCTAATAGTGCCTATAACTCTCCATACCTCGTGCCGATTTCCATAACTTTCCTTTGGATGCCTATAAGCGTTATAAAATCTTACTGACAGCTTGGTCCACGGTCACCTGAAATCTTATGTTCCTGCTCACTTTGGCACTATTCGTTGCAAACGCGGTCGTTGCTACACATGTCCCTATGTAGTTCAGATCCGCTCTGTTTCATTTCCTAAGGCCACTTTCACTATCGATGATGCCTTTATATATGAATGCAGTAATGTCATTTACGTTATCATATGTAAACGTTGCGACAAGAAGTATATAGGTGAAATGGGCTTATGATTGAGTGACAGATTCTGTAGGCATCTTATGCCTTACAACACAGAGAACCTACCCCTGTCGCCATTCATTTCAATGGTGATGGTCATCATGGTGTCATCGATATCCAGGTCACTACCCTCAGATCCTGTACCGTGGATGACAGAACTAGGTACACTCTTGAAAATCGTTTATTTTTGAGTTTGGTACCCTCACGTCTTTTGGACTTAACTCTGAATATTCATTTGTTTAAATTTGTGTTAGTGTGATCCTTATTGCACTGCTATCTATGTTGTGATTGGTAATAATTTGTTATATTTCCATTACTTCCATTATGTTTCCGCTTCCATTACTATATGTTTTCATATACATCATTTTCACCTTGAACTTTGTATTGTTTACATGTCAATGGTGTATATGGTGCCTATGTGGTGGTAACATTGTTTTTACTGTTTTCATTGTTCACTGTTTGTTTTATAGATATGCTTGAAAAAGAGCTATCGGTTCGAACCTTTTAAAATGTCTTGTATATTGTAATTTGTATGTCTTCTAGTTTACATCTCATAATCCCTTAGTCTTAGTGATAGTCCGTCTGTTGTGTTCAGGTGAAACTTTCAAAAACCTGTGTTCTACGTAAGTACTATTGTTGTTCCGTTTCACTTTATTTCATTTAGTCGCAATATCGTATACTCTTTACGTCTTGTATTCTAATTTAGAAAATGTTCATGAATGCATTAGAATACCGTCTACTGTCTATTCTCTTACCCCAGGTGGTTTGTCATCCACTTTCATCGTTAAGTGTAGGGGTGGTTGGAGCTCGAGATTGCGTTCTAAAGCCAGATGTGTAGATTCGACTGTGCTGTGCCCGTGTCTGTTCAAGATGACCCTGACATTTTTTATCCATCTTTTCCGTGGTCTTCCACTGTCTTTGTACCCTGATCTTATTTGGTTATATGCCTGTAATGGCAACTTTTCGTGATGCATTCTCATAATGTGGCTAAACCACTTGTCTGCTCTCTCTCTCTCTCTCTCTCTCTCTCTCTCTCTCTCTATGTAATCTGTACAAGATATTATACCTATTCTTTCCCTGATATATTCATTACGCAATCTATCGAGACCAGGCGGCTTTCCTCAAGCATTTCATCTCACCGTCTCCTGTCCATAATTAATTGTATATGTTGTAATGTGAATTCAATGCATCTTCGTTGCACTCCTCTCGGGTTGAAGCAAATATCATTCTATGTGACCTGTCCTTTACAGAATGCTGCCATCACTGTCACTCTGTAAGCCTCTCGGTTCTGTGCAAGCTGGCAAGTCTCATCCACAGTTTCATGTTCAGAAGGTCTTCTATATCCTGTGCCCATTGTAGTCTTGGTCTGTCTCTTGTTCTCTTACCTGGAACTTTTCCCTCCATGATTAATCTTTCTAAACCATTGTGCCGTTTTAATGTCCAAAATGTGTTACTTTGAGATATTTAAAATAATTTTGAGGGTTCTATGTTCAGGTTTTTGCGGATATCTGCGTTTGTTCGTCTTTTTTGTCCATGATATTCCTACAACAATTGATATAAGGTAGTACTGCAGTGAAACGTAACAACAATATTACTTACGTAGAACACACGTTATTGAAAGTTTCAATTGAACATGGCGGAATATCACTAAAACTAACAGGTTATGAGACGTTGAAAATGTCTTGTGTATTATAATTTGTATGTTTTCTTGTTTACACCTCATAACCCCTCAGTCTTAGTGATAGTCCGTCGTGTTCAAGTGAAACTTTCAAAAACTTGTGTTCCACGTAAGCACTAATGACATTCTTAGGACCTTTCTATAACATTTCATTTCGAATGCCGATATTATCTTTTACATTGCGGGTGTCATTGCCTACGTCTCACAACCAAATGTTACCACTGGAGATATATCATTTATTAATAGATGTAACTTCGTTTTTTCCTGTCTGCCTCTTGCCCTAGATTTTTAATGTGTGATATTTTTGGGGGGCTATTGCTAATATATTTCTGATCTGCGGTGAGCAATCTCAGAAAGAATTGGCTATTTCTCTAGTTTAATGCTTGTTGCTGACCGCACAGTGTTACCAGAGAAACAGGCACGCGAAATCTTGATTTGAAAATGTCTTCATATACGTTTAAATTCTGGTGGCTTCTCACCATGTTGAACGTTGAAACTCTGGTGGCTTCTCATCATGTTGAACGTTGAAACTCTGGTGGCTTCTCACCATGTTGAACGTTTACACAATCAGACAATTTTTATAATTAATACTCATTGACAGAACGCGATGTTTCAGAAGAGGCATCCATCCAAACTGTGCGACTAAATTATGACGTCACCGCAATAAACACAAGACAATCTGGCATACAAAACCCGACGCTTGTCAGCGCAGGTAATCTGTTAAAACTTTGAGCCAAATAAATTTGACGTCTGGAATAAATTGATATAAAGCGTTATTTTTCTTCAATGGTGTTTTAGTTTTGGCTTCCCCATTATTCTTATTCTCGCTATAAATTTACATATTTTTTTTTTTAAACTTCAGGTAAAAATTCAATTAAAGTAGAGCATTGCTATGTTTCATACTCATGCAGTCTTGTGTTTTACAGTTCAAACGATGTGCTGTTGATCTGTGCAATCCTTGCACGCTCTTTGGACCCAAAACCATGCTCTTTAAAAATGGTATTCTTGGAGTAGTAAATTTTGCCAGATATTACATAGTCAATGAGTGTGTGGGGTGTTTAACCCATTAAAAATCATGCCTGTGTTTCCATGTGTCATATAGTGCCTTTGATTTAACTTTCCTAGAACTAAAAGTATGCACGTGTCTCTGGCCAATGCAGGCCTGCTTTCCCGGGACAGAGATGCTTCCATTGTATCCACTATGAAGACATCGTTCTGGAAAAATATGTCACTTGATATATAGTACTTGAAGTCATGTTTTGATTTGCTGAGCGGATGTGGGGGGGGGGGAGGTTGAATACCTCAACCCCCCTATTATCTATATCTATCTATGTATACGCTGTGCCCTTGTTTGCCTTGCGGCGTCACGGGTGGAAGAGTTCTCTGGAGATAGTCTTCTTATGTGCTGTTTGTAAGCTCTGTAGCCCCTATTATCTACGGTTCTAGTTGTGGCAAAACAAACTCGAGCAATAGACATTTGGTTCCTCGACATCCTCCTCATTTGGTTCCTCGACATCCTCCTCATTTGGTTCCTCGACATCCTTCTCATTTGGTTCCTCGACATCCTCCTCATTTGATTCATCCTCTGAGAAATCCTCTTGTGCGATTTGTAGGACTTTCTTGTAGGAAAACATTGTACCTATAATCGTGAGTCACTTCCCTTGTGAACACTAATGAGACTCCAACTTGCGCATATCAGGGTTTTCATAAGACAATATCATTCATGCGCCATTAGGGACGTAATTAGAGTACTGCATTGGATGTATTGACAAGCAATGCACAACCAGCCATTTGTTGCATCAATACACAGTGTAAAGCCAGCCATTTGGGGAATCCATACACAGTGTTAAACCAGCCATTTGGGGAATCCATACACAGTGTAAAGCCAGCCATTTGGGGAATCCATACACAGTGTAAAGCCATCCATTTGGGGAATCCATACACATGGTAAAGCCAGCAATTTGGGGAATCCATACACAGTGTAAAGCCAGCCATTTGGGGAATCCATACACAGTGTAAAGCCAGCCATTTGGGAAATCCATACACAGTGTAAAGCCAGCCATTTGGGGAATCCATACACAGTGTAAAGCCAGCCATTTGGGGAATCCATACACAGTGTAAAACCAGCCATTTGGGGAATCCATACACAGTGTAAAGCCAGCCATTTGGGGAATCTATACACAGTGTAAAGCCAGCAATTTGGGGAATCCATACACAGTGTAAAGCCAGCCATTTGGGGAATCCATACACAGTGTAAAGCCAGCCATTTGGGGAATCCATACACAGTGTAAAGCCAGCCATTTGGGGAATCCATACACAGTGTAAAGCCAGCCATTTGGGGAATCCATACACAGTGAAAAGCCAGCCATTTGGGGGATCCATACACAGTGTAAAGCCAGCCATTTGGGGAATCCATACACAGTGTAAAGCCAGCCATTTGGGGAATCGATACACAGTGTAAAGCCAGCCATTTGGGGAATCCATACACAGTGTAAAGCCAGCCATTTGGGGAATCCATACACAGTGTAAAGCCAGCCATTTGGGGAATCGATACACAGTGTAAAGCCAGCCATTTGTTGCATGATACACAGTGTAAAACCAGCCATTTCGTGCATTCATACAGTGTAAAACCAGCCATTTGTTGCATCATACACAGTGTAAAACCAGCCATTTGGTGCATTCATACAGTGTAAAACAAGCCATTTGTGCATCCATACACAATATGTAAAATTAGCAAATATATCTCCAATATAGAGAGACTAGAACAATTTTCACCAATCCCTTCTTTGATGTTGTCTGTCAACGAATGTCTTTGTCTTCACCTTCAGTCTTTCACTGTTCCTTACAAAGTCACTTTTCACAGGGAACTATACCTGTTTATGTTTCGAAAAACTGCTTGTATTTAACAGAGAACCACATATATTTATGTTTCAAAATACTGCTTGTTTTTAACAGGGAACCATACCTGTTTATGTTTAAAAACACTGCTTGTTTTTAACAGGGAACCATGCTTCTTACAAGTCTAAACAATGCAAATTGTAGGCAAGGAATCATATCTGTTTACATATTCACACCATGCTTCTCTGCAATTATACTATTGAATGTAGAGTTCAGTAAAACAAGTAAAACTGAACAGATCTTATGACCATCGAAAATAATGAAGGTCGTAGTTCAGCTCTCAGATGTTCCGCCCGATGAACTAAAGTCTTTCTTTTAAAAAAAAATACATCCATCAGGTATATAACGATTCTTCCTGAAATAGTAACGATAAGAAAGAAAGTAAATTTTTAAAAACATAAGAAGTAACATGACAGTTGCTAATATCTGGTTTTACGCGAAAAGAACGCCTAAAACTGTCAACGAAAAAACAATGGCCAAGAAATATGAGTACAATATGCTTATAAAGACAAACAAGCAAATCTCCACAAAGTAAAGGTTGCCTATACTGACCAAATGTCCGTGTCAGAAAAGTCCCCTAGCATGCAGAACACTTACTGCAGACATGTAAACTTTTAGGTGACTAGAGTACTCAAACCTCAGACCCGAATTCGAGTACTGAAATGTTATATCGAACCAATTCTTTGTTATAGATGTGCAGCTTGGACTAAACAAAAAATTTCAAAGCGAATTATAGGCTACTGAAATTTTGTTTCTAAGAAGAATGATAAAAATTCCATGGACAGTTAAGAAAACTACTGCAGATGTTCTCATTGATGCTGGCGTAAAAAAGATCAATCATATCAAACATTAGGGGCAGACAGTCACGTTTTCTAGGGCATGTGCTGAGAATAACACAGCTTGAACACTTAATAACCACTGGAAAGTTCAAAGGGAGAAGAGATAGGGGACGACAAAGAGAAAAGTTACTAGATGGACTTGTAGTGTGGCACGGTAGAATCTCACCAACCAAGCTTATTAACAACACAAGAGACAGAGAGTCGTGGAGAAACATAATCGTCTACGCCATTCGGCATGGCACTTGATTGATTGAATACTCTTCTTCTTTCTTCTTCTGCGTTCGTTCTCAAACTACTGCAGATTACCTGGATGTAGTCCAGAGAACGGAATGCGTTGTGTCATGGTTTACAGCATTGCTGCGGTATCTGCGCCTTTCGGCCTGACACATCCTACTTCACCAAGGCTTTGGGTCACTGACCATATATAGGAAGGGACAGCCAACTCCATTCAATAACCTCCTTAGTAGCCTTTTACGACATGCGTGGAATGTAAATAGTGTTGCTATTCTTTGCTCCCCTTTCGGGCCCAGCAACACAAGGGCGGATTGAGTACTCAAACCATGCCCCTTGATCTTGAAGTGAAGCTGTGGGCCATCTGTGAGAACCACCCGTTGACGACTGATTCATGGAAGCTGACCGCTTGTCTCTATAGACTTTCTAAAGATATGGAACTGACCACTGAAGAGCAATCGGTTTGTTAGTGTAAAAACAAATAATAATAAATAAATAAAAATGCACATAATTTAGGATTATGATACATTTTCTTCCGATTTTTAAAGTAGAAACTGGGACGCGATTTAAAACAAAGCAATTCTGTCACTCAAGCATAACCGGAAATAGTTCAGGAACACGAGAACTTGCTAGATCCCAACAGGAACCAGTACCCTGGTGGGCACGCATTCAATGATTGATAAGCGCGTCCAGACTAGATTAATGCTTTGTTCTATATCGATTGCTTCCGTTGCAACCAGAACACCATGATGTTGCTGTTGTTTTTTTACCTTTGAGAAGACGATTGTTCATGTATTCAAATTAAAAACCTGCGTCTATTTTATCCTTCTATATTAGTATTTTATCACAGTATAAACAAGACATACATTTAACATAACTTGAAGTCGCTAGGTACAAGTGCCATGTATAAATCACTAAACAAGACATACATTTAACCAAACTTGAAGTCACTAAGTACAAGTGTCATGTATACATCACTAAAGACACTACGTACAAGTGCCATGTATAAATCACTACACAAGACATACATTTAACAAAACTTGAAGTCACTAAGTGCAAGTGCCATGTATAAATCACTAAACAAGACATACATTTAACATAACTTGAAGTCACTAAATACAAGTGCCATGTATAAATCACTAAACAAGACATACATTTAACATAACTTGAAGTCACTAAATACAAGTGCCATGTATAAATCACTAAACAAGACATACATTTAACATAACTTGAAGTCACTAAATACAAGTGTCATGTATAAATCACTAAACAAGACATACATTTAACATAACTTGAAGTCACTAAATACAAGTGCCATGTATAAATCACTAAACAAGACATACATTTAACATAACTTGAAGTCACTAAATACAAGTGCCATGTATAAATCACTAAACAAGACATACATTTAACATAACTTGAAGTCACTAAATACAAGTGCCATGTATAAATCACTAATTTCTGATAGGAAATCCCAAACATGTTCTATGTCACTCAATGCGTGACCAATCAATTAGTAAGACCTAACAACAGATGTCAAACAAGCTCTTCTTACCTTATGTTTTCGATTATTCCCGTTTAATTTCGTTGACCGGCCTTAGCAAGTGACACAGAGTATATAAATTGTGATCAACGAAAATCACGGTAATAATCGAAAATATTTTTTCGAAATGATATTTTCGATTCTGTTAGTTAGACTTAATGCTTGTTAAGTCTCGACATTAACAATTAATTGAATGTCTTCAGGGAATAGGCATAGCTGGAAAATACATCAGACTGATTAGAAATATATATTTGGAACAGAAAGCATCAATAAGTTGTGAAAACAGTTACTCAAAATAAATATAAATAAAAAGAGGAGTAAGACAAGGATGTATTTTATCACCGAGCCTATTTAACATCAATACAGATAATATTTGTAAACATATAGAAGGAATGCCAGGAATCAAGATCAGTGGGGAAAAAATGAACAACCTGTTCAAACATAGAAGAGATAATTGATTCATTTGAGATATGGATATATAGAAGAATAGGGAGAACTTCATGGAAAGGGAAGAAAACAAAGAGGTTCTAACAATACTCTTATGAAGAAATAATTATTACGGGAAATAAAGATCAAACAAATACAATGTTTCGAACAATTTAAAAGACATGACACCTTGTCGAAGATCTTACTTGAGGGCAGAGCCGAGGGAAGGCGAGCAAGAGGTAGGCAGAGATAAAGGTGAGAAACATCAAGAAATTGACAGGTTACCGTCTAGCAGAGTGTATTACCAAAACAAGAGACAGGGGATGTTGTAGGTATGTTGTAGTTGGAGGTATGTTGTAGTTGGAGGTATGTTGTAGTTGGAGGTATGTTGTAGTTGGAGGTATGTTGTAGTTGGAGGTATGTTGTAGTTGGAGGTATGTTGTAGTTGGAGGTATGTTGTAGTTGGAGGTATGTTGTAGTTGGAGGTATGTTGTAGTTGGAGGTATGTTGTAGTTGGAGGTGTGTTGTAGTTGGAGGTATGTTGTAACCAACCTTTGTTGTGGAGACCACAATTAATGAGGAGAATGTCCTATACTGGGAACTTGTCGCATGCAGTGAGTGTGCTCCCAGGAACGTGCAAACAACTGATTATGACACTCAGATCATGCACCCTCAGATGACAGATGACTGGCGAGCTAGGATATTGTGGAAATATCCCTAATTCCATGACGAGGTACAAATGATAATCTATTATGGAAATGTCCCTAACACCGTGAAGAGCTTCCTTTGATAATGTATTGTGGAAATATCCCTAATTCCATGACGAGGTACAAATGATAATGTATTATGGAAATGTCCCTAACACCGTGAAGAGCTTCCTTTGATAATGTATTGTGGAAATGTCCCTACATCCGTGACGAGCTACCTCTGATAATTTATTATTGTACTGATTACTAGTAAAACAAACGAATAGAAAAAATATATCTATCTATTGTAATGTCTTATTCTACCAGTAAGCATCAGGGAGGGGTTGGGGAGGGTAGTTGTCTGCCTTTGGCTATTTGGATCTCATTGATTCTGGTCAGTTCGTGTCTTTAAAGTTTATTTGATTTTCTCCAGCCATGTAGTCCTTGGTTTTCCTCGTTCCTTCTATCCCGATCTTCTGATGTTGTATGCACCAAGGGGTTGGTTGCTTTGGTTCCATTCTTATGAGGTGGTCAAACCACCTACTTTGCTGTCTCTTGATGTAGTCCTGACTTGGGACGGTCTTTATTTCTTTCCTGATATCTTCATTTCACCTTTTGTCTCTTCTGGTGACATTTATAGCCTTCCTGAAACCTTTAATTTCACAGACTGTGATCTAGTTCGCTAGTCTTTGTCAAGTCAATGTTTGACATTGGTAACACAGAGTTGGTATAAAAATAGTGTTGATCAGTTGTTGTCTTTCGCCATACAGATTGTTTGGTGTTCGAGTATTTGCGACATCTGGTAAGACACAGCATTGGCTTTCTGACATCTTGTTTCAATCTCTCTATCGAGTTTGCCATTATCTGTCAAGACACTTCCTAAACATTTAAACTCTGAGCTTTAGCTTTGTACCATTGACAAATACATTTAACTGGCCTGGTGTTCTGCTTATTTTCAGTCTCTGTTTTAACTGTATTTAGTTTGATGTTGTGTTGCTCACATGTGACATGAAGCTGGTGTGTGCTCCGCTGTAATTCATCTCCTGATTCGTATTTTGACACCTTTGACCATCTACAAATAGCAGTTCGTTTAGTGAGCTGTATTAGGTATTATGTATTAGGTATTATGTATTATGTATTATGTATTAGGTATTATGTATTAGGTATTATGTATTAGGTATTATGTATTAGGTATTATGTATTAGGTATTATGTATTAGGTATTATGTATTAGGTATTATGTATTAGGTATGTTGATTATCATCTTCGCACACCGGACAAGTCCATAGGTGCTCAGATCTCCGCTTCAGTAAATCTCTCAGGGTATAACGGCTGATGGTTCCGGTTCTTTGTTGGATCACTACTCTTTTTGAAATCTTTGTCATGTGTTCTCTTCGGGTAACGCCCATCCTCACTCCCAATTCTTGCATTCTTCATATTGACTCATACTTATTCATCTCAAAATCCTCTGATCGTGAGGACTCACGAAGAGCAGTGAGTATGTCTGCTCGGTCCATAGGCTGACCGTCTGTTGTGGTGGTGAGACTAGCTAATTTGTCGCTCACGCCCGCATTTTCGGGGACAAAAAAACGTTGAGTTTTCGTAGTGATTGAGCTCTCCCCAATGACGCCGTCCATTTAGTGAACTGTGTTCTTCACTTAGTTTCTCTACGGTGATGGGTTCGTTTCTTGGATCTGCTTCTTAAAGTTATCATGTCCATGTTTGTTACGAACAGAAGTATTGATACTGCGTACCCTTGTCTGACACATTTTTGTGCTCTCAGTAGTTCTGATTATGATTGGTCAGTTAAAAAAAATTAAGCTCTTAATTTGTCTTATAATTCCATAAAAATCATCCATTTATTCCATATTTCTCCAAATTTAGTCACAATTTCTCTGTCAATTCTGCCAAATTCTTTTTTCTTGGTCCAAGAAGATGATATTTAGTTGTTGGTCGTATTCAAGTGTCTGTCCTTGGTCAATGAAGGCAATATTTAGTTGATTATTGTATTCTTCTTCTTCTTCAGCGTTCATTCTCAAACTCCGACTGGATTTCTCTTGTAACTGGACAATGATCCTACAAGATTTCCAGTTGAATGTAGTCCAGAGAATGGAAATGCGTTGTGTTGCCGTTTTATTTGCGCCAATGGCCCAACACATCCGTCTTCGGCGGTATTATTGTATTCAGGTGTATTTTCGCCCAGATGGCGTTGAGAGCACGAATTTCATCTGTGCGTCCTATACCTTTCCTGAAACGAAATTGTGTTGTATTTAGCTGTGGTTCTACTGTGGATCTTACTGTCTGCTCTATGATTCTTGCACAATTAGCACAAATACTACATGTAAAGTACTATCAATGAACAATAACAGAAAAGTATTTTTTACATTTGGTATTTTTGCTAATTATTAGTTATATTAGTAACCTTCGGCATTCTCCACATTGTCGGATTTCTTCTGGCATTGTCCAATTTAACGTATATCCTTTGACACTCTCCACAACTTTATTTCACTGTCCACTTTTACGGATGTCCTTGACACTCTCTATATTTTCTGGCTCTGTCCACTTTAACGAATATCCTCTGACACTCTCCATATCCTCTGGCAATTTGATTATTGCACATGCGGTTGCGTCTGTGGGTCTCACCAATGGCTCACTAGACAAACCAACCATGCAACAGAAAACCTTAGTAGATGACATGCCTTTATATTGAGGTTATTTTTTTTATAGAAGCTTCATGGCACGTCATCTATACAATCTCGTAGTCGTAACCTTCGATAACAGTTACCATGTTGTTCCGACAGGCCGACGTTGTGCTTGAACTAGTAACGGGCACGGCGTTGGTGGGTGGAACAACAAAGAAACGTGTCGCAAAGACCAGAGTTGTGAAGGGCTTGATGTCGACGTCTGTTTCGGCAGCATTAGACTCAAAACACCGAGTCGGATGGCTGCTGGAACAGAGGGTGGATCACTTATGGGAATGCCCCACGTGCTGTGAGGCCAGTTTCTAATCAAGAATCAAGTGTGATGTGCCGTCTTTGGCCCTAGAGGAATAACTAACTAACTAACAAGTACCCCAGTCGACCTCCAAAACTTAAAATCTGGGGGGAAAACCCAAGATGTGGCAGCACTGGTTGTTCTGCACAGAGTCTCTCTTGGTTTTCCTCTCTCTATTTTACCGCATAACACATATTTTAATGTTTGTGGTGCCAAGTCTATTTTCATCATGTCTATGTACATTATACATAGTGTCTACATCATGTCTATGTACCTTCTGTTCATTCTCGAACATGGTGAATATAAGTTCATTAGAGTAAGTCTTCTGTGCATGAAATCAAGTTCTGAAGAAAGCCTCTTACTAAACAAGAATTAAATCACGTTCTGAAGAAAGCCTCTTACTAAACAAGAATTAAATCTTCTTCTTCTTCTTCCTCTTCTTCTTCTGCGTTCGTTCTCAAACTCCTGCAGATTAGCAGGATGTAGTCCAGAGAACGGAATGCGTTGTGGCATGGTTTACAGCATTGCTGCGATATCTACGCCTTTCAGTCTGACACATCCGACTTCAGCATGACTCTGGGTCACTGACACTACATAGGATGGGACAGCCAGCTCCATCTCATAGAATGAAATCAAGTTCTGAAGACAGCCTCAATGAACAAGGATGAAATCAAGTTCTGTGGGTTACCTCTTATTACACAAGCACAAAACAAGACTATTGCTCGTAATTCCATGGATATCAAACAAATAGACTTCTCACTCACACAGAAACTAGTTTGTATTGTTTTTTCTCTCTCTCTACTCTCTCTGCCTCTCTCTCTGCCTCTCTCTTCTCTCTCTCCCTATCTCTCTCCCTCTCACTGCCTCTCACTCCCACTCTCTCTGTCTCTCTCTGCCTCTCACTCCCACTCTCTCTGTCTCTCTCTGTCTCTCTCTCTGCCTCTCTCCATCTCCCTCTCCCTCTCTCTATAATAAGGTAGAAAATTGTAAAACTGTATAAAAAGAGTGGTTTAGTAAATCACAATGTCGGTCAGCTTTACAATGAACGCACTTATTATTTCATTGCAAATTCTTTGTAAAACTTCACGACTATTTAATTGTAAAGCTAAACACTATTT
This sequence comes from Meghimatium bilineatum, assembly GCA_034231615.1. Classification (NCBI taxonomy): domain Eukaryota; kingdom Metazoa; phylum Mollusca; class Gastropoda; order Stylommatophora; family Philomycidae; genus Meghimatium; species Meghimatium bilineatum. The sequence goes on along the minus strand of CM067300.1, from coordinate 53,905,901 downwards.
CATTATAAAGTTGAATAATTATTTCATTGTAAAGTTGAACAACTATTTCATTGTAAAGTTGAACCACTATTTCATTGTAAAGTTGAACAACTATTTCATTGTAAAGGTAAACAACTATTTCATTGTAAAGCTGAACGACTATTGCATTGTAAAGCTGAACTACTATTTTCATTGTAAAGCTAAACAACTATTTCATTGTAAAGCTGAACGATTATTTCATTGTAAAGCTAAAAAACTATTTCATTGTAAAGCTGAACGATTATTTCATGGTTAAGATGAACGATTATTTCATGGTTTAGCTGAACGATATGTTGAACGTCTCTACAGTTCAATATCTGCCATTTAATACTTGTGTGATGCTACAATTGTATTTTTTTAAAATATTTTTCCCTCTTTGACTTGTATTGTTTTGAAAAAAAAAACCTTAAGATTGAGAAATGAAACTGTCTTCTATACTGTTCATTTAGTTATTTGTATTTGTACGTAGCTATACCCTATAGTCTGAAAGTACATGCGTTCATTTACTGATCGATTTTGTGTTTGGCGTAAGTACCGTTGTTTTTCTTTTCTTTTTCAAAGCTTATTCTATTTCTGTTCTTCGTCTCCTTACTCTACCCTCTACTTAACCTCTCCTTAGTTGCATCTATTTCGATCTTCCTCGTTCTTGTCTCCTGCTAAACGTTGCTGTTTATAAACACAACCACTTATCTATTTTTTTCTTTCTTCGTTCCTCACAATATTACCATTTCCCTCCCATATTAGCTCCGTCTTTTCCTTTTAACGTTCTTATCCACTCCTCTTCAACCAGGAATATCCTCTTTTTTCCTTCATGTTATTACAGACATAACTCCTCCGGCTGTTGTTTCCTTTGTCACGTGATATTGTGATATCCTACCGACGACTAACAGCTTGGAAAAAGTAGCTAGGGAACAGACCCTAATTAACCCCTGGCATTAAGTCAACGACATTTCCCTGGATTCATTATCTTCAGAAGGTCTGACTATACAACAAGATGATGGTTCTGTGTCTAGTCTGCCATTTGCAAAGTCCAGGGAGACTTTTAGGAACCGTTCTGTTCTATTTTTATGGAGGATAAATCGAACTTGGAGAATTGAGAAAAGAGAATGAGAAGGGAGACAGACTGTCAGGGACAGGTGTAAATAATAAATGTTACAACTTTCTTCATTTAATTAATTATAATTATAACTGACAGACATATGTTACCTGAAGACAGAAAAATGTTACCTGGTGACAGACAGATGTTACCTGGTGACAGATAGATGTTACCTGGTGACAGATAGATGTTACCTGGAGACAGACACATGTTACCTGGTGACAGATAAATGTTACTTGGTGACAGACAAATGTTACTTGGTGACAGTCATATGTTACTTGGTGACAGACATATGTTACCTAGTGACAGACAAATGTTACCTTGTGACAGACAGATATTACCTGGTGACAGATGTTACCTGGTGACAGACAGATGTTACCTGAAAAATATTATGTGCAAGTTCCGTTACACCCAGAACAGTTGACATGAATTATGTAAAAATTGAGAGGTATTGGGTGGGGGTGGGGGAATAGTAACCTATAAAAAATTTCAGTCGCCAAATTTCGTGTAATACCTCCATTTCCATGAAAGATTCGTGGTGATCTTTTCTTGGAAAATCGTTAGAGGGAAGAGTATAAGGGGGATTAATCCGCCTTTCTGCGCAATTTAAGTGCTAACAGTCACGTTCTCATTTCCTAAGCAGAATGGGGGTGGTTAACCCCACCCCCCCCTTCCCCAATTCTTCCCTACGGGCATGATTACATAAATGATCTTTGTAAACAATGGCCTGCCTTTGTATGAACAGCGCCCTGTCTATATAAGAACACCGTCCTGTATATATATATATGAACAGTGCCCTATATATGTATTAACAACGCCATGTATATATATATATATGAACAGCGCCCTGTCTATATAAGAACACCGTCCTGTGTATATATATATATATATATATATATATATGAACAGTGCCCTGTCTATATATGAACAACGCCCTGTCTATATATGAACTCCGCTATGTCTATGTATGAACAGCGCTCAGCCTATGTATGAACAAAGCCTGTCTATGTATATCAAACGCCCTGCCTATGTATAAACAACACAGTTCCTGTGTATAAATAACACACAGCATATGTATAAACAACGCCATTCCTATGTGTGAACAACACCCTCCCTATGTGTGAACAACACCCTCCCTATGTGTGAACAACACCCTCCCTATGTGTGAACAACACCCTCCCTATGTGTGAACAACACCCTCCCTATGTGTGAACAACACTCTCCCTATGTGTGAACAACACCCTCCCTATGTGTGAACAACACCCTCCCTATGTGTGAACAACACTCTCCCTATGTGTGAACAACACCCTCCCTATGTGTGAATAACGCCTGCTTATGTATATACAACAGATGGCGTGCAGATGATATGCCTTTACATAGATGCTCTCTTATGGAAGCTTTGTAGCATGTCATCTAAACAATTATAGACTCACTCTGAGTAGAAGGCTCCTTTAATAGGTATTGCACTAAACCGAAAGCTGAAGTCTTCTCTCGGTATGAAAGGGATTTCGGAAAAACAGCACATATGAAATAAGAGCGAATTGCTCGCAATTTTTGAGGTTCTTAAACATCACAGGGTTGTAACGTGCTAGCTTCGAAACCACGTCCGGGAAAACAAATAAATCCGGGTTGTGACTTCTCGCCTGACACAACCACTCCTCCAGTCGATCCAGCTATAAATGGATACCTGACGCATGAGCTAGATGAGGTAAAGACAGCAAGTAAGAGAACTTTCCACCCAAAAACACAGCTGCTGCGGTTTAGTTCATGAAGAGTTATCTTCTTTCCTGACGATATGTTGCTATCATGGGACCTACTTTTATCTTTATTCTATTTGTGACCGTAGTCCCCAGTGCGCTAGATACACGTCATCCAGCGCCTATGAAACGTTTTGATTTCTGCAGAAAAGAATTCCCTTGACTCGTGTCTAACCACTCATTAACCAGCTGTAATATCTGTTTATCTGATATAAAAGGCAAGCTGTCGTGATACACAGCTTGCAGACACGTTACAGTAATCCAGCACATGATAAATAATGTTCTATGCTTAATTTTGACTGGTGTTAAGATGTATGATTATACCACTCACAATCAATCGTCAGTTTCCCAGCTCCAGGCGTTCAATGAAAGCAATCGACATTGTAGGCACTATTCTGTGTGCATCACCCGAGTATACACAGTTGGTCACAGCACACAAGTTCGTTTGAAATTTATACGCATACATTCGCTAGATTGACAGGCATACATCACCATACTAAACCCTCACATACACTTTCTGGATTGACAGTCATACATCACCATACTAAACCCTCACTCGTATACTTGCTAGGATTAACAGGCATACATCACCATACTAAACCCTCACTCGTATACTTGCTAGGATTAACAGGCATACATCACCATACTAAACCCTCACTCGTATACTTGCTAGGATTAACAGGCATACATCACCATACTAAACCCTCACTCGTATACTTGCTAGGATTAACAGGCATACATCACCATACTAAACCCTCACTCGTATACTTGCTAGGATTAACAGGCATACATCACCATACTAAACCCTCACTCGTATACTTGCTAGGATTAACAGGCATACATCACCATACTGAACCCCCACATACACTTTCTGGATTGACAGTCATACATCACCATACTGAACCATCACTCGTATACTTGCTAGGATTAACAGGCATACATCACCATACTAAACCCTCACTCGTATACTTGCTAGGATTAACAGGCATACATCACCATACTAAACCCTCACTCGTATACTTGCTAGGATTAACAGGCATACATCACCATACTAAACCCTCACTCGTATACTTGCTAGGATTAACAGGCATACATCACCATACTAAACCCTCACTCGTATACTTGCTAGGATTAACAGGCATACATCACCATACTAAACCCTCACTCGTATACTTTCTAGGATTAACAGGCATACATCACCATACTAAACCCTCACATACACTTTCTGGATTGACAGTCATACATCACCATACTGAACCCTCACATACACTTTCTGGATTGACAGTCATACATCACCATACTGAACCCTCACTTATACACTTGCTGGATTGTCACGTAGATTAATATACTGAATGATCATTCCACAATGCATATATATATATATATATATACACAATAAGTTTACCACTTCGTTAATAAGAAAAACTGCAAACAGATAGCTTCATTATTTTATTGCATGTTAAAAGGGGAAGTTCCCGTCTGTTATTATGACTTAAATTGATCATCAACACCATTGTGGCACTTACAGGACACGTGGCACTTACAGGACACGTGTCACTTACAGGACACTTGTGGAACATACAGGACACTCGTGGCACTTACAGGACACGCGTGGCACTTACAAGACGCGCGTGGCACTTACAGGACACGTGGCACTTACAGAACACGTGGCACTTACAGGACACGTGGCACTTACAGGACACGTGGCACTTACAGGACACGTGGCACTTACAGGACACGCGTAGCACTTACAGGACACGCGTAGCACTTACAGGACACGCGTGGCACTTACAGGACACGTCGCACTTACAGGGCACGTGGCACTTACAGGACACGTGGCACTTACATGACACGTGCCACTTACAGGACACGGGGCACTTTGTGGACACACGTGGCACTTACAGGGCACGCAGCACTTACAGGACACGCGTGACACTTACAGGACACGAGTGGTACTTACAGGACATGCGGCACTTACAGGACACGTGGCACTTACAGGACACTCGTGGCACTTACAGGACACGAGGCACTTACAGGAAACGCGTGGCACTTACAGGACACGTGGCACTTACAGGACACGCGTGGCACTTACAGGACACGTGGCACTTACAGGACACGCGTGGCACTTACAGGACACGTGGCTGTTACAGGACACGCGTGGCACTTACAGGGCGCGTGGCACTTACAGGACACGTGGCACTTACAGGACACGGGGCACTTACTGGACACGCGTGGCACTTACAGGGCACGCAGCACTTACAGGACACGCGTGGCACTTACAGGACACGCGACACTTACAGAACACTCGTGGCACTTACAGGACACGCGGCACTTACAGGACACGTGGCACTTACAGGACACTCGTGGCACTTACAGGACACGCGTGGCACTTACAGGACACGTGGCACTTACAGGACACGTTGCACTTACAGGACACGAGTGGCACTTACAGGACACGCGTGGCACTTACAGGACACGTGGCACTTACAGGACACGCGTGGCACTTACATGACACGCGTGGCACTTACAGGACACGCGTGGCACTTACAGGACACTCGTGGCATCCTTAACAATAATATTGACAGGTTACATAACAATGTCATTGTTACTCTCTGTCATATCGCTCTTTCAAAGTTTTAATTTGACCTACTGTCTTCTTCGTTAGCTCAAAAGAAACTAACACAACTACATATTGGACAATGCAAGCTACAGGAGATGCCAGAGCTGTTGGCTGATCTGTGCATTACCTGTTCACGCATCATCTGTGTTTACAAGCTAGACCATCTGTCAACGAATACTGGGTTATATTCTGCCCAGCACTACCATTTGGTTTTAGGTTGTATTTCCTTGTTTTAGGATAAAGCTTGGATTGTGCAGAAGAAATTACGATAGGAATTTCAATTTCAAATTCTAAAAAATAATCAAAATTATTCTAAATCAAAATGTCATTTGCAATGTATCAGCTGTATAGCTAAATTTTATCACATCAAAGCAAGCAGATTCCAAGTATCAATTTATGACTGAAAAACATTGACACCTAGCTAACTAGTGAAAACGAGAATTTCTTTTTTTTCCAAATGATATGCTACAGAAGGTGTAAAATATAGTAGAGTATTTGGTGCTAAGCAGCAATAAAACCGCTGTATCTGCGTGCATTGGAGGAGTATTTGCTGATTTCTTCATATCGGTAGGGCACAGACGATCAGTGTTCAGCAATGCTTTCAGAAAAATATTTACGTATGAAATGTAGAAATAATGTTGCATTATTTTGTATGCAGATATCCATCCGTATCAAAGAATGTAACCATGTGAGTGTATCAATGTAAGTCCATTTTTGTTATCTAAGTAAACGTGGTTCGAAACCCGTCTGTTACCTTCTGTTTTTTTTTAAAATAATTCCGGATGTTTTCTATTTATATTATCCGTCTATCCATGTATAGAAATAAGCAACCTTTTTTCTGTGTCATTTATCTTACAAGAAGGCCTAACGGTTCTTGTAGTACGAATATTTTGTGGTATGTACTTGTGTTATATGTGTGCGGTTCTTTAGGAGTTTACATATTGTGCAATGTGTACAGTGCTGTTGTATGTGTGACGATATACCAGCCCGATTCGTAGCAACGTAAGAATGTATTAAATTCGATGTATTAACTAAAATCGCATATTTTTTTAGAGAATCGGATTGGTCGAATTAATAAAACGTATTAAATCAAGTTGCGAGGTGAATCGGTGTCACTTGAACGACTCCTCGCTGGTTCCTATCTACATTATTCTTTCTCAACCTACGTAAAACACAAGTTTTTAGTACGTTCCACTTAGACACGACGGACTATCTCTATAACTAGGGTGCTATGATATGCAAATAAGAAAACATACACATTACAATACACAAAACATATTCATCGTTTCGACCAAAAGACTTTTATCAAGATGCGCACAAAACAACAAATAACGACCAATAAAAATGATCGCAACACACAGGCGTGCTCAACCGAAATATGGAATAGAAACAGGAAGGAATAGTTGTCCTTCCGGCATCTCACTTTCATATTTCTGTTGGACACGTTTGTTTTTTGTGATCATCTCTATTGGCCGTCGTTTGTTGTTTTGTGCGTATCTTGACAAAGGCCTTTTGGTGGAAACGTTGAATATGTTTTGCGTATTGTAATTTGTATGTTTTCTTGTTTGTATATAATAGTTCCATAGTTTTAGTGATAGTACGTCGTGTCTAAGTGTGACGTTCTAAAAACCTGTGTTTCACGTAAGTACAATTGCTATTACGTTTAACACAGTATTACGTTACATTGATTGTATTTTTCAACCGTATTGCAAGCGGGATTTGGAGTTACGGATTAGTGTGTATAGAATAGGGCTACTTTATTATTTCCATGGATGTCGTTGGCAGAAACTAGGAAGCGTTGGGATATAGTCTGACAGTCTGTCATCTGTGGAAAATAAATATATCTATCTATCTATACGCTGCCGGCCCTTGTTTTCTTTGTGGCATAAGGGGTGGAAGAGTTCTCTGGAGACTGCCTTCTTGTGTGCTGTTTGTAAGCTTGTTCCATTGGCTTCTTTGATTTCTTTTATCCATTTTTTACATGGTCTGCCTCTGGCTTTAAAGCCGTTATGTCTATGTTCGTGGCCATTTGAGGCATGCTATCTTTTAGTAATCTGGAAGCGTATGAAAACCACCTGATCTGTTGTCTTTTGATGTGTTCCAATACTGGTATTGTTTTGGTTAACTGTCTGATGTTATCGTTTCTAATTCTATCTCTTATTGACACTCCGAGTATTCTCGGTGAAGAGTTTTCTGGAGACAGTCCACGTGTGTGCTGAGTATACTGTAAAATTTGTCGCTTCTTTTATTTTGGTGGTAATCACTGTGAATGGCTCAAAACATGTGACAGAACAATGTTGAAATAGTTTGTCCAAAAGTGTTTAGTGTGCTCCTAGTGCACTGAAATGCCTTACTTCATAGATTAAACATGCGCCTATAAATCCACCCCCCACCCAACTTGTACAACCATATCTCTGAGACAACTTTATATGGGTCCTTGTGTCACCCCAGTTATACAACAGAGAAAAACCTGTTCTTTTGGCAGAATGGCTACGAGCTGTCCATAGCTGCCTCCTCACAACTAACGGGATTATTTCATCCTGCTCACAGATAAAGGGCTCATTTCATCCTGCTCACAAATAACGTGATTATTTCATCCTGCTCACAGATTAATGGATTATTTTATTCTGCTCACAGATAAAGGGATTATTTCATACTGCTCACATAAATGGATTATTTCATCCTGCTGACAGATAAAGGGATTATTTTATTCTGCTTACAGATAAAGTGATTATTTCATCCTTCTCACAGCTAAATAGATTATTTCATCCCTCTCACAGCTAAAGGGATTATGTCATCCTTCTCACAGCTAAAGGGATTATTTCATTCTTCTCACAGCTAAAGGGATTATTTCATCCTTCTCACAGCTAAAGCGATTATGTCATCCTTCTCACAGCTAAAGGGATTATTTCATCCTTCTCACAGCTAAAGGGAATATTTCATCCTTCTCACAGCTAAAGGGATTATTTCATCCTGCTCACAGATAAAGGGATTATTTTATTCTGCTTACAGATAAAGTGATTATTTCATCCTTCTCACAGCTAAATAGATTATTTCATCCTTCTCACAGCTAAAGGGATTATGTCATCCTTCTCACAGCTAAAGGGATTATTTCATCCTTATCACAGCTAAAGGGATTATTTCATCCTTCTCACAGCTAAAGTGAATATTTCATCCTTCTCACAGCTAAAGGGATTATTTCAGTCTTCTCACAGCTAAAGGGATTATTTCATCCTTCTCACAGCTAAAGGGATTATGTAATCCTTCTCACAGCTAAAGTGATTATTTCATCCTTCTCACAGCTAAAGGGATTATTTCATCCTTCTCATAGCTAAAGGGATTATGTCATCCTTCTCACAGCTAAAGGGATTATTTCATCCTTCTCACAGCTAAAGGGATTATTTCATTCTTCTCACAGCTAAATAGATTTTTTCATCCTTCTCACAGCTAAAGGGATTATTTCATCCTTCTCACAGCTAAAAGAGATTATTTCATCCTGCTCACAGCTAAAGGGATTATTTTATCCTTCTCACAGCTAAAAGAGATTATTTCATCCTGCTCACAGCTAAAGGGATTATTTCATCCTTCTCACAGCTAAAGGGATTATTTCATCCTTCTCACAGCTAAAGGGATTATTTCATCCTTCTCACAGCTAAAGGGATTATTTCATCCTTCTCACAGCTAAATGTATCGTATCATTATCCTCATTACTCATGTAACTACATCTATTTTTAGATTGTATACCCAACAATACGTTTGACTATATGGTTTCAATAAGACCAGCAAATACTTTCTAAATGAAATGTTTTTAACCTAACTTTTATGTGTGTATCCCTTAGACCCTAATCTTCTGTGGTATAGTTTCACTGTTGCCATGATGTTCAACATTACAACAACTTCGGATGGTACCACAAATACTGTCAACGAGATGGACATGCAACCATCTTCTCCAGACACGGAAACTATCATCCTGAGCGTGATTCTAAGCGTCTTCTGTGTTTTAGGAACCGTTGGTAAGTTTGCGTGTTGTTATATCTTGTATTTATATTGTTTCAAAGCATATTTCTCTTTCACACAAACACATGATTTCTCTCTCACAAAAACATATGATTTCTATTTCACACAAACATATGATTTCTCTATCACAAAAACATATGATTTATCTCTCACAAAAACACTTGATTTCTCTCTCACTCACTAGTACTCACACATTAGTCCTCACATACTAATTCTCACACACTAATTCTCACCCAGTAATTCTCACCCACTAACCTTACACATTTGTTCTCACACATTAGTTCTCACCCACTACTTCTCACCCACTAATTCTCACCCGCTAATCCTCAAACACTAGTTATCACACACTAGTTCTCCCACACTTTTTCTCACACACTAGTTCTCACACACTAATTCTCACCCACTAATTCTCAAACATTAGATTTCACACACTAATTCTCACACACTAATTCTCACACATTAGTTCTCACACACTAATTCTCACCCACTAAGCCTCAGACACTAAATCTCACCCACTAATTCTCACACACTAGTTCTCAAACACTAATTCTCACCCACTAATTCTCACCCACTAATTCTCACACATTAGTTCTCACACACTAATTCTCACACATTAGTTCTCACACGCTAATTCTCACCCACTAATTCTCACAGATTAGTTCTCACACACTAAATCTCACCCACTAATTCTCACCCACTAATTCTCACCCACTAATTCTCACCCACTAATTCTCACACACTAATTCTCACAGATTAGTTCTCACACACTAATTCTCACCCACTAATTCTCACAGATTAGTTCTCACACACTAATTCTCACCCACTAATTCTCACAGATTAGTTCTCACACACTAAATCTCACCCACTAATTCTCACCCACTAATTCTCACCCACTAATTCTCACAGACTAATTCTCACACATTAGTTCTCACACGCTAATTCTCACCCACTAATTCTCACAGATTAGTTCTCACACACTAAATCTCACCCACTAATTCTCACCCACTAATTCTCACCCACTAATTCTCACCCACTAATTCTCACACACTAATTCTCACAGATTAGTTCTCACACACTAATTCTCACCCACTAAATCTCACACATTAGTTCTCACCCACTAATTCTCACACACTAATTGTCACCCACTTATTCTCACTCATTAGTTCTCACACACTAATTCTCACCCAATAATTCTCACCCACTAATTATCACACACTAATTCTCACCCACTAATTCTCACCCACTAGTTCTCACCCACTAATTCTCACACATTAGTTCTCACCCACTAATTCTCACCCACTAGTTCTCACCCACTAATTCTCACCCAATAATTCTCACCCACTAATTATCACACACTAATTCTCACCCACTAATTCTCACCCACTAATTCTCACACATTAGTTCTCACACACTAATGCTCATTCGTTTCAGACCTTTACAATCAGATTCTCAAAGATTTCCTGATTCTGTACGGATCTCTCTCTCTCTACCATCTCTCTCTCTCTACCTTCTCTCTCTCTATCCTCTCTCTCTACCCTCTCTCTCTCTCTCTACCCTCTCTATCTACCCACCGCTCCCCCTCCCCAATCTCTCTATCTCTCTTTCACCTCGTTATAACTATTTCATATTTTTAATTTACATGTTCTATATTACTCATACTTTCATGTGTTCATATTCTAAAATACTCATACTTTCATGTGTTCCTATTCTAAAATACTCATACTTTCACATGTTAATTTTGATACAACGTCTGGTTTTTTTAGTCTTTTTTCACCCATTCCCTCTTCCCTTCTTTCCCACTCTTTTTTTAACTTCTTTTCCTTAAATATTTTCAATTCTTTGTTTTTTCCTCTCTTTTAAAAAAAATGTTTTGCAAGATTTCAAGCAGGTTAATTCATTTTTCTCTCACTCTACATATCTATATCTGTATCTATAACTTTTTATCTCTCTTCATATCCTCCCCTTTTCGTTCTCTCTCTCTCTCTCTCTCTCTCTCTCTTTCTTTCTTTCATCCTTGTAGTTTTAACCGACCACTAATACGTTTACTCAATTGTTATCACTTTGTCTATATCTCCATCTCTCCGTCTGTCTCCCTGACTTCTTTATTCCTCCTGTTCATTAGATTACTTGCACTTTTCCCCATGGTCTTCTCACTTTCCGTTCCGTCTACATTAACTTTATGTCGGCTTTACGTCACAACCGAGCGCTAAGTCAGATGTACAGTCATGTGGACTTAGCGGTAGTCATCCTTCTAGCGTGACGCTATTTCTTCTTCTACGTTCATTCTCAAACTTCAACATGGTGTATAGAGAATTTTGTCTGATGTTCCGACTTCAACATGATGTATAGAGAATGTTGTCTGATGTTCCGACTTCAACATGATGTATAGAGAATGTTGTCTGATGTTCCGACTTCAACATGATGTATAGAGAATTTTGACCTTTTTATATCCGACTTCAACATGGTGTATAGGAGATTTTGACCCTCTGATGACCTTCTAGAGTACAGCCAACTCTAAACGTGAAACTTTATCAAGTCCCTGCTGTAACTGTTGTCAAAACAGAGGTGAAGTTGCAAGAATTTCCCCAATTACACGCAAGAGCCAATGACTCTGCCGTAAACACAGATGGAACAATCAACAGAGAAATTATTAAGTCCGGATTGAGTTTTGCTTCCTACAGAAATGCTAAGAAGCTGATTTATAAATCGCATATATCCGTCCATTGTTCGATCTGTTGTATGGATATTTGCATTATTTCATCATCAATGTGTTGGGGTGTCAATAGAACTTCAACAGAAAATATCACTGAAATAACACGATGAATGTACAATTACAAATACAGTAGGTTCTGATTGTCGGTGATATTCTTCATGTGTCTTACGTCTCAACCTGTATCAGATGATTTAAAATGATTCGCAACTATTGTTGACTGAATAAAGTACATACCATCTTATTTTCCCAGTATTCTTCGGTTTTATGTCGATAATGTTTTTCATATTTCTTAATGAACACATTGTCAAACAATTTAATTTATATATGGTCTGCTCTCAATTTATGAATGGCTTGCCCTCGATTTATAGATGATTTGCTATCAATTTATATATGGTTTGCTTTAAATTTATAAATGGTTTGCTCTCAATTTATAGATGGTTTGTCCTCGATTTATAGATGGTTTGCTATTAATTTATAGACGGTCTGCTCTCAATTTATAGATGGTTTGTTCTCAATTTATAGATGACTTGCCCTCGATTTATAGATGGTTTGCTTTCAACTTATAAGTGATTTATTCTAGATTTATAGCTAGTTTGTTCTCAATCTTGCACGCATTTTTTTAATCGAACATGTTGCCACATAGCTTTTTAAGTATATATTTCGATTTATTCTTAGGTATATAAATGTACTGTAACTTTTCAGTGTACTTACTACTCGTGGTATTTATCTACCGTCTCTTTTCTTGTGTGTCTGGCAAAAGCTTGTGATATATCAATCAATTGTCCTTTCTCTGCTTTTGCTATGATGCGTCGACGGATTGAATATCAGTTGTCGAAGGATTGAATATCAGTTGTCGAAGGATTGAATGACTATCAGTTGTCGAAGGCTTGAATGACTATCAGTTGTCTGGATATGGCATGTTTGATCGTTTCATATACAGTCACCGCCGAAGACGGATGTGTTGGGCCATTGGCGCAAATAAAACGGTCACACTACAAATTTCCATTCTCTGGACTACATTCAATTGGAAATCTTGTAGGATCATTGTCCTGTTACAAGAGAAATCCAGTGGGAGTTTGAGAATGAACGCTGAAGAAGAAGTTGAAAATATACAGTAACATTGTTACGTCTCAGAATGTTGGTAACTTTTTCCATTCACTTTCTTCTTGGTCTTCTTCTGTATCGTTGTTTGTTTCCATGTTCATGTTGTATGTTCTTGCCACTGACCACTAACGGTTAATTCTCACAAAGTGGTCGAACCATTTCAGTCTCTGCTTTTTTTCAACACATTTAACCATAGACGTTGTTCTATTAGTTCTTGTAATCTCTTCATTCCTCACATGATCTCTTCTGTCTTCTGCTTTTCTTAGACATCTCATTTCGCAAACAGCAAACTTTCTCTCCTGTTTTTTAGTTAGTGTCCATGTTTGACATTGATAATATGATATTGGTATGATGATTGGATATATGATTTTTCTATCATTGAAACACCGAAAATAAGATACTTTTAGCGATTACCAAAAATGTTGGTGCCCGAAACATTAGATAACTGCAATAAGATGTTGATTCATCGATGATAACGCTAGGTAATCATTCGAAAAATCGTCCTATATTAAAGGCATTTGATCTTTATACTATAGTCCGTTCAGAATCGTTTGCCGAGATGTTATGATTTATAATTCAAAAAGTTCTTGATGATTTCACATGAATTTTGGCATACGTTGTTAAAATGTCCATGTCGCGAAAACATATGTGTTACTTGATGTCTAGCTGTAACGGTTATTTGAAAGCGGCGAATTCTTTTGATGTTTGCCCATGTAAATATTATTTCGACCATAAACAAAATATTTTACAGTAATCTAGTGCAATGATGACCCATAGGCGTGTCCAGAAAATTTTACATGGTGGCAGGTGTAAAAAAAATTTAAAATATATCTTTTGTTCGTAGAGTCAATTTGATATTGTTCCATGCTCTTGGTGTGAGTTTCACAAATGTTGTCGCTGCCTTTGAAATAAGTACATATATTTCTTCATGTAAGGAAATTTTGTCTGTAATAGTTGATCCAAGATATCTGAACTTCTGTATTGAATCAAGCGGGCTAATTTTTATAAGTAATGGTTGATGGTTTGCTTATAACATTTTTTTGAATTGCTTGGGTGGTATTGAGCAATGAAATGTTTTACAAATCAACTTGTAAATTTTGCAAATCAAACTTTTTTTAGTGTAGACTTAATCAGAGTAATGATCATTCATAATCAGACGAGTCAAATAGGTCGATTACTGTTTTCGGCTGAACAAACAACAAACCTTCCTTTTTCCAATATTCCTCTTCTTGGCGTAACACATGATCCTCACATTTCACCCAGTAGTCTTTATGTATATTTGATAGAGCCTGATTTGTAAGAGTCTCAATATCACATAATTTGAAAGTTGTATTTGTAGATGCTACGTGTCCTTTAACTTTTGCCCAAATTAGCTCTATAGGATTTAAGTGTGCATGATATGGAGGTAGTCTCAAACATCTATGACCATGTTCTTCAATTAACTTGTCTATTTTAAATATCTTTGTTCGTTGTGTCTGTTTTACAAGGTTAAGCAATTCGGGTTTCAAGTACCTGTCGGTAAATGGTATGTGTTCTTTTATGAGCCACGTTTTGATTGCATCTTTTGTACTTGATGATGTTGGGATTCTATCTTCTACGTTCACTACGTTATGGTATGAAGCATTGTCCATTATCAGACAAGAAGGTCTATCTAATATTGGAAGAATACTTTTTTCGATCCAGTCTTCGAATATGTGCCCATTCATTTCGGAGTGGTAGTCTCTATTGTCAATGGATTTTGAAATGAAAATTAGATGAGCATTCTGCAACAACCCATTATGTCTGCTACCTGCATGTGCAACTATCAAACGTTGCCCTTTACTACTTGGTACTGATCTTTTAATACTTCCATCTGCTAACTGCCATTCCTTTTCATTTGTATGATGAGCGTTGATCCAAGTTTCATCTAAATACACAATATCATAACCATTCTCGCGCATTCCCTTCACGTAAATACTTGCTTCTAAGAGCTACCAGATGTGGCTTTTCACAAATAATGTTTTTTCCACCAGCATACTTTCTAAAGGTGAAGCCTGCATTTCTTACAGTTTTCCATAATAAAGTTTTTGATATTTCAATGTCGTTATTAGTTTTCAGCCAAATCTTCAACTTTCTAAGTGTCACTTCTTCGTTTTTATCAAACATTCTACATATTTCTCTTTTTACTAGGTCCTTATCGAAACTGTCTATCTTTTCTTTCCTTCCTTGCTTTCGTGAATTTGTTGGCAATAAATATCCGCTTGCTTCCACTATTCGATCAAATGAACGTTTACACAAACCTAAAATATGCATTGTTCTCTTCTCAGGATTTGATAAAGAACAATAAAGATGTCCCTTTTTACGCTCTCTGCAGAAGTATTGATAAATCTTTATAGCAATGTTATGCTCAGTAAAATATTTCGCTTTCAGATTCATTCTCACATAGACTTGCAGAAGGTAATATGCTTAGTGCCGCCTACATTCTGTAAATATTGAGACGTGCCTCTGACTTGTGACTTGAAATCGAGTCAATATCCGTTTTTGATTTCACATAATTCTAAGTTCAGGAAAAATAATATTTGGTGCTAAACGGGAATTTCCACATGTAACATTGCTTTATACAAATGTACAGTGGAAACAACTACTTTTAGAACGGTGCACATTCTACCGTGAGGGTCATGCCTTTATATTTAATAATCAGCTGTGAGATGTAAGCATCTACATAATCCAGCGGTTGTTTATAATTTAGATTAACTTTTTTTTAATATAGGTTAAATAAGGTATCTTTGATACTGGATCACATTTCTTTGATAAAAAAATATTTCTATAGCGACATTATTATTCTAAACCTAACTTCAAATGATGAATCCAAATGAACAATACGTTTTTGATAAAAATAATTTAACATCTCGGCAAACGATTCTGAACGGACTATAACTATTTATTCATTCATACATTTAGATTGGGGTTGATGTATAAGGATAGGGGCGTTTGTGTTGTCATACATGTTATTGTGTCATTCTATGTGCTTTCAGTCATAGTTGTTTTATTTCGTTCTCATTTGCTCATGTTTATACTTTGTTTATCTATGAGAGTATGTGATAAATGTGCTTACTTTACATTAGATTTTGTAGTTGTTTAATGTCTGCAGCATAGTCTTTGTGATTTTACTATTATATATATATTGTTTGTTCTCTATTTATCTGTATTTTCATGATATAGATTTTTTTGGATTAAGCTATGATTTCATATATTTTGTGCTAATTAGTTAGTAGTTAGTTAGTTAGTTAGTTCAGTCAGTCAGTCAGTCCGTCGGTCGGTCGGTCGGTCGGTCGGTCAGGCAGTCAGTCAGTCAGTCATTTAGTTAGTTAGTTAGTTAGTTAGTTAGTTAGTTAGTTAGTTAGTTAGTTAGTTAGTTAGTTAGTTAGCTAGCTGGTTGGTTGGTTGGTTGGTTGGTTGGTTATTTGGTTGGTTGGTTGGTTGGTTGGTTGGTTGATTGGTTGGTTGGTTGGTTGGTTGGTTGGTTGGTTGGTTGGTTGGTTGGTTGGTTGGTTGGTTGGTTGGTTGGTTGGTTGGCTGGCTGGTTGGTTGGTTGGTTGGTTGGCTGGTTGGTTGGTTGGTTATTCCTCTAAAGTAAAGGGTAAAGACGGCACATAAGGCGGATGTTATAGATTTCCATGTCTCTCGTTTCATAGCAATTTGCTTTAGATCTTCATTGTTTCTGATACCGATGGTAAAACGTTCTCTTGTAATAGTTCTACGTAAAGTTTCTTTTGGTATTCCTCGTTTTTTCTTGCCCTTTGGTAACCACATCAAAGCTTGACAGGGGGTCTTTTAATATTCAGTGGTGGCGCGTGCGATTTAATTCCAGCGTCGCTTTCTAATATAGGTGGATACATATTCTTGTTTTGATTCTTGTCTGACAACTGTATTTGATTTGTAGTCTGACCAACGTATGTTCAGTAGCCTTCTAAGACATTTATTTTCAATGGTGTTTAGTCTATGTTCTAAGATTGATGTTGCTTTCCAACTTTCGCATCCATATGTTAATTTTGGAATTATGCCGTTTTACATCTTTATATAGAAATATTTTACCTTGACCAGTCCACCCGTTTTCACTAATACCAATAATATCTAAGATGTAATCCCACATTACACGGCACACTTGACTTGTTTTTCCTGTTTGAAACATCGTTCTTACGTTCCAATGTCCGATTGTAAACACAGTTGTCGAATTAAATAAGGTCGAACGAATCATGAAGTAAATATGGAAATCCTTGAATCCGTTTCAGAAACACAGATATTTAATTTTTACGATATTAATGTGCTAAATTAATGATCAACCAATTCTTGATTCAGCAAGAAAGAAAAACAAATCCATCCATTACTTAAACCGGAACCGGAACCTATTTTGTGTACCGTCATCTATATATTTCGTGTCTGTTGGTCTGTAGGTGAACGGTAAAACTCATTCTCTTTTGTAATACTTTTACCAAAGTAAATTATTAGTTATACAATGTTGCTGTAGTCTCACTTATTATCGATTGGCGTATTTTAAAAGATGTACAACTTACCAAATATCGCTACATTAAAAATGTTACTGTTTGGCAAGTATTACCGATTTCTAAGTTTGAAGGGAGATAAGTAGGTACTTGATGAAAGTGAAGTTATGTCCCCTTATAGCGATTTTCCTGTCAAACAATCTAATTCTATCTCAATTACTTGAAGTAGTCTGCTTTTAACACCCCGTGCCACAGAATTTGAGTTTTATTCAATGGACTTTGAGATGTTTGCTCGCTCAAATTGATACGAGATTGTGTTCACATAAACGCTAAATACGAGTTTGTTTCTATTTTCTTTGGCAAGACTTGGGGAAAATATGACCTCCCACTTTGCTTGGAGTTTCCAGCGATGGATTAAACTGCCCATATATTTGTTTATTTATGGTGGACCTGCTCTCTACGTAGAACGCGGTAAATAAATCTATCGACAGTGAGTGTTCTTGAACGTTAAAAGTGTACGGGCGTGCATGTGCGGTTTTTTTTTTTTTTTTGGTTATGTTTGTGCGGCGCACGGTGTCAACACATCATCACACCACCTTGCATGTTGTGAAACCGCGCTGAGTGTTCTCAACATTCGGGCACTGATTCTAGAAGTATCTAACGATTAGCATCATAAATGTCAAACATTACACCCGCAAATCTTATAAGTGTCTTAGCCTGATAAGTAGCTATGGACAAATCACTTCGCAGAATGTGTACAGCAAGCAAGTCTGAAGACTGTACTTAGTATAAAGTTGAATATTAATAAAATAAAGAAATGGAATGATAAGCCCGCTCTGATAAGTCATTTTAAAGGAAATGTAATGTTTGTCAGTATCATAACGTACCGTCTCCGCAACGAAGTTGGCTGCAACAGACCTTCAATATCCCTGTCTCTTGTCTTGGTCGTGCACTCTGCTAGACTGTAACCTCTCCATCTCTTACCGTTGACGAGAATTGAACCAGGTCCGTTCTAACAATACCGAATCGCCTTGCAACTCAAGTAAACAGGTTTTCTGTACTTGACCAACCAAATTCCAAAAAAAAGATTTGATCTCGCCAAGACATTCAACCTGTGTACTCCAGAGACTGAGAACGGACCAATCGAGATAATGACTATTACAACAAAAATGAACATCCCATACAGGTATTTAAATATCCTCAGGAACACAAGCAGGTAATATTCATTACGTGTTTGCGTCCTGATGAAGACTTCTTAGTCGAAACATCGTACATCACTGTGTCTCGTTGCTAGGTTGCTTATTTTGATAACACGAGTACAAATTTCTGTTCATTTTGATTTTCACTCCTTTACAGCTTTTGAGCCCTTCGCCATAGCATCATACAGAGGGAGTCTACAAGCGCACTGTGAACTGATTTACAGTGGTGGGGACCATACGTCATACGAATTGTGAATATTTAGTTCTGGCCCGCATGACGTCAACGTTCAGCAACTTTATTAACAATATTGATAATGTATTTGTAGTCTCAATCAGAAAGTAAAAAGGGATACTACTGTCTAGTCATTCGGCCAGGTAAACCTACTTTTGTAACTCAACAAAGCAGTTCGTGTACATCATTGCACTTGCAAGAGAAAGAGAATAGAATGATTTTAAATTGCTCAGTATATGATAACTGTCTAAACTAATTATCTTGAGTGGTGTCCCTTCATATAGTTGCGAGTGATGTCCCTTCATATAGTTGCGAGTGATGTTCCTTCATATAGTTGCGAGTGATGCCCCTTAAAATGGATGCCAGTCGTAAATAATAAATATACAGATAGTGGAAAAATAGAAGAAACATTTATATGGAGAGGAGGGGGAGGGTCTCCCTGATGTGGTGATTAAGCCTTTCGCTTTGCGATTATGAGGTGACGGGTTCAAATCCAGCGCGCGACGTCTTGTTTGCATAGTGGAATTATCTCTGCCCAAGCGAATGATGGTTGATGGTATTCACACTTGCCGTTAAGCGTAGGGGTGGGAGCTTACGTTCTCGTTTCAATGCCAAAAGTGTCGCCTTGATTACATTAATTCCATCTTTGTTCAAGGTTATCTTGTTGTTTTCTATCCACCGTTTTCTTGGTCTACCTTAGGCCTTAAGTCCTGATACCCTTTTGTTATATGCTCTTACTGGTATTTGGTTTGGGTTCATTCTCATAAGGTGACAGAACCATTTTGCTTGATGTCTTTCAATATGTTCAATACATGATATTACTGAAAGCTACGAAGTTACGTGCTATGAGTGATACTCTCAGCAGCCGGCATGTGACATCGTTGAGAGGGGAGGAATACATATGCGGTAACCCGTGTACAATAAAGTCAATTCTCTACGTTTTTTTAACCTTCAACCTTTAGAACAATGCAGGAAATACCACGAAAAGCTGGAAAAACTATTGAGGATAAAAAGTTATGTTTGTTAATGATGGACACTAAATAAAACGGTAAAGAGAATACAACTGATGCTTTGCCGAAGGTTTTTTTATTTGTGCAAGCTTGAAGTCACTATTGCAATTATTAATTGATTTATGCAGCAGACCTGCCTTCGAAATGAGATCCTACAGAAGAACATTGATAACAGATGGACAGTGAAAATAATTACGAAGGTGAAAGAAACATACAACGTTCAAGAGGGATGGCTCTTAAACAACAGTATAATAAGAAAGCTGAGATTTTATTTGTGGTCATATAATGAGACATAACATCATGGACGAATTAATAATAGAAGGTATGTTTGCTGGTAGCAGCGGTAAGGGCCGACCAGGTCGACGATGGATAAGACACATCTCAGATTGTTTAAATTTGCCCTTGACTATCCCATCTCCCTCAAAAAGTATCTTCTTCTTCTGCGTTCAGCATCTGTGGTCATGCTATACCGTCAGGCCTGTGGTCAAGACGAAGTCCACTGTCTTCTACAGGTCAGAGCGGCTGTCCCATAGATTTTGCCTCAAGTCTGTATTCTCTGGCCAGGTCTGCTGTCTCTGCTCTTTTTATGTTGAGCAGTCCTGAAGTATGTGTTCCGGGGTCTGCGTTCCGGATCCACATGGACATCCATCTATGTATGAGATCCTCAGTCGGTAAAGGTGACCTCAAAAAGCACTATTATACAGACACGATGGATACAAAGCGAGTGGCAGATCTTGCAAACGATGGATTACAGAAATATAAGAGACAACAAAATACAAACATTTATGAAGAACAAAATAAAGCCATCTCCATAGAACTCATTTATCACGGACGTTTCAAGGCATAAATGGGTATAAAGTGAACAAATAGAGGAAGACAACTCACCCAGAACCGTGAGTTCAGTTGATCCATACGGAAGGCTACGTACTGTATACAATATGTAACCTGATAAATATAGATATACAGAAGAAGAAAAAAAATATATATATATAATGATAAATATAGATATAAAGATACATATAGATATATTGATAAATAGAGATATATAGATACAAATTGATATATAGATAAATATATAAAAAATATAGATATATATATAATATAGATATATAAATATTAATAGATAAAAATAGAAAAGTATAGAAATATAGATAAATATAGTTATATTAATCGATCAATGAACCCGTAACCCTTCAGGGTCGTAGGGGTACCACATTGGATGCTTCAGCACACAGAGTCCTAAAGCGAATTATATCCTCAGCGATGCGGATGAGTGTGGAAATATCTTGTCCTGTACATATATATATATATATATATATATATATATATATATATATATATATATGTGGGTGGGTGGGTGAGTGGCTGGGTGGGATTATGTAGGTAGGTGGGTGGGTGGGTTGGTGGGTAGGTAGGTTGGTAGATAGGTAGATAGATAGACAGACAGACAGGCAGACAGACAGATTAGATAGATTAGATATATTAGATAGATAGATTAGATTAGATAGATTAGATTAGATAGATTAGATGGTACAGATATATAGATATATAGATAAATATAGATGTATAGATACATACCAAAAAATATAGAAATATAGATAATATATAAAATTATATAAATATAGATAAATATAGATATATAGATAAATAAAGATCAATAGATAAATATAGTTAAATAGATAAATATATAGATAAATATAGATTTATAGATACATATAGATATATAAAAAATATAGATAAATATAGATCATACTAGAACACTCGCGACAAATGTATGAGGCTATAAAACACTTGAAATATCCCTTTAATGTTCACTAGTTTCAATGAAAAGGAATTGGAGTATACTTTTTTAGAATGAAACTTGAACCAAACTTGTCATTACAAATGTCTCTATAGTCGATGTTTGTTCAAGACAATTTAACTATCAAACATTTGCTCAGACTGGGAACATGACAGCTCAAAAGACAGGACTGAAAGTTCAGACAAGGAGATGCGGCAAACATTAAACTTCTTTGAGAGATTCAAACGCGTAGACTTCACGGTGTCCCAGCGTCGGTGTCAGATAAAGGGGTAATACACCCAGAGGCCATTGTTGGTAGTTCTTTTGTTGTTCGTCTCATCAACATTAAGTGCAGTCTCCGCAACGAAGGTTGGCCGCAACGGGTCTCCAACATCTCCTGTCTCTTGTCGTGGTGGTGCATTTTGCTAGACTGTAAACTGTCCATCGTGTGATATTACTCTCCCACGTGTATCTCTGCCTACCTCTTACTCGCTTCCCATTGACTTTACCCTCAAATATGGTCTTCAATAAGGTGTCATGTCTTTTAATGTGTCCAAAATATTTTATTTACCTGATCTTTATTTCTCTTAGTAGTTCTTTCTTCATATTAAGTGTCTTTAGCACCTCTTTATTTGTTTTCTTCTTTTCCTTGATGTTCTCCCTATTCTTCTATATAGTAAGTAAAGTAACCCATAGCATTTATTAATGCCGTAGGGGTGCGAGATGTTAGCGATCTCACATTTCAGAGGCTCTGCAAATGAGGGCGGTAGCCATCTCCTCTCCCTCGCAGTCTTTACTTCTACTATATACCCACATCTCAAAGGGATAAATTCTGTCTTCTAATTGTTTATTTAGTGTCCATGTTTCTGAGCCATACATTAATATAGAGTAGATATAGCATTTTATAATTCTCATTTTTAACTTGTTTATAATTTGTTTAGATATTAATATTTTCCTCATGTCAGAGAAGGTACTTTTAGCCATTCCTATTCTCCTTTTAACTTTATTTTTTCACATCTGCCATTCGCTGTTGTTCGTCTACAACGTCTAACACATGATGATGATAATACTGAACATTTGTTGACTCCAGCTTTGTGAAATTCATTTAGAGATATGACTTGTCTATGAGTTCGTAAGTTGGTGATAGGCCTAAGTCATATGATTGATAGTATTACGTGAACCACAATTTCCATTATTTGTGTTGGTCATAACTCTGGATATAACCAAATTGTACTGATGTCCGATGTAAACAAAGGGCGCTTCACACAATGAAAGGGGACATTTTTGTATCTAAAACACTATAGTGATCTTTTCAACGAGGTCGACGTGATAGGATTACCTGAACTACGACTTCTGTTATGTGTCACTCATAAGCTCTGATACATCCAAAATGGGCCTACGTCTACGGTGCAAAATGGAAGAGCTTCACCGTAATCCTGCACACTTTTATTTCTAGAAATACAAAATTATAGAACATGTCATTTTTGTGTCTTCTTCTTCTTCGTCTGTCGTTCACTTGAGACATGTCTTCTTCTTCTTCTTCGTTCATTCTCAAACTCCTGCAGATTAGCAGGATGTAGTCCGGAGAACGGAATGCGTTGTGTCATGGTTTACAGCATTGCTGTGATATCTGTGCCTTTCGGCCTGACACATCCGACTTCAGCATGGCTTTGGGTCACTGACCCTATATAGGATGGGACAGCCAACTCCATTCCATAAACTCCTTAGTCGCCTTTTACGACATGCGTGGAAGGTAAACAGTGTTGCTATTCTTTGCTCCCCTTTCGGGCCCCGGCAACACACGGGCGGAGACATGTCAATATCTGTAACTAAATCTGCAAAATTCAGAACTGTAAAACTTACTATATTTTGTAGTTTGCCCATATAGTTTGCCCATACAGCTTTGATTCCAGTTTTGTTTCATATGGCTAATGTCTGCCTCAGCGTTTCATACTCAGAACACTCTTGAAGTATATGCTAGGCACTCTGTGCTGCCTGTCCACATTGTATACTTCCGTGTACGTTACTGGTAAGTTCTAGTTCAGGGACTGTTCCAGGTCTGTTCAACCTAATGCTGCCTTTCTGATACTTGTTTTTTTGCGAGGGAGAGGAGATGGCTACTTCCCTCATTCGCAGAGCCTCTGAAATGTGAGATCACTAACATCTCACACCCCTGCGGCATTAATAAATGCTATGGGTTACTTTACTTACTTTTTTACTGGTTTTTTTTAAATATGAACTTCGCCTCTGTGTGCGTAGGCACATGCATTTTAACCTAAGACAGGACTTCATTTTTGTTATATTAGAGTATTACTGCCTTTCATCTGTGTAACACATGACATCTTGTTAAAGACCTTACTTCAAGGTAAAGTCGATAATAGGCAAGAAAGAGATAGGCAGAGATGCAAGTCGGAAAGTAACGTCGTTAGATGGACGGGTTACAGTCAAACATAGT
This sequence comes from Meghimatium bilineatum, assembly GCA_034231615.1. Lineage (NCBI taxonomy): Eukaryota > Metazoa > Mollusca > Gastropoda > Stylommatophora > Philomycidae > Meghimatium > Meghimatium bilineatum. Next base: position 53,881,419 of record CM067300.1, on the reverse strand, counting down.
GAATCAACAAGACAAGAGACAGGGGATATTGGAGGTCTGTTACTGGCAACATTCGTTGGCGAGACGCACTTAATGATGGTGATCTATGTGGTCCCTCTTATAGGCAACGCGTGAAATCATTGCGGAATAACATCATTGTGTCAGGCGTTGTTTGGCGAGTTTTTTTCTGTACTTATGTCTGTTTTATTGTCCTGTTTGGAAAATAGTAAACATATAACACAAATAAAACTGCAAACATTATATAAGAATCAATACTGTTATCGCACAAAAAATGATAGATTGATATGCTGGATAGATTCCATAAATTAAACCAAATTCCCTCATAAGGTGGATGTGTCGGGCCATTGGCGCAAATAAAACGGCGACACAACGCATTTCCATTCTCTGAACTACATCCTGCTGGAAATCTAGAAGGGCCATGGTCCTGCTACATAGAAGATCCAGCGGGAGTTTGAGAATGAATGCTGAAGAAGAAGACCAACGTGAAATTTCTAGAATGTACCAGAGATACAAGACATACAAGAAATGTCCGGCTCTGTGGCGTAGTGGTACATAGCGCGTCTGTGATGGACAAGGTACCGAGTGCAAACCCCACCCCACAGGCAATTGAGCATTCGAACCGATAAGAAAGCAATAACAAACTACTGAACGTATTTATATTTCCTAGAAAATCACTACAGCCAAAAAAATGATGTGTTGATGGCTACGTCCTGAATGAGACACGATATCAAACCAGAGAAAACACCAATTGATGTCCTGGGGGTTTCCACTAGACCTACCTAGTACTAAAGTAAAACATCGAATAGTCCTGGTGAAACAGCTATTAAAGTTACCAATAATGACTATCACCCTTTATACCAACCTCTCGATTACACAAAAGAAAGGCGCATATGTTATGTTATGTTCCTCCAGGGCCATAGGCGGCGCGAACGATAGCCATAGGCAGAAACCATAGCCTTCCATTTCTGTCTTTGTGTTGCCAGGTCTTTTAATTGTTGCGTGTTGTTTAGGTTCATTGACATGCCTTCTCTATTAATGGTTCTTCGTAGAGTTTCTCTAGGTCTCCCTCTTCTTCTTACTCCAGGTGGCACCCAATATAGTGACTGCTGGGGAATTCTTAGGCTGTTCATTCTGAGAACATGGCCGATGTAAGTCCACCGCCTTTGTCTAATGAAGGAAGATATATAGGTTTGTTTGCTTTCCTATCTTATAGCAGTGTTAGATTTAAAGTCACTCCACTTAACGTTCAGAATGGTACGTAGGCATTTGTTTTCAAGGAGTCGAGTCTTTTATCTGTGGTTTTTGTGGCTTTCCAACTTTCGCACCCATATGATAGAATAGGGATGATGTTGGAGTTAAACAACTTGAGTTTTGTGGTAATTCTTAATGTGTTTGACGTCCAGATGTTGCGTAGTTTATTGAAAGCACCCGCTGCAAGGGCAATACGGTGTAAAATTTCTTTTGATGAGTCTCCATCCAATGCTAGATCGGTGCCTAAATATGTAAAATTGTTGACTTTTAATAATGGAACATTTTGAATTTCTATGTTGTCGTTGGATGTCGTAAAATCTAGTATATGAGTTTTTGATGTGTTGATGTTCAACCCTATCTGATTTGAGTAGTGTTGGAGATTGTCACGCTTAGATTGAGCATCTGTGTGGTTTGCGCTCAAAAATGCGCATAACACGAGTAAAGTCTTGAAAGCAGAAGATACCGTAATCAGTCTGCAAGCTGGTAGTGGTATAAGGAAGCTGTGAATGGATGGAAGTTAAACAAAGAGAGAAGGTCGTTGACGAATGTTGTAACACAGATAGGAAAAGAGTTCCGCGATTTGGGCTGCAAATTAGACAGGGGGGAATGATACAATAACTCATAGAACAGTACTCAAAGTCACAAGATATAATTATTTACACAGATGGTTCAGTAGCAAAAAAAAAAAAAAACAAATGCGGGCGGAGTTTCATCGCCTACCAACATGGAGGAGAGGATAGTGAAAACGTCCGTTGCCTATTTCACCACAACATCGAACATCATAATGGAGATAGGGGTAGTAGAAGCGGTTTTCAATTGAGATAGGGCAGTAACAGCGGTTCTCAAGGGAGATAGGGGCGGTAACAGTGACTCTCAATGGAGATTGGGCAGTAACAGCAACTCTCAATGGAGATAGCGGCAGTAACAGCGGTTCTCAATTGGCTTACAACTTAACCACCAACACCTACAGTTATTCTATCAGACTTCCATAGTATGTTGCCCAAGATAGGAAAATGTACGACAAGAAAAGATTAGAGCACTCTTTTGAACAACGCCCAGTTCATCACATGGATCTACTGGCCTTGTCATGGGCAACGAAAGAGCTGACACATCGCCGGGTAAAGCTACAGTGGACAAGAACGTGATGAGTCAAGATTGGGCTGAATTAATTCGATTTGTCATGATACACTACAAAAATTTGAAGAATATACTAAGAAAAGTCAAAGAACATGCTCAGTGAATGATAGAAATAGCGGTGACTGGAGTAAAGGGCATAGAGGGTGCTACCTGACTGGAAATACCAGAGGAACCTACAATCAACAGATGGTTGAGACACTGAGATTATACCAGTAGATGACTGGAGTAAAGGGCATAGAGAGTGCTACCTGACTGGAAATACCAGAGGAACCTACAATCAACAGATGGTTGAGACACTGAGATTATACCAGTAGATGACTGGAGTAAAGGGCATAGAGAGTGCTACCTGACTGGAAATACCAGAGGAACCTACAATCAACAGATGGTTGAGACACTGAGATTATACCAGTAGATGACTGGAGTAAAGGGCATAGAGAGTGCTACCTGACTGGAAATACCAGAGGAACCTACAACCAACAGATGGTTGAGACACTGAGATTATACCAGTAGATGACTGGAGTAAAGGGCATAGACAGTGCTACCTGACTGGAAATACCAGAGGAACCTACAACCAACAGATGGTTGAGACACTGAGATTATACCAGTAGATGACTGGAGTAAAGGGCATAGACAGTGCTACCTGACTGGAAATACCAGAGGAACCTACAACCAACAGATGGTTGAGACACTGAGATTATACCAGTAGATGACTGGAGTAAAGGGCATAGACAGTGAGTCCTGACTGGAAATACCAGAGGAACCTACAATCAACAGATGGTTGAGACACTGAGATTATACCAGTAGATGACTGGAGTAAAGGGCATAGAGGGTGCTACCTGACTGGAAATACCAGAGGAACCTACAACCAACAGATGGTTGAGACACTGAGATTATACCAGTAGATGACTGGAGTAAAGGGCATAGAGAGTGCTACCTGACTGGAAATACCAGAGGAACCTACAAGCAACAGATGGTTGAGATACTGAGATTATACCAGTAGATGACTGGAGTAAAGGGCATAGACAGTGCTACCTGACTGGAAATACGAGAGGAACCTACAACCAACAGATGGTTGAGACACTGAGATTATACCAGTAGATGACTGGAGTAAAGGGCATAGACAGTGAGTCCTGACTGGAAATACCAGAGGAACCTACAATCAACAGATGGTTGAGACACTGAGATTATACCAGTAGATGACTGGAGTAAAGGGCATAGAGAGTGCTACCTGACTGGAAATACCAGAGGAACCTACAAGCAACAGATGGTTGAGACACTGAGATTATACCAGTAGATGACTGGAGTAAAGGGCATAGAGAGTGCTACCTGACTGGACATACCAGAGGAACCTACAAGCAACAGATGGTTGAGATACTGAGATTATACCAGTAGATGACTGGAGTAAAGGGCATAGACAGTGCTACCTGACTGGAAATACCAGAGGAACCTACAACCAACAGATGGTTGAGACACTGAGATTATACCAGTAGATGACTGGAGTAAAGGGCATAGACAGTGAGTCCTGACTGGAAATACCAGAGGAACCTACAAGCAACAGATGGTTGAGACACTGAGATTATACCAGTAGATGACTGGAGTAAAGGGCATAGAGAGTGCTACCTGACTGGAAATACCAGAGGAACCTACAAGCAACAGATGGTTGAGACACTGAGATTATACCAGTAGATGACTGGAGTAAAGGGCATAGAGAGTGCTACCTGACTGGAAATACCAGAGGAACCTACAAGCAACAGATGGTTGAGATACTGAGATTATACCAGTAGATGACTGGAGTAAAGGGCATAGAGGGTGCTACCTGACTGGAAATACCAGAGGAACCTACAACCAACAGATGGTTGAGACACTGAGATTATACCAGTAGATGACTGGAGTAAAGGGCATAGACAGTGCTACCTGACTGGAAATACCAGAGGAACCTACAACCAACAGATGGTTGAGACACTGAGATTATACCAGTAGATGACTGGAGTAAAGGGCATAGACAGTGAGTCCTGACTGGAAGTACCAGAGGAACCTACAATCAACAGATGGTTGAGACACTGAGATTATACCAGTAGATGACTGGAGTAAAGGGCATAGAGGGTGCTACCTGACTGGAAATACCAGAGGAACCTACAACCAACAGATGGTTGAGACACTGAGATTATACCAGTAGATGACTGGAGTAAAGGGCATAGAGGGTGCTACCTGACTGGAAATACCAGAGGAACCTACAACCAACAGATGGTTGAGATACTGAGATTATACCAGTAGATGACTGGAGTAATGGGCATAGACAGTGCGTCCTGACTGGAAATACCAGAGGAACCTACAATCAACAGATGGTTGAGATACTGAGATTATACCAGTAGATGACTGGAGTAAAGGGCATAGAGAGTGCTACCTGACTGGAAATACCAGAGGAACCTACAATCAACAGATGGTTGAGATACTGAGATTATACCAGTAGATGACTGGAGTAAAGGGCATAGAGAGTGCTACCTGACTGGAAATACCAGAGGAACCTACAACCAACAGATGGTTGAGACACTGAGATTATACCAGTAGATGACTGGAGTAAAGGGCATAGAGAGTGCTACCTGACTGGAAATACCAGAGGAACATACAATCAACAGATGGTTGAGATACTGAGATTATACCAGTAGATGACTGGAGTAAAGGGCATAGAGAGTGCTACCTGACTGGAAATACCAGAGGAACCTACAATCAACAGATGGTTGAGATACTGAGATTATACCAGTAGATGACTGGAGTAAAGTGCATAGAGAGTGCTACCTGACTGGAAATACCAGAGGAACCTACAACCAACAGATGGTTGAGACACTGAGATTATACCAGTAGATGACTGGAGTAAAGGGCATAGAGAGTGCTACCTGACTGGAAATACCAGAGGAACATACAATCAACAGATGGTTGAGATACTGAGATTATACCAGTAGATGACTGACGTAATGGCAAGCAGAGATTTTGTAGGAAATGACCCATTGTGCAGTGACTCTGGTTCCTGATCAAGAGTTACACAAAAGTTGATGAAATGGCTATGCTACACAACCTCTGCGATTAGTTAGTATATATTCAGTTTGTATACTGGACATGTATAGAGTGGTTTGATGTAGGTCGCTGTAGATTCCCCACATTGTTTTGCAGAGACCCCCATGTGGGCTAGAATGTTGTTCTGTGAACAGTGAAGCTGAAGTAGTCCTGTAGTACGGGTTCTTGTATCCGTATTGTTGCTCTTCAGATGCAAACCGCAGAGTTGGTTATGCCTATTCGGTGTAAGTGTGCTCTTAGTCTGTAATGTACCGTTCTCAGTCGAAATATCGTGCCTAGTTTGTTATTCACTACTGTTCAATCTGTTTATTTAATCTTATTCCTGTTTGCTGTTGACGTTTAGTTCTCTTCATTGAAATATCATAGATTGACTTAGCAAGACTTACTTAATATTTTAGCAAGACTACTTAATATTTTAGCAAGACTTGCCTGATGTCTTAGCAACACTTGCTTGAAACTTTGGTGCGCTTGGTACTGAGAGAGATTGCCTCCCGTTTTTGGCAATTTATCTGTTATTTCGTTGCCATAAATGCCACAGTGAACTGGTATCCAGTGATGCCATAGTGAACTCGTATGCAGGAAAGCCACAGTGAGCGTGTATCCAGGAAAACCACAGTGAGCTTGTGTCCAGGGATGCCAAAGTGAGCTGATGTCCATTGCAGTACTAGTTTAGTTTCCATGAATAAAAAAGTAGTATCAAATATTATATTTTATATTTTCTTTTCTAAAATAAGAGGAAGATGTGTTTGAACGCTGTAGCACCCCTTCCAAATTACCTTCTGTATCTGTTCCCCCACCACATGACGATGACCATTTATTACATTCACTATATGAAATTCGGTTAGAATTATATCCTTATGAGTTCGTAGATGGCTCCATATTCTTGCCCCAATTATCCTTGGACAATTCAGGCATGGGATGAACATTTTAGATGATTTTTGGTCTATCCGTGACTTTCTTGTGAAAATGATTGTGCTGGCGATTTCAGAGTTATGTATGTGTGTTGTTCGTCCCTCACAGATGATGATAACCACTTGTTACATCCACTTTTGAAAATTCAATTTTAGTTATGTCCTTGATTATGAGTTCGTAGATGGCTAATGAGCCCTATTCGAGCTGTAAATGTCCTTGGACAGTTCGGACATGGAATGAAAACTATAGACGGATCTTTGACTTTCTAGCTGCTCTCCGCTGTTGAGCTGCTGCATTTCTCCTCTTTTTACAAGATGATGCGCTCTTATTTATTTTAGAACGCCATGTAGATCTATTTTGTGCAAGTTCTTCCCATGTATCGTGGTTTATTTCAAAGGCTTTTAGTGAGTCCTTTAACGAGTCCTTGTAGCGCTTCTTTTGGCCACCTTAGATCGTGTGCCCTTCTCCAGCTCACCATAGAGAAGTATCTTTGGCAGACGATGGTCTGGCATACACACCAAACAACACACATACATAACTCTATATACAGGAGCTTATAGTGGAAACATTACACCGCTCACAAAGAAAACATCTAAAGCAAATACTATCATAACTGTAATACTTTACACGCTTGTAGAATTATGTGCTATTTATGCTACTATTATGTGCTACTTTTACCTTAATGTGTTTATGTAGAGTTTAGCATCCGTTCTCAAACTTCTGCAGAACTTTAGCAGAACAATGGTCTTCCTATATTTTCATCAGAATGTAGTCCAGCGAACAGGCATTCGTTGTGTTATTTTTGCGCCATTAGCCCGGTACATCCAATATCGGCGATGTTATATGTATCAATTTGAGGTTCATCCGTTAGTTTGTTTTGTAGAGTTAATCTTACTAACTTTATAGTTGTTTCGAGTTAAGCTTAGTTAATTGTTAGTTGTCTAAAGTTGATCTTACGTGCTACTCGTTAGCTGTTTGCAGTTAATCTTTCTTTTTGTTAGGTGCAGTTAATCTTACTTGTTAGTTCTCTAGAGTTAATCTTACTTCTTAATTGCAGAGATAAAATCTTATTTTCTTGTTAGATGTCTAAAAACTCATCTTATTTATTATTTGATTATATAGAATTCCTCTTATTTATTTTTTGGTTATGTAGAATTCATCTTATTTGCTTTTAGGATGTGCATATCTCATCTTATTTGCTTGTTAGTTGTGTAGATGCGTATGCGGTTGTGTCTGTGGGTCTCACCAGTGGCCCACTAGACAAACCACCCATGCAACAGAAAACCTTAGTAGATGACAAGGCCTTTATATTGAGGTTATCTTCTTATAGAAGCTTCATGGCAAGTCATCTATACAATCCCGTAGTCGTAACCTTCGATAACAGTTACCATGTTGTTCTGACAGGTCGACGTTGTGCTTGAACTAGTTACGGGCACAGCGTGGGTGTGTGGAACAACAAAGAAAACTGTCACAATTGCCAGAGTTGTGCCATGATGTCGACGTCTGTTTGGCGTCATTAGACTCGAAACACCATCGAGTCGAATGGCTGCTGGAACAGAAGGCGGAGCACTTATTGGAATTCTCCAAGTGCTGTAAGGCCAGTTTCTAATCAAGAATCAAGAAGAAGTAGTTGTGTAGAGTTTATCATATTTACTGGTTAGTTGTACAGAGTTACCAATGTAATCCTATTTATAAATGACCTAACTATTACTTCCTGTTTCTCTCACCAAGGTAACGCGCTTGCGTTTGTCATTTACTACCGGAAGAGAGAGAAGGGAACTTCCACCATCTTCATTTTGAGTCTAGCAGTAACGGATTTCATGACATGCCTGATCAACCTCCCATTTACAATTATATCATTCTTGATAGAATACAGATTAGAATATGATATTTTGTGCAAGGTGAGTTGCCATTTGATAACAATTAAACCTAACATTGAAATTAACGTTTTTTATTTCCACTTAATAACAATTAAACCTAACATTGAAATTAACGTTTTTTATTTCCACTTAATAACAATTAAACCTAACATTGAAATTAACGTTCTTTGTTTCCATTTGATAACAATTAAACCTAACATTGAAATTAACGTTTTTTATTTCTATTTCATAACAATTAAACCTAACATAAAATTAACGTTTTTTATTTCCACTTAATAACAATTAAACCTAACATTGAAATTAACGTATTTATTTCCATTTTATAACAATTAAACCTAACATTGAAATTAACGTTTTTTATTTCCATTTTATTACAATTAAACCTAACATTGAAATTAACGTTTTTTATTTCCATTTCATAACAATTAAACCTAACATTGAAATTAACGTTTTTTATTTCCACTTAATAACAATTAAACCTAACATTGAAATTAACGTTTTTTATTATCATTTGATAACAATTAAACCTAACATTGAAATTAACGTTTTTTATTTCCACTTAATGACAATTAAACCTAACATTGAAATTAACGTTTTTTATTTCCACTTAATAACAATTAAACATAACATTGAAATTAACGTTCTTTATTTCCATTTTATAACAATTAAACCTAACATTGAAATTAACGTTCTTGATTTTTATTTCATAATCAGCAAAATCGTAGAAGAATATATGCTATCTATTTCATCTGTTGTCTTTTCTTCTGTTGGAATGAATTGGATTTACTCAAGAATTGAATGATGATAGGTTTTCGGGCTATGGCACGTTAGGCTCTGTCTTCTTTCCATGCATATCGTAAGGCGGAGAGAGAGAGAGGGAGAGCGGGAGAGAGAGGTAGGGAGAGAGGGACATAGAGAGAGGGACAACAGAATATTTGGAGATGGGGTGATAACCAATGAAAAAGTCTTTGTCCCTGCTTATCTTTCCTTGAATTCTTACTTTGGTCTTCTGTAAAAATGCCCACTAATGGAGGACGGAAAGATGTTGGCCATCAAAACCTGTGTTGTTTTGTGACAGAGTCGTAAGTAGCATAGAATGCTAGATGTGAAGATTTCACTGCAGATTGGTCCATAGATCTGAAGTAAGAATGATGAATAAGTTAGATCTGAAGGATGAATGATGAATAAGTTAGATCTGAAGGAGGAATGATTAATAAGTTGTGGAAGTGAGTGTATCGGATGGAAGTGAGTGGATCGGATGAAAGTGAGTGGATCGGATGGAAGTGAGTGGATCGGATGAAAGTGAGTGGATCGGATGAAAGTGAGTGGATCGGATGAAAGTGAGTGGATCGGATGAAAGTGAGTGGATCGGATGAAAGTGAGTGGATCGGATGGAAGTGAGTGGATCGGATGGAAGTGAGTGGATCGGATGAAAGTGAGTGATGGAAGTGAGTACCTCCTTACCAGACTCACGGATGCAGCTTATTTATTTGTGTCGACTTATGAACATACGTATAACACAGCTTGCAGAATGCATTACATTTGATATACAATTAACATGAATCTCTTTTTGCGTTTCTATATCTCAATGTTTATCACTAAATTATCACACATTTTCCACATCACTAAATATGAGCAACTCAGTTTTTAAAAATTCATGTGTTAATTAATTACTTCTCTTTAATTAATTATCCCTCATTAATTAATTACTCCTCGTTAATGAATTATTTTATTTATTTGTCCCTGTGTCGATAAAACATCGGGGATTTTATGAGATCGTAAAGACCCTGGGAAAAAATTGCCACGCTCCTGAACATGGAAATTCATCATCAACACTTTTCTGAATCCAAACACGTAAAATCTGAAACTACCAAAAAATTGAGGAAATATCCAGGTTTTTGTCATTTTCAGTTTTAAAAAGTAATGTAATTATGTTTTTTTCTCGAATTTTGAGGCAGCAAATGTCTTGATGTGTCTTGTCACTAATTGGGTGCACTTCAACCTGTAGCATTAATCAATGATTTAACAGTCGAATCTGAAACTATTTGCCTTGTCTTGTTCTATCAATGTGTGTCGCTAGGCGTTATGGTGAGTCTTCTTTCTTTAGCTAACTGTGATGCCGCAGTCATACTACATCCTTGGTATTCTCGTATTTCTCTGATGTCATCTATCCATCTTCGTCTGGATCTTCTCCTGTTTCTCTTTTCAGATGATCATTTATTGAAGGCTATCGATGGGATGTGATCTGGTTCCATTCTGATTAGATGACCGAACCATTTCATCTTTTGTGTGTCTATGTACTCTTTGCACGATATTGTTTTCCTCAGATTTATTATAGTGTCATTGTTGATTCTATCTCTTTTTATTACTCCCAGTTCTGTTATCATGTACTTTTTCATTTCGCTTGCGGCGAGTGTTCGTTCTAATTACTTTGACATTATAATTTCCAGATTTAGACAGTTATAAGATGTCCATAAATTACGTCAACATTTTGTTGTTCCACTTTTTGACCATTTCTTATGCCCCCACCCAGTTGCCAGGCTGTCAAGAAATCTTAAGGCTCATGTAAAACATAAAAACCAAGAATAAAACTTCATATGTTTCAAAGTTTTAAAAAGTGATTCATATTTATACATAAGACTCAAAATATATATATGATAGCAAAATTTCCACATCACATAATACTTAAGTTGAATACAGGTAAATAGTAAAATAAGTAAACACCAAAAAATATTATCAAGAAAAATAAGAAATTACCAAGGTAAGCAACACCCCGCAAATAAAACGTAAATTTTACTATATGTAGTGCTAGCAGTGCTTTCAGTTGTTGCACAATATTACAGATTTAAGATAAATATATTTTACATGCAGATTCAACATATTAACATATTGTTGTAACAATTCTATGAAAATGTTATATTTCCTGCTCTATCTGCTTGACGTTTAGAATATATCTAAAATTCTAATATATATATATATTTACTGTTGTAAAAAAAAATCAATCCGTGAACGTCTTATGTGTACTGAGTGGTAGAAATAAGTTTGATATTTTTTTATTTTTTGGGGGGAACTTTTATTAACGTTTAATCAGTTTCAATCGAATTTACGATGCATTCGTAGGTTTACTATTGTCTCAACTTGAGGTTCAGCTATTATATTTTTTTGTGGTATTTTATTGTATGAAATGAAAAGTTTCAAACCTGTCTCAAAAACTGTCGCTGAAATGTCAAGGTCACGCGATCATAACTAAATACCGTAACGGTTATATGCCTACTATTCTGCTATTGTTTTGGTAATTGATTCTATAAATTGGTAAATTTCACATGTGTTTTCATTTCACGCCTTTCTCTTTCGTCACGATTACGCATCATTTATATATATATAATTTACCCCCTCCAATATACGGTCTACTTACTATCATCTGCAGGGTATTGGACATTTGGGCCAGATATAAACTTTGTCCGGAGTTCGATCCCCAGTTCGACATGGCATATATTATTATTGTTTTATTTTAAAAATCTTAAGCACAGAACACAATGTCTCATTTGAATAATAACTCGCGGCTATGCTTTCTGCTTTTGTTATTTTAAATTTTATTTTTAATTTTGTTATTTTTAATTTTGTTATTTTTAATTTTGTTATTTTAAATTTTATTTTAAAGATATTCCTCGAAAACAGAGCGTAGACATATGCCATGTCGTAGTGCTAGCGTGTAGAAGCTGTACATTTAAAAAGCATCGCTAATTTATAAGAAAAATATGCGTATCTATTCTATTTTTTGTTGTATTCTCGCCCGGGAAAAACCAGTTATCAAACACAGTTGTCAGACAAGAATCAAAACAAGAATATGTATCCACCTATATTAGAAAGCGTCGATGGAATTACATCGGACACGCGCTACGAATGGATACTGAAAGACTTCCCTGTCAAGCTTTGATGTGGTCACCAAAAGGCAAGAGAAAACGAGGAAGACCAAAAGAAATTTTACGTAGAACTATTACAAGGGAACGTTTCACCATCGGTATCAGAAATAATGAAGATCTAAAGCAAATTGCAATGAAACGAGAGACATGGAAATCTATGGCATCGGTCTTTGGCCCTAGAGGAATTTTTCTTTCTTTTATTTCACATTTCCTTTATACAATATTAGTGCCTGTAATGTTGCATATTTCATGAGTGTCGGTAATGTTGCATATTTCATGAGTATCGGTAATGTTGCATATTTCATGAGTGCCTGTAATGTTGCATATTTCATGAGTGCCGGTAATGTTGCATATTTCATGAGTGCCGGTAATGTTGCATATTTCATGAGTGCCGGTAATGTTGCATATTTCATGAGTGTCAGTAATGTTGCATATTTCATGAGTGCCGGTAATGTTGCATATTTCATGAGGGTCGGTAATGTTGCATATTTCATGAGTGTCGGTAATGTTGCATATTTCATGAGTGTCGGTATAGTTGCATATTTCATGAGTGCCTGTAATGTTGCATATTTCTTGAGTGTCGGAAATGTTGCATATTTCATGAGTGTCGGTAATGTTGCATATTTCATGAGTGTCGGTAATGTTGCATATTTCATGAGTGTCGGTAATGTTGCATATTTCATGAGTGTCGGTAATGTTGCATATTTCATGAGTATCGGTAATGTTGCATATTTCATGAGTGTCGGTAATGTTGCATATTTCATGAGTGTCGGTAATGTTGCATATTTCATGAGTATCGGTAATGTTGCATATTTCACGAATGGAACTGTTAAAATGTTGAGAGAAAAAAATACCTACACATTTACCCGATTACACCGCGACCGTCGTTGTATAGGAGACCTCTTCGCTAAAACCTAAACATGAACTTGTCTCCGATTTGCGTGCGATCTATTTGTTGACCTTGGCTATTTTTGACATGCGACTCCAAGTACGTAAATAGCGACAAATTAATGGTCCAATAGTAATCAAAAACGTAATGAATTGGGTCAAAATTAATTGAACTACAGGTAGCTACGATTTACTATCCAGATCCACGGATTACACAGACTGACATTATTTTAACGAGATGTAAATATACTATTTAAATGTCTTTTATTAATTTTTATTGCGCAGGTAAGGCATGTTGAAAATATATTGTTAATTTTTTTTTACTTTTATGAAGATTAATTTAAAGAAATGTTCATTATTAGTTCGCACACAAAAAATGTCCTGAAATTACTATCGAGGAGCAGGTCTGGTGAGGTACAAAGTGAGTCTGTGAAGGCAAAGTTATAGAGTTCAGATCCCTCCGTAAGCTATTGTGCATCCGGACAGCTCAAAAAGTAATGAAACACTACTAAATGTATTTATAATGCCTAAAAAAATCATCACAGACTAAAACAAACTTTCTGGTTGATGGTGACAGCGTGCACCTCGCTGAGAGGTACGGATCACATTGGGAGTAACCTAAATACAAAACACTCAATCCTCTACATTTTGAGCCCTGTTTTAGGGTTATTATTACATTGCTCTGTAATAAGATTATGTCTGGTTCTGTGGCGGTGTGGTACAGAGCGCGTCTGTGAAGGCCAAGGTACCGAGTTCGGTCCTCGCCAAAGGCAATATAAGTACTGAGCGTATTTATTTTGCCTACAAAATCCCTACATCCAATGAATTATGGTTTGATGGCTAAGACCCGAATAGGATACGCTACCATTTATTACATTTCAGTTAAACAGTCGTAGTTTGACATATTTACTAGGGCAGGTTTAGAGACAGGCAGGTTTAGAGAACATAATCACAACAGGCAAGATTGAAGGTACCAGAGACAGAGGGCGACAACGTGAGAAAATATTAGACAGTTTGACAACCTGGCACGGCAAGGAAACAACAACTACTTTGATACATAATACTGTGGACAGAGAGCTGTGGAGAGCCATGACCGCCTACGCCACCCGGCATGGCACCTGATGATGATGATGACTAGGGCTGCGTAAATTAACGATTAAATTAACGAAATTAACGATAATCGATTAATCGTTAACACTTTTAATCCATTAAAATTAATTTGATCGATTAAATTTAAGAAAACATTTTTAATATTTTGTTTCAGTTTCTTAATAAATTTTATTTTTATGTTACTTATTTTTCCAGCGTATTATTATTATTTATTTAGACGTGCAGACGTAAACAAAAATGGCAACTGCAGACAAATCTGGTTTGTCTGCGTGACTGGCTAAAGTGAACTTAATATAAACTGACTGACAGTCAGTATACTGTATAAGTTTTATAATTAAACTAACTCTCTACTTTTTTTTTAATTTTTAGAAAAATCATTTACGTCAGTGCTACAGTTTGAATGTACAACATTTTTGTGTGAACTGTGAAGTTAAGTCATGGATTGTTGCAACATTTTTGTGTGAACTGTGAAGTTAAGTCATGGATTGTTGCAACATTTTTGTGTGAACTGTGAAGTTGAGTCATGGATTGTTGCAACATTTTTGTGTGAACTGTGAAGTTGAGTCATGGATTGTTGCAACATTTTTGTGTGAACTGTGAAGTTAAGTCATGGATTGTTGCAACATTTTTGTGTGAACTGTGAAGTTAAGTCATGGATTGTTGCAACATTTTTGTGTGAACTGTGAAGTTGAGTCATGGATTGTTGCAACATTTTTGTGTGAACTGTGAAGTTGAGTCATGGATTGTTGCAACATTTTTGTGTGAACTGTGAAGTTAAGTCATGGATTGTTGCAACATTTTTGTGTGAACTGTGAAGTTAAGTCATTGATTGTTGCAACATTTTTGTGTGAACTGTGAAGTTAAGTCATGGATTGTTGCAGATCAGATACAGATACTTGGATCTATGTATGCGTTATAATTAATCGAAATTAATCGATTAATCGATTACAACTGCAAATTCTAATGAAACAAATGAATTGCTTTTTGCAGATGACCAGGTTTTATTCCACAAAAGCATTAAAAACCTGCAAGACCACCTAAGCATAATAGACACAACAGGAAAGCAATTTGGAATGACAATCAATATAGACAAAACAGAAGTAATGAATTGTGCAAGAGAAAAGGAGAACATCAACATACAGATAAACAGTAAACAACTAAAACAAGTAGATGCATTCAAATATATGGGCCGCACATTGAGATATGACAATAAATAAGAAGCAGAAATAAACGCAAGATGTAATAAGGCCAGTCATGTCATTGGTCAATTAACACCTTTACTAAGAAACAAAGATATTACACTAGAAACAAAGAAAGCGCTATTCAACACCATTTTCTTACCAACATTGTGTTATCAGTGTCAAACTTGGGCATTAGATTCTAGAACAATACATAAGATTAACACCACTGAAATGAAATGTGTGAGACGTATGATTGGAGTTAGCTTGAGAGACAAAATCAGGAATGAAGAACTAAGGAAACAATTAGGGATCAAGTCAGCAAAAGAATACATCCAGAAACAACAAGTTAAATGGTTCGGCCACATAACCAGACAGAAAGAGCAAAGTATTATCCACAACAACAAAAAACAGATACGAAAACAGTCGACCTATTGGACGCCCTCGTAAAAGGTGGATAGATAGTGTATTAGAGAGACTCGGAAAGCTAACAGCGGAAGAGGCAAATAGAAGGGCAAAAGACCGTACACTCACTCTCCCCTCAACACCGAAAGGTACATGAGGACAGAAAGAAGAAGATTAATTTTTTTTCCGATTAATTCAACAAGAATATTTTAATCAGTACCACCCCTAATATTTACTTATTGTATTTTTTTAATGTTCCAGTGGTTATATACTTTATTCCAACCAAATTCAATTGAATTGATAATACTACAACCAATACTAATGTTACTGTTACAACGTCATTTTTCCATTTAAATAGAAAACAGACGCAGTCAATGAAATGTATTCGATTATCTGACAGAGGAAACGCAAACGGCACATGTATTCGGTTACCGCGTTTACATAACCTTATCTGTACTTCGGACGATAAAAAAGTAATTAGTTAGAATTCCATCATTCCTTGCCACCGCTTAATGCTTGCTAAGTTCACAAAAGGTTAGACTCGCTACTTTGGGGGAAACGTCTAGTTTTGTATTATATGATAGGGAACACAAACTTCCGTAACGTTGAGACGTGTTGGTTCTATTTTATTAATTCGGCCTTCTTTGTGGTTTGTTCAAAAGTATCTGCCTCTGGTGAGTTTAAACGTGTCTGGGCCATACTTGTGGTTACGTCAAAAGTATCTGCCTCTGGTGAGTTGAAACGTGTCTGCTCGAAAGTATCTGCCTCTGGTGAGTTGAAACGTGTCTGCTCGAAAGTATCTGCCTCTGGTGAGTTGAAACGTGTCTGGGCCATACTTGTGGTTACGTCAAAAGTATCTGCCTCTGGTGAGTTGAAACGTGTCTGCTCGAAAGTATCTGCCTCTGGTGAGTTGAAACGTGTCTGCTCGAAAGTATCTGCCTCTGGTGAGTTGAAACGTGTCTGCTCGAAAGTATCTGCCTCTGGTGAGTTGAAACGTGTCTGCTCGAAAGTATCTGCCTCTGGTGAGTTTAAACGTGTCTGGGCCATACTTGTGGTTACGTCAAAAGTATCTGCCTCTGGTGAGTTGAAACGTGTCTGCTCGAAAGTATCTGCCTCTGGTGAGTTGAAACGTGTCTGCTCGAAAGTATCTGCCTGTGGTGAGTTGAAACGTGTCTGCTCGAAAGTATCTGCCTCTGGTGAGTTGAAACGTGTCTGCTCGAAAGTATCTGCCTCTGGTGAGTTGAAACGTGTCTGCTCGAAAGTATCTGCCTCTGGTGAGTTTAAACGTGTCTGGGCCATACTTGTGGTTACGTCAAAAGTATCTGCCTCTGGTGAGTTGAAACGTGTCTGCTCGAAAGTATCTGCCTCTGGTGAGTTGAAACGTGTCTGCTCGAAAGTATCTGCCTCTGGTGAGTTTAAACGTGTCTGGGTCATACTTGTGGTTACGTCATAATGTCATTTCCTGTATTTCAAAATCCGGTTCCAGACCTCCCTCTGTGGTCCAGAAAATGGTTCTCCGCTCATGGGCTCGATGTGGCACAGTTTATAACACTGGCCAATATCAAATTTGCTGTCTATGGTGTGGTTGTTTTTTTTTTACAGATTTATGATAATTTTATTCTGCTGAATTCAAAACTCGCATTGGTTTTGCTCAATCAGGTCAGATTTTTTCTCTAGCATCACATGATGTTTTTTTTTTTAAATGTGGTCATATTCCATGTCAAATCAATCAGTAAAACGACAATTGATTTCCACACATTTAACCAAAAGTGGTTTTTTTTCCTTTTTAAAAGGACAAATGATATAGAAAGCCAGTATTTTATTGTCCCATGTATGGATATTTTCACGCCATATGTTGCAAAATTTCTTAATCTTGGAATATACAAATTATGAAGATTTCACATGTTTAAACTTACTAGTATTGATAATTGTTTGGGCTATTTTTTTAAGGTCAAGTGATTCAAATGGCTTCAACTAGAAGATCTTGCAGAAATACACGCATCACGTTTTATCGCAACAGGCATCAAGAGTTCCTCCATTTTTTCTTTGAAGAGAAGGACTTGTTTTACTGTACAGATATTGTTCACCTTCTGCAGAAGCTTGGAGTGCAACATTATGAACCTAGAGATTGGAGGCTGTTCATTGACAGCTGCAAGAGATCACTAAAATGTGTTCTGCTTCACAATGGCAATCAGTTTGCTTCTGTACCCCTTGCTCACTGAAGAAGTATGAAGCTATGAAGTATGTGCTGAATAAAGTTTCTTATTATCAGCACGAGGGGTATATTTTTGTTGACTTGAAGATGGTGAATTTCCTATTGGGACAACAGTCTGGCTTTACAAAGTACCCCTACATTCTGTGCATGTGGGATAGTAGGGACAGGTCTCAGCACTATACCAAGAAGGACTGGCCTACTCGAGAAGAATTGGTTTCGGGTAGATCATAGAACATCGTCAACAATCTCTGGTAGACAGAAAAAAGATATTATTCCCACCGCTGCATATCAAGCTTGGCTTGATTAAACAGTTCACCAAAGCCCTGGACAAGGATGGTGGCTGCTTCACTTACTTGTGCCGCGCTTTTCCAGGATTAACCATAGAGAGGATGAAATGTGGCATTTTTGATGGTCCTCAAGTTCGTCAGCTCATCAGAGATCCTGAGTTTGAAAAATCAATGAACAAATTGGAATTGGAAGCATGGAAGGCCTTTGTTCTGGTTGTGAAGAATTTTTTGAGCAACATCAAAGCCAGTAACTATGAAGAAGTTGTCAACAATATGCTGACTGCTTTCAAAACCTTGGATGCAACATGAGCATAAAAATGCATTATTTATTTTCACATATGGATCGGTTTCCTGAGAATCTTGGATCAATGTCTGACGAGCAGGGAGAGAGGTTCCATCAGGACATAAAAGAGATGGAGACCAGGTATCAAGAACATTGGGATGCAGTAATGATGACTGATTACTGCTGGTCTCTGAAGAGAGACATCCCTGCTGCTGAGCACTCGAGAAAGTAGAAGAAATTGAAGTTTATGTCTTGAATTTTGCTCAGTGATGGCATAATTTACATGTCCTTACTTTTTACAATGTCTCCTCTTCATTTATATAATTCCATGTTTGTAACATTTAATAAATACATTCTGTTAAATACGTTTTATGTGAGAAATGTAACACATAAATCAACTACTAATATCACC
Source organism: Meghimatium bilineatum (assembly GCA_034231615.1). NCBI lineage: Eukaryota > Metazoa > Mollusca > Gastropoda > Stylommatophora > Philomycidae > Meghimatium > Meghimatium bilineatum. The sequence continues at coordinate 53,862,466 of CM067300.1, read as the reverse complement.
AAAATGTAGTTATGAATAGAAGGCCATAGTCAGAGAATAGAATTTTTTTTAAATCAATTTAGAAAAAAAACCTGACCTGATTGAGATAAATGGATGTCATTTATGGCTTCTGTGACACAAAATGCTCCTAATTAGTTAAAAAATTACAGACAACTTTCAACTTATTTTTTAATTTTTGTTTAAACCAGTGTTTACAAAAACACAAGGTAAACTCGAACACAAGGTATCAATCACGACATACAACAGTGTTTCCATATTGTTCTATTTTCTAAAAAATATTGACATATTTGGAATTTTTGAAACATCACTTGTCATACCTTTCTTGTAACGTGTCGTCAATTGTTCTATTTTCTGGCCAAATTTAAAATGTGTGTTTTTCTGTGTTCGTTCTCACATTCCTGCAGATTAGCAGTATGTTATCTAGAGAATGGAATGCGTTATAACAATGATCACAGCGATACTTGTGTCTTTCAGCCTAAAACTACTGGCTCTATCAAATCTCTGGATCATTTTAACACTTTTGGCTCTATGAAATTGGTATGCCAATTTCATCTATCTATCTATCTATCTATCTATCTATCTATCTATCTATCTATCTATCTATCTATCTATCTATCTATCTATCTATCTATCTATCTATCTATCTATCTATCTATCTATCTATCTATCTATCTATCTATCTATCTATCTATCGATCGATCGATCGATCGATCGATCGATCGATCGATCGATCGATCGATCGATCGATCTATCTATCTATCTATCTATCTATCTATCTATCTATCTATCTATCTATCTATCTATCTATCTATCTATCTATCTATCTATCTATCTATCTATCTATCTATCTATCTATCTATCTATCTATCTATCTATCTATCTATCTATCTATCTATCTATCTATCTATCTATCTATCTATCTATCTATCTATCTATCTATCTATCTATCTATCTATCTATCTATCTATCTATCTATCTATCTATCTATCTATCTATCTATCTATCTATCTATCTATCTATCTATCTATCTATCTATCTATCTATCTATCTATCTATCTATCTATCTATCTATCTATCTATCTATCTATCTATCTATCTATCTATCTATCTATCTATCTATCTATCTATCTATCTATCTATCTATCTATCTATCTATCTATCTATCTATCTATCTATCTATCTATCTATCTATCTATCTATCTATCTATCTATCTATCTATCTATCTATCTATCTATCTATCTATCTATCTATCTATCTATCTATCTATCTATCTATCTATCTATCTATCTATCTATTTATCTATCTATCTATCTATCTATCTATCTATCTATCTATCTATCTATCAATCTATCAATCTATCAATCTATCAATCTATCTATCTATCTATCTATCTCTCTCTCTCTCTCTTTCTCTCTTTCTCTCTCTCTCTCTCTATCTATCTATCTATCTATCTATCTATCTATCTTTTCGATAAGCCCTTTGTTACCTTTCGGCGTCAGGGGTAGAAGAGTGTTTTTGGAGCTGGCCCCCTTTTGTGCTGAGTACATTGTGGAATTTGTCGCCTCTTTTATTTCGCTGGTCCATAGTTTTCGTGGTCGGCCTCTAGGTATGCATTCATTGCATCTGTATAGCATAGCTTGCTGTGGTTTGCTGTATGATGCTGTATGTGGTTTGCTGTGGTCTGCTGATGTGTGCAAACCATTTTATTTGTTGTTTCTTAATATATTCCAAGATTCCGATGGTGACAGTTCTTTGTCTAATGTACTCATTCCTCGATATTCCTAGGATTCTGAGTAAGCTTGCAATTTCAGCTATCATAAGTTTTTGTCCAGCAGGACGAAAGCTAACAACGGAAAGCGATGTTTCGTCGTTTTATTTGCGTCAAATGGTCCGACACATCAGACTTCCTCGTTATAGTAGCACGTCATTTTCTTAGAATTGTTTCTCTTGTATCTGCTGCTGATGTTAATTAATCTCTAAGATGACACTATTGGAATTAGAGCTATTCATCACATATCGCAATAGTCTTTCATGTCGTTTTATTATGTTTTAAGTAACTTGTGTATACAGTTTAGAAGTTCAGACCAAATTTGACTACATAAAGCTTGAAGTCAACACCACCCAGCTTTAAGTCAACACCCGCACCGCTTTATTAACCCCTACTCAACTTGAAGTCATCCACCATTGCGTTTGAAGTTAAACCTCACTACGTATGAATTCACCCCCACTTCATTTGAGGTCATCCCTCACTCTGTTTTAAGTCAACCCCCACTTCACTTGAAGTTAACCCCATTTCCGCTTGGAGTCAATCTCCCCTCAGCAAGTACAATAAAGTTCATTCTCTGCGTTTGTTCACGTCCATTTTTTTTAACCAAATATTTAGCCAAGATCATATCCAAATGTTTTGGCAACATTGTCCTAGATGTTTGTCGAGTTAGATTTGTGTGTTGATGTCCCTATTTAAAAACTCAACATTTTCAAACATGCTATCTTAAAGAAGAAATACCAGGACTCAAGATCAATGGGAAAATAATAAACAACCTTAGATATGCAGATGACACTTTTATTTTGGCAGAAAGTGAACATGAACTACAAAGACTAATAGATCAAGTCAATAAATCAAGTAATGAATATGGACTGCATATAAATATCCAAATAACAAAAAACATGATAATTAGCAAGCAAAGGCACAGAAGAACAGGAGGTAAACATAAACATACAGGGAGAGAAACTACAACAAGTAAAACAGTATCAATATCTTGGACACATAGTCACAAATGATGGCAGATGTGAAACAGAAGTTAAAAGGAGAATAGGAATGGCTAAAAGTACCTTCAATGACATGAGGAAATTATTAATATCTAAACAAATTACAAACAAGTTAAAAATGAGAATTATAAAATGCTACATCTATTCCATATTAATGTATGGTTCAAAAACATGGACACTAAATAAACAATTAGAAGACAAAATTGATGCCGTTGAGATGTGGGTACATAGAAGAATAGGGAGAACATCATGGAAAGAGAAGAAAACAAATAAAGAGGTTCTAACGACACTTAATATGAAGAAAGAACTACTAAGAGAAATAAAGATCACACATTAAAAGACATGACACCTTAATGAAGACTTTACTTTAGGGCAAAGTCAAAGGGAAGCGAGCAAGAGGTAGTCAGAGATACACGTGGGAGAGTAACATCACATGATTGACAGGTTACAGTCTAGCAGAGTGCACCACCAAGACAAGAGACAGGGGATGTTGGAGATCCGTTGCAGCCAACCTTCGTTGCGGAGACGGCACTTGATGATGATGCTGATATCTTAAAGAAGACATTGGCTGCTTTATTTTCAAGTAGCTTTAGTAATAATCAGACAGGTGGTAAATATGAAACAGCTATTCACCTTCCTTCACCTCTCTTCACCTCCCTTCACCTCTCTTCACCTCCCTTCACCTCTCTTCACCTCCCTTCACATCTCTTCACCTCCCTTCACCTCTCTTCACCACTCCCTGAGTGACTTTTTGGCAGAAGAAATCATTTTTCACATTCCTTGGACAACAAAGATTACTAATGAAGAATGTCTTAGAAGGATGGATGTGAAAATATGCATTATTAATAATATAAGAAAAAGACAGTCAACATTTTTTGGCACCTAATGAGAAAAGGAGGCATTGAGGATATAGTGACAACAGGTAAGATAGAAGGGAAATGATCAAGGGGAAGACCCAGAGAAAAGATATTGGACAGTTTGACTAAATGGCTTCGATTGACGACACCAACAGAGATGATGGCATATATGAGAGATCGATGAAGAGAAATATGACCGCCAACGCCATTCGACACGGCACTTGATGATGATGACTTTCATAAAGGCTCAAAGGGACGATGGGCCTCGTGTTGCATTTTTAAAAATGTTTACCGTGTTCCTGTAGTGTTAGTTCTGAAACTACATTTACACGAGAAGTTGAGATTTCATCTTTCGGCAATCTCCTCTACCCAAGCTGAACCCAAGAGCCCTGACTATGTTGAATGATGTCTGCCATATTCTGGAGTGACGGAGTAACATTTAGAATGTTACGGCTAAATGTAATATGGTAAAGAAGTATCGGCTACTATTGGTTGGTTGGTTGGTTAGTTGGTTGACATGTTGTGGTTAGTTGGTTGGTGGGAGGTTCGTTAGTTATTTGATTGGTTAGTGGATGGCTGGTTGATTGGTTGGAAGATTGCTGGCTTTTTGGTTGACATGTTGTGGTTAGTTGGATGTTGGTGGTTGGGTGTTTTGTTGGTTGGTGGGTGGGTGGGTGGGTGGGTGGTTGGTTATTTGATTGCCTTGTGGGTGGGTGGTGGATGGCTGTCTGGCTGTTTAGTTGATTGACATGTTGTGGTTAGCTGGCTGGTTGGTTGGCTGGCTGGTTGAAAAGTCAACCTAAGCAATTGCTCCTACATTAATACTAATTTATTCAGTCTTACTGCAGCCCCCACAGATATCAATAACAAAATGTCTATCAAATAATGTTCTTATTTTATCTAATACACATTATGTTCTCATTTTATGTTCTCAACCTAATCTCATTTTATGTCAACCTAAGCAATTGCTCCTACATAATATTCAGTCTTACTGCAGCCCCCACAGATATCAATAACAAAATGTCTTTCAAATAATGTTCTCATTTTATCTTATCTAATACACATTTTATCTTATCTAATACACATTTTATCTTATCTAATACACATTTTATCTTATCTAATACACATTTTATCTTATCTAATACACATTTTATCTTATCTAATACACATTTTATCTTATCTAATACACATTTTATCTTATCTAATACACATTTTCTTTGTCCTCAGATGCTACTGTATACTTCAACGTTCAACGTTCCACTGTCTTCCCTAATCATGGTCGCTATAGGTATCGACCGTTATTTGTGTATCTGTCACCCCTTCCGACATATTGTTACAGTCCCCAGGGCAAAAGTCTGCGTCATCATCTTAACATTCATCGCCGCTCTTCTTGGAATCATCCCCGCTCTATCACACGCTGTGTTTCGAGAAAACGACTATAACACCACCGAGCAAAGCTCATCGAATTCGTCTACACAGGCACCAGGGACTTTCCAAAGCAATAATTCAGAAGGAATACCCAGCACTACGCATCTAGTGGCAAAAAGACTAATGGAACCAGCGGCAGACCTCATGAACAACGTGATATTTCAGGGTGCAGCATTGAACTACAGTACCGGAAATTCAGTTCTTCTCATTTCTACTATTGCACCAATCAACGGGTTGCCGCCTTCGAATGTTACGACACTGGTATACACAACTACCACCAAGATTGTCAGCAATCAGCCACCAGACGCTTATTACGAAGGCATTTGTGTCGAAAGTGAAAATATTTTAAGCAAAGAATTTGTTACTATTTACCAGCGTGTGTATGCTGGCACGTACCTTTTTGAGTTCTTTATTCTGGCATTTCTATATGCGCTTATATACAGGTCTATCTTGGTGAGACGAGCTTGGAAAACTAAACGAAAGCGCATGAGTTGTTATGCCAGCTCCCATTGTCCTGACACTACTGCAGAAGAGACTCAACTAACTAATATAAATGGGGGTGCCCCTGAAACAGTTGTGCTCAAGAAGAACCAGGGTAGATTCTCGACTGCCATGAGAGATAGAACACTACATGCCAACATAAAAACAGCTGCAATGTTGTTTGTAGTTACAGTTGGATTCGTTATCTCATTTCTTCCTGCTTGGTTGATTGGTCTGAGAGTTTTTCCAATGCAAATCAGTGTTTTCTATATGTTTTATATTAATAACGTGATCAACCCCTTTATCTACGCCTTCATGAACCGCGCATTCAGAGATGACTTAATTCAACTTCTGAAGAGTCTTTTTCGACGCTGATCATTGCCAATATTATAATCGTAGAAATAACAATAATAAAACAGATAACCTGTCAGGGGTGCCACAGCAGAAACATCAGCACAAAAATCCCTCCAATTACCTCTGCACTCAATCCTTAAAATAAGTGTGAGATCTTAATAGTCTTGTACATACGAATACTCTAATTTGAACTTCAGTCATGTTTCAACTGCTAATTAATATATTTGAATCTGAGTCCTGTTTCAACTATTTATTAGTCTATTTGAACCTTAGTCCTGTTTCAACTGTTAATTAATCTATTTGAATCTGAGTCCTGTTTCAACTATTTGTTAGTCTATTTGAACCTCGGCCCTGTTTCAACTATTTATTAGTCTATTAGAACCTTAGTCCTGTTTCAACTGTTAATTAGTCTATTTGAACCTCAGCCTTGTATCAAATGCTAATTAGTCAATTTGAACCTCATCCCTGTTTCAACTATTTATTAGTCTATTTGAACCTCAGTCCTGTTTCAACTATTTATTAGTCTATTTGAACCTCAGTTCTGTTTCAACTATTAATTAGTCTATTTGAACCTCAGTCCTGTTTCAACTGCTAATTAGTTTATTTCAACCTCAGTCCTGTTTCAACTATTTATTAGTCTATTTGAACCTTAGTCCTGTTTCAACTGTTAATTAATCTATTTGAATCTGAGTCCTGTTTCAACTATTTGTTAGTCTATTTGAACCTCGGCCCTGTTTCAACTATTTATTAGTCTATTAGAACCTTAGTCCTGTTTCAACTGTTAATTAGTCTATTTGAACCTCAGCCTTGTATCAAATGCTAATTAGTCAATTTGAACCTCATCCCTGTTTCAACTATTTATTAGTCTATTTGAACCTCAGTCCTGTTTCAACTATTTATTAGTCTATTTGAACCTCAGTTCTGTTTCAACTATTAATTAGTCTATTTGAACCTCAGCCCTGTTTCAACTATTTATTAGTCTATTTGAAACTCAGTCCTGTTTCAACTACTAGTTAGTCTGTTAGGATGATTAATATTGACAATAATCTTAATTGCATAAATATAAAATCACGCTAGTTTCTAGATCAGCGGTTCTCAACCTCTGTATCGCGACCCAATTCGGGGTCAAAAGACCATTTCATAAGTGTCACCTAAGACCACCACCAGAAAACACATATTATGAAGTAGCAACAGAAATAATATTATGATTGGGGGGGGGGGGTCACCACAACATGAGGAACTGTATTAAAGGGTCGCGGAATTAGGAAGGTTGAAAACCACTGCGGCTAGATAGCATCAGTATAAGATCTTCATCCTGACAAACTCAGTACGATAACACTGGTAACCTACAATGTGCTCAAAATTCAGAACAGATAAACCCGCACATAAACAGAAGCAACTGCACATAAACAGAGACAGCCACAAATAATCAGGAAAAAAACTATAATGAAACAGAGACAACTAATATAAACAGATACAACTACAAATAAACAAAATTCAATCAAAAATAAACATATGCAACCAGAAACAAACAGACTCAACCATAAATAAACATATGCTGTTCGTCCATCACAAGTGATGATGACCATTTGCTACATCCACTTTTGAAAATTCATTTTTAGTTTTGTCCTTGATTATGAGTTCGTAGATGGCTAATGAGCCCTATTCAAGCTGTAAATGTCCTTGGACAGTTTGGACATGGAATGACGACTGTAGACGGATCTTGGTCTATCCGTGACTTTCTAGCTGCTCTCCGCTGTTGAGCTGCTGCATTTCTCTTTTTTTCACACGATGTTGCGCTCTTTTTAATTTTAATACGCCATGTAGATCTATTTTGTGCACGTTCTTCCCATGTATCGTGGTCTATTTCAAAGGCTTTCAGTGAGTTATTTAACGAGTCCTTGTAGCGCTTCTTTTGGCCACCTTGAGATCGTATACCCTTCTCCAGCTCACCAAAGAGAAGTATCTTTGGCAGACGCACCAAATGACCTGTCCAACGAATTTGTGTCTGCATAGATAACTACAGATGAACAGACAACTACAAGTAAACACACAACTACAAGTAAACACACAACTACAAGTAAACACACAACTACAAGTAAACACACAACTACAAGTAAACACACAACTACAAGTAAACACACAACTACAAGTAAACACACAACTACAAGTAAACACACAACTACAAGTAAACACACAACTACAAGTAAACACACAACTACAAGTAAACACACAACTACAAGTAAACACACAACTACAAGTAAACATACTTCTACATATAAACAGATACAACTACAAATAAACAGACACAGAAATAAACAGAGACAATGTTACATGAAAGTGTATCCTATGTGAAGATACTGTAATGCTTTAACAACGGACTTCACCATGGGTTATACACTACTGCGATACCGCCGCCGTGATCTTCACATCATCTTGCTGTAACCATGACAACACTGAGCAATTGTAAAGCAATAAATATGTGTGGTGAAATGATCACAGAAATGTCTTATATGCATATATATGTTTAGTCCGGATGAAGAGTGATGTGGCAACGCTTACAATTAAAGATATATTAGAGGGCAAACAAATACAGTAAAAATACAAACATCACATAAATTAATTATCAAATATTTTCTGAAGGGGACGATAGATGTAAATTATGTCTATAGGGGGCCATGGTAGTTAACAGGTTGAGAGCCACTGCACAGAGAGATGTTATTATATGTAATACAAGTATTCTAGAATGTATAGATACAGGAAGTATAGGCAGTTGATTGTTGTCTCTTGAATCTGTAGTAGAAAATTGTATTGGTTTCTCTGTTATTTAAGCGAGTCAATATGTTCAAATGTACGCAGTAAATACCATATCGCATTGATGTCATTGTTTGCCTTTATTAGATATAGCATAACATCTACTCACATCATAACATCTCCCAGTTACAGCATAACATCTCCCAGTCACATCATAACATATCCCAGTTACTCCATAACATGTAAATACTGCATAACATCTCCTAGTTATAATATATAACATCAAGTTACAGCATAACATCTCCTTGATATAGCATAAGATCTCCTAGCTACAGCATAACATCTCCCAGTTACTCCATAACATGTAGATACTGCATAACATCACCTAGTTAAAGCATAACAACTCCTAGTTACAACATGACATCACCTAGATACTGCATAACATATACTAGTTACAGCATAACAACTCCTAGTTATAATATATAACATCTAGATACAGCATAACATCAAGTTACAGCATAACAACTCCTAGTTACAGAATAACATTTCCTAGTTACAGCATAACATTTAGTTACAGCATAACATCTCCTAGTTACAGCATAACATCTCCTAGTTACAGCATAACATCTCCTAGTTACAGCATAACATCTAGTTACAGATAACACCTCCTAGTTACAGCATAACAACTCCTAGTTACAGCATAACAACTCCTAGTTACAGCATAACATCTCCTAGTTACAGCATAACATCTAGTTACAGATAACACCTCCTAGTTACAGCATAACAACTCCTAGTTACAGCATAACAACTCCTAGTTACAGAATAACAACTCCTAGTTACAGAATAACATTTCCTAGTTACAGCATAACATCTCCTAGTTACAGCATAACAACTCCTAGTTACAGAATAACATCTCCTAGTTACAGAATAACATCTCCTAGTTACAGTATAACATCTAGTTATAGCATAACAACTCCTAGTTACAGCATAACAACTCCTAGTTACAGAATAACATTTAGTTACAGCATAACATCTCCTAGTTACAGCATAACATCTCCTAGTTACAGTATAACATCTAGCTATAGCATAACAACTCCTAGTTACAGAATAACATCTCCTAGTTACAGAATAACATCTCCTAGTTACAGTATAACATCTAGTTATAGCATAACAACTCCTAGTTACAGCATAACAACTCCTAGTTACAGAATAACATCTAGTTACAGATAACACCTCCTAGTTACAGCATAACAACTCCTAGTTACAGAATAACATCTCCTAGTTACAGAATAACATCTCCTAGTTACAGTATAACATCTAGTTATAGCATAACAACTCCTAGTTACAGCATAACAACTCCTAGTTACAGAATAACATCTAGTTATAGCATAACATCTCCTAGTTACAGCATAACAACTCCTAGTTACAGAATAACATCTCCTAGTTACAGTATAACATCTAGTTATAGCATAACAACTCCTAGTTACAGCATAACAACTCCTAGTTACAGAATAACATCTAGTTACAGATAACACCTCCTAGTTACAGCATAACATCTCCTAGTTACAGTATAACACCTCCTAGTTACAGCATAACATCTCCTAGTTACAGTATAACAACTCCTAGTTATAGCATAACATCTAGATACAGCATAACCTCAAGCTACAGCACAACATCAAGTTACAGAATAACATCAGGAAACAGCATAACTTCTCCTAGTTACAGCATAACACATCCTAGATACTGCATAACATGTTATGCTGTATTTATATGTTATGCTGTTGCCCTTGCGCAACGGTATAACAAACAACAGTTATAGTAATTTATAATAGGATGTTAAAAATATATTCAGTGCCGTATTTAGACTTGATATGGCCCTAAGCTATTTGAGATATGGGGCCCTAAGCTATTTGAGATATGGGGCCCTAAGCTATTTGAGATATGGGGCCCTAAGCTATTTGAGATATGGGGCCCTTACTAAGACCAGATATTATATATCAGTGTCAAATATCGCCCGTGTGTTGCCGGGGCCCGAAAGGGGAGTAAAGAATAGCAACACTGTTTACCTTCCACGCATGTCGTAAAAGGCGACTAAGGAGGTTATGGGATGGCGTTGGCTGCCCCATCCCATATAGGGTCAGTGACCCAAAGCCATGCTGAAGTCGGATGTGTCAGGCCGAAAGGTGCAGATATCGCAACAGTGCTGTAAACCATGACACAACGCATTCCGTTCTCCGGACTACATCCTGATAATCTGCAGAAGTTTGAGAACGAACGAAGAAGAAGAAGTGTCAAATATAATTTTTGGGGACCAACAGTGGGGGCCCTAAGCAATAGCTCGTTTAGCTTATACGTGAATCCGGTCCTGATTATATTATATAAAAATGTATTTTAAAACACACATTACTATTGTGATAGAAATGTAAAACAAACATTACTATTGTGATAGAAATGTAAAACAAACATTACTATTGTGATAGAAATGTAAAACATTCATTACTATTGTGATAGAAATGTAAAACAAACATTACTATTGTGATAGAAATGTAAAACAAACATTACTATTGTGATAGAAATGTAAAACATTCATTACTATTGTGATAGAAATGTAAAACATTCATTACTATTGTGATAGAAATGTAAAACAAACATTACTATTGTGATAGAAATGTAAAACAAACATTACTATTGTGATAGAAATGTAAAACATTCATTACTATTGTGATAGAAATGTAAAACATTCATTACTATTGTGATAGAAATGTAAAACAAACATTACTATTGTGATAGAAATGTAAAACAAACATTACTATTGTGATAGAAATGTAAAACAAACATTACTATTGTGATAGACATGTAAAACATACATTTCTATTGTGATAGAAATGTAAAACAAACATTACTATTGTGATAGACATGTAAAACAAACATTACTAATGTGATAGAAATGTAAAACAAACATTACTATTGTGATAGAAATGTAAAACAAACATTACTATTGTGATAGAAATGTAAAACAAACATTACTATTGTGATAGACATGTAAAACATACATTTCTATTGTGATAGAAATGTAAAACAAACATTACTATTGTGATAGACATGTAAAACAAACATTACTATTGTGATAGAAATGTAAAACAAAAATTACTATTGTGATAGAAATGTAAAACAAACATTACTATTGTGATAGAAATGTAAAACAAACATTACTATTGTGATAGAAATGTAAAACAAAAATTACTATTGTGATAGAAATGTAAAACATAACATTACTATTGTGATAGACACGTTTCACTTAGTAATAATAGATGTGACTTAATAATGGTATTACAATCTAAGATCTAATCAACTATATTATTGTACACTTAACATTCGATGTATGCGTTCGGCGTCCAACAACCAATCAGAAACACTGATCTACTTCATTCCTAGAATGAACAGAGTATATATGAACTAGAATCTAAACTAACAAAAACAAATCAAATATCAAGGTTATCTCAGCACAACTGAATAATACGATGCTTAATAGTAATAACAAGAACAATATACCTCAGACATTTGATGTTCTTCGCTGAAAATAGCGTTTCCCGTAGAAAACTTTGATGTTTAACTTTGAAAACATCAAAGGCAGTAAGCCGTATAGTGTATCAGAGAAAATATTTCAAATACTCAGGCGTCCTTTAGAACTTTATAATATTGCTTACGTCAACCACTAGGTCAATCAGCTTTTCAATGAATGCACAGACTATTTTGGTATGGATTACAAAAAAATACAAATATCAGTATACAAGACAGTTTCACCCTTAAGGTCTTTTTCAAGAAAATAATAAACAAACAGTGAACAAACAGTAAAAGTAAAACACTATCACAAAAGCATTATGCGATAGACGTCTGACAGCAAAGATATCCACGAAAACAATGACATAAGCTAACACAATACATTTACACCAAACCTTTTCTCCTTTGAGCTTTGAGCCTTCTCATGAACTTGTGTTGGGAGTCATATTTCTAATTGCCTTTATTATAAATATGTCTGCAAGTTTTCTTCCTTTTTGATATGTCAGTCATAAATATGTCTGTAGGTTTTATGTACTATTGTTTTAAACATAACATCTCAGTAAACAACCAAATACTGGAAAAAGTCTCCAACTTTAATTACTTGGGCAGCTGAATGTTTGTTGACGAAGACTCAACGAAAGAAAGAAATACACGCATAGCAGTTGCAGCTAGCACATTCACTAAACTAACTAATATCTGGAAATCTAAAGATCTAGAAATAAACACCAAGTTAAAGCTATTCAGCTCCTGTATTGTCCCAGTATTAATGTATGGAAGTCAAATCTGGACATCAACTTAAGCAACAAACCAAAAATTGAACAGCTTCTAAAACTAATGTCTCTGGAAACTGATGAACATAAAATGGAGTGATTTCGTCACAAATAGTGATTTAAGAAACAAAACACACCAACAATATGTTTCAAACATCATAAGAAAACACACATGGAAATACCTGAATCACGTTTTAAGACTATATGAAAACATAATAAACCAACAAGCCATTATGTGGACAACTGAGGGAAAAATAAAACGAGGATGGCCTAAGGTAATATTAAAAAACACCATACTTAAAGAAGGGAAAAAAATTGACTTCAAGACGATACAAAAACTAAAACTACAGGCAGCGGACTGCAACACATAGAGAATCAAACCGTCTGCTCTATGTCTCACCTGCGGCACGAAAGGAACAAACTAACTAAACGATTGTTTTCCAGCAGACTCGCGTATTATCGCACGTTAGAACTTCATCAAACTATAACAAATACTGTTCGGTCCAATCCTACAATAAAAATGTATATTCTGGCTCGACAATTCAAATGGTTGCCCATCACTGCCAAAAATCGTTAATGAGGCCTCACAACTCCCAGACTTTTAGCACTTAATGACCCTGTGCAATTCACCGTGCGATATTAACCAGTGATATCTCATCCACGAATATTTGTTGATGCCACGATTATTTTGTCACTCATTCTGATAACATGAAGAAAAAAAAGACAATATTACTACAATGCAACTTTAAGATAAAAATAATCCGGTTAAAAATAAGATTTCAACTCTGTCCAGCGGACACCAACGTACAGCTGCGCAAAAATGTTTAATAAATACACCAGCCTTTGAAATAGACCACGATACATGGGAAAAACTTGCACAAAATAGATCTACATGGCGTTCTAAAATAAAAAAGAGCACATCATCTTGTGAAAAGAGGAGAAATGCAGCAGCTCAACAGCGGAGAGCAGCTAGAAAGTCACGGATAGACCAAGATCCGTCTACAGTCGTCATTCGATATCCAAACTGTCCAAGGACATTTACAGCTCGAATAGGGCTCATTAGCCATCTACGAACTCATAATCAAGGACATAATTAAAAATGAATCTTCAAAAGTGGATGTAACAAATGGTCATCATCACTTGTGAAGGACGAACAATCACATCAATAAATACAACTCAGCCATTCCCAAGAAGTTAATCATCATAGCTACGTCGTTTGACTTACGTTGTCCCTCAAAAGTATGAAATACAAACCAATAAAAATAACAAGTAGCCTCAACATGTGAATAGACACAAGCAAACTGTGGAGTTAACAAAAATACTAAATGAAGACGCAGGGAATTCATACAGCACGACATGAAACATGAGAAATTCCATTTGGGGAAAATGGCATCAAATATTCTAGTAGATTTCTAAAAGAAAGAAAATACTGTAACACTTTCCCACAAGCGCATCAAAGAAGTCAGGAAATAAATAAATGCCAAGCTAAAAATCCAAGATACCGAAACCTGCATGAAGTCATCCTTCATCATGAGATAATTATACGTAGCCATTAGCAAACATCAAAGCTGAGTACCAGGTACATGACTGCATCTCAAATGAAATTATCAAGAACCTCGGGTCCACAGCAGACAGATCAAGAAGCTTTGGTCCACAGCTAGACGTAAACTCCTCTTCTTGTACAACCAGTTTTGGAGTAAAAGAAAAATTTGGGATAAATGGTGAGAAGCAATCATCATCGCAATCAAAAAGAATCAGAAAGAAAAACAAGCAAATCCAGCTATCGACCAATTATCTTACTAAGCTGCTTAGAGATGGTAACAGTAAGAATGGCAAACATAAGACGAATGCATCTAGAAAAGACCCATTTGCTCGATAACTCACAGTCGGCATACAGGAAACATCGCAGTATAGAAGACCAACTTGTATACCTGGCTAAAGAAATAGATATTACCTTTCATCAAAAGAAAAAAGTACTTGCAGTCTTTGTAGACCTAGCTAAAGCATGTGATAAAGAATGAAATGAAGGATTACATCTACTTAGAGAAAGTTGAGGGACGTACCTTCATGTAATAGATAAGCAAGGATACAGGACCTCCTGTGGTATCGCACAGAAAGAGTAAGACTAGGTGGAACACTTAGTCATCAAGCCAGTATCCAGCCAGGTGCACCGCAGAGAGGAGTCATATCCCCACACTATTCCCCCTCTATATTAATGACATCTTAGACAAGCTAACTAACCACGTTTCTAAAGCACTCCATGCTGATGATCTTGTGATGTTGAGGGCTGCAGATCATATCAACGCAGCCATGTAGATGGGCATCAAGAGGGGCATCAAGATGGGCAGCTACTTGGTGAGTATAGACTCTTTAAGACAACAGCAACATATTTAACCTTGTCAAATCAGCAAGAAATTGTCAACCTAAAAATATATGGAAAGAAGATTGCTTAGAAGAAAATCCTACTTACCTTGGTGTCAGATTGGACAAACGAATTTCCTGGAAGCAACATCTGACAGCAGTAGAGCAGAAAGCATCCCGAACGCTTTTCCTTATGTAAAACTATATGGCACAAGTTGGGGAGTGGGGAAGCGTATACGCGGGAACAGTTACACTTCTGATAAAATATGAAACTACAACATGAGCAGTAACATCCAAAATACAGAACGCCTACAGAATGTCCAAACTGCAAGTCTCAGACTAATCACAGAGGGTTTGAAGACTACCCCAATACAGTCAATGGAACATTCGGTCACTCGAAAACAGATGCACAGAAATAGCACTCTTACACAGACAGAAGTTCGCATGCCAAACCATCCAATGCACTCCCAAATGCAACAGTTACACAAAAATCAGATTGATGAGATTCAACTTCTTGCACATATCAAAACAACTACAACACCAACTGGAAGATGTTCTCCCCAATGATGCCCAAAAATAGAAATTTTGTGTGGTCATGGGCTAATTTGCAGTCCAAAATAACATCTTCATCTTCAAAGAAGTCACTGGGATCATCAAAAGAGAACAGCTGACATCATCTTAACTAACGTCTCTGGCACATAAAATGATTGCACACAAATGTTATCCTAAAATATGAAATAAAATGGAGGATGAGGCGTCTGTATAAGATATAACAAGAGTCTCAGTAAAGCATTCCCAACAGGAAAGACATACTCAAACCTCAGAGCAGAGCCGAAGTACTGCTGCAGGCACTGAGATCTCTTGCTTACACAAGTACTCCTGCAGGCACTGAGAGCTCTCGCATCCACAAGTACTCCTGTAGGTACTGAGAGCGATCGCTTCCACAAGTACTCCTGCAGGCACTGAGAGCTCTCGCTTCCACAAGTACTCCTGTAGGCAAACATCACTCTTCAATGGCTACCCGCCCATTGTGGCATCACTAGAAATGAGAGAGTTTATGCCATGGCAAAAGCAGGAGCTAAACATGAAACAATTCAGCTATTATCTGCACACAGTGAGGTTAAAATACTAATACGCAACCATTACCTATCAATCACAGTGGAAGAAAGATATGGATATTGACTCAAAACTGAACCTCCACATCAACTTCATAGGCAACAACAGCCCATCATCTTTCGACTTACAACTGGCTACTGCAGCCTACAGAGTCACCTGTACCTGATCAGGGTGGCCCACATAAATGAATCTCCATGAGGAACAGGCATATAAACCCCTGTAAAAAAAAAGTAAAGTAACCCATAGCATTTATTAATGCCTTAGGGGTGTGAGATGTTAGCGATCTCACATTTCGCAGGCTCTGCAAATAAGGGCGGTAGCCATCTCCTCTCCCTCGCAGTCTTTACTTCCCACATTAATCCAGTACCCATTTAAGGCTGGGTCGACCTGGGAGCCGTTGCGATCTGAAAACATTTCCGCCTCAGCTGGGGAATGAACCCAGGACCACTCATATTCGAAGCCAGTGCGCTAACCACTACGCTAACTCAAAAATTGTCTAGACTACAAAGAACTGCGAGGCAAGACAGGTCTACAATGAACTGAACTGAGGCGAAACATTGGGGCAGTCGCTCAACATGGAGAAGACTGGGAGCTTCATCCTGGCGACTGGCCTGAAGATCTAACAAGACTAAAAGATTCCTGGAATCAGAAGAAGCAGACCAATAGGAGACTTTTGTTAATACCATTGTGTATGAGTCATTTACATGTATCACATAAAAGCATGGACGTTTATTGATTGATATTGTATTTGTTTTGTTTGTAATCCATGAAATGTATGCATATGTTTGAGGGATTTATTCAATCTATCTGTAAATGTATTTGTATGTTTATTATATTTGTCTTTTCTATGTTTCTTCAACCACCAATATGGTAATAGTAACGGCTCCCGGGTCGACCCAGCCTTAAATGGGTACCGGATTCATCCGGGAAGTAAAGACTACGAGGGAGAGGAGATGGCTACCGCCCTCATTTTCAGAGCCTCTGAAATGTGAGATCGCTAAAATCTCAGACCCCTACGCCATTAATAAATGATATAGGTTACTTGACTTTATGGTACATAGAACACAAATTAGCCATCTCCAGTTCGAACGATATGATGCTGATGTGTGTAGTTCTTGCATGTTGATATGACCCATGGTCATACCAGGACCATCTACAAAGGCGATATTAGAAAATTGCCTGAAAATATTGACTTAATTTATAGACAACCCCTATGTTTTAAAATTATAACCTTTTAAAATGGCTCCTTTGACTATCCCCATGATTATCATTGGCTCACACACAAAGGATAACCTTAGTGACCTATGAAAATGACCAGAATAGTCGTGTTTGCACTATGAATATATCTGGAATATACCGCTGTCGGTTCATAAAATCACTAATATACCTATTAAAATATTTTTTTAAACAACCTTGTTCAGGTAGATCCAATGGATGGCAAAGAAAATGCTGGCTAGAAAACATCAAAGATACCATACAGATTGGATAATTCGATGCCGGCACAGGGTTGCCAGATGCTTGGAACTATTTATGTTAAATAGTTTTTTTGTAATAAAATGTATCCCAAACGGCCACATTTCAAAATTGTGCCACACTCATCCGCATCGCTGAGGATATAATTCGCTGGAGGACTCTGTGTGCTGAAGCATCTAATGTGGTACCCCTACGAATCTGAAGGATTATGGGTTTATTGATTGATTGAAAAATTACTAAATCATACAAATGTTTTATGAATACTGCATTAATTAAACGTGTATTTCCTCTCTCCAGTTATCAATATTCATGCATTCATTGCGTAGTGACAAATATATGCTATTGCTAACTTTAATTTAGTTATTCTCTTCTTTAGAGAATCTGAGTTGTTCCTATATATGAAAGCAATAAGGGGTACTTAAAACTTGTGTGCACAGTAAACATTCTTTATTTGACTTTTTTATATTTAGTAAATAATTTGCAGTTACATTACAATTATACGAATCATCGTCACAGTCATCACATAAACATCATCTCCATCATACATATCATCATTGCAAAAATACATATTGCCCTCATCATCACCACAAACATCATCATCATCATCATCATCTTCATACATATCATCATCACCTCATTATCATCATCATCAACACCATCATCAACACCATCATCAACACCATCATTATCACTAACATCATCATCGTCATGAGTATCATCACTCATATTATAATTATCATCATCATCACCATCATTATCAGCCTCAGCATCAGTATTATCAACACCATCATTAACATCATTCATATTACTATCATTATCATCATCCCAATCATTTTCATCATCATCAACACTCAGATTATCATCACCATCATTATCTTTGCCATTATCACCACTACTATTATCATCATCATCACCATCATTATCATCATCATCACCATCATTATCATCACCATCATTATCATCACCATCATCACCATCATTATCATCATCATCACCATCATTATCATCATCATCACCATCATTATCATCACCATCATTATCATCACCATCATTATCATCACCATCATTATCATCATCATCACCATCATTATCATCATCATCACCATCATTATCATCACCATCATTATCATCACCATCATTATCATCACCATCATTATCATCATCATCACCATCATTATCATCATCATCACCATCATTATCATCACCATCATTATCATCACCATCATTATCATCACCATCATTATCATCACCATCATTATAATCACCATCATTATCATCATCATCACTATTATCCATAACAGCATCACCATCATCCTTATGATCAACATCTCCATCATCAGCACCACTTTCGTCCATATAATCATCAACAATATCATGTATATGATCATCAACTTCACATTAAAGCTAAGAACACAAGACCAATGACGATCTAAGAAATTGAGGATAACCAGAATCGAATACACGGCAATTGTGGCAATCGAATACACGGCAATTGTGGCAATCGAATACACGGCAATTGTGGCAATCGAATACACGGCAATTGTGGCAATCGAACACACGGCAATTGTGGCAATCGAACACACGGCAATTGTGGCAATCGAACACACGGCAATTGTGGCAATCGAACACACGGCAATTGTGGCAATCGAACACACGGCAATTGTGGCAATCGAACACACGGCAATTGTGGCAATTGAATACACGGCAATTGTGGCAATCGAACACACGGCAATTGTGGCAATCGAACACACGGCAATTGTGGCAATCGAACACACGGCAATTGTGGCAATCGAACACACGGCAATTGTGGCAATCGAACACACGGCAATTGTGGCAATCGAACACACGGCAATCGAACACACGACAATTGTGGCAATCGAACACACGGCAATCGAACACACGACAATTGTGGCAATCGAACACACGGCAATCGAGCACACGGAAATTGTGGCAATCGAACACACGGCAATCGAACACACGGCAATTATCCTCAAGACCAATGACGATCAAAGAAATTGAGGATAACAAGAATCGAACACACGACAACACGCACAACGTCCTCCGTATCCAATACATTACAACAAGCTAAACTTCTACTCGATGATCATCTTAAGAGAGCGTCTCCGTGGTAGCACTTCACGCAGATCCCAAACATCGTTACTGATTTCTGTTGATCCTACATTTTCGTAGGAGGCCGCGTAGTGTAGTGGTTATCTCACTAGCTTCGCGTATGAGTGGTCCTGGGTTCATTCAGCACTTGAGACGGTAAGTGAGAAATTAGGATATTAGAACAGAGACCGGTACCACCCCCATCTTGGATTATATTAAGAGACTTATGATCAAATGGTTTACACACATCAGCAGACAACCATCAGACAGCATACCACAGCAATACAGTGAATGCAGACCTAGAGGTCGACCATGAAAATGATGGACCACTGAAATAAGAGAGGCGACAAATTACACAATATACTCAGCACGCAAGAGGACCGTCTCCAGAAAACTCTTCTACCCCTGACGCTGAAAGGTAACAAAGAGTTCAGCGAATAGACATAGAGACGGAAATGTTTTTCACGACCGCCACGGGTTCCAGGCCGACCACGCCTGAATTGGGTACCAGATCAGTCCGGGAAGTAAAGATTGCGAGATAGATGAGATGGCTGAAAACCTCATAAAGCAGAGGAACTGAAATATCAGATCGCTAACACTACACGCTTCTACGTCAGTTAAATACTATGGGATAACTTTAACTTCACTTTTAACTTTCCCGTAATTTGTGGATGTCCATAATTTACATCTAGAAAAAGGGATGCGGCTCTGAAAAAAGTTTTACAATTGATGACAATGGAAAGGAAAGGGGTGGGGGGGGAGTATTTACGACAGTGAACACCGACTATCTATCTACGTATCTATTGCCCTTTCCACAAATGCTGTTAGGCGTCGTGGGGTTGCTAATATGGTTGATAGTGATGATGATTATGTGGATGGTGGAGATGCTGATGGTGGAGATGTTGATGGTGGACGTGTTGATGGTGGACATGTTGATGGTGGACATGTTAATGGTGGACATGTTGATTGTGAGGATATTCATTACGGAGATGTTGGTGGAGATGTTGATGGTGGAGATGTTAATGGTGGAGATGTTGATGATGGAGATGTTGATGGTGGAGATGTTGATGGTGGACATGTTGATGGTGGACATGTTGATGGTGGACATGTTGATGGTGGAGATGTTGATGGTGGAGATGTTGATGGTGGAGATGTTGATGGTGGAGATATGGATGATTGTGATGATGACAATTTTAAATGATGGTAACGATGCTAATATGAGTGGTGGTGATGGTAATAAAAGATGATGGCGATGATAATATGGATTATGGCAATAACGATGATGGCGACGATGCTGATATCCATGATGATTATGATATGGATGTTAGACATCGTTTGGAGTTGAAGCTTTCTGTCTTTAGCCATTTCTGTTACGCTGACCGTGGGTCGTGGTTAACACGTGTTTCTTAATAATCTCTCTGATTGTATCTTCCCATCTTGTTCTTTGTCTTCCTCTTGATCTGCAAACAGTTTGTTTCTGTTTTTGTATGCATGATATATGTGCTGAGATGTTATATCCAACCGATTCTTTTTTATGGATGTGAAGCATGGACTATAAACAGGAAAATTCAAAGTGAATTGGAGGCTACAGAAATGTGGTTTCTGAGAAGAATGATGAAAATACCATGGACAGCCAAGAAAACTAATGCAGAGGTTCTCATTGATGCTGGCGTAAAAAGATCAATCATATCAAACATTAGAGGCAGACAGTCAAGGTTTCTAGGGCATGTGCTGAGAAGAACACAGCTTGAACACTTAATAACCACTGGAAAGATCAAAAGGAGAAGAGATAGAGGTCGACAAAGAGAAAAGTTACTAGATGAGCTTGTATCGTGGCACGGTAGAAGCTCACCAACCGAGCTTATTGACAACACAAGATCGCCAACGCCATTCGGCATGGCACTTGATTGATTGATGCATGATAGCAAGTGGTGATGGTTCTAATAGCATAAGATGGCAGGGCCAGTTTATCTGTTATGGCTTATATGCATGACGTGGTCTTCACTATTTTTCTGGTGTCTTCTTTTCTAATTCGGTCTTTTCTGATGACATGTATAGCCATTCTCATGCATTTTATCTTATCTGTCGTAATCTTTATCCGGATTACTTGTGAATGTCGGCAATACTATTTTATTGAACAATTAAATATTTCAATATTTCTTACAATCTCAAACAAAATCATATCGGCATTTTTTATGTTTATTTTTTTATTTTGTGTGTGTTTGTGTCTGGTGGGTGATTTAAATATATAGGATACATAATAAACAGGACTGAGTGACCCTATTTCTTGTGTGGGAATTCTAAATTCGACAAGTTGGAGAGGAGTAAAAATTTGGCACAAAATTGTTGAATTAATTTATGGACTATTCACGCCTGTTCAATATCTTTTAGTCTCGTAATTCAATTGTCTCAGCATAACCCTGGACAATATCGTTAGCGTTCAGAAAGTAGTGCCTCCTTATTTACACATATTTACATTAAAAATAGGGAGATAACTAAATTTTCATAAATAACATTCCGCGGTGACATCGTGTTACGTTCTCATTGGCTGGTGACACAGGTGACCATTGATCAATTGCATCAGCCACGTCTCCAAAAACACCCTTAAATATAATTATTTAGGACCCCATTCGCTACGTTCTTATTATTGCTAGACTTTTGGTTTGTCACTGTTTACATACTTGATGAGCGCGGTAGCCTAGTTGATAGTGATCTTGCTTGCTATCACCGGGTTACAGCGTGCCAGGTTCGAAACCATGTCCGGACAAAAGTAATAATCCGAGTTGTGATTTCTCGTTTGATACACCACTCCTCCAGTTGATTAAGCTGAAAATGAGTACCTGACGCATGAGTTAGGGGAGGTAAAGACAGCAAGAAAGAGAACTGGCCACTAATAGTTGCTGCGGCTTAGTACATGAAGAGTTATCTTCATCCGGACACGGCAGGCTGCTTCCATGTGACATACCTTTACCTTTAATGAAAAGAGCATAGTATTAATATTTAGTAACCACCGGAAAATTCAATGGGAGAAGAGACAGAGGAAGACATGTAGAGATGCTCTTGGATACGTTTTCACTAGAGATTGCCACCAACTGAAATTATTAACAACACAAGAGAGAGAGTTGTGAAGTGGCATGATCGCCTGCATCACTTAGCATAGTGGTTGATTGATTATACAGAAGTAAAGCCATACTTAACTATAATAGATAATGGGATTCTTCTGCTTCTTCTGTTTTAATATATTTCACTCTTATGAAGCATATGCCATTCTATACAATCTGCCTTCACCACCATCAACACCAACATCACCACCACCATCATCATCATCATCACCATCCATGATGGTTGGTGATGTAATTGGGAGACAAGGTGATTTTTTTCGCAGATCCCTGGCGATTATCTAGATATCGCAGGCAAGCTGTAAACAATAACATAACGCATTCCTTTCTCTGGATTACAACTTACTAATCTGTAGGAATTTGAGAACGAACGCAGAAGAAGAAGAATTATTTGAAGCTACGGAGGTACACTCTATGTACAAATGGTAATTTTAGAAGACTGCTTCCTACTTTGTTCAGAGGGGCAGAGTAGAGATGTGAAACCCGAGTACAATTAAGGCAATCCTCTTTGCCTATTCAACTTTTCTTGTTCTCCCTGTAATATCATTTATCTCGTTTCATTTTTACATATTAATTATGTTTATTATTTAATCTCATGTATATATATTATCCGACTCTTTAAAGGCAGAAGTACCGAGTTCATATATCGTCACATGCAACTATTCATCCAAACCATTCAGAAAGTAATGACAAACCACTGAGTATAAATATTGCCAAGAAAACCATTACAATACAAATTGCTGACTTAATGGCTATTTCCTGAATAAGATATGCTACAATGTTTGTTAATTGTCAGTTTTATCGATACACGTATATGCTGACTACACAGTAAAGTGCCTGCAGACATAATCTCAAGCATAGGAGCAATCACCGGAGTAAGAAGAAGAGGGAGACCTAGAGAAACTCTACGAAGAACCATTAATAAAGAAGACATATCAATGAACCTAAACAACACGCAAGAATTGAAAGACCTGGCAACACAAAGACAGAAATGGAAAGCTATGGTTTCTGCTCTACAAGTAAATTTAAGTAGGAAGCCAGAGGACAATTTTTTTAAATTCTTGAGATTAACGGGAATTGAACCAGTCCGTTCAACGGCACCAAATCGCCTAGCAACTATTGAACACGCTTTCTTCAGTACTTGACTAACCGCATCTCCAAAAAAAGGTGCGATTTCATCAAGCCATTAAAACCGTGCACACAAAGTCACCCGAACGGACCGATCGAGACAAGGACTATTACAACAACAACAAACATCCCGTACAGGTTTTGAAATATACTCAGTAACAACAAACATATAACATAATATCCGTATTTAGTTATACAAGGGCCGATAGGTCTTCTTGTAAACATGGATAACATATATGAGGATAGTCCAATACCTGTACGGGATGTTTGTTGTTGTTGTAATAGTCCTTGTCTCGATTGGTCCGTTCGGGTGACTTTGTGCGCACGGTTTGAAAGGCTTGATGAAATCGCATCTTTTTTTGGAGATGCAGTTAGTCAAGTACTGAAGAACGCGTGTTCAATAGTTGCTAGGCGATTTGGTTTCTGCCCTATGCGCCGCCTATGCCCCTGGAGGAACATAACATAGGAGCAATGGAGCATCCTCGCAATGCCCTTACTTCTGTGGAAGCCTTACATGTCCAAAGTGGTATTTTTCTAGGAATTTTAAAGAACACGGATCAGATGTTGACCCATTGAAAAAATCCCGTGAAATGAAGCAACATTGACTTAGAAGTTAGTAGATCTTTTAGAAAATCCACGAATAGAATCACAACAAGCTTTCATACATAACGATTTCATTATTACCGTGCTTATTGTTGTATACACAAGGTGTAAACCTTTTTTCGCCTGGAATGGCCGACCAACGAAAGCACGAAAATAAAAAACGTAAAAAAGCTTCTTGTGATTCTGCTCGAAAGGTCTTCTACTGTGCGAGTCAATGAAGGAACAGACTCGGCAAAGAAGATTCGGTATTAAACGAGACTGAACTAAGAGCGAGATATAAGTCACACACAGACACACACAATTTTGGTTATGATTTCTCGCCTGACACGACAGCCCAGCTCTAAATGGGTACCTGACACATGAGTTAGAGGAGGTAATGACAACAAGGATGGAAACTGGCACCCCTCCCTTTCCCTAAATAGTTACTGCAGCGTAGTACCTGAAGAGTTATCTTCATTCCCAACTGCAGGTTGCTGCAATGGGACATGCCTCTACCCACCTTATAAGTCACTCCGATATCAAGGAGGGAAAGTAACCACACAGGTCACAGAACCAACTAAACCTAAAAGGTAGAGGTATGTCCCATGGCAGCAACCTGCCGTCGGGGATGAAGATAACTCTTCATGTACTAATCTAAAGCAACTTAGATGTGGAGTGGTCAGTTCCCTTCCTTGCAGACTTTACCTCCCCTAACTCATGCGTCAGGTACCCATTTACACCTGAGTCGACTGGAGGAGTGGTCGTGTCAAACGAGAAATCATAACCCGGATTTATTTTCTGTCCGAACGTGGTTTCGAACCTGGCACGCTGTAACCCAGTGATAGAAAGCAAGCCCACTATCAACTAGTCTACCGCCCTCCTCATCTAAACCTACCATTATCTCTAATGGGATGATAAAATAATAAGGTACATATTCCGTCAGGGTCGCTGGGGTATCACATTACTCCCTCCAAACATCTCTATCCCCAGTCATTCGAAGAAGTGTGGAAAAATTATCCGCAGACCAATTCTTGGTTTTATCCATCCAGGAATTTTGCTGCCCGTCGCTTCCCCTTAGGGCAATCGCCTTCCTCCAAACAGTGTATTAAAAACTACAAAAATATAGGACAATTACTTTCCTCTAAACAGTGTACTAAGAATTACGAACAATAAACCAATTACCTTCCTGCTCAACAATGCACTCAAAACTAAAAAATGTGGGGCATCTAGCACCCTCTAAACAATGCACTCAAAACTACAAAAACATGTATTCTGAATCCTATGAATATTAAATGATTTTTGAAGTTAACTCTTTATCAATAAATGATATATGTAAGTTCCATGAAGTAAATCATATATGTAAGTTCCATGAAGTAAATCATATATGTAAGTTCCATGATGAAAATGTAATGTTATTTTCCTACGTGGAGGGCACATTTAAATACTGCAACCCCCCTCTCACCTTATATAAAGATCTGGTGCGCGGTCTTCTAGATTTATGTAAATTTCATGACGAAAATGCTATGGAAAGCCAAGAAAACTAGTGTAGTAGTCATCAGGGATAATGTGGGGGGGGGGGACTACAAGTTATAGCAAAAATTAGAAGCAGACAAAATGTGTATGGCATGTGATTGAAAAAAAGAAAACTTGAACATTTAGTAACCACCGGAAAGACCAATGGTAGAAACAACAGAGGAAGACAAAGATAGAAATTAGTCAGTGGCAAAAAAAAACGATGTCACCAACTGAACTTATTAACAACAGAAGAGAGTTGTAGAGAAACATGATCGCCTATTACTCAGTATATCACTTGATTGATTGATTTATTCTTTGTAAATAAATCACCCTACACACCCTGTATTTTTCTCAATACGACCATGACTGCAGCACCATCCTTACCACATGAATATGCCAAACAGTGTTCACTTTTGTAGCAGCCTTAGGACAACAGAACTACTTTTTCTTCTTTCCTTCCTCTTTTACCCTTTACAGGTGTCGAGGGAGATACAATGTTCTTGTTCTCGCTTTTCTCGCAGCTTCAGATAATGTTATTTGGTGTTCGTGCAATATCTTTTTGATGTTGTCGATCCAGCGTACTCTAGGTCTACCCTTGGCTCTTCTTTCTGATTCTCCTCTCTTCGTATATGCTTTATAAACTAATGAATCACACGGCATTCTTTCCAGATGACCACACCATCGATTATTTCTTCTGTTTTATTTCCTAAACCAGATATATTCAATGTTCCTACTGTGAATTTGCTAGACAGCAGAACACCTACTGCAATCCTGCACAAAATATGCTAGTAAACGAAGAAGCACAGCATCATCATGTGCCGTCTTATATCAAGTTGTTGAGAGTGACTGTTCTTCTCGACACTCATTGCAGCCTGTTGTTTAGTGATAACTTTATCAGAATGATCAATGTGAAAGCTGATTCAATGTGAAGGTCGGAAACGGGAAAAGGCAGACGTATGTTATTTCCTCAGGAATCGTAAAATTGGTCGTGTTACTGTATAATCTGCGCATTACAGACTTATAGTGTGGTTTAATATAGTTCCCCTCATATTCCCTTTAATGTCTCCATAACCAGTAAACGGAATTCAGTGAAATTTTGCATAGTAGTTTAAATATTGAACGAAATCGGAAATTTATAAATTTCATTTCACCAGTTGTCGTCATTTGCACGAGGCGCCACATTACTTTGATGTGTGAATGTGTTACTACTACAGTGACAGAAGAAATTAATTTTACAGTAATTTCTCAAAATAGATTATAAGGCTTATATGTATAGGCACAAGTCTTCCAATGATCTAGATCGTCGCATTTGACTGAAATTTACATTAAAATTGTGTGCAGCTTTCAAATCGAGACAGACAACAGGTTTGGTTGCATTGCAAATTTCACAATAATGGTGATATACGGTAGCTTCATTATTTTTAACACAAACATATTTAGTGTTTGTGTACATACATTATATAGAAAATGTGCACATTTTTTGGTTTAATTGTGATGCAAATATTTTCTACATTATGTCGTTACGTTTTTGAAACATTTCTGAAAATTTCATGCATATCTGTAAAACAGTTGCGGGGTTGCAAATTTTAGACAGGGGCATATATTTTGAAACGTACTTTAGCACATCTGTTTTCGGTATTTTTTTAGTTAAAATGAGCTTTCCTGGCCTGGTTGAGTCTTCCAATATAACGTTTGCCTCACGTGTGAGGGTCACAACTTTTCGACATGATAGTGTATCACCAACTGTGCCCTTTGAACTTTGCATGTCAAAGAGTGGCAGTTACAGAGGTGACGGTATGTGTCGATTCTAATTGGTTGGAGTCGTGACCATCCACTGTATAAGACATCTGGACTAAGTCGGTACTTCCAGGAACGCTCACCACGGAGGACGCTTGCCGCAATGGGTTTGTGTGTGGCAGTAATTGTACACACGTTATTTAAATCTCCCAGATCATAAGTCACACAAAGATAAAATCCAATGCAGCAGATATAACCAATATAGATTCCAGTCTTCGGTTGAAAGTTGCGGGCATTGGCAAGAAGAGTCAATCCCCCAATTGTCAAACAGTTACGGAATAATTCTTCCAATGTGGCAAATTTGACTCTTCTCGTGATTTTCATTGGTTTTCCACACAAAGTATGCACAGTGACCGATAAAATTACTGGAATAGTTTAAATGCATCACTTTAGAAGAATTGATCCACCCATGAGCCGACAGGACTGTATACTTGACGAATGATACTGTTGACCTCGCGACAGTCGGCAGTATAGTAGAAATAACCACAGAAAGTAAACAAGCCTTTATTCGTTACGTTTTTGATTAACGTCTTCCTATTCGTTAGTCACTATTTATATACTAGGAGTTTCCCGCCAAAAAATACAAGGCCTACCAATGAAAGTCACATATGTGGAGACTGCATATGAAATACCACCTATTTGAAGACTGCATAAAATGCCACCTATGTGAAGACTGCATGAAAGTCACCCTTGTGAATATTGCATTTCATTGTTTTTATCATAGATAAACATTAGTAAGTTATATCCCTTTTTTTTAATCTATATTTATTTATATTTTCGTTGCTGTGTTGTTTTTTCCGTAGAAAATTGAATTTTATATAAAACTAAGTAACTGATTTCTTGTTTCACACTCCATAAGTATTATCACATGTATGCTTTCACCTGAAGTTTCACGTAATAATAATCAGACGTAAGCAGGTACACGTGTGCTCACTGTTAAACAAATACCGTCTATTCTTGTCAGCTCACGTACTTTTTGCGTTCTCTTTGAAGAAGACTTATGGCAGTTTCTAAATTAGTTTCTGTAACAAAAACATAATTGATTTTCTGGTTGTTTATTTACCTTTGCTTGATAGATATGCTTCTTATTAACAACGACATTTATTCTTTTGCTATACAAATGTCAGTTATTGTTGGAACTGACTATTACCTTCTTTGTTGATATCACCATTTTGAAGGTATATGTTGTTTGTTTACTGGCAAATGTCATCATTAAGAGAATGTATGTATATTGCAGGGTTGTCAGGTGGATGGAACTTTTTATGACCAAATTGACGATAAAAATGCCCAAAGATTGCCAAATGTCTCAATTGTGTGTAAACTACAAAAAAGTATGCTAAATTTTCACAAATGCTACATTTCTTTCTTCTTCTTCTTTCCTTCGTCTTTTATCCTTTACGTGTGTCGAGAGAAATACAGTGTTCTTGTTCTCGCTTTTCTGGCAGCTTCAGATAATGTTATTTGGTGTTCATGTAAAGCGTCTTTGATGTTGTCGACCCAATGTACTCTATGTCTACCCCTTGTTCTTCTTTCTGCTTCTCCTCTCTTCGACCTAGCGAGTGAGTAGACGATTTATCCTATTCATAACAAATAATTATCTACAATCAATTTCATGTGGAAAACATTTCAACAATGGCGAACAGCGATGTTAACAACAAAGGCCATACTTCACAATCGAGATACCAGCCTCCAAAATACACCAACATCAAAGAAGCACGAAAAATATCTAGCAAATTCACATTAGGAACATTGAATATATCTGGTTTAGGAAATAAAACAGAAGAACTAATGGAAATAATGGAAAAGAGGAAAACTAAGGTCTGGTTGCCACTTGGAGAAAGGGACACTTAATCAGACATGCATATTAGGGATATATGCTAATTTGCTCAGGCGGTATAAAAGCAAACCACGGGGTAGGATTTATGATACCTTTCTTTAAGCTGGTATTATCTTTTTCCAATATCAATATGCATTCATTTCACAGTGTTAAATATATTATTGCTAACTTTATTTTAGTTCTTTTAAACCTTATTCCGAGATAGTGTGAGCTTTCTCTAGACACGGAAGAAATAAAGATTCTTCAAAATTGTATTAATGTTAAAATTATATATTTTACTTTTTACTAAGTAGTAACTCAATTTTCAGTTAAATAATTGTCCCAACCATTATCAAGTTAATTTTGTTATCATAAAAATGTCTGTTTTTATTGCTTTCCGTATCAGGTCTCACTATAGTAACACAACTTATCTTATTGTTTTTTTTCTTTCAGGTCTCAATATAGTAACACAAACAATATCCACAAGAATAAATTCACTTAAAATAAAGCGCTACAGAAAGATCCTACGAATATCATGGACAGAGAAAAAGAAGAACATTGAAGTTTTGAAATCAGTCAGTCAGTCAGTTCCTCTTTTGCCAAGTTTGACACATAGGCGGATGTCGTAGTTCTCATGCCTGTCGGCCAGTTGCCACGGATTGCAGGTCTTGTGTATTTATGCCTGTTGACTTTAGTTCATTCATAAATGTTCTTCTGAGCGGTGTTTTTGGTCTTCCCTGTTTTCTTTCCCGTCTGGTGTCCACATGAAGGCCTGTCGTGGGATTCTGTCTTCCTTCATTCTAAGTACGTGGCCGATGTATGTCCAGCGGCGTTTTCTGATGATGTTCATTGTGTTTTTTTGTTATGTCTACTCGCTTAGTATGTCGTGTGATTTGAAGTCTTTTCAATTAGTATTTGTGGTTTTTCTGAGGTATCTATTCTCAAAACAGGTAACTTCTTATCCATTATTGCGGTAGATTTCCAACTTTCACATCCATATGTCAATGATGGAATCACACTTGCATTGAATAGTCGAGGTTTGATGTGTTTACTTGCGATCTTCGATCTCCAAATGTTTGAGAGTCTGTTAAAGGCGTTGGAGGCGAGAGTGATTCGAGTCTTGATTTCCGAGTTGGTATCCCCGTCTGCTGTTATCTTGCTTCAAAATATACGAAATTTGAAACGTTGTCTAGTATATTATCATCTAGTTTAATTGATTCTGTCAGACCGGTAAAGTTCAAGATTTTTGCTTAGAACTATAACATCCGTTACAGAAACACTGGGAGTTTTACAATGACAATTTGTAAAATCGTCGATTAACGTATTCAAAAGAATCAAGAACAGAAACATACGTCCGCCATCTTGAAACTGGTAACCGGAACTCCCTACTGAAAGATAGTTTGAAATCATTGAAACTAAATGAATCGTACCTTCTAAATACCATCATAAGAAGGAAGCTACAGTATTTTGGACACCTAAAGCAATATGATGGTATGGAAAGGCTGATTCTGGAGGGAATAGTGCCAGGAAAGAGAAGAAGAGGAAGACCAAGAAGACGATGGACCAGCGACATCGAAGAATGTATGCACATGTCTTTGGCGAATGTAGGCCTGCTTGCCCAGAACAGAAAAGCGTTCAGAGTATCCACGACGAAGGCAACGTTCTGGAAAGAATACGTCACCTGATGTATATAAAATGGACCTACATTCTGGGACATGCTGGTGTGTGCGGTAATGACAGCATGGACAGACTTGCATCAATAGATGTGGAGTTGACCATCTTTAAGATTGACGCGTTGGAACTGCTTCAAGAGCTCCTGTTTGATGTGGACACCTCTATTGATGACACATCTAGGGGCGAGATGAAACTGCTTCAAGAGCTCCTGTTTGATGTGGATACCTCTATTTATGACACATCTAGGGGCGAGCTGAAACTGTTTCAAGAGCTCCTGTTTGATGTGGATACCTCTATTGATGACACATGTAGGGGCGAGCTGGAACTACTTCAAGAGCTCCTGTTTGATGTGGACACCTCTATTGATGACACATCTAGGGGCGAGCTGAAACTGTTTCAAGAGCTCCTGTTTGATGTGGATACCTCTATTGATGACACATGTAGGGACGAGCTGGAACTACTTCAAGAGCTCCTGTTTGATGTGGACACCTCTTTTGATGACACATCTAGGATGAGATTTAAAGAACTCGGAATTAAGTTAGGTAGTAGGAGAACTGTACTCCTGAACAGAAGAATGCAATAAATGTTTAACCATCTAATACAGAAACCATCAGCGTGCATATCTTTCTTCTAAATGTTAGAAGAGACTGAGCTTCTATGGGTTTTCCCGAAGTGCAGTGATATCGGCTCACCATAACCATATCCGTAGGTTCGCCGTTGTTTCTCCAACCATTTTCGTGCTGGTGAGGGTTTTTTCATCACAACATCGTTTATCCTTGTATTCTGAAGTTAGTATGCGCTTTTTATTATTTACACTACTTTATTAACCGCTTTCCGTTCATACTAGAATTGCCTCTGTGTTGCGGTAGCTCTTTAATGTCCAGATTGTGTGTTAACTCTTGCACCGTTGCTACATCTCTCTTTCTGATGCTCTTTAATCTTACAAATAGGCTCATATCGTTTCTGATGATCTTTAATCTTACATAAAGGCCCCTATCGTTTCTGACTTTAATGTTACAATTAGGCCGCTATCGTTTCTGATGATCTTTAATCTTACAAATAGGCCCCTATCGTTTCTGATAATCTTTAATCTTACAAATAGGCCCCTATCGTTTCTGATGCTCTTTAATCTTACAAAAAGGCCCCTATCGTTTCTGACTTAAATGTTACAATTAGGCCGCTATCGTTTCTGATGATCTTTAATCTTACAAATAGGCCCCAATCGTTTCTGTTTCTACTTTGACGTATCACATTTGAAGATATTTATGAATCCCCTTCTTGTTGACATTTCCTCATTTCAATTTAACGACGTATAATGTCTATACGTTTATGCACCTGGTGCAATCATTTTTAAACGACTTGTTTATGATTGTTCTTACCTTGAGATATTTATACCTGGTTTATTCCCTCGTAAAGTCAGAAAGTGGACTCTTGAGAGTTCATTCTTGAATTTCTTCATACCTTGAATGTATACAATTTGTTAATTTTTTCATGTTGAAACCATTCATGGGTGGTCTCTCTACACATATTTTCTATTTTTCTTGACTTTAGTCTACATGTGGATAGGTAGACAGGCAGACAGACCAAGTGGGTGGGTATGTAAGCAGGTAGATATGTAAGTATTCGAAAGATTGCATTGAGTAATGTTTGGAGCGCCTCTGTTATGGCAAAGGTTTAGGGTTCAGATCCCGACGTAGAAAATCGGGTTCGTTAGAAAGCAGTGACAGACCATAGAACTTATTTATATTACCTAGAAAATCACTAAATCCAAAAAAATGATGGATTGGTATCTACATCCTGGACAGGATGTGCTATGAGTTTAAGTATTTTCGTACCTAGTCAGGACAAATATGTCGGTAGTCAGGTAATGTAGGTGTTGATCTGTTTTGGGTAGGTATGTTTTATGTAGGTTTGCATATTTTAACTTTTATATCACAATTAATTCTTCATCCAAAGATTAAGATGGAAATTAAAAGACAGATAATATCTTCAATTTTTATACCAACACTCTGTTACAAATGTCAAACATCGCCTTTAACAGCTTCGTAGCAGAGGAAAATAGTTACATGTGAAATGAAGTGTCTGAGAAAAGCTGCAATGGTTACCAAACTAGATAAAATACGAATGTAAGAAATTAAGAAAAGAGTTGGTAAAATATCATGTATTGAACATATTGAGAGACAGCAAGTAAAATGGTTCGGTCACCTTATGAGAATGAACCCAAACAAAATACCAATAAGAACATATAATAAAAGAACATCCAGACATAAGGCCAAAATTAGACCACGAAAGCGGTGAATAGACAACATCAAGATAGCCTTGAAGAAACATGGACTTAATGCAACCAAAAATATTTCCCAAGGCCACTTTCTCCATCGATGAGGCCTTTACATGTGAATCCCATAATGTTATTTACGTGATCATATGTAAACGCTGCGTGAAGCAGTACATCGGAAAACCAGCTTAAGATTGAGCGACCTTTTTTGTAAGTATCTTCAAGCACAGAACACCTACTCCTGTTGCCACTTCAACGGCGATGGTCATCATGGTGCTTTTGATATTCAGGTCATTGCTATCATTTCCTGCACCACCGATGATAGATCTAGGTATGCTCGAGAAAATCGTCTTATTTTGGAATTGGGTACACTCAAACCTTGTGGACTCAATTCCCACCACTCTGTTGTCTAGTACTGGGTTGGTGTGGTCTTTGTCTTTATTCATTTTGTTCCGTCATTTACGTCATCTTTTTTTTTTTTTTTCGTTTCCACCTATATTTACGTTTGTTATGTACTTCCTGTCCTTCCGGCATCTCATTTCTATAATTCGGTTGGACACGTTTTTGTGTGTTGTGATAATTTCCATTCGTCATCTTTTGATGTTTTGTACGTACCTTGAGAAAGACCTTTTGGTTGAAACGTTGAAAACGGTTTGTGTATTGTAATTAATATGTTTTCTTGTTTGCTTATTCTAACCTCCTAGTTTTAGTGATAGTCCGTCCTAGTGGAACATTTTTAGAAACTTGTTTTTACGTAATTACACTTGCAAATTAAGTCAACGGGATTTTCCGTATCTACTAACCACATCCCCAAAAAATATGTGATTTTGACATTTAAACTATGAAATCAAGTCAATGATTTGTGTACGGACCAATCGAAACGAGGACCATTATAACAACAACTATATCCAGTACAAGTATTGAAGTATCCACATCTTCAGTAACGCAAACATAGAACATCCGTACTACAAGGGCCAATGGGTTTTCTTGTAAACACAAACAACTTAGAGACAGAACAATGTTGCTTTAAATACGAGCTTATACAAGTAAATTCAAGTAGGAAGCATGAAGTTCAATTAAAAGTTCTTGAAACTAACGGGAAATGAACCAGGTCTGTTCTGGCGGCACCGAATCGACTTGCAACTTGGGTAAACGGGTTTCTCCGTACTATTACAGTATATATTGAACTGCGTATGTATATAGCAATGCTATATATGCTATATAATGAGTATATAGCAATGCGTATGTCTGCCCGGTCCCTGGGTTGACCATCTGTTCTGGTGTCGAGGCTAGTCGATTAGTCGATTCGTTCGTTGCCCTCCAAGCCCTCCTGTCCGAGGACAGAAGATAATCGTGAGTTTCCGCAGTGATACCCGCATTTTAGCTCTCTCCAATGACTCTACCCATCTCCTACGTACATCACGTAGGAATGGAAGTATTCCAAAACCTAATCAGTCAGTGTTCCGTCAGCTAGGATCACGTTGTTATAATGGGATTTTACTGTTGTTCGTCCATCACAAGTGATGATGACCATTTGTTACATGCACCCTTGAAAATTCAATTTTAGTTATGTCCTTGATTATGAGTTCGTAGATGGCTAATGAGCCCTATTCGAGCTGTAAATGTCCTTGGACAGTTCGAACATGGAATGACTACTGTAGACGGATCTTGGTCTATCCGTGACTTTCTAGCTACTCTCCGCTGTTTAGCTGCTGCATTTCTCTTCTTTTCACAAGCAGATGCGCTCTTTTTTACTAATATAGAGAGAAAGATCATTCTGAAGGAGAAATTGTAAGAAGATATTGCTGTATACTATTGTTATTTACATTTTCTTTATGTCCATAGATTGTATCTTACAGGGGTTTTCAGCATCCCAAATTTGTCAGTTTATTGTTCAAGTGACATGCTCTTTGAGGAGCAGTCTTCATTATGGATGTTCTAGACACATGATTTTGGATGAATTGAGCTATCACGGCGAGGGATATGTTTAAACAATTTGAAAGTTTTATTTTTGTTTTGAGTGACCCTTACCTCCGTTACCAGCAACCATGCCTTCCATTATCAACTTTTTCCATGTTGTTATGTTTCTTTATTTGGCAAAGAAAACCTCAACTTGTAATGTTGTTTACAAAACAAACACTCTTTGATTACATTTAAGAGTCAATCCTCTTTGATATTTTTTTTAAAGTCAACCCTATTCAATGTTGCTTAGGAATCAAGTCTTCAAGTCTTACTCTTCATTTTTGTTTAGGGGTTAACCATCTTTGAAGTGGTTTAGGAGTCAACAGTGTGGGGTAACAACACTAAACAGGAAGTAAGTGACTGGAGTAAAACGGCAAATATCAAGATAAACAGAAATAGAAGTGTTACCAAAATAAGACATAAAACAACAACGAGATACAGAGACAAACGATGTTTCGACTCTTCAATGTTGTTTAGGAGTCAACCCTCTCTGATGTTGTTTAGGAGTCAGCCCTCTCTGATGTTGTTTAGGAGTCAACTCTCTCTGATGTTGTTACCCATGTAACAACAAATGAACCAATAATTTGTATGTTCCAATAATTACTGTAAAATTAAATTTTCACATAATATAAAGGATTGCTATCTTAAAAACGATATTCATAACGAGTGCTGCGATACATCCGTTCAATCTAGATAATTATTAATCATAAATTAGTCATTTGGTTATGAAATAATCGACTCATGCAAAATATGAAGCCCATACGCTTAGTAATTACAGAGATAATAGACAATATCGGTGTTCAAATATTGATTCACTATTTATTGTTTCGAACAGTGAAAAGTTATGATATTCTAAGTCCAATATAATATTGTTCTAATGGGTTATCTAATGGGTTAACCATGGTTAACCCATGGGTTATCTAATTATTTCTCCTACAAATTTGATTCCTTGTGTGTGAGGTTTAGGTTGTTATCATGTACAGACATCCGGTCTCGTCTGTTGTCTAGTATTAAAGTTGACGTTTTAATGGCGTTCGTGGTAGTTCCGAAAACAAAACGTCTAATGTGCGCATAGCCTATATTTATGTGAGTGTATCTTTCAGTGAATACAAATACATTCGCAAAATATATCAATTTTGGTATATAAATAGAGTTAGAAACGATAACATCAGACAGATAACGAAAACAATATCAGTATTGGAACACATCAAAAGACAACAGATCAAGTGGTTTTCACACGCTTCCAGATTACCAGCACAGATAATACACATATAACATGAAAGAAGCCACACGAACAAGCTTACAAACAGCACACAAGAAGGCCATCTCTAGAGAGCTCTTCTACCCCTGACGCCGCAAACCAAATAAGGGGCCACAGTGTATAGATAGATAGAAATTAGAGACTATTAAACTTCTACAGAAAATGGTAGTTCATTTGTATTGGTTTTATGAAAGTTCTTTAATGTGTGTTGCTTTGTTTTTGTATTTGTATTTGTATTTGTATTTATTTATGCATTTGTATTTGTATTTGCATTTGTATTTGTTTTTGTATTATGTATTTGTATTTTGTATTATGCATTTTGTATTATGTATTTGTATTTTGTATTATGTATTTTGTATTTGTAATTTGTATTTTGTATTATGTATTTGTATTTTGTATTATGTATTTTGTATTATGCATTAGTATTTGTTTTTGCATTATGTATTTGTATTTGTATATGCATTTGTATTTGTTTTATAAAAGTTCTTTAATGTGTGTTGCGTTGTTTTTGCACATTACTTAATTTTTATTTAAAGGTGTACATTGATGATTGCTGCAAACCTATACGAATGTCCTTAACTCTTTCAACACGTAATTATACCCCGGATTTAGACGTAATTAATTTTAGGCTAACTTTTTGGACCGCAACATGATTCAGACACAAGATTCCTGAAGACAAAATATTAGCGGAAAGTCATATAAGGTATCAAAAGAAAGATAATTAAATGTGAAATTCATATACAATATAAGAATTGTGAGAACAATAATATTTGTCATTTACGAACCAAACAAGGCAATTTGGAGGGTATATATGGAGTCCAATTATAACGGGCATACGTCCTTAGAGGGTGCCGGCTCTATCCCGTTATAACGGGCTTACGTATGAATTAAGTTAATACTATAACGCTGGTTTCTAATAAAGATAATGAAAATAACAATAAACATTCATGAACAACAATTAGATTATCTTGATGTTTCTTCTTGGTTTTCTCTTGGTCTTGTTTATTCTACAGCAAGTAAAACATTATCAATATATCGAACACATAATCACAAAAGATGGCAGATGTGAAACTGAAGTTAAAGGAGAATATGATTGGCTAAATGTACCTTCAATGACATGAGGAAAATATTAACATCTAAACAAATTACAAACAAGTTAATAATGAGAATTATAAAATGCTATATCTTTTCTATATTAATGTATGGCTCAGAAACATGGACACTACATAAACAATTAGAAGGCAGAATTGATGCCTTTGAGATGTGGGTATATAGAAGAATAGGGAGAACATCATGGAAAGAGAAGAAAACAAATAAAGAGCTGCTAAAGACACTTAATATGAAGAAAGAACTACTAAGAGAAATAAAGATCAGACAAATAAAATATTTTGGACACATTAAAAGACATGACACCCTATTGAAGACCTTATTTGAGGGTAAAGTCAAAGGGAAACGAGCAAGAGGCAGGCAGAGATACAAGATCCGTAGCAGCCAACCTTCGTTGCGGAGACGGTGCTTGATGATGATGATGGTGATGGATCAAATTTGTAGATGTTTTCCAGCTCTATGTTATCTAATTAATTCTTGGTATTACTTTGTATGGGGGGCTAAGACAGAAAACAAAAATCATGAAATCAATCATTACTATTGATTTGGCAGCACGTGGTATAAACATAATTATTGTTAACAAACAGTAGCGGAAATCGACATCACCAATGCTAGACATTTCCTAGTTTCCATAATGATCACCGGATAACTCACATGCTCCTTCAAGCACAAACTTTGTTCTTTAAAAAAAAACACAGGCAGGTTTTCAAAGTGTTTGTTTTCTTCACTATTTTCGTTAATTTTATTTTTATTTTTATAACCCTTTATGTTTTGCATCGTCAGGGGCAGAAGCGTTCTCTGGAGATGGGTTTTTGTGTGCTTCATATATGCTTGTTTTCGTTGATATTTTATCTCTGCAATCCATCATTTGCAAGATCTGCCCCTGGCTTTGCATCCACTGTGTCTGTGTAGTAATGTTATTTGAAGGCCAATGTATGCTGGTAATCTGGAAGCATCTGAAAACCACTTAATCTGTTGTCTTCTGATGCAATCCAAGATTGGTATTGTGTTTGTTGGTCGTCTGATGTTTTCGTTTCTTATTCTGTCTCTTATTTTTACTCGAAAATTCTAGGTAGACAAGTCATTTCTGTTGTAACAAGTTTTCTTTTGAATTCTGTTCTTAGTGTCCACGTTTGACATTGGTAGCATAGTTATTGTAATAATGATCGTTTTATATAGTGCAGTTTTGGTGTTCATGATCACATATTCATGAGCCACAACAAATAATAATAATAATAATAATAATAATAATAATAATAATAATAATAATAATAATAATAATAATAATAATAATAATAATAATAATAACAATAACAATAAAAACAATAATAATAATAATAATAATAATAATAACAATAATAATAATAATAATAATAATAATAATAATAATAATAATAATAATAATAAAAACAATAATAATAATATTAATAATAATAATAATAATAATAAAAACAATAATAAAGGTAAGTGGCACATTGTATCTCCGCTATCTCACCAC
Organism: Meghimatium bilineatum; assembly: GCA_034231615.1. Lineage (NCBI taxonomy): Eukaryota > Metazoa > Mollusca > Gastropoda > Stylommatophora > Philomycidae > Meghimatium > Meghimatium bilineatum. The sequence goes on along the minus strand of CM067300.1, from coordinate 53,822,699 downwards.
GCAAAGTGCTCGTAATGATGATAGTGATGACATAACCTTCAATCCCCATTCTTCTTGGTCTTCTTCTGTAACTTGCTGTTTACATTTTTATGTTGTATGCTCTTGCCGCTAGCCAATAAGGGTTCATTCTCATTAGGTGGCCGAATCATTTCAATCTATTTTTTAATATATTTGACCACTGCTGTTGTTCCAACAGTTCTTGTAATCTCCTCATTTCTCACGTGATCTCTTCTTGTTCTGTTTGTCGCTTCTCTTAGACATCTCATTTCACACGTACTTATTGTTGTTCTCTGTTGTTCTTTAGTAACTGTCCATGTCTGACATTGACAACATAATGAATATTGGTATGAATAGTGAATGTATGATTTGCCTTTTGGTTCCCATCGGGATAGATGTATATTTAAATAATTGGTGTAAGCTCATAATTTACGTAGTTTGGCTTTTTGAATTCTTGTCTCAAGTTCTCTGTCCATTCTTCTATCGGCTGTAAAAAATGCTCCCTAGATATCTAAATTCCTGAACTTGTTTCAGTAGTTGATCATTTATTTTTATGTTGAGTGCATTGTGTAAACAAGAAATGGCAAAGAGTTTTGTCACAGATGATAAATTCTTGATTCTTCATTAGAAACTGGCTTCACAGCACGTGGGGCATTCCCATAAGTGCTCCGTCCTTTGTTCCAGCAGCCATCTCACTCGATGGTATTTCGAGTCTAATGCCGCCGAAACATACGTCGACATCAGGACACAATTCTGGCCCTTGCGACAGGTTTCTTTGTTGTTCCGCTCACCCACGCCGTGCCCGCAACTAGTTCAAGCACAACGTCGGCCTGTCGGAACAACATGGTAACTGTTATCAAAGGTTACGACTACGGGATTGTATAGATGACGTGCCTTGAAGCTTCTATAAGAATATAACCTCAATATAACAACATGTCATCTACTAAGGTTTTCTGTTGCATGGTTGGTTTGTCTAGTGAGCCATTGTTGAGACCCACAGACGCACCAGGTGACAGATTGTCGGTCTATCTCCCAACTGTCCTTAGTCGCCTACTGCGATATGCCTGGAAAGAATACAGTGGCCCTATTCTGTGCACCCTGAACTAGACATGCATGATCCGGTTCCCACACTAGATCATGTGTGTAGAGGTAAACACCGAATGTTAGAGTACATGGAACAATATATAAGGGAAAATCCTAAAAAGAAAATAGGCATACATGATAGCCTACGTAACAGCGTACAACACATGAAAGATTGTCAGTGAGAAAAACAAAGAACAAATACATGGATCACAGATTAAATATACTATTGAAAAATACTAGATACAATATCAGAAAGAAAGAAAGCAAAAAAAAAACACCAAAAATATATGTCACTAAACACAACGATGCATAACATGTGCAGAATCACAAAAGAACAATGATTAGAAACAAAATTCAAACAATAAAGATATCGCTTCAACTGAAGACTAAAGAAATGCACAAGAAAATAAGATAAGATTACAAACAAGAAAAATCATGTACATTAGAAAGGTTGCGTGAAAAATAGAAGTTCTTCTTCTTCTTTCGTTCACTTGAAACATGTCTATATCTGTAATTCAGTCTCCTTAATAAAACTCACTGTCTTTTGTAGTTCATACAGTGTCCCATAGAGCTTTGATTCCAGTGTTGTTTCCTCTGGCCAATATGTCTGCCTCAGCGTTTCATGCTCAAAACACTCTTGAAGTATATGTTTGGCACTCTGTGCTGCCTGTCCACATGTACACATGGCCGTGTTGCCAATCTTGAACTTTGTATACATGTTACTGCGGAGTCGGTTGTGTCCTGTTCTGAGGCGCAGAATTATAACTTGTAAAAATAGAAGTGGAAAAAATTATATTTGATAAGACAGAAATATTGAAAATTTGCGAAGAATATGTTACAGGCCTGTTTGATGACCAACGAAACAAAACACAAAACAATGAAGGCCCAATAATGCTGAAATCATAAGTATAAAAAGCAATAACATGTGGAAAGGCTGCAGGCACTGACAACATAATACATGCATGAAGACAAAAGAGAACTAGAATGTATTTGGTGTGCAAAATATCACAACATGTCACATTCTTTGATAAGGGACGGCAGGGGGTGGGGGTTCAGAAAATAGGAACACGACTTTTTGTACTAGAAACTTAGCCATAAGGTCGGTTAACTACCCCCCCCCCATACCTTCTTTTGATTTATTGCAAAAACAAGTCATCATCATTTACATGGGTGCCGTCTCCGCAGAGAAAGTTCTACAAACCTCAAACATCCGCTGTCTCTTGTCTTGGCGATGCACTCTGCTAGACTGTAACCTGTCCATCTCGTGATGTTACTCTCCCACTTGTATCTCTGCCTACCTCTAGCTCGACTTCACCCTCAAGTAAGGTCTTCAACAAGGTGTCATGTTTTTTAATTCGTCCAAAATATTGTATTTGTTTTATCTTTATTTTTTTCATCAAAAATCTATTAAACAAGTGAAAATTGCAATACTAATGAGCGAATTTGTCTTTTTATGTGTACAATCTCCCTCCCCTTCGCTGAAAGAGTAGCTACGTTCCTGTTTCTATTCTCTCCATTTTTGTTGTAAGTGCCCAATGTGCACATTCCTTTTTTTCCACGTTATGAGACAAGGAGGTTTGGAGAACATAGTCACAACAGACAAGATTGAAGACAGCAGAGACAGAGGGCGACAACGTGAGAACATATTAGTTTAACAACCTGGCAGTGGTGTACTGAGGGTGGTGCGGGGAGTGCGGCCGCACCGGGCGCTAAGGCTTGAGGGAAATCAAAATGCCCCTCATAATAATTAAAACTTTAGAAATGGGGTTTAAGTGCCTTTACAGTGCCAAAGTTGATGCCTCACAACGTTAAAAAAAAAAATTTAATTCATGTTAAGCCCATTTATTTGGCAATTAGGTAATAATACATTTTTGTCACATATAAAACATTAAAATTAATTAATAAGTAGAACTAGTTGCTCTCGAAAGAAGACACTCCCACAATTTACTTCAAAACTCTATTTTAGCTTTTAAGAAAAACGAAAAATACGTGGCATGAAAATCTTCATCGCACCGGGCAGCACTTACCCTAGGTACGCCACTGCAACTTGGCATGACAAGCAAACAACACCGATCCTGTTACATAATACTGGAGATAGAGAGCTGTGGAGAGTAAATCTGATGGTGGCATCTGATGTTTGTTCCCTTGTGATGCGTACGCTCCTTTCACAACCACGGACATTGTGCCAATTTGATATAAGAGTTTTTGATTATCAATAATAATGGATAACCGTCGCCACGACCTTCGAAATGATTTGAAAAGAACTTTTATAATTATGGTGATGTACGCTCCTATTAATGTCCATATCTCTACAAAATAATATGTATTATTACAGATTTGTGTATCTCTGTGGGAGTGATACAGAGTGCATCTGAGAAATTCAAGGTACAGGGTTTGAATCTGGCCGCCGGCAATTGTTCATCCGGACCATTGCAGAAAGAAATGGCAAACTATTGAACTTATTTATATTGCCTTAGATAATGACGACAGCAAAAAATGATGCGATAATAGCTACATTTTGAATAGGGTGTGCTACCAATTTTTGTTTGTTGCATACTAAAAGAACATTAACTCATACTAGTTTAACAAAATAGCTTGTTATCTCCCTTAGATCGTACCACTGAATTGTGAGTGCCCGTGTACCCTTTTTTTCTTTTGCGACGCCATGTATATAGTCAGATATATGAGAACACTTCTTCCATCACAAAAATTATAAAATCCCGACGTTTGAAAGGTGAACTCAGAATGCTAACGTTTCATCATAATAATACAAAAAATTAGGGGCTTCCTAATGGGGCAGCAGTAGCTTGGTTGATAGTGAATTTTCTATCACCAGGTTACAATAAATTACTTTAGGGGATTTTTGTGGCCTCTAATACTTTTTTGGTTGTGCGTCCTGATAAAGCCTACTTGGACATTGTCTACTGGTTAAAAAGCGGCACGTCTCTCCAAAGAAGAGGTAAACTTATCACATACCTACCTAACTACCACCCCAGGTTACAGCATGCCATGTTCGAAACTACATTCGGAACAAAAATATCTGAGTCGTGAAAATCTCGGCTGACATGACCGTTCCTCAAGTCTACCCGGCTGTAAATGAGTACGTGGCACATGAGTTAGGGAAGGTAAACATCGCAAGGAAGAAACCTTACTCTCCCACCTAATAGTTACTGCAGCTTAGTAGGCTCTACATGAACAGTTAGCTTCATTCATTCCCGACGGCAGGTTGCTGAAATAGGACCTACATTTACCTTACCAGAATTTAGATTTATTCTTGAAGAGCCGCTGAGGCTCTCTCTGGAGAAAGTGAACTTTTAAAAGAACCCACCATTTTTGGAACAAGCTATGTTATTAACATAACGAATAGCTCCTATAGCCAGGTAATCTGCTTTAAACTGTGGACGCCAGTCAAAACTGATTTTAACCATCAAAAATAATGGCTTTTGTGGTTCAGCCAACCACAATATTCGAGGTATAAACACGTCACACGTTAGAAACTGTTACACGCGCAAACTGTGAGATCACTAAAATATGTGTGTATGTACATATTATGCTTTGTATGTTACATATATATATATATAAAACACACTTGAATATTGTCCGAGGTCAGTAGAGTGCAATCAGTGGACCAGAGGAACTCACCTAATTCCTAGTCATAAATGGTTATAAAAGTATATACACACAAAAACATAAATTGTATGAGGCAAAAGCTTCATTAATTCAGAAATATTAATTTCGCCTCCAAATATCCGTTCATAGCACTAAGCAATCTTTCATAGTGCCGTGTAAAGTTTAGTTATTAAGTAGTCTTTTGAAATATGCACTGTGTAAAAACATCATGTGAGGAAACTCAATCACTTTCACACAACTTGTTTCAGAAAAGTCATGAACATCAGATGGCAAGGCAAGATTCCAGATACCACTGTCCTTGACAGATCTGGTATATCAAGCATTGACACTATCCTGATGCGGGCACAAATTCATTGGGTGGGTCATTTGGTACGTATACCTGACTATCGCCTGCCAAAGATACTTCTCTTTGGTGAGCTGGAGTAGGGTAAACGATCTCAGATAGTAAAAAGAAGCGCTACAAGGACTCGCTAAAACCCTCACTGAAATCATTTGAAATAGACCAAGACACATGGGAAGAACTTGCACACAATAGATCTACACGGCGCTCTACAGTCAAAAAGAGCGCATCATCTTGTGAAAAAAGGAGAAATACAGCAGCTCAACAGCGGAGAATAGCTAGAAAGTCACGGATAGATATAATTCCACCTGCAGTCGTCATTCCATGTCCGAACTGTCCAAGAACATTTACAGCTCGAATAGGGCTCATTAGCTATCTACGAACTATTACGCATGGTCATAATTCTAACTGAATTTTCAAAAGTGGATGTAAAAAATGGTCATCATCACTTGTGATGGACGAACACACGCGCATATTACGTAGACATTACAGCATTGGTCTATACAGTAATTGAACAATAATTATTAGACAATTCGTCAGACCATGCGTGTTGTTGTTTTTTTTTTAATTGGAGACGATGTAATAATTAGGAGTATAACATTTTTATCATTAATGAAGAGATATTGTGATACGTAATCATCATCATCAACTTCCATCTCCGCAACGAAGGTTGTCTACAACAGATCTCCAACATCCCTTGTCCCTTGTTTTGGTCGTGCATTCTGTTAAACTGTAACCTGTCCATCTTGTGATAATTACTCTCCCATTTGTATCTCTGTCTACCTCTTGCTCGCTTCCCTTTGACTTTACCCTAAAGTAAGGTCTTCAATAAGGTGTTATGTCTTTTAATATGTCCAAAATATTTTATTTGCCTGATCTTTATTTACTTTATTTATTTGCCTGATATTTAATCAGTTGATTATTATTTTAGTTTAATATTATTTAAAATTCCGAAATATTTCAGTGGAATATCTTTCAATATTTAAATAAAATTCAAAGATCAAACCGATAATCAAAACAGAAAAGTAGAAAACTAGAATGTGTAAACAAATTCGAATTTCTAGAAGATAATATAAACAATTCCGCAGATTGTTCAGTGGAGATAGGAGAAGACTCGTACTTGCAACACCCACATTAACACAAATGAAGAAGCAGTGGCAAAGTAGTAATAACGACACTAAAATAACTATTTTAAGATCACGTATTTTCCCAGATGCAACATAAGGATGCGAGACTTGGACTTTAAACAAGTCAATATCCAGAAGAATAAATGTAATTAAAATGAAGTGTTACAGAAAGATCATACGAATATCATGGACAGATAAAACGAACATTGCAATTTTGAAATTACTGAAACTAAATGACGGGTCGCTTATAAATACCATCATAAGAAGGACGCTACATTACTTCGCACACTTAAAGCAACATGATGATATCGAAAGGCTGATTCTGAAGGGCAGAGTGTCAGTCTAGAGAAGAAGAGGAAGATCAAGAAGACGATGGACCAGCGACATCGGAGAATGTATGCATATGTCTCTGGCCAATACATGTCTGCTTGCCCGGGACAGAGAGGCGTCCAGCGTATCCACAATGAAGACAACATGAAAGAATATGTCATTATAATATTTTTCGAAAGAAAATCCATGCTAGAAATAGTAACGCAAATTGGTATTAAAATATTTAGTTAGTTAGTTAGTTAGTTAGTTAGTTAGTTAGTTAGTTAGTTAGTTAGTTAGTTAGTTAGTTAGTTAGTTAGTTAGTTAGTTAGTTAGTTAGTTAGTTAGTTAGTTAGTTAGTTAGTTAGTTAGCTAGCTAGCTGGCTGGTTGGTTGGTTGGTTGGTTGGTTGGTTGGTTGGTTGGTTGGTTGGTTGGTTGGTTGGTTGGTTGATTGGTTGGTTGGTTATTCCTCTAGGGCCAAAAATGGCACATATGGCAAATGTCTTAGATTTCCGTCTCTCATTTCATTGCATTTTGCTTTAGATCTTCATTGTTTCTGATACCGCTGGTGAAACGTTCTCCTGTAATAGTTCTACGTAAAGTTTCTTTTGGTCTTCCTCGTTTTCTCTTGCCCTTTGGTAACCACATCAGAGCTTGACAAGGGAGTCTTTCAGTGTTCATTCGCAACGCGTGTCCGATGTAATTTAAGCGACGCTTTCTAATATAGGTGGATACATATTCTTGTTTCGATTCTTGTCTGACAACTGTGTTTGATTTGAAGTCTGACCAACGTATGTTCAATAGTCTTCTAAGGCATTTATTTTCAAAGTTGTTTAGTCTTTGTTCTAATTTTGTTGTTGCTTTCCAACTTTCGCATCCATATGTTAATGTTGGAATTATGCAGGAGTTGAAGATTTTGAGTTTTGTGTTATTTCTTAGTGTTTTTGAATGCTAGATATTTGATAGTTTATTGAACCAGTGCAATACTGTATGATATTTCTGTTGATGAATCTCCTGTTGTTGATTCAACAGGAATTCAACATGCTGTTGTTTATGTTATTCACGAAACACTTTCTCTTCATGTGGAGGCCTTTATGTTATTCACGAAACATTGTCTCTTCATGTGTGGCCTTTATTTTATTCGCGAAAAATTCTCCACCAAGCTGAGTTTTTAGTACACTCAAATGGGAAAATCACTCGTGGATAGATCAAGTGCTGTAAGGTAAATAGATGTTCCAGTAATTGTCATCTCATATAGGCAAATCTACCTTGGTTAATTGAGTCGTTTGTGGTGTGGCATTATCATTATAGAACAACGTTCCTTTAGTCATCAGGCCTGGATGTTTTCTTGAAACTGTATCTAAAAGAAGCAAAATAACTTGGGAGTAGGACAATGCATTCACGTTATCCCCTTTCTCCTTGAAATTGGTTAACAGAACTCCTTGAGAATTCCATAACACCGTGAGCATAACTTTCCTTCCTCATGTCGTACTGTAATTTCTTGGCAGATGATGAAGAAGGATGATTTCACGTCAGTGAAGCATAGGTTGATTCTGGCGGATAATGGCGCACCGTTGATTTATCCCAAGTGACAATACACTCCAGTATTTGCCTATCTTCACCTTCATAGGTATATCGACAAATATGTCGATAACAATATAGTAAATAACCGGTGTATTACTGCAACAGCATGCAATCTATTAGTTAGTGATGTTTTCACCATATTTACTTGTGATAATATTATTTCCCCGCATGCTGATGAATGTGGAATATTCACGAAATCTTGTGTCATTAACGCGCACATAAATTTTGAAAGCAATTCAAATTTCAACTGATCGTTGCCACCTTAATTAAAAGTAATGTACACTAGAAAGTTTCATAATTGTAAGAATTCATGCTTCCAAAAGACTCGTTGAATTCAGCAGATATTTCAATTTCCATTCATTTTGTAAATTGTCCATTTCTTTCTCAAATACTAATGACGGAAATCTTGAGGCAAGTGGAATTAATGACAAACGTCACTCCCGTGATAAAGACTCATGAACATCAGTAACTCTCATTTCAGACAAAATATTCCACCGAAGACGGATGTGTCGGACCATTGGCGGAAATAAAACAGCGAAAAACAACGTGTTTCCATTCTCTACACTATATATTGCTGGAAATTTAGTAGGGCCAATGTCCTGCTTCAAGAGAGATCCAGTGGGAGTTTGAGAATGAACGATGAAGAAGAAGACTAAATACTATAACCTGATAGAGGACATCGTTACCTTATTTGAACACATGAATCTCTTAAAAATGACAAAGTACAGATTCAATGAATTCAATGAAAAAATGTCATTTTTTAAAACATTCCACTAAATAATCAGTTAAAAAAATTATATGCGATGCTCCGCCATAAATGCTGTCAACAACAAACACATAACATAATATCCGTATTAGTTATACAAGGGCCGATAGGTCTTCTTGTAAACATGGATAACATATATAGACAATACAATTTTGCTTCAAATAATTATTTGAGCAACAAACATCCCGTACAGGTATTGAATAAACATACGGATATTATGTTGTGTTTGTTGTTACTGAGGATATTTCAATACATGTACGGGATGTTTGTTGTTGTTGTAATAGTCCGTGTCTCGATTGGTCCGTTCGGATGAAATCGCATCTTTTTTTTAGATGCGGTTAGTCAAGTACGGAAAAACGCGTGTGCAATTGTTGCTAGGTGATTTGGTGCCGTAGAACGGAGTGGTTCAATTCCCATTAGTCTCAAGAATTTTAAAAAAAGTTGTCCTCTGGCTTCCTACTTAAATTTACTTGTATAAACAATTATTTGAAGCAAAGTTGTATTGTCTATATATGTTATCCATGTTTACAAGAAGACCTATCGGCCCTTGTATAACTAATACGGATATTATGTTATGTGTTTGTTGTTACTGAGGATATTTCAATACTTAAATTTTCTGTAATTCGTCGTTTGCAAGGTTTTCCCATGGCTTTGTATTCAACGTGCTTGTATAGTAATGCTTTTTGAAGGGCACTGTTTGATGGTAGTTTGGAAGCATGCGAAAACCACATAATCTGTTGTCTTCTGATATAATCCAGGATTGATATTGTGTTTGTTAGTCTTCTGATGTTTTCGTTCTTGATTCTGTCTTTCATTGTTACTCCAAGGATTCTACGTAGACAAATCATTTCTGTTGCAGCAAGTTTTCTTTTGGATTCTGTTATTAGTGTCCACGTTTGACATTGGAAGCATAGGCCTATTGATGGTATGATGATTGTTTTATATAGTTCAGTTTTGATATTCATGATCACATATTTGTTTTTGAAAATAGGAGACATCTGCTCCAAGATCCGGTATGCTATGTTGGATTTCTTTGGTGTTTTTCCCCATTCGATGATATGATGCTTCCAAGAGTGAATTATTTCACCTGTTTAAGTTGTTGGCCATCAAATAGAATAGTGGTGTAAATTGAAAATAAACGAGGGAAAGTAACTCAAAACCAAAACGCAACAAACATAAACAGTGAGCATGACTTATTGTGGAACAATTAACGATAATTTAATAAAGATTTTTCGTTTTAAGAAATTGGTAAGAAAAATAAAGCCTAGTTATATTTAGAAAATAACCCAAGATATCTTATATGTGCTATATAACTCCTATACTAACATATGGATGCGAGTCTTGGATAATAAACAAACTGGAAAGTGGGAAATTGGAAGCAATAGAGATGTGGTTCTACAGAAGAATGCTGAGAATACTATGGCCCTCCAGAAAAACTAATGTGGAGATGTTGAAAGAATCAAATGCGAAGCGGACCTTAATCAATAATATAAGAAGAAGACAATCTTCATTTTTTATAGAAGATATAGCAACAGAGATAGAAGGCGAAAACGTGAGAAAATTTTAGACAGTTTGACATCTTGACACGGCAGGGTAACAACAACGATCTTGACACATAATGCTGGAGATAAAGAGCTGTGGAGAGCCATGATCACCTACGCTAGCCGGCATGGCACCTGATGGTGATGAACATAAAATCTTAAAGTCTGATCGAAAAAGCACAGATCTTGGTGGGAAAAAAAACAAAGGAGTGGTAACGATGACTGATCAGCAGTCATCGATTCATGAATGGGGTGAGATTGTCGGAAAAGTTATGTAAGAATACCCGGATGATGACATCACAGTTGTCGACCAGCCATTTTTGTTGGTGATTAGAAACTGCTTGAGCGGTTACCCAATAACTTCTTCAACAGGAGACTCCCTTTCAGCAAATAAACAATCATAATGTAAGTAGTCGCAGCTGTACGTTGTGTGCACCTATAAATCAATAAAGAATTATTACATTTTTGTAAATATGATGTGGATTTGATGAAATCGAAATATTTATTGTAGTGAATGATTTCGATTGCAGCTGTGAGCTGTTAAGCAGACTCAGTCAGACACTGAATGAAGAAATCACAATTTGGTCACTGCCGACACTATTATTATTATTTTATAAAACGTATAATTTATTGCTTTATTATATTGCATTTATATGTACACATTCACTATAAAGTTAATAAAAGTTATTACAAATTGGTTAAAACTACAACCACTAACTTGTTTGTGATTCACTGATTGCTTTTATTTTAACTTTTACTTTTACATTATTTTCCTTGCAATTAAGAATTCTAAGAATTAGATTAGAGTCGGCTAGTGAAGACATAAATTTAGAAGTCACTATCATCATCACGGTTGCTGTAACTGTAACTAATGTTAGTGTTCAGTGTACATCACTCTACAGGTATAGCATTACTATGTAAACTCACTATAGCATTACTATGTAAATAGTATTATCATGTAAACTCACTGTGTGACAATGACATCACTTAGCCTAGCGTACATTGTACATTCACTGACTGGATGTGGGACAAGTTGAACCTGAATTATTAACCCTTTGGGGGGTTCTAGGGATAATTTTTGACAAAAGCTTTGGGTCAATTTCTAGTATAGGTCTCCATTGGGCTATAAATAGCATACTGTTTACATTAACATCACGGATTTCCCTTCAAAACTTAATACAGATGCCACATCTCCCGCTGTACGAAAGACACCACGATGAGACATCTCCCGTCGCAGACGATAATACAGATCAACAATAATTCTTAAACAACTCAGAATTTATAATAGTAGTGATAACAAAATAAATAAGAATAATGAAATGACACTCACCTTAACCTTTCATGCACCAGTCCAGAACACATTTGTTCTCACTATCACGTAAATTTATATTTTTAAAAAACTAAGATCGCATCCCACATTGCTTGTGCCATTCTCTGGTACTGTTCTTGTCTGCTACCTACCGCACATAAATTACCACCACGCATGCCCAGAGCTTGTGAATGCAAAGGTTAACATTACAAGATTGTACAGAATTTTGTCTCTTTCAATGATTTATTCTAAATATTAATTCTAATCCTTCTGTTCCCCCCCCCCCCCCCATTCTGAATACTAATAAATCTAATCCTTGAATCCTCTCTCCTCCCCCCCCCCAATTAATTGTAAATACTAATTCCAGAACACATTTATTCACACTATCACAATGCAAATTAAAAAAAACAAAAACCAAGAATGCATCTCACATTGCAAAATCATTTTTTACGTAACACGCATGGCAACGCTGGCACGAATGCCAAGGTATAACACTGCAAAGGTTAGGTAATACCTCGAAAGTAGAGCAAAGGTCACAATGGAGACCTATACTAGAAATTGGCCACACCTTGATTTGATATTATTCAGTAAAGTAAACGTGATCGATGTCACTAATTGCACTACAAGACCTGTGGAAACAACTGTTACCACCAAACCCCTCCATCACTAATACTCTTTATACAGACACAACGCAGTTGAAGCAGATATGCACCTACCACACCTGGTACAGGGAAGACTGAGGGAAAGCTCACAACCCTGAGAATGCAGGAAATAAGATTATACTAAATTTAATGGTTGCTGCAAGTCTTCAACAGAAATTAAGTGTTCACTGTCTCAACAATTGTTCTTTTTAACTCATTCGCTTTGGAGTCATTTTAGCGGTTGGGTGGAACTAATTTTTTTGAAGGTAGATCTAAAACTATAATTGGCATATTTGTCTAATTTTTCATACAAAATGGCATACATTTGCATAGGTATGTTGCCAGTAATTGCTAGGCTGCATTTTAATAATTAATCTGATCAAAGTAAATAAAATAGTTATACTTTCACAAAACATAAGTGCTATATAAGAACAAATGGTGTCACATACTACATTTCCAAAACTTGTCAATCTTCTTCTACTTCTTTCCTTCCTCTTTTACCCTTTACGGGTGTCGAGGGAGATAAAATGTTCATGTTCTCGCTTTTCTGGCAGCTTCAGATAATGTTATTTGATGTTCGTGTAATGTCTCTTTGATGTTGTCGATCCAGCGTACTCTAGGTCTACGGTTGGCTCTTCTTTTGCTTATCCTCTCTTCATATATGCTTTATAAACTAATAAATCACACAGCATTCTTTCAAGATGACAAAACCATTGTATCTGTTGGTTCTGTATGTATTGTAGAATTGATATGACAACAATTCACAACTCTTTGCTGTAACCAGTTGTCTCTTATGTTTTGTTGTTAAGGACCATGTTTGACATTGGTAACACAGGGTTGGAATGAAGATACTTTGGATAAGACGTTTTTTTGTTGACATTGGTAGCATTTTGTGTTGCAATAAAGGGGATAATTGACCTAGTATTTGATTCGCTTTGCTACAACGAATGTCTATTTCGGTGTCCCATCTTTCCATCTAAAGAGAATGTTACGCCTAAGTATTTGAAGGTGTTGGTTTGTTTAATGACTTGATTTTCCACTGATATATTTAGATTGTGTGTATCCCCTCCTATTGTCAAGGTTTCTGTTTTATCTATGCTTATCTTCATGTTGTTGTTCTTGCACTCGATGTCCATGGATGTTTGACTTTGAAGTTCAGTTTCTTCATTTGCTATTATAGCCTGATTTTTGGCAAAGAGTAGCTCTGTGGTATATGCCTGTGACTTATCAATAACGTAACAAATTGATATCATAACACATCAAACTCATGCCAGAAGTAATGTGGACATATTACACTTCGATCGGAACCATCATTATGTTGATATAAATACCTAAAATGATTAAATTAGCACCAAAAAAGTACGGATTTCTAAAAAAGACGCCACGTAATCCCAGATGTAACTTGTAGATCGATTAAAATGCCACATAATGAAAGAGTTTTAAGATTGTTTACAAAATAATTATATTTTGCAAGGAATGTGAAGAGTGATGCTATTGAAAAGATGTTCTGGAGGTCAAACAAACTATGCAGTTGACAATGCTGGAGATGATAATTTGGATATGTGCACAGATGGTTTTGCGGGCTGCTTAACTGATTAGTCCTGGAATATTTTTAGCATTTGGATGGAATTATATTTTGTAGATTTAAAAAAAAAAAAAATTTCACATCCATTACTGGAACAAGAAATAGTACTTATAAATATATTTAAATTATAATTATATATATATATATGTATGTATATGTATATATATATATGTATATATATATCTATATATATATATATATATATATATATATATATATATATATATATATATATATATATATATATATATATTATATATGTATATATGTATATATATATATATGGAGTAAGAAGAAGAGGGAGACCTAGAGAAACTCTACGAAGAACCATTAATAGAGAAGGCATGTCAATGAACCTAAACAACACGCAACAATTGAAAGACCTGGCAACACAAAGACAGAAATGGAAAGCTATGGTTTCTGCCCTATGCGCCGCCTATGGCCCTGGAGGAACATATATATATATATATATATATATATATATATATATATATATATATTGTAACAGAATTGGACAGAGAATGTGGTTATCACAAGTTCGTTTAGAAAAAAATTAGTTATTATTTAACAATTGATTTTACAAATAAAATACAATGTTAGAAATTAGAAAATTATTTGGGACATGAAATTTGAACTTACCAGATTTCTGAATCAATAACTTCCACTCAAACTGTTTCAGTTATGTAGATAATCCTATTACGAACACAAAAATTTATAGTATAAAGGCATAGTGCTTCCACAATGTGTTATTAATAGAAAAAAAACCACATGAACCCCAGTGATAGTAGGTCTATAGTGTCAGTCGAAATGTGGCTGATTTCTCTAACAAACTGGGCACAAATTTGCAAACAGGAGGTTGAATACTAGCACCCAGTAATTGCCAGGTTGGATTTCAATAATACTGCAACCAAAGTAAATAAAATATTTATACTTTCATCAAAATTAGTGCGCGCAAAAATATATATACAAAATATAAGGAAATAATAGTGTCATATACCCCTATGTTCAAAACTTATCAATAACTTACGAAATTGATATCATAGCACATAAAAATCATGCCAGAAGTAATGTGGACATATGCTTTTGATCAAAACCATCATTATGGTTAAATAACTACTGAAAATGACAAATAACGTTAAAAAAAACTAGAACACTCAATGGAGTCTCTACGGTCTGAAGACATAGCAGTTCCTGACTCAATTGAGACTTGGAAGGCATCCTCAATTTCCTGGGAGAGGTAGGTTGCCTGATCTTCAGTAGAGTAGCACTGTCTGAAACCTGCTTGCTGTGATACCAGAAGGTTTTCACTTTCAAGGTACCACTGCATCCTAAGATTGATAATGCGTTCCATTGTTTTGCATAGACAGCTTGTGAGGCTGATGGGCCTGTAATTGGAGACTGTGTTGCCATCTTTTTCTGATTTGAGGAGTGGTATCATTATTGATTCTCTCCATGCCTGTGATACATTACCTGTGGTCCAGCTTGTGTTAAAGATCTGCAGTAGCTTTGCTCTTGCTGCAGTTCCCAGGTTTTTAATCATTTAATTGTACACTCCATCAGCTTCAGGGGACTTTTTCATTTTCAATTTGGATATTGCATGCTCCAGTTCTTTCATTGTGATTGGTGCCTTCATGACCTCATATATTGGTTTGCCTTGTCCAATGTTTTGCTGATGCCCCCATGTTCAAAACTTATCAATAACTTATGAAATTGATATAACACATAAAAATCATGCCAGAAGTAATGTGGACATATGCTTTTGATTAAACCATCATTATGGTTAAATAACTACCGAAAATGACAAAAAGCGTTTAAAAAAACTAGAACACTCAATGGAGTCTCTATGGTCTGAAGACATAGCAGTTCTGGACTCAATTGACCCTTTCTTTGTAGAATCAGTTAAGATTAAGCTATGATTTCATTATCATTTTGAGAGGTAGAATCATTGCTGAAAGGTGTGGAGGGTATAATACAACAACATCCACTATGAAAATGGTGATTGAAGCAGTTATGCCAACCTTAAAATGGATTGATGATACTTATTGTGTCAGGTTTTCATTTCATGATTTACAAAATTCAGAATTGATGGTTTCACCATTGTTGGGTGTAGTATATTGGGAGAGCATGGTAGCCTGATTTCACCGGGTTACATCGTGCCAGGTTCTTGACCACGTCCAGACAAAACAAATTTTTTCTGGTAGTGATTTCTCGCCTGGCACGACTGCTCCTTCAGTTGACTCAATTGTAAATGGTTACCTGGCACATGAGTTAGGAGAGGTAAAGACAGCAAGGAAGGGAACTGACCACTTTATATATAAGCTGCTCTTAGGATATCCAATTCTACCACACTGTGAGCACACTTGCTATGAATTGTCATATAATTTCTGATAAGAAGATGCGGTAAAGTGCCAGTAGACTCCACCACTTATTCGAGTTATTTTCCCTGTCTATGTTTGTCAATTTCATGCTCATCATTTAATAATTTGAATATCAATTTATTTTTGCGATTGGGTTAGGGTTAGCATAGTTGCGTTTTACAACCCTAACCCCAACCCTAAATAAATAAATATTTCAATTATTAAATGATAAATAGGAAATTTACAAACATAGAGAAGGGGAAAAATTAAACATGTGGTGGCGTCTACTTGCACTGTACCAAAGATCCTTGAACTTTTCTGTCACATTTGTAGATTACCAAATGAATATAGTATTAAATTGAAAAGCTGCTTTGATTTTATTACAATTTTTATAAGAAACAGCTGGTCTATACACAGGGTAAGCTATTTAAGTTTCAGCATATCTAAGGTAAATCGTTCTAATCATTATTTAAATTTTACCTAGGGCTGCCCCCCATAATCCCCAGGCTGGGCCAGGTGGTCCCCCGTAAGTAGCTTTAAACTATTGTATAAATAGTGTTGTTGTTGTTGTAATCCAGCAGGGGTCCCCAAAAGGGTTGATATGGCAATCCATGATGTCTATAAACAGTTAAGAAATTTTACAAGTTCAATAGAAAGATGTTAGTATATTGGGCATCTGCAGTCAATGATTTATTTTTTGTTTCTGTGGAACATTGACGTTCTGATAAAGAATTTCATGGAGTGAACAGGGCTTTAAAAAGTTTGGGGGCCCCTGATCTAGAAAATAGTCTGTTGTTGTATAAATCTGCTATTCATCCTAGTGCTGACTCTTTATGTATTTCAATATATAATTATTTTATAAGTCCTAATCTCCACTTGAAAGCTTATCTACATACAGTGTAGACAAGTAAAAATATCCGTCAAGTGGAGGTCAGAAAAAAAAGTCTTCAAGTGTGGGCCATTTAAAATGACCTTCAAGTAGTCTAGAAAAAATGTCCAAGTGGTCAGAAAAAATTTCCTTCAAGTGAAGGGGAAAAAAATGCTAAAGTGGAGACAAAAAAAAACGTCCTTCAAGGGATGGCCAGAAATATTGTGGAAATTGTGTTTTGAACATAACAGTGAAGAATTGGTAAGAATGTTTCGAGAACAGAGACATCTCACAAGTGGTCTTCCACTGCCTGGTTAGGCATGTGTTTTTGTGATAGAAGAAACCATCACCACTATGGATTCAGCAATACGCGTTGACACTGGAATTTGTGTTCACTAGCTAATGAATTCTCCGTGTCATTAACAACAGTTCATATGATTGCTGGGAAGATATTGAAGTATTGAAAGGAGTGTTTTCAGTGGATGCATACTTTTATTGACTGAACATCATCAGGAATCACTAATGGGGTGGAGTTTGAACGATTTGCAGCATTACTATGTAGAGAGTGATGCATTTCTGTTACAAATAGTGGCAGGCGAGAAATCGTGGTGTCACCACTTCGAGTCATGCAGAAATGCAGCCAGCATGCAATGGAAACCTAACTGGATCACCAAAGAGCAAAAAATCAATCACAAGTTTCTGTTTACTGCCTTTTTTTAACAAGTACTCTGTTGGTACACTTTAACCTGTAGCAACCCAGAGAAAAATAATGCATACTTCCTCTGGCAACCGGATGTTTTTTCATAACATTGTTATTTATTGAGTTATTGATTTCAAATTTGGAGACAATAGAGATAAGTGGATGCTGGATATGGTTTGGAGGTGTTGTTTGCGTGTGTGTGTCAGCATTATGTTGTGAACAACCAACATGGACAGTGTGGACAAACGCACACAAAGGACTTACAGTTTCAAGGTCATTCATGGGCCTACCTGTAAAAAAACTGCTCTCAATTTCAACATGCCAGCATTTACTTCACTATTAAAAATATTATCAACATCTCCCTCAACCCCCCCCCCCCCATACATTGATCTACAGTACCTGCAACACTGATGCTTTAAAAGTCATCATCATCCATGAAGAATTCCGAACAATGGCAACACTGAAGTTAGGTCCATACAGTATGGCTTGCAAAGAGCTCAAATTCATTCATTCATTAGGCTGGCATAGGCGATCATGGTTGTGACTATGTTCTCTAAACCTGCCTGTCTCATGAAGTGTCCAAAAAATGATTATCTTTTTCTTATATTATTGATTAAGTTGTGTATCACCTTTGACTCTTTCAACCCTTCCACATTAGTTTTCCTGTTAGTCCATGGTATTCTCTGTAGAATCACATCTCTATTGCCTCTAATTTTCCACTTTCCTGTTTGTTTATTGTACCAAGATTCATATCCATATGTTAGTATAGGAGTTATATAGTACTGCAGAAATCTCTCCCTCACCTATAATGCCAATGTCATATTACACAATATATTTTTCATTTTGTGAATGTTGTTTTTGCCTGCCTTATTCTGCTTCTTATTTCTGTTTAACTTCTTCCATCTGCCGTTATCATTGTACCTAAATATTCTATAAAATAAATTACGACTGTGTATTTATATTGCTGCGAAAAATTCAGGGGCATTCATTCTAGCAAACAGTTATTATAAAAGCATGATGGGAAATTAACATGGAAGATTGTTGTCCATGACTACAAATGGCTTCCTCAATGTCACATATGTCGGCATTGGGTGTCTATGGCTAGATTAAGTATGTCGACATTTGTAGATATCGGGTTACTACAGGTTAAAAAACCTAGTATGAACATTAATGTTATCTGCTACAAGAACATAGTAAATAGGGTGCATGCAGCTATCAAGAATAATCAACCCTGCATACTGTCATGTGGGTGTTATTCTGTTGCACAACAATGCTAGCCCACATTCTGCAAAAGTTGGATCTTCTGTCACAACACATGCCTGGCCCGTCCATGGGCAATCATTTGCCATTCCTGAAACATTCTTGCCCAATCCTTCACTGTTGTCTTCAAAACACAATTTCCACCATATACTACCCGCATTTTTTGATGAATGATGGTTGGTCTGCAGTATTAAATTGAATCTCATCTCATTCGTAAAATTTTGATGGAAAATATCGCACTGGCCATGTTTTCGACTGGCACAGGTGGTGCAGCACGAGCTGGTATCATTTGAACATGCCTCGTAGTTCATTCGGACAGTCATACCCATAATCTTAGCAGTTATTTTATAAATTGTTTTATATATTGATGTGCATGGTTAAATGTTGTCTTACAATATCCATCATATTATGATTGATAGAAAACCCAAAGTGGATGATGCTATTTTTTTTACACTCATCTGCGTTCGCTCCATTGTAACCATCACGGATATCCGTGCGATTTCCGCCGGGAGCGTGATTATGTTGTGCCACACATGAAATTGGTTGAAAGACTCTGTATTGATAACATCCACTTTTATACCTTTATATTTGAACTGTTTGTGGATATGGATAAACTTGATAAAGTGAATACAGTTAATAGATAATGTATCCAAACCCTGTACACACATGCAATCCCATAGATAGAGACAATGGGATGTTTGTTATTTGTTTGTATACAAAGTTCAAGATTGGCAACACGGCCATGTGTACATGTGGACAGGCAGTACAGAGTGCCAAACATATACTTCAAGAGTGTTCTGAGCATGAAATCCTGAGGCAGACATATTGGCCAGAGGAAACAACACTGGTATCAAAGCTCTATGGGCCACTGTATGAACTACAAAGGACAGTGAGTTTTATTAATGAGACAGAATTACAGATACAGACATGTTTCAAGTGAACGAAAGAAGTTATTTGTTAATTGAGGGAACCTAAGATATAAACTCTGATCATAATACAGTGCTGTGCAAAATACATGTCAAACTTAAAAAGATAGAACATAGAAGAGTTCAAGATCCACAGATAGACGCATCAGCACTAAAACAACCAGGCATACAACAAAAATACCTTGTAGATGTAAGGAATAGGTATGAACATCTAATGATAGAATGCATGGAACAATACAGAAGGGAAAATCCAAACATCAAAGGAAAATTTACCAATAAGCAAAACCAAGAACAAACAAACATGGATGACAGCTGAAATGTTAGAGAAAATGTCAGAAAGAAAGCTAAACATACCCCAAAATACTCAATTATAGACAAGGAGATACGTAACGTGCAGAACAGAGGAAAAACAATGGCTAGAAACAAAATGCAGTGAAATAGAGATGTCCATACAACAGAAGACAAAATTAATGCATAGAGAGATAAGACAGATCACAAATAAGAACAATTCGATAAATGAAATTAAAGATAAAAACAGAAAAATAATATTTGATAAAATAGAATTTCTTACAATATGTGACAGGACTGTTGGATGACTAACGGAACAAAAAACCTACAATACACAATAATGATGAACCAGCAATACCGAAAGCAGAAGTAGAAAATGCAATAAAATGTGGAAAGGCTGCATGCTCCGACAATATAACAGCAGATATATTAAAAACACTAAAGGATTTTGGTGTGGATATTATCACAGAACTTTGCAATGACATATATGAAACAGGCCACATACCTAAAGACCTAACATCATTAATATTCATACCACTACCTAAGAAGCCCAGGTCTGTGGACTGTACAGAATATAGAACAATAAGTCTAATGAGTCATCTAACTAAAATACTCCTCAAGATAATACATGAAAGAATTAAGAACAAGATAGACACAGAGGTCGGTGAAGAACAATTCAGTTTTAGGAAAAACAAAGGAACCAGAGAAGCGATACTGAGTATCCGATTAGTGTTAGATAAATATATAGAAGTCTAAGAAAGTATCTAGGTATTTTTGCTTCATAGACTACAGCAAGGCCTTTGACAAAGTCCAACATGAACAATTAATCAAATGTCTCCAAGAAATAGGAATATATGGAAAAGACATCACAGACTGATTAGAAATATATATTGGGAACAGACTGCATCAATAAGATGTGAAAACAGCTACTCTCCATACATAGAAATAAGAAGAGGGGTAAGACAAGGATGCATTTTATCACCAAACCTATATAATATCGACACAGAGAATATCTTTAAAAATATAGAAGAAATACCAGGACTCAAGATCAATGGGAAAATAATAAACAACATTAGATATGTAGATGACACTGTTCTTTTATCAGAAAGTGAACATGAACTACAAAGACTAATAGATCAAGTCAATAGATCAAGTAATGAAAACGGACTGCAAATATATATATCTAAATAACAAAAGCTATATTAATTAGCAAAGACACAGAAGAACAAGTGTTAAACATAAACATGCATGGAGAGAAGCTACAACAAGTAAAACATTATAAATATCTTGGACACAGTCACAAATGAAGACAGAAGTTAAAAGTAGAATAGAAATGGCTAAAACTACCACCAATGAAGTGAGGAAAATATTAACATCTAAACAAATTACAAGCAAATTAAAAATGAGAATAATAAAATGCTACATCTACTCCATATTAATGTATGGCTCATAAACATGTACACTAAACAAACAAACAATTAGAAGACAGAATTGATGCCTTTGAGATGTAGGTATATAGAATAATAGGGAGAACATCATGGAAAGAGAAGAAAACAAAGAGGTGCTAAAACACTTAATATGAAGTAAGAATTACTAAGAGAAATAAAAATCAGGAAATACAATATTTTGGACACATTAAAAGGCATATTTTTTTTTAATTGCCTTTATTATACCTTATTATTTTTATTATGCCTTATTGAAGACCTTACTTGAGGGTAAAGTCAAAGGGAAGCAAGAAGTAGGCAGAGATACAAGTGGGAGAGTAACACTACAAGATGGACAGGTTACAGTCTAGCAGAGTGTACCACCAAAACAAGAGACGGGGGATGTTGGGGGTCTGTTGCAGCCAACCTTCATTGCGGAGACGGCACTTGATGATGATGATGAAAACCTAGCCTCTTGCCAAGGCATAAATATTTAAACCTAAGACCAGAGACTATATTGGCTTTTATATCAGGCCATAGAAAAGGAGACAATGTTTTAAATTTCATATATTTGGGAAGCAAGATAACAGCAGACGGGGATACCAACTCAGAAATCAAAGCTCAAATTGCTCTCGCCTCCAACTCCTTTAACAAACTCTCAAACATCTGGAGATCGAAGATCGCAAGTAAACACATCAAACTGCGACTATTCAATGCAAGTGTGATTCCATCATTGACATATGGATGTGAAAGTTGGAAATATACCGCAATAATGGATAAGAAGTTGTAGTTGCCTTCGAGAATAGATGCCTCAGAAAAATCACAAATACTAATTGGAAAGACTTCAAATCAAACGACATACTAAGAGAGGAGACAAAACAAGAATATGTGACTAACATCATCAGAAAACACCGCTGGACATACTTCTACCACATACTTCTGCCACATACATAGAATGAAGGAAGACTAGAATTCCACAAGTCTTCATGTGGACACCAGACGGGCAAAGAAAACAGGGAAGACCAAAAACAACGCTCAGAAGAACATTTATCAATGAACTAAAATCAACAGGCATAAATGCACAAGACCTGCAATCCGTGGCAACTGACCGACAGGCATGGAGAACTATGACATCCGCCCTATGTGCCAAACTTGGCAAAAGAACTGACTGACATAGAAAAGGGAATGTTTATAGGTCCGATGGGCTAAACCTTCCATTCCAAAACAGTATTAACAAATATGGTAGAATCACTTCCATATAATAAAACTACTGGAAATATATTTTTTTTCTTTTGTGTTTGGAACAGCTCATCTAAAGAAAAGTTTTATTTTAAACTTGTTGTTTTTAAGATAACTCCTTTCCCCATCAAAGTCATATCAAGGACCTTGCCTATGGATCAAAGTTGATAGGTTCCAACCTGTTTAACCTGATTACACAATGTATATGCATGCACATTACTTTTCAACATAATTTGTATTTTTAAATCTTTTATTTGTTGTTTTGTGGCTCAGTATTTGTGTATATATAATTTGTATTTTTAAATCTTTTATTTGTTGTTTTGTGGCTCAGTATTTGTGTATATATAATTTGTATTTTTAAATCTTTAATTTTTTGTATTGTGGCTCAGTATTTGTGTATATATTTACAAGTAATTATATTTTTTAATGCGTTTGTTTATTATTATGCTATCATGTCCCTTGGTTGTTTTAGCGATTATGTATGTAATTAAAAAGTTGCAAGTATATCCTGTTCAATATCCATATCCAGGGATGCAGTAATCAAATACATAATTTTTTTGGCTGCGATGTAGTGATTTTCTAGGCAGTTTAACAGGTTGTCATTGCTTTCTGAACAACCTGAATCCACAAAACTGCCTGCTGCTAAAATTTAGTCATGGTCTTTGTGCATCTGAGACTGTCTGTAACTATCAGCCACAGATGTGAACGTTGTGTAATAATAGGATTCAATCTTCATTGTGGTGGTGCATGCCCTTTTCAACCATGGACATGAGTTCATCCATGCATAAAGCTTGCTGTCTCAAATACAAATGCATGTTTAGATCCAGAAGGGAAGCGCTTCAGTATGGCAGTATCCATGGATCACATAGGTGTCAACTAGTAGAGATTTTCTGTATTGATATGGATTTCAGGTCGCCGTCGGGCATGCCAAACCCCCCCCCCCCCCCCCCCGCCCATCTGATCATTTGGTGTTAAATTTCAGTAATTACTACTTACTACTTTTTTTCATGCTGCGTCAGGGGTAGAAGAGTTCTCTAGAGATGTATAAATAACCGAAATATCGGAGGGTTTCTGACAGAGTGGAAGGTGCCTCAGTAACCAAACAAATAAATAGTAAATATTCTATCTATCTATCTATATGCTGTGTCCCTTGTTTGCCTTGCGGCATCAGGGGTGGAAGAGTTCTCTGGAGATGGCCTTCTTGTGCGCTGTTTGTAAGCTTGTTCCTGTGGCTTCTTTGATTTCTGTGATCCATCTTTTACATGGTCTACCTCTGGCTTTATAACCGTTATGTCTATGTATCATGGCCATTTGTGACATGCTATATGTTGGTAGTCTGGAAGTGTGTGAAAACCACTTGATCTGTTGTATTTTCATCATGAAGATCAATAGTAAATATTAAGGTAAAAAGTTTGCTAGAAAAACTTAACTATCCATGTAAAACAAAAGTAAATATCAATAAAACAAAAGACAATTATACGCGAATCGGTTTAACCTGGATCTTTTTCAAGAAACAAATAATGATCAAACAAAACAAAACCATAAGAATACTAAGATAACTTGGACAAGGTTTTCCTTACTAAAAAAAGCATTGTCAAGGTAAGGAAAACATTGTCCATGTCAACTTAGTTTTCAATATTTTTATGGGTTTCTTTTGTTTGATCATTATTTGTTTGAAAAAGGTCCCAGTTGGACCAATACATGGATGATTGTCCTTGTCTTTTGTTTTATTGTTATTTACTTTTGTTTTACATCGATAGTTAAGTATTTCTAGTAACATTTTTACCTTATTTAATATTTACCATTCTTTGGAGACGGCCTTGTGTACTGTTTGTAAGCTTGTTCCTGTGACCTCTTTGATTTCTGTGATCCATCTTTTACATGGTCTGCCTCTGGCTTTAAAGTCGTGATGTCTGTGTGTCATAGCCATCTTGATCTGTTGTCTCTTGATGTGTTCCAAAACTGGTATTTTTTTGGTTGTATACCTGATGTTATCATGTATAATTATATCTCTTAATAACACTTGTATTCTTCGTAGACACATCATTTCTGCTGTAACTATTTTTCTTTTGTCCTGTGCTGACATTGTCCAGGTTTGGCACTGATGGGATAATAATAGGTCTTGCATAATGCGACATTAGTGTCTATGCTTATATTTTTGTTCTTAAAAATATGTGTCACATGTCCTAGGATCTGGTATGTTTTGTTGCATCTATTTTGTGTATCTACTGTTTTTCCCTTCACAAAATAATGCTAGATATAATGCTTCCTAAGTAATTGAACTCCTTTACCTAAAGAAAATATCTTTTGGTGCCAAATAAGGACGTTTTTTTTATTAAAAGTTGTATATTCTTCTTCTACAGCGTTCATTCTCAAACTTCCGCTGGATCTCTCTTGTAGCAGTACCATGGTCCTACTAGATTTCCAGCAGGATGTAGTCCAGAGAATGGAAATGTGTTGTGTCGCCGTTTTATCTGTGCCAATGGCCCAACACATCCTTCTTCAACTGGAAAAGTTGTATATAAATCATAAAAAATACAAATTTATGAAAATGAAGCTAACAGCTATGGGATCATCAGATTCTGCCAGGAGTGCAGCATACACGTCTCGGCCAACTAGTTCATCATTCTTCTTTAATATCTGTTGGACCCATCTGCAGTGATGGCACACCTATCATTTCCTGCCACAAAGGTGTTTTTAAATCAGTTTTTTTTAATCTGGCCTGCATCTCTCCATTTATGATGACCATTTGCCAGAAGAGAAAAGTAAGAAATTGAGACAAGACATGCAGCGACAATGATTGTTTCACAGGTATCATATTATCAGCCTACGCCCCCCCCCCCCCAACTTTCCTTATTTGCCTTCTACAACATGCCTGGAAAGAAGGCAGTGGCTCTTTTCTTTGCACTTTACTAAAAGTACCAAACCCCGGTTCCACACGTTGACTTATCTACTGATACACATTTTTATTTGTTTTGTAACTCGCCTATACTTTTTTGATAAGTTAATTATGAAAGCTATAAGTGCTGTCTTAAAAGTGCAGCTGAGTAAGATATGAGAAAAATATTTCCAATTGCTGGTTCCTTTTCTTTGTATTTACTTTCACAAGATTAGAACAAGCAAGTCATCTAAAGATATGATCTGATCATTTAAATGTACATAATGGTTTTCATACTGTAAGATATAAACACAAAATGAGGAAGTCAAGTCAAAATTAAATAGAAGTGTGTGTGCGCTAACACACATGCCAGTTCACAATTAGGTAAGACTAGAAGAAAAAAATTAATGTGAGAATAACAGTAGGGCGGGAGTTGGTTAATTGCCATCAGTAATTTTTGTGACTGATTTAAAATGACTATATGCATTGGCCCATTTGCTCAGAATACATTAGTTCACAAGCGATCTGAGTTAGATTGTACATTATAAAATTATAAACGATTTATCAAACTGCCAACAACTCAAAAGAACATTGACACATATTACAAAATTGTTTACTGACAATTACATCACAAGAAAGAGGACTGTGAATAGACATGATAACGAATACTGCACAGTAGGACTTAGAATTATACGCTTCATCATCTGATGATGATGTGTGCTTGGTCTATGGCTGAGAGGTTAAAGCATTGGTTTCACACCTGTGAGGTCCAGAGTTCGATCTCCGGTAGAGCTGGGTTTTTTTCACTTGGAGTGTAAATAAAAAAACTCACCTTGCACATGACGTGGCAACAGCGAGTGCATGCAGCTTTTATCACACAAGCCACATGAATACTCCCTAAGGGGAAAAATACAGCATGACAGTTTTTTTTAATCATCTACTGAAGAAAACTAAACATGACAAACATACAGTGTTCTGTTCAATTGAATCTTGACAAGTTATAGACACGTGTGCTCTTATATTACAGGTCCGCAGGACCAGGTGGCCCACAGGGCGGAACGCAGCCCCCGCGAGAACAGAGCAAACGTCTACAGCAGACACAAGCTCAGGTTGATGAGGTAATGGTTGTCATGTTCATAATTATTATTATTATTATTCATAAAATGTATATCCATGATGTACTGTTCTAGAAGGTGAAGGACTAACGTGTGAAACAAGTTTTCAGTTTTTTGTAAGATCAATGAATGATGTTCTGTGAAAGTGAACTGGATACACATTGAAACAAGCAAAACAATTTCTCATGGTTGTTTAAATTTGATTTATTTTGAAATATTTGCAATCCCATTGACAATTGGTAAATATTACTGAGTTGGTTCTGAGGGAAAATAATATCTAAAATTGGCTTATTATGACTTATAATCCAGCAGTTTCAGACATGAGATTAATGATTTTCTGAATGAACTGCAGTACATTTCAGACATCTCCATGGGAGTTCCATTTCTCAGTAGATAGTGAAGCTATTGTACTGATAGTTCCCATATCCGTCGATTGTACATCCTCTAAATCAAACCTTTTAATTATCTCCCTATACTGTACTATAGTTGTGTGCTTGTCTGGAAGATATTTATATATGTATATGTTAGATATATAATTCCCTGCTTTGCCCAGGGTGAGAATAAATTTAACTGCATAATTAGCCATTGATTAATAGTTAACTACAACATTTAAACACCCCAAAGACTTCAATCTGCGTTTACAAATTGAAGGAAAAAAATAACCACCATCTCTGGGATCGAGCAGAGTGACAAACAACTGCTACCAAAATAAAAATTATGACGAAACCACTTCCTAAAGATGTAAAAATTTCAATAGAGATTTTTATAATTTAAAATAGCACAAACGCAAGGAGAAGGAATACTGAATCTTTTACAACAGAGCAAACATTGGTGGATATGCAAACATATTATTTCTACCATCTATACCTATATTATTATAATTGTTTGTTTGCATTCGTTTGAACATTGTGCAGTGGCCAGAGGTAAAAGGTTAACCAATCGTATCATTGGTCAGCTTTTGCTTGACAACAGGACAGTAATTCAATATTTAGCTAGCACCAGTCCATACATTTGAACTGTGTTATATAACTATGTCAAATTTCATTCCTATACGGAGTCTATTAAAAATTTCTATAGCAAAAAGCAAATATTCAGGGCTTTAAAGTTAACCATTTTCACATACTACATACCTATATACAAACGGCTGACCCCGTAGCTCATAATAGTTTTTTTCACTCTAGAAATTGTAAATGTATGTCATATAGGAATGAAATTTGCCACAGTTATAACACACACACACCCCACCGGTTGTGGTCTTGAAGCCAGTTTCTCAGCTCTACATGACTACGGTAAAATATTAACGCAAAATTAGGTAAACAGGTTACTAAAACACTTACCTAGCCTATTAATAAAAATATATTTTAAAAAGTATATATAAAAAAACATACAATAAAACTAAACAGGACAATTCTCCACGTATCGGCTCAAATTGAACCTTTTTCAAGAGACAAACATCAGAAAATGACAAAATAAAAAACAAAATAGTCTATATTTCATCAAGCCCCGTCTCCATAGCGGCAGGGATGGCAACGCATCTAGTAAAAGTTAAAATGTGTGCATTCATTATAAACAAACCGAAAGTGGGAAATTAGAGACACTATAGATGAGTGCAAGAATAATAAAAGAAAAAGATAAGAAAAATACCCCTTTTGTCACTTTATCAGACAGGCAGGTTTTAAGAACATAGTCACAACAGGCAAGACTGAAGGGAACAGAGACAAAATCATATCTTTAGAACTACGGTAAAATATCCACATAATTCCCTGCAAGTAGAAACTCCAATACCCTCCATAAGGTTGCAGCCATTCAGAGTTCAGCACAATAACCAGCCTGACTGTCAGTTTCAGAAACACGATTTTAGGTTGCCAAAATTGCCTTGATCATACTGGAGTTTGTCATACAATTCGATCTGCATCTGCCAACGACACATCTTCCAAAAAATGACGACCTCTTAGAATGGCAGAGAAACTCCAGCCTTATCTTGACACTCTGAGCATGGGAAAAGAGAACACATTTGTAACAATGGAGAAAATGGGAAAAGATATGGGAGGAACAAAGATAAAAAGTCAAGGAATAGTTTAATATAATAGTTTGGAGGAAAGAATGGTGGATCTGATTCTAGGGATAGGAATTAGTGGAATTCTAGAATTGCCTATTCAAGCAGACTTGACATAGATGATGATCACCTGTGTGGATACTGGAGTACTTACTGAAGAATAAATCAGTCATGTTGTAGAAGGAAGCCCAATGTTGAGAAAGGTCTAAGGATAATGAGAAATATTTATTGGAAACAAACAGCTGTAATGAAGCTGTCGCAAGAGCCAGAGTTGTGCTCTGATGTCAACGTCTATTTCTGCGGCATTTAGACTTGAAACACCATCGAGTCGGATGGCTGCTGGAACATAGGGTGGATCACTTATGGGAATGCCTCACGTGTTGTGAGGCCAGTTTCTAATCAAGAATGTAGGAGAATTCCAAAAGATAGAAATGGGCGCCTGACAAAGTTATATAATATCACCAAATCATTACTCCATGTATACAGAAAATATCCGAAATATAAATGCATGCCAGGGATAACAGTTAAATTTGCAGATTCATTGGTCCATAAGCTCATATCCTTTGACCCAGATCATGTCAAAATCTTGTATATGGAAGGTCCTTATGTTCAGCTCTTCAGCCACTGAATATTATACACAATACAATGAGAGTTTCATTTTGACAACATCATCACCATCATAGAGGAACTATATAAAGATGCAAAAGGTGCTCTGTTCATAAACAATGAAATCTGAATTTTTCATAGCTAATGTTTCATACTTTCGCCAGCGCTTTTTAACATTTACCTAGAAGTGATCATGAGAGAAGTGTTAGAGTATTTCCATTCAACAACATTGATCGGAGGTGATCAAATTTCTAATTAATACTCTGCTGATAACATTGATCTGGTGGCAGCAACAGAGGTGGAACTACAGGAGATAATGACAAGACTGGAAATATCTAGCAAAAGATTTGGCATTTGAATCAATGAAGCTAAGAGTAAAATTTTTGCGAATAGGAGTACTACAGTAATCCCAACCAATATAAAGTTTAACAATCGAAGGCTTGGGGAGGTTTTCAATGTTTATTTATCTGGGAGCCCAGATTAGTGGTGAGGGTGAATCAACAGTTGAAACTGAGAGGACAGACAATAGCCTTGGTCACCAAAACAAGATTAACCACCATTTTAAAAAGCAAGATCACTCTTGTGTTAAAATTAGCTTATATAAATCTTTGGTTTTGTCACTATTTCTGTATGGCTGTGAGACCAGGACTGTAATTGCAGACACGGAGTGGAGATTCCAGGTGTTTGAAATAAATTATATAGGTGTATGTTAGGTATCTGTTACAGAGAATGTGCTTGTACATAATGGAATAAATGTTTGAACGAGTCAACAAGAACCACTGTTAAGTCATCAAACTCTGGTGGTACGGGTACGTGATGAGACATTTCTCAATAACAAAAGATGTTCTTCATGATACAGTGGAGTGTGGAAGAAGAATACATGGTTGGAAAATATCAAGGTGTGACGTTTCCAAATTCATCAGGATGGTAGAGGATAGAGATTCGTGGAGATTTTTCTGCATCAAATGTCTCAATGTGACATCCATACAACGCTGTCGGGTTATAGGTTTTATTATTATTATTAAAGTCAAAAAGAGTGTCTTGCATTGAACCCATGCGCACTGCTATGTAGGATAATCGGCTATTATGTGTTATGAATAAGTTTTAATACTTACTTTGCATCTTTTTTTCATTTCAGGTAGTGGATATAATGCGTGTGAATGTAGCGAAGGTATTAGACAGAGATCAAAAGCTTTCACAGCTCGATGACCGAGCAGGTAACTAATGTTTACATGCTTTGGTTTCCATTCTTTTAATGATCATTCTTCTCCTGCATTTTCTTCTTATATAACATTTAGCAGGTCAAATTAAAATTGTGTAAATTTTCCCCCGCAGCCAAATTATATTTTGATAATTTGAAATATTTTTGTTGGGTGTTTGGAAAAGGGAGTAACTTTTATTTGTTGTTGAGGCTTTTTTTTGTACAATTTTTTTAATGAAAATAATGGTTACTTAATGTAATGATATACGTTTTGTTATATGTGAGAAAATGGTGGAGATGAAAAATGCAAAACAAAACACAAACATATCATAAGTGACTCCACTATTCATGTCCAATATATTCAGTGTTGGATATAATGTTGCTGAATGTCTAGTCCTATTCTATGTCTGTTGTCATTTCATAACCAAACTAATGTGTTGATAATATCATCTGTTATGGACAATATACCAAGCATTATTTCGAAAACAGAAACTACTATACAAGTACTAAAGGAGACAACTAAGAATCACATACAGAAAGCATACCCAAAGGATATATGGACACATGTATATACAGATGGATCAGCGAAAGAGGCAGTATTAGATGGAGGATCAGGAATATATATAGTAACACCAGATGGAAAAGAAATAGAGAAATCCATACCCACAGGTAAACATTACACAAATTTCAAAGCAGAAATGGAAGCCATAATAGAGGCAGCCAAAATGCTCATGAATTGCTTGCAGAGTCACAACAGACATGTAGTATTTCTAACGGATGCAAAATCAGTATTGCAGGCATTGAAAGATCCAAAGAACACGAGCATGAATGAACTTACGGCCTGCTTACTACACCTCAGCATTACCACCAAAGAAACAGTACTGCAGTGGATCCCAGGTCACTGTGGCATACCTGGAAATGAAAAAGCTGATCTCCTGGCAAGGAAAGGGGGATCACTGGAACAAATAGAAAATGATAATACGTACTATGAAAGTAAGACCATGTTAAAAGCAGAATATAAGAAAAAGGGGAAGCAAATGCACCCAACTGCAGAACCAAATGACCCCTACCACCAAATGTCACGCAAGGAACAAACCATCATTTTCAGACTACGAACTGGTCACAACAGACTGAGAAGTCACATGTTCCGAAAGCTGAAGATTGGTGAGACAGACCTGTGCAACTGTGGACTGAGCCCAGAGACTGCAGAACACATTCTTCATGCCTGTCAACTCTACCAAGAAGAGAGGGAGAAAATATGGCCTACTGAGACCGCACTGCTTCCAGACTTGAGGGGTTCCATGGATGACCTGAAGCGAATCACACAATTCATTGAAGCTATTGGTGCTGTAACCTGATATCTGACTGAAGAACGATGAAGAAGAAGAAGATATCATCTGTGAAAACAAATGAAACATGTCAATCTCAGAAACATTTTCAGATATGCCCGGGCTAACTGTGTAATAAGACCTTGTCATTAGAGGTGAGAAAGAGAGTTCTGCAGTGCTATATAACCCCTATACTAACATATGGGTGCGAGTCTTGGACAATAAACAAACTGGAAAGTGGGAGATAGGAGGCAACAGAGATGTGGCTCTACAGAAGAATGCTGAGAATACCATGGACTGCCAGAAAAACTAATGTAGAGGTGTTGAAAGAGTTAAATGCGAAACAGACCTTAATCAACAATATAAGAAACAGGCAATCTTCTTGTTTTTGGCCACTTCATGAGACAGGCAGGTTTAGAGAACATAATCACAATAGGCAAGATTGAAGGCACCAGAGACAGAGGGCGACAACGTGAGAAAATATTAGACAGTTTGACAACCTGGCACGGCAAGGAAACAACGACTTTGCTACATAATACTGTGGACAGAGAGCTGTGGAGAGCCATGACCGCCTACGCCACCCGGCATGGCACCTGATGATGATGAACTGTCCTGCAACTTTTTCTACAATAATGTATCTTTAACCCAGGACTATAATCTTATTTAAACACTTGTTCTTGGCAGGGTATACTCTTTGTCTTACTACATGGATGGCAAAATATGACTTGTGGTACAAAATTTGCCATCAAAGTCACTTTTTACTGGCCTACCAAGCTAGTTTCTAATCCACATATCACTATATACATTGTATACACACTATATACCAACACACTCATCACTGTCAACCATTTTTTTTTTAAACTCTGAGCATTGTGTAATTTACATTCTCATTGAAACACAACACAAACATTGGTTCATTATGGGGAACAGTGGCCAGATTTCAACTGTTTATTGTTATGCATAGTTTCATTCAGTGTTCGTGATCTCGCTAGCTCAGATTAAAAAAGTCAGTAGGCCTGGATCGATATTCATGCTGTGTACTGAGAGAGTCACCCGTCCCCCAGGGTCATCCGGGATGCTCTCAATGTCTAGCGTGCAGGTCGCTTGATGCGCTAGCAGTCTTAGCTACTGTGAAATGTGTCATTATTGGTATCTTGTTTCGAATGTGCACACACACCGCCCTGATGTGGTTATTTTCCTTGGCAATGTTTGCCAGTTTTTTCCCTTGGCAATGTTTGCCAGTTTATGTTTATCCTTTATTAATTTTAATATAAATTTATTTAGGGTTAAGATTATTTATGTGAAACAAAACCTCTCCTTACCCACCCTAAGCCTAACCCTAAAATAATTAATAGTTAAATTAATAATTGATAAATATAAATTGGCAAACACCGCCAAGGTAAATACCAGTAATCAAATTAACAATCACATCAGGGGAGAGGGGTGCGTGCGCTCCAAACAAAGAACCTTTTGTTTCGTTAAATAATGTACATATTTGTTTCGTTAAAAAGTTGCTACTGCTGCCTGTAATGTACCCAAATATCTGTCTAACAGTCTTGTGGATCGTGGGTATTTTAAAGTGGAGAACTGACATGCCTGCCACCAGTATAATGACATAACAAGCACTTTGACATCTGAAAGTTTACACGTGACATCTATCGTGAAAGTGGTTATAAAATTCATGTCAGCGTAAAAATTGAAACATTGAGTGCTGCTTTGTTTTACATCATTTTTTTCTAAGAACAACTTCTTGCTTAATTGTTTTTCTTTTATAAATATGTTCTTATTGTTTTCTGTTTAACGTGTTTACACAACAAGTCCAGTTTTCTTCATGAATGGTGCTGTATGAAAGCTCCTGAAGACTACCTACCATGCAGCTCTCTGTGGGCCAGTGAGATTTTAGAAATATGAAATGAACAGCTACTGTTATTGTGATTCATTTATATTTTATGCTTATTGAATTTGTGTCTTTTATTTCTCAGAGGCACTCCAAGCCGGGGCTTCCCAATTCGAGGCTAGTGCAGGAAAGCTGAAAAGAAAGTACTGGTGGAAAAACTGCAAGGTAGGGTGCTTTTAGCTTTACACAACTGTAGGTCTACATATTTGTACAAAAATGTTTCGATTTGTAATGTGTTGTCACATTTTGACAGGATTGTTACATTTCACTTATGTTTTTATTGGAATTGTATATCCTTATACTAAAACTAATTACTGGCATAGTTAAATGACTACAGCATTTATTTTCCATTGAAAACAGACAGTTTTCACTCTAAAGCATATGTGCTTGCCTAGTATCTCCAGGACATTGGGTGGTGAAGCGTAATGGCAGAGAGTTAAAACACAGACTATGCCTTGTCAGCAGATTGGAAGATAGTCACAAGCTGATGTAGCTAGCGTGTAGGAAGTATGAAATGTTGAGACCCGGAATTGATTATTCTCCCGAGCATATGTAATCAACACAACACAACTGGCAGCCTTTTCCCAAAATGATTTTACAGAGAGTTTTTTGTTTGTTCAGTATCCCAAGGGAACAGTGGGTGATAAACTGTCTTGGCACAAAGCTTATCCAAGCAAAGTATCAAACTCATCTCTGATTATGAGGCTTCTACTTTAGACATCTCACACAATAGGGAGTTGAAGTTGTTTAGGTATAAAGTCTGAAAAAATATAGTATAAATAAACCACCACTTTGCACATTCAAGTAAGAACTAATTCCTGGTATTCAAAATAAACTACACCAGTCCACATGTCATCCAGTAATAACTACTTACATTTCTCATGTTCATTTCAGTTGCAATATGTTGGGTAATTAGTTTGAAATTGAGATGCTATATTTACATCTTTCTGCCTAGCATATCCTTTGTCAGCTGTACATGATAAGATGACTTTGCCTTTGGGTCTGAATGAAAGGAATATGAAGGGTAGATGACTTCCGTTTGACACATTATTAAATGACTTCAACATCAACCTTCAAACTGCCTAATTTAGAGGGTGGAAGACAACAAAGGGAGGTCTTCGAAGACAGGAAATTGGAGAAACATAATTAGATAACTTTAGCATCAGTTTTAAATCTGTATCAATCAATCAATGAAGAAATTATCTACATTTGAAATGAAATTCTATAGAAGGTCCTAAGAATATCATGGACAGAAAAAAATAACTAATGCAGATGTCTGCAAAGATCTGAACATAGAAGACGAGTGGCTCATTAAAACTAAAAAAAAACACACATATTATAGACATATAAAAAGACACAATGGTTTGGAAAGATTAATCATGGAAGGGAAAGTTCCAGGAAAGAGAACAAGAAGCAAAGACTACGATGGACACATGACATCGAAGACCTTCTGAACATGAAACTGGAAGAAGCTGGGCAGCTCACACAGAACCATGAGGCTTACAGAGTGGCAGTGAGGAAAACTTTCTGCAAATGACATGTCACATGCAGAGAAATATGAAGCAATTTATGTTGGTAAAGATAGTACTCTACAATGAAGTATAGCCCTGTCCCTCAATTTGAAATGTTGCTTTTCATGCTTGTATGAGAAAATGTTTTTCAAGAACATGACAGCATCTCCCCTGAACAGACATAAGTTAGGTCAAAGGGCATGAGTCCATGGACTGCTGAATCAGCAACCAACCAACAGATTTAAGCCATAGAAATGCCAATCTACTATTACCACTTCATTTTCTGCGTTTGGTCTCAAGTATTCATAAAAATGTGCATGTGATTTCCCCCCGAGTATTTTGGGATTATATTTACAGACAACGGAAGAATGGACTGAAAGATCAAGACAAGAATTCAATGAGCCAACTACATAAATTATGAACTTATACCAATTTTAAAACACAAATCTATGCCAATGGAAACCAAAAGACAAATCATAAATTCAATTTTCATGCCAACATTGATCATGCAAGATCACATTTATATATATCAAGTGACATATTCTTTCCAGAACGTAGTCTTCAATGTGGATACTCTGAACACCTCTCAGTTCCGGGCAAGCAGGCCGAGATCACATTTATCAATCTCAAATGTAGACTAACTAAAGAACAAGAGAGACAGCTTTCTACGTGTGAAATGAGATATCTTAGAAAAGCGGCAAACAGAAGAGACCATATGAGTTGTTGAAAGAACTATGAGGAAAGAACTGTTGGAATGTCTGTGGAAAAACAGAGACTGAAATTGCTCCGCCATTTAATGAAAGTGAACCCATGTTGGCCAGAAGCACAAGCATTCAACAAAAGAATGGAAAGACCAAGAAGACGGTTGATTGAAGGAATTGACATCGTCTTGGGGAATCATAATGTTACTGTATATCAAGGTACCAAATGCGCCATAGCTCATACACAGATAATCATTTAATCCTACCTTGCAAAAGTAGAGAAAAAACAATAGATATGTTTCTGCCAGGACCATGTGGGTATATTTTAGGGTCTATGCTATCTTCTAGTTGCATGAGATCAGTGCATCCAAGTTCTATGCATCCCACTAGTTGTCCTGAACCATCCTTGTACAGAATCAACACACATTGTGCCATATATGTAGATTAGAAACTGCCACAGACAGACTAGGGAAGCCAATGCATGCTGAAATCTGATGTTCTAGAACGTGATGCACCAAATTTAAATGACAGCACAGTGTATTTACACTCAAATATTACATGACAGCACAGTGTATTTACACTCAAATATTACATGACAGCACAGTGTATTTACACTCAAATATTACATGACAGCACAGTGTATTTACACTCAAATTGCTGACAAAGACAAATCTATATAGCTCATATAAGCGCAGTCACCAACAAGCAAATATTACAGAATATAAAGTATATAGAGTTGTGTGTACTGTGGTACCTTCTCCCAGCTTTGACTTTACTCTGCTGCTACCAATTCTGCAGATGATGCTAATCTTGGGGGCTATCATCGGCATTATTGTCATTATAATCATTGGTGAGTCAAAGTACAGGTTATTA
This sequence comes from Meghimatium bilineatum, assembly GCA_034231615.1. Classification (NCBI taxonomy): domain Eukaryota; kingdom Metazoa; phylum Mollusca; class Gastropoda; order Stylommatophora; family Philomycidae; genus Meghimatium; species Meghimatium bilineatum. The sequence goes on along the minus strand of CM067300.1, from coordinate 53,785,558 downwards.
GCAGCAGTTTGATGTTCTGTCTAGTGACATCTTGGATGACTTTTGTAACTCTGTTGTGCCAGTGAAATAGATGTGATCATTGTTAATGTATTTTCACTAATTTTCAAATATTCTTTGGTGTTGTGCTCTTTTTTTTTGCACTGCATACCATGGTTTTAGAAGCTTACATTGAATTGAAGTTCACGTGAAGAGCTGCAAGATCACATTTATCAATGCAAGTTCAAATTACTCAATGAAAACTGTCTCAATCACAACATCAAGATCAATACAGGAAAAACATCAGTAAGGTCTATAGGCAAAGAACTCAATACAATCAATATAATGATAAATTATCAATTACTGAAACAAGTAAATTTATTTAACTTCATTCTTCTTCTTCTTCTTCTGCGTTCATTCTCAAACTCCAACTGGATCTAGCTGGATCATGGTCCTGCTAGATTTCCAGCAGGATGTAGTCCAGAAAATGGAAATGCGTTGTGTCGCCGTTTTATTTGCGCCAATGGCCCGACACATCCGTCTTCGGCGGAAACTTCATTCAAATAGATAGATAGTAAGTAAAAAAAAAGTAAAGTAACCCATAGCATTAATTAATGCCATAGGAGTGCGAGATGTTAGCGATCTCACATTTCAGAGGCTCTGCAAATGAGGGCGGTAGCCATCTCCTCTCCCTCGCAGTCTTTACTTCCCGGATTAACCCATTTAAGGCTGGGTCAACCCGGGAGCCGTTGCGATCTGAAAAATATTTCCACCTCAACTGGGGAATGAACCTAGGACCACTCATATGCGAAGCGAGTGCATAGATAGATAGATAAACAGACAGATATATAGTTTAGATTACGGTAGATAGATAGTTTAGATTAGGTTAGGATATATAGATGATGTTAATTAAAGCAGTCATTAATTCATTGCACAATGAACATGTTAACAATGACACTGAAAACGTACGCGCACAAAGAATGACAGAAATGGAAATGATTAGAGGTGAGGGAAGAAAAATTACTCTTTTTGCAAAGAACCGAAGATAACGTAATCGGCACCTGACTGGAACTTTGAGTCTTCATACACTCGAATGGCTGCTGGAACGGAGAACGGACCACTTATGGGAATGTCCTGTGTGCTATGATGCTAGTTTGTACTCAAGAAATTAGGTTAGGATAGATAGAATAGATTAGGATAGGATGGATAGATTAGATTAGAATAGGATGGATTGGATAGATAAGTACAAGAGCTTGTCCAGCTACACTCGAAACCACAAGATATAATTATATACACTGATGGCTCAGTCAACAGAAATACAAATAAATGCGGTTGGAGATTTGTTGCCTACAGAAACGGCTTGAAGTTGGTTGAAAGATCATCTGCATACTCTACTATCACATCGAGTATGAGGATGGAGATAGAAGAGGTTACAGCAGCAATGAGTCGTTTGATAACTGATACATCAACACACTCGGTAATACTCACCGACTCTCAAAGCATGCTGTGCAAGATATAAAAGAACATGTTGAGAAAGGAATGTGTTGTGTTATTGAACAACAAAATTGTACAGAACATTACATGGATATGTTGCCTGGTCATGCTGGACTCAGAGGAAACAAAAGAGCTGACTCATTGGCAGATAATCCTGCAATTGACGGTACAGTACTGAAAAGAGATAAAGCTGACTGAATTAAAGCAGTCATAAATTCATTGTAAAATGAAGATGGCGACAATGAGACTGAAAATTTACAAGTACAAAGAATGACAGAAATCGAAGTGATTAGAGGTAAGGGAAGAAAATATACTCTTTTTGGAAAGAACCGAAGATAACATAATCAACACCTGACTGGGACTTTGAGTCATACACTCAAATGGCTGCTGAAACAGAGAGCAGTGCACTTATGGGAATGTTCTGTGTGCTATGATGCTAGTTTCGAATCACGAAGGATAGATTAGGTTAGGTAGGCAGGCGGGCAGATAGAAAAATAGATTAGGATATATAAAATATTACATTAAAGTAGGTAGATAGTGATTGAAACATCTGTATGACATATACTCTGTCAAGGGATCTGCGTTAGCGCAGTGGTTAGCGCACTGGCTTCGCATATGAGTGGTCCTGGGTTCATTCCCCAGTTGAGGTGGAAATGTTTTCAGATCACAACAGCTCCCAGGTCGACCCAGCCTTAAATGGGTACCAGATTAATCCGGGAAGTAAAGACTGCGAGGGAGAGGAGATGGCTACCGCCCTCATTTGCAGAGCCTATGAAATGTGAGATCGCTAACATCTCGCACCCCTACGGCATTAATAAATGCTATGGGTTACTTTACTATGACATTAAACATGGACACCTTATTTAATTCACACAAAAAAAGGGGTTAAAAATATTAGATACATATTGTCTCTGCACAATATTGAACATCAGGTGGCAGGACAAGGTTATTAACACGAAGTCTTGCAGCGAGCTTAGACACCGTCCCTCTACTTGATTCTCAGAAAGATGTTTAAGATGGTTTGGCCATGTGAAAAGAATGTCTCATCTGCTGGAACAAAACTGAGATATAAAGACATCTGCTGGAACAAACTTGAATGATTTCATTATCAACCCTAATTCTTGGGAAGAACTGCCTGAAGATCATGTGGCACGGAATACTGTGCTGTGCCAAAGAATCCAATCGTCTGAGGGGGGAAGGCAGAAGATAACCGATGAAGATGAAAAAATACATAATTCATTAAACGTAGATTGGTTATGTATATTCTGTTCTCGCCCCTTATGATAAAAAAAAAACAGCTACGAGTGATGTTGCAATTTTAGTGCTTTCTATTCCATTTCTAATTTTTACACTGGCGTGCTTCTTGACCACTGGCCTGTTGCTTCCTGACTGTTTATAAAGACACAAATACAAATGGCCATCAGCATGTGACATTTCTTTTATTGTTGAAATTTTATGCCATATTTATATGTATGCATGGAAACACAATCAACAAAACCAATACACTGACCAAAATATCTGCATCTTGAAATTAAAGTCAATGAAACATTTAAAAATAAGTTTGTTTCATGGAGAGAGAAAAAAAAGAAACTGGGAAATGTACTTACCTGTGACACATGAGCGTAGTAATAAGCAACATCTATGAAAAATTACACTTTGTGTATTAAGTATGGGCAAGACTAGAGCCACAGGGTACTAGCACATTACAAAGTCCATGGTGAGTATTTCAATATGACGCATGCACATAATAAAATATAAGAAGACAACATAAGTGACAAACGATGGATAACTTTGAGTATCGTGCAGTACGCAAACATATGTATGTGTCTTGAATCTGATTTGCTATTTTTCAGATATTTATTTGTAGAAATAAAAGTTTGATAAGTTGCTGTCATGATTTATGTTAGCTGTTCATTATCAATTCTTCTATTGTAGACACCATGTTTATTATAGTGTTGGTGTTATCACACTAGATTTCTTGTTGTATTGTAATACTGTTGTTTCACATGTTTGCAGATGTGGCTTATTCTTATCGGTGTCATTGTTATCATTATTATCATTATTGTCGGTAAGTTTTACGTTCTTTTCATTTGTGATAATTTTTATCTTGATTTTGCTTTGATGCTAAGTTATATTTGTATTATTTATCATGTAACCGGGACATTATTTTATTGAGTTTGTAGATTGTTTGTGATTCAGTTTATGTTCTGATTGAGTTTGCAGATTGTTTGTGATTCAGTTTATGTTCTGATTGAGTTTGTTTATTGTTTGTGATTCAGTTTATGTTTTGATTGAGTTTGTAGATTGTTTGGGATTGTTTATGTTCTGATTGAGTTTATTTATTGTTTGTGATTCAGTTTATATGTTCTGATTGAGTTTTTAGATTGTTTGTGATTCAGTTTATATGATCTAATTGAGTTTGTAGCTTGTTTGTGATTCAGTTTATATGTTCTGATTGAGTTTGTAGGTTGTTTATGATTCAGTTTATATGTTCTGATTGAGTTTGTAGGTTGTTTATGATTCAGTTTATATGTTCTGATTGAGTTTGTAGATTGTTATTGATTGAGCTTATATGTGATGATTGAGCTTATAAGTTGTGATTGGGTGTGTTGGTTGTTTGTGATTGAACTTGTAGGTTGTTTGTGATTGATCTTGTAGGTTGTGATTAAGTTTGTTGGTTGTTTGTGATTGAACTTGTAGGTTGTGATTAAGTTTGTAGCTTGTTTGTTATTATTTACCGTAGAACTATATTTAATATTGCATGTTGGCATATCCTGTTTAGTTTTTCCATCTACATATAAATATTCATGACCTCTGTACAAATGGCATGGGATCAGATTTGTATTATTTCTGCTTGTTGATAAGGGAAGTTTCATAGAGGAAATTGGTGCTACTGATGAATATTCTATCCCCTGAAACGCTATTATCAGAGTAACAATATAACATGAATCATGTTCTTGTGTTCTGATGGTACCCGTATGACCATGAACGATTATAGGACTAAATTATTAATATTATAAATTTGTGGGTACATGATACTAAAATAACACCCAGCTTTGAAAATGTACCTGCACTGGTTTTGTGCATAGAAAAACCATGAGTGCACATAATATGTGTGCGTTATAATTTATTGTGTCATTTCTGTTACAAATTGTAAACACATCTGCTAATTACTTGAAATTTTTGTGTTATGATATATTTAAAATTAATTGCATTCCTCCATATAAATAAACCTGGTGTTCCTTGAATGATTTGGCTCTACAGAAAGCAAAAGCAAAAATACTACAGAAAAATATTGTTATCTTCCCCTTAATAATTCTACAGAAACTTCTATGCACATGTTTCATAGTCTGGTGTTATTTTATATACACATACATTAATCTGAATAGTTTACAGATTTAGTTGAAATTTATTTTAGATTGCAACAAATTTGTGAATATCTACTTTTATAAAAATCCTATCGTTACTTGATGTTTTATTAAGAACATTCATTGCTGCAGTGATTAATTCATGTTCCTCTATGACCCACCATATTGCCATTGCTGCCAGTTCTCCTGAAACTGTTCATGTGAAAGCTGGTCATCGGATGTGCCAGATTTCATGACATGTTCAAACCATTTTATCTTTTGTTTGAAGCTGATATTTATTGGTTTCTTGACTTTCCCTGAACAACTTTGTCCAACCTAAAATTTATTGTGACAGCATAAATATGAACAATGAATGGTGGATAATTAAACACACTTTTCCTACTTACTGTTCATCAAACATTCTCATCTGTGTAGTGTATCTGCCAAGTTAGTAATTTAATAGAATATATTATGTACCATATGTTGATTATTGCCTTTGCACACTGGGCTTTTCCATAAATGCTCAGATCTTTGCTTGAGTAAATCTATTAGGGTATTACTGCTGATGGTACTAGTTCTTTGTTGGCGCAATGTTCTTTTTAAAATTTGTGTTATGTCCTCTCTATGGACCACGTCTATCTTTACTCCCAATTTACACATTCTCGATACTCTCCCTTCCTTATATAACTAAAGATCCTCCAATCATGTGAAATCCCAAAGAGGATTGGAATTATATCTGCTAGGTCCATAGGCTGGCCATCTGTTATGGTCGCAAGACTGGCTAATGTGTCCATTCATTTCCCTCTACGTCCGGAGACAAAGATAAAGAGTGATTTTCCTCAGTGGTGCTCACCTTTTAGCCTTCAATGACTCCACCCATTGCCTATGCACGCACATTACTTGATTTGTCTTTATGAATAATATTCATTGAGTCACTGAGTATGCATGCATGGGAATAGGCTTGTGATTCTAGCAGTTTAATGCCTGCATTATGGCAAAAAAAACACTTCATCATTGCTTGTTGTTGCAATGAATGTCCCACCGGCTTTGAAAACTGGTCTTCTGCAGTACAGCCTGCAGTAGTTTTTATACAGTACATATACTATAGATAGTACATCAAATAGTTGAACACCAATATTGTCTATTATCTCCGTAATTACTGAGTGTATGGGCTTCATATTTTACATGAGCAGATTATTTCATAAACAAGTTAATGATTTACTATTCACTATTATATCATCATCATCAAGTGCCGTCTCCGCAACGAAGGTTGGCTGCAACGTATCTCCAACATCTCCTGTCTCTTGTCTTGGTGGTGCACTCTGCTAGACTGTAACCTGTCCATCGTGTAATGTTACTCTCCCACTTGTATCTCTGCCTACCTCTTGCTCGCTTCCCTTTGACTTTACCCTCATGTAAGGTCTTCAATAAGGTGTCATGTCTTTTAATGTGTCCAAAGTATTTTATTTGCCTGATCTTTATTTCTCTTAGTAGTTCTTTCTTCATATTAAGTGTCTTTAGCGCCTCTTTATTTGTTTTCTTCTCTTTCCATGATGTTCTCCCTATTCTTCTATATACCCACATCTCAAAGGCATCAATTTTGTCTTCTAATTGTTTATTTAGTGTCCATGTTTCTGAGCCATACATTAATATGGAATAGATGTAGCATTTTATAATTCTCATTTTTAACTTGTTTGTAATTTGTTTAGATATTAATAATTTCCTCATGTCATTGAAGGTACTTTTAGCCATTCTTATTCTCCTTTTAACTTCTGTTTCACATCTGCCATCAGTTGTGACTATGTGTCCAAGATATTGATACTGTTTTACTTGTTGTAGTTTCTCTCCCTGTATGTTTATGTTTACCTCCTGTTCTTCTGTGATAGACTTACATAAATAAAATAAAAAGTTTAAAAAAAAATTATATAGACTGAACAAATTGATCACAACAGTCGCTATGATTATCGTTTTTAAGATAGCAATACTATAACAATAGTAATATTATGTGGAAATGAAAGTAATTGTTGGTATAGGTGTATCGTTCATTTGTTGTTACATTGGTAAAAATGAAGTATTTCTATAGGTGTCAACTTATTTTTTCATCAATCCGCATATTTTAACATTTTGTTTCCATATTTCAGTAGAAACATTTGTATTTAGCGCCAAAAGAAAACCCACTAAATAATTTTAGTTTTAAAAAATAAAAAAATTGCCTATCAATATTGCCTTATCAGTGTCAAACTTGGGCATTGGATTCTAGAATAAAACATAAGATTAACACCACTGAAATGAAATGTGTGAGATGTATGATTGGAGTTAGCTTGAGAGACAAAATCAAGAATGAAACACTAAGGAAACTATTAGGGATCAAGTTAGCAATAGAATACATCCAGAAACAACAAGTTAAATGGTACAGGCACATAACCCGACAGAAAGAGCAACGTATTATCCAAAAAACACTTAACAAACGATACGAAAACAGTCGACCTATTGGACGCCCCCGTAAAAGGTGGATAGATAGTGTATTATAGACACTCGGAAATATAACAGCGGAAGAGGCAAATAGAAGGGCAAAAGACTGTACACTCACTCTCCCCTCAGCACCGAAAGGTACATGAGGACAGAAAGAAGAAGAAGATAATAAATATATGATATATCTCACGTCTTTACAATGATAGATGTGTGAATTCGGCTGTGTTGTTTTCGTATTTGTTCACTATTAGTTATCTAAATCCTTCTTCTCTGTCATTTCCTGAACTTGTTTCTAATTCTTCTTATTTCTCTATTTATAATTTGATTAGTCGTAAAGATCAATAATTGTAGTTGGTTGAATGTAGCATAATCCATCTTTCTGCCAATATTCTTCTTCCACTTTCAATATATGATTTTATCCAGAATTCTTTGTCACTGGCAGAGAGTATAATGTATGAAAATGTCTGAACATCATTAAGTTTGAAGGTTTTATTTTCCTTTGCCGCTGCTCCCTTAACTTTAGCCCAAACAAATTCTATTGGAATTAACTGTGAATGGTACTGTGGTAATCTTCGATATCTATGTCCATGCTCCTGTATAATTTTATTGATGTGGAAAGTCTTTGTTCCATGTGTATTCTTTACCAGCAACAGTAGCTCCGGTTTCAAGTGCATTTCAGTAAATGGAAAATGTTTTTATAGCACTTTTTTTGTCATTTCTTTAGCAGATGGAAATGTAGGGATCTTATCTTCACATGCAACAACATTAGGAAGCGTTTGATTATCTGTAGATTTGGAAATAAAAATTAGTTTACTATTCTTCAAAAGACCATTGTGTCTGCTGCCTGCATGTGCCATTATCAGTCGTTGACCTTTGCTGCTCTGCACATCTCTTAATAGTTCCATCTACAGATTGTCATTACTTTTCATTAGTATGGTGTTCTTTTATCCATGTTTCATCTATATATATATATATATATATATATATATATATATATATATATATATATATATATATAAATTGTCACATATATTTACTTCTGAGAGTTACTAAATGAGGTTTCTCACAAATGACGCTTCTGCCACATGGATACAAGCGAAATGTAAATTGAACACCCCTTACAGTTTTCCATAATTTTGTTTTTGAAATACGAATGTTGTTGTTCTTTTCGAGAGACATCTTCAATTTCTTTAGTGTCACTACTTCTTTGCAATCCAAAAGTATTTGAATTTCTCTTTTAATAATTTCATCGAAGTTGTCTACAACATATTTTTCTTCCTCTCGTTTCTTTTGCTTTTGTAAAATTATTATCTTCTTGTATCCATCTTAAAAGTGTTGTGCAATTAATACCCATGGCATGTTGTGTTCTTTTTGAAGATTTTGGAAATACTGTGAAATACTGTGCATCTTGCCTCCTGCGAAAAATATTTGTACAATCTGATAGCTATACTTTTTAGTGTAAAGAATTTAGCTTTCAGGGGCATTGTTATAATGTTATCATATTGCTGCTTTATGATACAGCGTAAATAAATGCAAAAATGTTGAAGACAGTACAAACAAATCAATATGTCACTCAATATTTTCTAATGATATACATCAATGTAGATAACCCAATAACACATATTTTTTCCCTACATAACTTAACTTGCTCAGTGATTTGTACCCCAAATATGAGGATTGTTGTCCAAAAAAAACTGGTGCTACTTCAAGATATTTCACATGTTTCTTACCGATATGAACTGACCTTGTAAGACAAAATATAAAACATGGTAATTTCTACCGTAAACCCATCTACTTTTATGGCTGTCAACAAACAAGTATTCCTATCTTAACGACATTCATAGCGACTGCTGCGTTAAATCCATTTACCCTAAATAATAATTTATCATAAATCATTCATGTAGTTATGAAATAATCCACTCATGCAAAATATGAAGCCCATACGCTCAGTAATTGCGCAGATGATAAACAATATCGGTGTTCAACTATTGATGTACGATCTATAAAATTATAACCATACAAAGAAGATTAACAAGGCTCCTGTGCAAGGATGACCTGCTAATTTATAAAGCATTGCATATTTTATGGGATTGGGATGTCAGAGAGAGGTAGTATTTTGATGTTGATGCTGTCATACTCTTTTGGAGTAGATCTCATCTGTGATCCTCACCTGGCAATCATCTCTGACCTGTGTTTCCCAGTAGCTGCTTGTATATAGTGACTGCCACATCCAACCCTTCTTCCATCCCCGGTAAGGATTTTACACGACAACCAAACCAGGCAAGAGTGTCAGAGGGACTCCTGCATGATGTAAATACTGGGCTTCTCTGCCAGAGCCTGGATATGGTGAACAGTGCAAATGAAACGTCTGTTGTTCAGTGGGTTGTGCATTATGGAGCAAAAAAAGGTTTTATGAGATGCTTATTGCACTCTGACGGTGAACTTCCTCCTTGTATATCAGCAGTTGTCTTAGTTAATCTTTCTGATAGAATACAAGAGGATCAGAAAGAAAGTGTGGTCGACGAATGGCACAACTCGGTTCAGGTTATGATAGATTAACATGTAGAATGATCCTAATTAATAATTTACAACAAAAACAGTTTACTCTTTGTGACCACAAATATATTGAGGTTGTCACTGCAGTGTTGTGTCATTTAGATGCACATTCCTCCAATTGGTAGCTACTGCCCAGGCTTAGAAAGATAGTGACTTGTGAGAGGAAATGCTTGAGGAAAGTTGCCGGGGTCACCAGGCTTGATAGATTATGAAATGAATATATCAGGGAAAGAATAGGTATAATATCTTTTAAAGATTACATAAAGAGAGAACAGATCAAGTGGTTTGGCCACATTATGAGAATGCATCACGAAAAGTTGCCCGTACAAGCATATAACCAAATGAGATCAGGGTACAAGGCCAGAGGAAGACCACGGAAAAGATGGATAGAAAACGTTAGGGACATCCTGAACAGACACGGTCATAGCACAGCCGAGGTCACCCATCTGACTTTAGAATGCAAGCTTGAGTTCTAATCACTCCTACGCTTAATGGCAAGAGTGGATCACAAACCACCTGGGGAAAGACAATATACTGCCCAAGGAAAGGGGCTTATAATACTCCAGAATTTACAAATTATTTTTATGAAAGATTTAAGTTTAATCTGGAAATCATCAAAATTGTGGTTGATCTGGAGGATGTTTCTAACAAATTGGAGTTTTAAAACATAATGTTCTCTGCTTTGTAGTCAGCATCTCAATCATGAACTGGATAGTTGCTCCCTAAATGGAGAGTTTCCATGAAATAACCAAACTGGCAGAGAATATCCGACAAGGTGAAGAGTGCCGCAACTACAAAACTAAGAAGCGATAACAAGTAATAAGTGATGATAAATTATTATTGTCTGTGTCATATGACTTATTCTTTCCAGAATATAGTCTTTTGTTATGAATCTCCTGAAATCCCTGCGGTCTTAGGCAAGTTGCCAAGCTTCTTCTAGTGACGTGCATGCATTCTTGAATAACTCTTGTCCAACGACGTCTTGGTCGGCCTCTGTCTCTAGTCAACACGTACATAAGAATATTCTTGGTACAATACTCCTGTAGTTTGCCGTTGCTTTCATCAGGAGGAACATCCGATTATATATGAACACATATGTTCTCTTCGCCATCTTAGACCGGAAGATAACTGACACTAATAACTAATAAATAACGGGGTAGTAAAATTAATGTCAATGAGAAATAACAGAAGTCCTTGCTCCTTTAATTTTTTTTCTTTCTCATTCACATTAGATTTGTTATTTGTTATATTGGTAACCAGGAACAATAACACATTGTCATAGTTGTTGTGGCAGGATGTATATATATACTTGGGAATCGTGTTAATATATTTGTATTATATTCTCACCAAAGCTGAAACTTACATATGTGCCACTGTGCACCAGAGATACTCACTATTTCTATGTTTGATCTCAAGCTCCTGTTGGTCTCCAGGATGTAGTCCAGAGAATGGAATGTGTTTTGTCATGGTTTAGATATTAACTTTCATGGCTGACACATTCGTCTTCAACATGACATTTTTGATCACATTGACCTTCTGAAAGCTGTCCAGTGCTACTTAGTCACCTCCTTACAACATGCATGGCAGGTCACAATGCTATTCTTTTTCTGTATATGTTGGCAGGGTGTAGCCCAGATAGCAATTAGCATTGTGTCATGGTTTCGGCACGGCTTTTAGGTGACTGACCGACTGCATAAATCAGCCAATTTCCATCCCCAAACCTCTTTAGTCAATTCTTACATGCATGGAAGGTCACTTGTTACTGTTCTATTGTCCATGATCTACTAACACTTATAGTAATGAGCTGACATAATACAGGACAAAGTAAAGAATGTGTTTAACCAGTGATCCACTGAACCTTCAGTATGCATTTTCTTTAAAATCTGCTTAGAAATCCTGAACATTTAAAGATTTGCTTAGAATGTTATGATCTCAGTTTATAACCAGTAAAGGTTCAGTAGTTGATATATTACTACAAATGCCCCAGGACAGAGATTCTACAACTAAGACGCCACTGAAAACATTCTGTATTGAAGTGTTTACACATGCAGGTCATTTCATGTCACCTCATTTCAGAGAACATGGCTGTTGCTTCGTATATTTAAAAATCAACAATTTGACATTTTTCTTATAGCGTGATACAATTGAGGTAACTCCAGTCATCTTTCATATCACCAAGTTCCAACTTAGAATGTCAAATTGTGCAATATAAAAAGTTGGATACTCACCGATTTCAAAAAGTATTTTTACACAGCCCTCCTACGACCTCACAGTTTTCATTAGAAAAATATGCTTCCAACATACAAACTAGGTCCTTAGAAACGTATATGTCCTTAGAAAAATATATTGTTGTTCTATTGGCCACACATTTCCTAGATATCTATCTGTCTTGGAGGTGAATTCAGCGCTAAATAAGTCTATTGTTCCCTGTCCTCATGTGACCATCTCATGCACATAACAGAATCACAATACTAAATAACGCTTTGCTGACCAGATATCTAGAACATATCTCCCATTTCCAAGGATATTAACACATTTTCCAACAAATTAGCTGTCTAAAACAGTTTTTATAAAATCTTAATTCACCACATAAAGCTTTCAAATTTTCTACATCTTATAATGAATGTTTGCACTTTCTAAATGAATTTTTAAAGTCTCAGAGTTATTTCAGGAGCTTAATAAATTTTATTATAATGATAGGTGTAATTTTTATGTGATCTTGTGATTAAAAAAAAAAACATGTGATCTCGTCACGGCATTCTACCTACCTGTGTGTACTCAAGTCACTGAGAATGGACCAATCGAGACAAGGACTATTACAACAACAATGAACGTCCCATACAATTATTGAAGTATCCGTAGTAACACAAACATAGAACATATATATTCGTACTACACGGACCTAAAGGCCTTCTTGTAAACATAAATAACAGAGACAATACAATGTTGCGTCAAACAATAAGTGCACCTACATCGGTCAAATGTCTTGATGAGATCACTTCTTTTTTTGGGGATGTGGTTGGTCAAGTACGGAAAACCTGTTGACTTGAGTTACAAGGTGATTAGGTGCTGCTAGAAAGACCTTGTTCAATTCCTGTCAGCTGTAAGAATTATTTCATTTATCCTCATGCTTCCTACTTGAATTTATTTGTATAAGCTATTATTTGAACCAACATTATACTGTCTTTATGTTATTTATGTTTACAAGAAGGTCTTTAGGTCCTTGTAGTACAAATATATATGTTCTATGTTTGTGTTGCTGAGGATACTTCAATATTTGTACGGGATGTGCATTGTTGTTGTAAGAATCCTTGTCTCGATTGTCCATCCTCAGTGACTTCAGTACATAATTCAAATGTCTTGACGAGATCACATCCTTTTTTTGGGGATGTGGTTGGCCAAGTACAGAAATCCTTTTTACTTGAGTTGCAAGGTGATTCTGTGCCGCTAGAATGGACCTGATTCAATTCCCGTCATCTGTATGAAAGAGTTCACCTACCTTGAAAACATTTTAACAGTGAAAGGGAAAAAACATGACAGAAATACAACATAGAGTACGAGGTCATAGGACAGATGTCCTCTATATTCCAAATCAAAAATGTACAAAAAATGTAATTATGAACACTAGAGTAGCATTATACAGAACAATTATCATAATTACCATAACTGTTCTGCCATGGCCAAATGTGGACACTCACACACACAAAAAAAGAAGATAAAAAGGCTTTTTATCACAACAGAAATGACATGCGTGCACAGAATTTTCATAGTGACAATAAGAGACAAGAGTCAGAAACAAGAACATCAGAAGACTAACTAACAAATGCCAAAGTTTTAGACTACATCAGAAGACAACAGATCACAGTAGTATAAGATCAAGTTATATGTACACACCTCATTACTACCACCAGACATTGTTCTCCAAAAAGTATTGTCACTCATACACGATACAAAACCAGAGATAGACCTTGCAAAAGGTGAATTACAGGAATAAAGGAAGCCACAGAAATTAGCATATATGAAACACATTTTAACAGTCATTTGCACAGCGTGATTTTACCCTACCCGACGCTGCAGAGCACAAAGGGATAAAATAAGATAAATAATAATAGGAAAAAATATGAGACACAGTTTTACAAAAGATATAGACAACCTTGAGAATCAGGAATAATTGCAGGGTAACAGAAGTAGCATCAACAAAATTGAAAGATCTAGGAAATCAAGGAAAGGCATATCAACTGAAATTCATAACAGATAATGTGTTGTATATTGGAATTTATCAGATGCCACTAAGTCTGACACATAAAATGATTTGATATAATGTCCGCTTGAAGTTTGACATGATATTTATTTCAATAAATACTCCCATCATTCATATCTGCACACGTTTCTAATACATATTGACTGTGTAGTAGCATATGTCACATCACTTTCTGGTACTTTGCTGTAACTAATACTCAAAACAAAACAATGTGTTCCAACCGGGTTTGTGTAGATTACATAATAGGATTTTCCCTGCTGTAGTGGGAATTTCCTAGACTGTATCACTTGGAGATAAATATGTGCAATTTTTTTTTTTAAATGTAAATTAGTCAATGAATTTTGTTGACAGAACAGGAGCGCATACACAAAATGTTTGGGTTAGGGTTAGCATTTGGATATCTTAATAAACTATAGATGCACAATAAATCTGCCTCTTTTCACTGCTAAATAATCACCTCAATTTGGAACATAGCAAAAAAAAAGCCATTCAACAAAATATATCTGCAAACCACGCATTTTATTGATGAAGTAAGCAACATTTTCTATATAAGCCCAGTTAGAAAACTGTTTTGAATATTCATTCCTGCAAAGTACCCATTTTCTTAATCATTGTGAATTGCATTTTTTTTCAAATTTCCATTTGTCAATATTTATGTCATTAAGCACCACCTTTTTTTAATACCCAGTAGTATAAGAAGTGGACTGTTTAATTACGTGAATTTGATATTCCTCGTCTGTTCCCATCCACCCTTTTCATTTTTTTCTCCGCTGCATACAATGCTTACAGTATGGGTAACGCAAGGCTAATGGTGAATATTTCTTATGTGCTATCATTGTGGTCCCAATATTCCTAGTAGCATTATTTGTCTTTCTATTTTTATTTAACCTTCTAGTGGTGTCAGACTTTTTATTAATTTCATTTTTCTTCATATTAATTTGTTGGTATTTATGTGCCTGATTAACAATGACCTTAAGCATGCTGTTACATCTGTGGGTCTCACCAATGGCCCACTAGAGAAACCACCAATGCAAAAGAACACCTTACTAGATGACATGCTGTTATATTGAGGCTTTTTTATGAAAGCTTTGTAGCATGGCATCTAGACAATTATATACTTCCTCTGAGTAGAAGGCTACTTCAATAAGCATTGCACTAAGCCGAAAGCTGAAGTTTTCCACCTTCAAAAAATCTAATTTCTTCATGATTAATACTCATAAAAAACATCTATAGACAATATATAGACAAAATGACACATAGACATAATGGCTATAAAGCTAGAGGTAGAACATGTAAAAGATGGATCACAGATTTGAGTCACTGGAACAAACTTACAAACAGCACACAAGAAGGCCATCTCCAGAGAACTCTTCCACCCCTGACGACGCAAGGGTGACAAGGTATAGATAGATAGACAATATTCCATGGGTTCCACCATTTTGGAACAACGTACATTCTGGGCGAGTTATTTATAGTAACACTATCTGCCGTATTTCAGTATAGAGGTTTTGAAGACCGTCAAAGTTGGTCACCGAGGTTATAAAAATGGAAATTCAACAAGCGCCGAAAATGGCTGTAAAGTGTTAGCGTGTGTTTAGAATTGTTTTCTTCTGTGTTCATTCTTAAACTCCCGCAGATCAGCAGGATACAGTCCGGAGAATGGAGTACGTCATATCATAGTTTGCAGCTTAGCTGCGATATCCGCGTATTTCAGCCTGACACATCCGACTTAGTAATGACTGTGTACCTTTGACCCTGAATGGTTGGGACAGCCAAAATCATCATCCCAAAATCTCCTTAGTCATATGTTGTTGCATCTCATTGGTGTGTGCGGAGAAGATTGAAAATTCTTCTAAATTGCAGTTCTCAATATTAAGTTTGCGTCTTGATTTAGTTTTGTCAGTTGCCATTATCTTTTTCTTTTTCATATTTAAGAACAACTTTTCAGTTGACTTAATTATGTTCAGTAGGTCGTGTTTGTTTGTTAATGGCACTGTGTCGTCTGCATATCTAATTTCTGGTATCTGCGGCCCTCCTATATTTATGGGTCTGAAATCAGGCTTCATTGTTTCTTGTCTCACGTTTCTCATTATATTTTCCGCACAGATGTTGAACAAGTATGGAGACAAGGTACAGCCTTGTCTTACTCCTTTCTGCACATTGAACCACTCCGATCTTGCACCCTCAACTTTTACCGCTGCTTCTTGATCTTTATATATCTCTGCTATTAGTCGTGTAATGTTTTTTGGAAAACCCATATTATGATCTATCTACTATCTATATGCTGTGGCCCTTGTTTGCCTTGCTGTGTCATGGGTGGAAGAGTTCTCTGGAGATGGCCTTCTTGTGTGCTGTTTGTAAGCTTGTTCCTGTGGCTTCTTTGATTTCTGTGATCCATCTTTTACATGGTCTGCCTCTGGCTTTATAACCGTTATGTCTATGTGTCATGGTCATCTGTGGCATGCTATCTGTCAGTAGTCTGGAAACGTGTGAAAACCACTTGATCTGTTGTCTTTTGATGTGTTCCAATACTGGTATAGATATTGGTACTGGTAACATCATATTATGATATTACCCATATATTTTCCTCGTATTCACCACATATATCAATCGCATATGTAAAATTGCCAACACTAATGAATAAAACAGCCTCCTGAGTGAGCTTATTTTTGCAGATGATGAAGCAATAATATCAACAACAACATCATTATAAGTATAAATAGACTCCACACAACATGTAGGGACTTTAACATGAAGATAAACACTGTAAATGCTGAGGTAATGTCAGTAGCAAAAAACATATAGAAACATAATTTTCATCGATGACCAACAACTTAAACAGGTGAGAGAATTTACTTATCTTGAAACACCAAGGAAATCCATCATAAATGCAAAATAACATTCCGGATCTTGGGACAGGTGTCTTCTACAATAACAACAGAATCCAAAAGAAAACTTGTTACAACAGAAATGACTTGCTTACATAGAATCCTCAAAGTAACAATAAGAGACAGAATAAGAAACAAAAACATCAGAAGACTAACAAAAATAATACCAATCCTGGATTACATTAGAAGACAACAGATTAAGTGGTTTTCACATACTTCCAAACTCCCATCAGAAAGTGCCCCTCAAAAAACATTACCATACAGACATGATGGATACAAAGACAGGAGCAGACTTGCAAACGATGCACTACAGAAATAAAACTGTCAACAAAAATAAACATACATGTATATGAGAACTCCAGAGAACTCTTCTACCCCTGATGCTGCAATGCATAAAAGGGTATAAAGCAAAAATAAAGAAAGTTAGTTTTGGTGTGCATTTGTCAGTGAGATTCCTGGAAGCATTTTCTCTGTCCACATTAGCTACCTTTTAGATTAAAAAAAACATAAACTTTGTGCTAATTTATTTCAATTCTGTTTTATTCAATTTAATGAATGGTGCTTTGATTTTTATTAAATGTGAATTCTTGTGTAGTTTCCCAATTGTCTGTCGTGTTTGTGTCTTAAAGACATATAAGCATACATCGTTGTGTTCATTCTATGAATGTTTCCCCAGAACCACTTGAGAAAACTCATCATTAATAAATGCTATAACACTACTTTGACATATAAGTTATGTCTTTGTTATTCAGTCTTCTTCTTCTTCTTCAGCATTCATTCTCAAACTCCCACTGTATCTCTCTTGTAGCAGGACAATGGTCCTAATAGATTTCCAGCAGGATGTAGTCCAGAAAATGGAAATGCGTCGTGCCGCTGTTTTGTGTGCACCAATGGTGCGACATATCCGTCTTCGGTGGAGTTATAAAGTCAAGTTCCAATTATTAATAGCGTGATTGGGACTGATATAATTCTTATGTAATAACAAATTCTTTAAATACAGTATTACATAATAAAGAATAAATATAATTTGGGAATTTTGAAAAATGTTATATACGAAAATGTGTTATAAAAGGATACACTATAGAGCGATTCAACTGTATTTGCATTTCCCTAATGAAAATGGTACATTTGATCAATCTGTTTTACAGTGTTGGTTTAACTAAAGAGAAAGCTTGTTTTAATTAACTTGTATTGCTTATTGTTTCATTTATTTGCTCATGTGGTAGCTGCTTTCATGTTTTTGCATTGGGGTTGTTTTTTTTTAAAGTAATTTTAATGTATTTCTCATTCACTATTCATATCATTTTTTTTTAGAGAAATGATTACGCTGTTCTATTCCTTTGTTTTATTTATTTGCATGTCCAGTCGGCACTCCATTGTATGAAAGCATTTTGCAATCTGAAAAACATTTCCTCTTCACCTGGGGAATAAACCCAGGACCACTCATATGCAAAGCCAGTGCACTAACCACTGTGTTACACTGCTCCCACTTTTGATAGTACCAGCCCATGAAGGCAGCTTTTTATCATTAGCACAGCATGTTTGTCAAACAGAAATAAATTAAATGTTGTTCCAAGATACCACAACCTGCCTTCTCAGTCTTGGTACTGCCCAGAAAGAGTAGCTGTGTGTGGGTCATCTTTCATTGTCTTCTTCTTCGACGTTCGTTCTCAAACTCCTGCAGATTAGCAGGTGTAGTCCGGAGAACGGAATGCGTTGTGTCATGGTTTACAGCATTGCTGCGATATCTGCACCTTTCAGCCTGGCACATCCGACTTCAGCATGGCTTTGGGTCACTGACCCTATATGGGATGGGACAGCAAACTCCATCCCATAACCTCCTTAGTCGCCTCTTACGACATGCGTGGAAGGTAAACAGTGTTGCTATTCTTTGCTTCCCTTTTGGGCCCCGGCAACACACGGGCGATCTTTCATTGTGAAATTCAGTATTAATTTTCTCAGGATTTACCTGGAAACTTTATTATTTACACCAGAAATTGCTGACATATAGGTAAAGATAAAGGTATGTCCCATGGCAGCAACCTGCCGTATG
The DNA here is from genome assembly GCA_034231615.1 of Meghimatium bilineatum. Lineage (NCBI taxonomy): Eukaryota > Metazoa > Mollusca > Gastropoda > Stylommatophora > Philomycidae > Meghimatium > Meghimatium bilineatum. Next base: position 53,766,511 of record CM067300.1, on the reverse strand, counting down.
GATGAGGACAGATGCCATATAATGATCCCTGAATATCATGACCATTACTTGTCCGTCTAGAGCAGTGCTGTAAGTTAGGATGTCATCAGCAAAGTGTCATTGTCCTTTGTTTGTGGCTACCTTTGTAGATAGAACAATTGAAAATTAATTGAAATAAATTAACAATGTGGCATTTCTGAACATATGCATACAATCTCAATTGTCCATGTTCCTCCTTCGCAAGCCAAGATGAGCATATGGCATTAAGAAGGGTCAAGTTTAGTTTGGTTGTCTCTTATTCTTCGTCATTAATTCTCAATCTGCCAATGGATCATGACTTGTGGTACTAGGAATGTTGTCAAAGGATGGGTTTAAACTGAACCCCTGGACACCTTAATGATTTTTGCAAAAATCTTAAGTCCATCATATTTTTTCATCTCTTTTTTTTTAAAATCCTCACAATATTAATCCGTGTTGGTGATTTAGTGAGTCATTCTTATCACCCTTGTACAAAGATACTTCTGATGGTTTGAATGCTTTCCCTGACCCTTTGTTAGCTTTAATCATCAAGATGTCTTCTAGCGAATGATGTATATTGAAAAAGGCCTTACTCTATGTCATCCTGTATGCTCACCAATAGCATTGTCTTAAATGTCATAGTATCTAATGACTATTTGTGACATATTAATGCATGTTCTACGAGGGCTTGGTCACTACTAAGTTTGGAACAAGTTTAATATGCTCTGGTATTAGCCTAATGTTCATGACAATGTATGTATAAACAGAAAGTCATAACTTCACATATATAATATGTGAAATATTATAAGTGAAGGTGACCTAGTAGTCATCGTCGCATTTCAATAATGGTCATTAATATTCTACAATGTGTGCATTGATTTCTGCTTCCATCTGGGGGAAATAACTGCTGGGAAACTTGAAATATTTCATTAAACTTGTGGAGAGTCAAACAAGACGTGCTTTTTAACAGCAGGGTCATCTAACTTAAGAGAACTTGTAATGGGAGAAGTGTTAAATGATCTTTAACTGACAGAGGTGTTCATTGTTACATACATTGTATGAAGTGTTAATTTAATTCAGAGAGGTAATAAATGTTAGTTAACTGTGAGAAGTATTAAATGTTAGTTATAGTTAACTTGTGAGCAGTATTAAATGTTACTTAACTGTGAGAAGAGCTAAATGTTAGTTAACTGTGATAAGTATTAAATGTTACTTAACTGTGAGAAGAGCTAAATGTTAGTTAACTGTGATAAGTATTAAATGTTACTTAACTGTGAGAAGAGCTAAATGTTAGTTAACTGTGATAAGTATTAAATGTTACTTAACTGTGAGAAGAGCTAAATGTTAGTTAACTGTGATAAGTATTAAATGTTACTTAACTGTAAGAAGAGCTAAATGTTAGTTAACTGTGATAAGTATTAAATGTTACTTAACTGTAAGAAACACTAGATGTTACTTATCTACAAGTACTAAATGTTAGTTAACTGTGAGCAGTATTTAAATGTGACTTAATTGCAGAAAGTATTAAATGTAACTTTGAAGTAAATGTTACTTCAGCTGTGAGAAGTGCACAATTTTTAATTAACTGTGATAAGTGTTAAACATTACATTTTTATATTTGTATTGAAAATGTTAACTTGTGCAAGACATGCTAAATGTTACATTTTCTGTGAAAAGTACTGGTATTTGTGTGAGAAGTGCTAAATATTATGCACTTTGTTTTGTGAAAGTCCAGAATGTTTCTTGCTTCTAATAACAAATTAACTACTTTTTTTACTGCAGAAAATGCTGTATATAAAGGTATTGCCACAATTTATTTAAACGTTGTATTCATTTTAATTTTTTATTTCATTCTAGTTTGGGTTGTGATGACTCATGGCAGCAGCGGAGGCGGTGATAATCCAACGCAAGCGCCACCTGTAATTACTACCACAATAGCATCTACAAAATCACCAACATAGACACAACGTTGAAAGAGCTACATCAGCAGGACTCAATACAGAGCGCTGAAGACACTTAATATGGAAGAACAGAAATATTTCATGAAAAGATTTGTTGTCATCGGAAATCTCCTATTATTCTTCAATATTTCGAACTCTCTACAAAAGCTTTCTCACGCTGTTCAAGACCATTATTTATATTTAAGAGAAAATCTTCCATATCTGTTGTGTCATCCATCAAGATTACAATGGTTATTCATTATTAGAACAAAAAAATGTATGTAAAAAAAATTAACAAAGAGAAGAGTCATTTCTTTGTATCTTTATTGGAGAATTCTATGTTTAGTTTTTACTTCCATATTTTCTATTGATCATTTAGGCATAAAATATTGACATTTAAAATAAGTTAATCACATGCATACCTTCATTCCAACTTTTTGTAACATTTTTGTTAAAAATCATTCTTGCTGTATGTTAACTACACTGGTGACATAACTGTAACATATGAGATCAGAACATAACTAATATACATATAGTTATATATGATAGAATATAATACCCATAACCAATCAGAATCGTAGGTGTGCCATACTGGAGACATCAGCACAATATATATATATATATAAATGTTCACTTCCTGTGCAGCATAAATTCCTAACTAATGTCTACCATCTTGTACTATCGTTAACTATTGCTTCCATTTCTTACCTTATCTTATCCATCTGTTATTTTTTAGTTATTCGTTGGATCATCATCACTGCACTCCTGACAAGTCCATAGGTGCTCAGATCTCTCTTGAGTGTAGCCGCCATTACACGTTGACTGGCGCTCCCAGTACGCAGTTGATTGACCATCATTCTTTCTTGCCCACGAAACAAGTTATCTATACGTATCTAACTTTCCTCCACATAGGTTGTGCTCTATCTCCTTCTGTCACTGCTGGTTCAAGAACAATGCCTGTCTGACAGTGCTTTCTGTTGGTCTTAGTTTATCCATTCCATGTACATGCCTTTTGAGTACTATCTCTGTTGGTGTTTAATGTTTTCTATCTATGAAGCCCTCATTGGTGATCTTATCATACCATTTCTCTCCTCCCCCTCCCCCCCCCTCTGAGTAGGAGACCTCGTCTAAAAGCAGTGCACATCTCTGAGAGTTGGAAGTCTGCATGATATGAAATAAAGCTCTAGAGCAGCGGTTCTCAACTTGGGGGGTCGAAGGACCCTTTCACAAGCGTCGCATAAGACCATCAGAAAACACATATTATGAAGTAGCAATGAAAACAATTTTATGGTTGGGAGGTCATGGTTTTATGGTTATAATGGAGTATTGTTAATAGGAAGATCCTAGACACGAGTATTGTTAATAGGAAGATCCTAGACACTGGTATTGTTAATAGAAAGATCCTAGACACAAGTATATTCTAGACACTGGTATTGTTAATAAGAAGATCCTAGACACGAGTATTGTTAATAGGAAGATCCTAGACACTGGTATTGTTAATAGGAAGATCCTAGTCACGAGTATTGTTAATAGGAAGATCCTAGTCACGAGTATTGTTAATAGGAAGATCCTAGTCACGAGTATTGTTAATAGGAAGATCCTAGTCACGAGTATTGTTAATAGGAAGATCCTAGTCACGAGTATTGTTAATAGGAAGATCCTAGACACTGGTATTGTTAATAGGAAGATCCTAGACACTGGTATTGTTAATAGGAAGATCCTAGACTTAGACACAAGTATTGTTAATAGGAAGATCCTAGACCTAGACACAAGTATTGTTGATAGGAAGATCCTAGTCACACGAGTATTGTTAATAGGAAGGTCCTAGACACAGGTATTGTTAATAGGAAGATCCTAGACACAAGTTTTGTTAATAGGAAGAATCAAGAAATTGTCCCCATAGCAGACGGAAAAAAAAATGTTTTTTTAGGTGACAAACAGAAATAACATATCAACATATTTTTCCTAAAAAATTAGCAGTAGACTTTAGCGTGTTTAACCTTTACAACTTAAGAGCCAGTGTTAATGACAAAAAAAGTAGTGTTTCTGGTACAGACCTTCTGCACCATCACATCCAGTGTATATATTAGACATTTATTTCATCTGTTCACTTGTCTCTAGTGTCAACTATTTTTTCCGGTATTTTCTGTACTTTGTGTGTTGGTTATTGATGAAAGTTGATGGTAGATTTTATGAAATGAAATTAATTGTCTCCATATAGCCTCTGTCAGGTTATGAAAAGCATGCATCAACAAACCATGTTATGTGTCAAATCACCAGATGTCACATGTCATTATAAACTGATAAAAAAAACACATTTCATGTGTTCACTGGTTTGATACAGCATGTTAAATGGTTAAATGTTATTATTTATTCAAATGTTATACAATATATAAACTAGTTGTTACTTGTGCCCTATATACACACTGGTTATTATATCATGCACATAAATTGGTTACATGTCATGCATATAAACTGGTTACATTTGCATATGAACTGGTTATATGTCATGCATAGAAACTGGTTATATGTCATGCATAGAAACTGGTTATATGTCATGTATACAAATTGGTTATATGTCATGTATACAAATTGGTTACATGTGTATATAAACTGGTTATATGTCATGTATACAAATTGGTTACATGTGTATATAAACTGGTTACATGTGTATATAAACTGGTTGTATGTCATGTATACAAATTGGTTACATGTGTATATAATCTGATTATGTGTCACATGTTTTAGAAGAATTCTAGCCCAACCTATAAAATGAGGTCACATATAAAAGTACAATCAAATCCATATATAACAGCTTGTTTTAGACTGACAAAGTATGAATGTAAGACCAGAAATTCACTATATAAAGTATGCACAATGATGAATGAAATAATTGGAGATTGTGTAAAATGTTGTTAATGGGAAGATGTGTTATAAAAGGATGCACTATAGAGGGATTCTACTGCAATAACCTTAGCTTCAGATCTGTGTTACTTATAACATAACAACTATTTAAACATGCAAGCTTGTAGATAAGGAGGTGGGAGGGCTTCTGTGTGTGTGTGTTTTTATAAATCAGAGCATAACTGTTAGTACCTGGTACTGGAAACTCTGAAATCAGAGCATAGCTTTTTGTACCTGGTACTAGAAACTCTGAAATCAGAGCATTGCTTTTTGTACCTGGTACTAGAAACTCTGAAATCAGAGCATAGCTTTTTGTACCTGGTACTAGAAACTCTGAAATCAGAGCATAGCTTTTTGTACCTGGTACTAGAAACTCTGAAATCAGAGCATAGCTTTTTGTACCTGGTACTAGAAACTCTGAAATCAGAGCATAGCTTTTTGTACCTGGTACTAGAAACTCTGAAATCAGAGCATAGCTTTTTGTAACTGATACTGTAAACTGTGATAAAAAGGCGGGTAACCACCACCTTCCGCTGGTTTAAAAACATGAAGTTTGTAAAAAAAAAAAATAAACCTTATAGAAAGATGTACTTATGGCCCTACATGCCCACTTGAGTTGCACATGACACTACATCTGAAAGTGAACAACTTCCGTGTCTTCTATTTCATGGGCAGTATGTAGATAAAGAAATATGTTCTTGGTACAGCAACTGTATCCAGTGCTGGTGTGAAACTACACGTCATTTCTTATATAAAATAGAAAGTATCTTGAATATTTGTTGACGGGTTGTGTGTTACATGTCGGTTGCATCTCTGTATCAGATAAGATGATGTTGTGATGACATTGTTGTATTTTACTACTTCTCTTTGATTATGTTGATCATGTGGTTGTTAAAAATAACATTTATAGAATTTACCAGTTTTAGCATTTAATTTAACATACAATTTAACATTTTAAGTTATTGTTATGTATCATAGCTGAGAGAGAGAGAGAGAGAGTGTGTGAGTAATGAGGAGTGAGTAATGAGGAGTGAGAATGACCATGCATGAGATCATACTCTTTTCTTGTAGTTTTATTTTGGCGAGGAAGTAGATACACTCATTTATAAAGATACACTCATTTATAAAGATACACTCATTTATAAAGATGTGTAGAAAGCTTGTGAGACTATAGGCTGATTTTGTTTCTCTTCCATAAATGTGTTGCCAGGAAAACTGTGATGACATGCAGGTGTGTGTGTGTGTATGTGGGTGTTCTGGCTTGAATGATAAATCGATGTGATAAAATTTATGCGTAATTTAAGCCAGAGACATTGTCCAGCTGCAAGATAAATATTGCTGCTTAAAATTAAGCTTAACTTAACTTTTTATCCCAAAAAATGTTGTGTTAGATTTTTTTGTCATTAATATTTCAATGACTGAATGAATCACCAAGTTGGTTCAATTGCATTATCCAGGGGTAAATTTGTATGTTCTACACGAGAAATGACTGATCTTACAATGAAATTCATATTTCAATGACTGAATGAATCACCAAGTTGGTTCAATTGCATTATCCAGGGGTAAATTTGTATGTTCTACATGAGAAATAACTGATCTTACAATGAAATTCATATTTCAATGACTGAATCTAGTTTATTCAATATGTTATAGAGGGGTAAATTTGTATGTTCTACACTAGAAATAACTGATGTTACAATGAAATTCATATTTCAATGACTGAATCTAGTTTATTCAATATGTTATAGAGGGGTAAATTTGTATGTTCTACACTAGAAATAACTGATGTTACAATGAAATTCATATTTCAATGACTGAATCTAGTTTATTCAATATGTTATAGAGGGGTAAATTTGTATGTTCTACACTAGAAATAACTGATGTTACAATGAAATTCATATTTCAATGACTGAATCTAGTTTATTCAATATGTTATAGAGGGGTAAATTTTTATTCTTAAGGCTGACTGGAATTGAACCAGGTCCGTTCTAGCAGCAAAGAGTTGCTTTGCAACTCAAGACAACAGGTTTTCCGTACTTGACCAACCATATCCCCCCAAAAAGATGTGATCTCGTCAAGACATTCAACCTATGTACTGATGTCACTGATAATGGACCAATCGATACCAGGACTATTACAACAACTATGTACATCCCATACAAGTATTGAAGTATCCTCAGGAACACAAAATATCCATTTTCGTACTATATGGACCTATAAGCCTGCGTATAAAGATAAATAACATAGAGACAGAATAATGATGCTTAAAATAATTGCTTATACAAGTAAATTCTAGTAGGCAGCATGAGAATAAATGAAATAATTCTTTAGGCTGACGGGAAGTGAACCTTGTTATTTCTAGCAAATAGATAAATTTGTATGTTCTACACTAGAAATAAATTTGATCATACAATGAAATTCAGTTAACAGTTCAACACTTTCCTGACCAGCAATTTAAAGCATATTGATCTCCCATTTTCAAGGGGGTTTTTTTGCAATTGTTGAGAGAGAAAAATGACAGTGATATGTGAAAAATGTATTTCAAAAACTAAACAACAAAATAGCGATTTAGAAGTATCATTGTGTTGTAATAAATATTTGTGTTGTCTAAATGAATTCTTCATCCCCAGAGTTATTTAAAGAGTTAGATTCATATTTCATATCATGCTGGTTGCTGTTATACATGACTGTCGCTGTATTAAGCAAACTTACCTGCACAAATTTTTCAGAATTATTCGAGGATTTATTGCCAACCATGGTAACTCTTCCTCACCTGAAAACCACTTAAATAACCAGTTAAACTGAACCCTTCTGCGAGTGGGCCACTAAAGACTTCATTTTTTATAGTTAATTCTATAAACAGCCCCCACCTCCCTCCTGCCGTACCAATGAGCAGCTAATAACTCCATTTTTTATAGTTAATTCTAAATACATTTTTATTTACAGAGAAGAATTCAATTACTATATCCTATTACTGTAACCATATTTTAATCATTTATTATCCCAGATAGTTTTCTCAGTAGGCCTGAGGATAGCCCTGGCGATAACAAAAGAGAGAGAAACAGTGACACTATAAAAAATATGATGAAACAATATCATGCAAAGAATACAGATATTCATAAAAATCAAATGGTTCAGCCACCTAATCAGAATGAAACCAGATTGCATTCCATTGATAGCATTCAGATAATTGGAAAAGATCATATCAGAAATGATCTGTAAAGAGAAACAAGGTAAGACCCAGATGAAGATGGCAAGATGACAGAGAAATACTAGAACACCAAGGCTGCACTTTGTCAGTGGTATCACAGAAAAAGAAATAAGACTTCGGTTCCTCATGATGCCTACCAGCAGACATGGATAGGACACAAGACAAGTATCCCAGGGGAATCATTTTTTGCAGTACTATTGCTACAGTTGCTGTGTTAATCAAATATAATGAATTCAATAATTATCAATGAAATATAATGAATTCAATAATTATCATTGAAATATAATGAATTCAATAATTATCAAAGTCAATAGTTATCAAAGGATCAACGGTATACACTGAAAATTCGACAACCGTCGAAATTAGTCAGCAAAGTGTTAAGAATGAGGGTGAAATGTCACTTTCCTCTCACACATTACCTTGAACTTATCATGCTTATCCTTATGTTTGTGCATATCTGATGTATCTTTCATATTTTGTGTTCTTATGTCTGTGATGTATATACACATGTCATGGTTTCTTATAGTTAATTATGTTTAATGAACACTGTTTTCATAGCTCCACCACCTTTCATTTTTGTGATTTGTTTTCTTATGTCGATAAAACTACATGTAGATTTAATTGTTTAATGGCTTACTGGTTGTCAGGTTGTTCTATTAGCTTGGTTATACAGAATATCCAGACAAAACATCTGATGAGTTGTTTGATGCCTGTGTGAGATATATTCTATCTTTGAAACTGAAATAACAGCCCTAGAAGTTGCCTTCTACCACCTGAAGACCATATTTGATGCCATTCCATCAAAAGTCTAAAACATTAGGATTTTTAGAAACTCTATGTCTGCTCTTCAAGCACTAGAAAATGATGGACATTGTAAACCTGAGCTAGTTAAAATATATCACTGTGCCAACAAGTTTCTTACATCTTATGAAATCAGCATTGTGCAGACAGACTAGTAAAATAGGGAGCACAGCAAGAACAGCCATATACACAAACAACCATGCACACAGTAAAAATGATGTTGAAATCTGTGAACAAAGAGAATTGGATGAACAGATGTGCGTGCCATGGGAAACACTGGGACAGAAATCTATAAATATATGACCAGCCTAAATCCTAAAGACAACCCAAACCTCCTGAGAAGGAAAGACAAGAGTATCAATCATTTTCTGACTTTACACACAACATATAACAATCTCCTGAACAGAATACAACCACAACACACTCCAGGGTGTGCACTCATCCCTATGAAACTGTTGACCACCACCTTTTTTAATGTCCAGCACAGGATGTCAGGAAAATGCTTCTCTCTCCAATGCCAGATAAATGGAACACCTTATATGGAACAAAACAACAGCTCACAAACACATGCATATATCACACAATGGCATTGGGTCAAAGGGCATAGGCCGCTGGATAAGCAACCAACCAATCATTAGCTTGGTTGTTTGTCCAGACAAGTATGGTTCTGACCATGTGATCCTTACATAAGTCATAATATTAGATTGGTTGTTTACCCAGAAAGCATTCATCTTGCATGCTGATTTTTGGCAATGTTTATTCCCACTAGTTTTACTACAGTGGATTTCATGTACATATCATTGTTTGGAATTGAGACTGTTTACATGTCTGTGATAGTGCAGTAGCTTTCTAGCCTGGGGTCCGTGGTTTGATTTCCAGTTGAAGGTAATTTTCCCAATACAAATGGCTGGAGTGAATACAGCCTCCATAATGTACATATTCAGAGAATGGTAGAAATCGGAGTGACTAGAGGCTATGGGAGAAAGTACTCCCTCTTCGGAAAGATCAGAACACGTAATCGGCAACTGACTGGGACACTGAGCTTATACACTTTTATATGGCTGACAGAACGGCAAGCAGAGCATATATGGGAATGCCCCCAGTACTGTGACACTTGTTCCTAATCAAGAATCCGCCTCAGAAAATTGATACCAGACCATATTTTGGAACATTATTCTGGGCAGCGTGATGATAACCGTATCGTCCCTAGTGTGCTGTTAGTCAAAGAAAATACATGCTCACCGTGATATTTTCCATGCTTCTCAGTGATGTCATCCCACCCGTGTGTAACATATTTTTACTGCTGGTAGGGAGCCATATCTCTGTAGCATAAACATAGAAGAAACATTTAAAGGACTACAGCTTTGACCCAAGTTCTTGGGAAATCAACCCTTGGTAGATCAATAGAGTTATAAGTAGGTATTAATAGCTTTGAAAAGTGTGGAAGATATCAAGCTATTTAAAAGAAACAAACATGACAGAATTCAGTTTTCCCCACATCTCAAGACCTTCATTCCGGTTCAAAATGCAACATGGTTTTCAAATCCCAAATATGACTTGTCAGTCAACTCCTGACTCAAACATGACATTCTTTTTCAATACTGGCTTCGCATATGAGTGGTCTTGTGTTCATTCCCCAGTTGAAGCGGAAATGTTTTTCAGATCGCAATGGCTCCCATGTCGACTCAGCCTTAAATGGGTACCGGAAGTTAATCCGGGAAGTAAAGACTGTGAGGGAGAGGAGATGGCTACCGCCCTCATTTGCAGAGCCTCTGAAATGTGAGATGGCTAACATCTCACACCCCTACGGCATTAATAAATGCTATGGGTTACTTTACTTTACTATGTACAACAAATTCACTAGCATGATAGACATAGTTGTAACAGGATGGTACAGTCATATTGATCTATAGTATGTTGATCTTGTAAGTAGATTCAGCAAATAATGGTTTAGTACTACCAGTATTTTAATACTGTTGAATTTCTTTTAGTTTCTTTACAAATTTCACTTAAACTTTCTTCATTTGTTCAATCTTTGAAACATTGATTCTGTCTAATGCTGTACTTGATTCAATCTTCTTTGTAACTTTTTAAAAATGATTTATCCTTATTTAGCTTTTCCTCATTTCTCACACGTGTACAGTGAAATCTCATTATACCAACTTGATCTGGACTGATAAAACATGTATGTGATAACAGACATTACAGTACAAACAATATAGAGTAAATATAACTGGGGATTCTGAAGAATTTTGATCGTGAAATTTGTTATAAAGGGATTCTACTTATAATTGTGGAAAAAAGGTTGAGACTTCTTTGTTCCTTTAACATTAACGGGGATTGAACCAGTCCGTTCAACGGCACCAAATCGCCTAGCAACAATTGCACACGCGTTCTTCCGTACTTGATTAACCTATAATTCTAGTCACAAGAATTTTTAAAAATTGTCCTCTAGCTTCCTACTTAAATTTCCTTTAACATGAATGATGTGTGGGCACCGATGAAGACGATTTACTTTCTTTAGAACTGTGTTTTGGAAAATTTTATTTACCATATTCCACACTCATCCGCATCGCTGAGGATAGAATTCGCTGGAGGACTCTGTGTGCTGAAGCATCCAATGTGGTACCCCTACGACCCTGAAGGGTTATGGGTTTATTGATTGATTGATTTACCATAGATCAGTAATTTGTTTCCATATCTTCTACCGATCAGCTACGAGAAATGTCTCTGTGTCTTTTACTGTGATTCAAATATCTTTTAAGTCTTATATTCTTCTTCTTCTGTGTTCATCCTCACACTTCTGTTGTTGTAGTCCAGACAACGGAATATGTTGTCTCATGGTTTACAGCTTGGCTGTGATGTCTGCACCATTCTGCATGACACATCCAACATCAGCATGTCTTCTGGGTAACTTGACCCTCTATGGGATGTGGCAGCCAACACCACCACCAAAGTCTCCTTTAGTCTCTTACTAAACCATAATGGAGGGGACCCTGGACATCAAAGACCACCTGAACATGACATTAACAGAAGCAGGAAGACTTGCTTAAGATTGACAGAAGTTTCGATGGGCTGTGATTATTGCTACAACCTCTTCAGGATATGCTACCTGATGATGATGAGTCTCAGTGATGACAGTGTCACTATTCTTTCAGGCCCTGTCAACACACAGGCAAAAGTTCGATAGGATCTATATAAGGACTTGCAGACCACCACTTTGAGAAACACTGTGTGTTTATTGACTTAGATCTGAATATGTTATGTGCTGTGACATATGACTCATTATTTTGTCAGTTCATTGTGTTTGTCAGTTTCCTTCAAATATGTTCTTGGTCAACTGGTGAGTTCTTAACTCATCTCTTTTTTTCCTCAGGAATTATTGGATGTTTGTTTCTTGTCCACTTCTTGTGTGTTGAAGTTTTTTGTCAAGCTATTATCTTTAGAAGTAACAAGACATTGGTACAATTACCATTAGTTTCAGTATGGGTGATCTTGGATACCAGGCATTCGCAAAATTTTGTCTACAAATCTGTGATATTACTAAAGAGCGCTACCTCATACAAAATTGCACTCGACTTAACCCTTAGATCCTGGGATTTACACAAAATAAAGCTGCCATATAAAACTCAAATGGACCACTTGAGCCTAAGTGAATATTGTACTAAGTAGGTCTATAAATTAGGCTTACAGTTGTAGTAATGTTGGTCAATATTATATAACAGAACATAATTTTATATCTTATTTCCTTTAAAATAATTAGACCTATTGAGAAGTCCTTTTTGTGTAGTTTTGCTCAGAAGCCCATGAGAATGGGTTTTCAGGGCTAGTTGGCCAGGGTGTAATGGATTGAAAGAAATGTTGCCAAAATTTTAAGTATTTTACATTCCACCGAGATGGATACACTGTTTAGTGTGGCTATTTTTACTGGTTAAATTTTCACAGAAATTAATGCATTATCAGTAATTATTCTTTTCATTCCTGAGATTTTTGTATTGTATTATTGTGTGACTTAAATCATATCTTAATTAGAAGCAAGCATCATGGCACACATACCGGTATATGTATTCCTATATGTTTTTCACTCCCAGTTTCAGCAGCCATCCACAAATATGCAACCTCAGTACAAGTCAGATGATGATTATGTAATCATTGAAGCTTTCCCAGAGATTTCACGCATTCTTCCCTCACCCCTTGTTTATATCAATTTGTCATTCTCTGTTTAAGGGTTTAAAAGCCGTAGAAGATTGACTTCACTGTACTCGGTTTCCCATATGTACACCATCCCTCTCAACGAAGCGGCACGCCGCCTGCCGATAGTACCACTCATAGCACGTAACTCCGTAGCTTCAAGTGATAATCCACAGGGACCTCCAAAAAAAATCCACCTTATAAACAAGACGGCACAAGCCGGATTCAAACCCGTGACCTCTTGAACACAAGGCGAACAGCTTAACCACTATGCCAGGGAGATCCCCGACATTCTCTGTATGTGTATTTATTCGGTCAACTCTTCACAGTCACTGTGCCATCATCCACAATATTGCCCACCAACGAGTCTGCTCTTTCATTGCTTCTGATCCCCACATGACAGGGAAGTATAACTATGTAACACTGTGGACATCCTAGTTGTTCAGTAGCATGGCCATTCCTATTTTAACATACACTATTCTATCTTATGATGCATACTTTGGAAGTCTGAGTGTCACCATGTGAGTTGGTATTGCAGACGTCATTCACATGCCACCATCATTTCCATTTTCTTGCTCAGTGTTGTAGAGTAGGCAGATGGTTTCTCAAGAACTTTCCTGTCATTCTTAAAATTAAAAAATCCTGATACACATTTATCATTTATTCATTTCTATGTTGACTGAGGCATCTATGTATTGTGAGTGCAACTGGACAATTTCTTGCTGTGTGTCCTCTGTCCTGAAAGTAATCCATTCCTGACACATTTTACCCAGTTGTGTTGCAATATTTGTCCGAGACTATTTTCTCAGTTTCCACCTCCATCAATTCACTGCCTTTACCTGCTTCTGCCATCCATCATTTTCTGTGCTTGAGTCTATATTGAGTCTCATCTCAGTGTTGATGTCAGGCATGGTGGTCATTGTTAGCGCAATTAAGTTATGCCCTTACCTACACCACGTGTTTTTTCCCCTAACATCTTTCCAACCATGAAGCCACCAGCTGCATTTATTTCAGCATTTAAAACTTGTTGTATTGTCAGTTACTTTAAATCTATTTATTTTACTTTGACACATTTTTTATTTAAACCGGCATAAAAATTTAGCTAAACTGTTAAATATGAAATTAAATATAGCACAACAGGAATAACTTAACAGAGTAAATAAGAGAACAAGGTGAGAAAATCTATTCTGCTGACCACTGTCCATTTATTGCATCTAGAATATCATCAAATGGGCTCTGAGCATCAAATGATCCATCGCAAATTCACTTCTCACTGAAATTTTTGTAAAGCTTATTTCCCTCTCATAATTATTTCCTTAATGTCATGACAGCTGATAGTTTCCATTCCGAATGTTTGAATTTTGTTCCAGAGTTACAAAAATTGTAATGGCATGACATTTGAAATGCATTATATAGCAACAGACTAAAGTCATTGACGTCTCCTGGCACATTCTATGTACATCAAGTGCCATGCTGAGTGGCGTAGGTGATCATGCTTCTCCACAACTCTCTTGTGGTGTTAATAAGTTCAGTTGGTGACTTCTGTTACACTTGCTACAGTGATAACCCATCCAGAAATGTCTCTCTTTATCATTCTCTCTCTTCTCCCATTGATCTTTCCAGTGGTTACTAAATGTTAAAGTTGTACTTTTCTCATTAACTGCCTTAAAAATCTTGATTGTGTTCTAATTTTACTATAACTTGTCATTTTACTCCAGCATCTCTCAGAACTTCTACATTAGTTTTCTTTGCTGTCCATGTAATTTTCATAATTCTTAAAAACCACATCTAAAGTTGCCTCCAGCTTATCTTGGGCACTTTTGTTTACTGTCCATGTTATGCTTCCATAAAGAAAAATTGGCTCAATATAATATCCTCAAACTCGTGCATTGATATTACTCCATTGCATAGAATTGTCTAAAATTACGCCTACTCCATTTCTATGTTGGTCTCTTCCCGAGTATATTATTTTGAAGTTTTTCGATACTCTACTGGTTGCCCCCAACCATCTTACCGGTATTTCACATAATCTACGTATGTTGACATCCATTCTTCTCATTACCTATCCGAAGTTTTCTAATTTTCCTAAATCTGTCAGGATTATCACATTCCATGTTGCTATGTTGATGGTATTTTTGCAAACTGATCAGAATGCAGTCTGTGTCACTTTGAAGCATTATTCTAGGCACATTACTCTTGTAGTTTAGAGTAATGTCTATGTACATACAGCATATTAAATATTAGTTGTGTGTGAATAATGACTAGAATAATGGTATAGGACACACTGGAAACTTTGTATTTCATTAGAATAACGTAGTCAATGCTGGATCACCATTTTGTTTTGTGTCTGTTCCAGCTGGAGTATGGGATCAGTTTACAGTTGGTTTAATTTCAGGAATCATGTGTTGAAGACTATACTAACAGCTTTAGTTGTCTATCAATTTATTCTACACCATAAGGTTGCTATTGTAGTCATAACCCATCATGTTATCATACTCTTTACAATGTTATCACTGTTACCACAGCTCATCTGAACGATTTTCAATCTACGGCAAATTCTTCTATCCCATTTTCATACTAATGTTTTCTAAAATGTTGTGTCCATTATTGTCTTAGTCTGCCCTTCACATTAGTATGGAACAATGCCTTTCAATACTTTTCTGTACAACAATGATGTTTAATGTCCCCAAAATATTGCCCAGGATGTTCTGACTTTTTTTCCCTGAAAAACTGTCTCAAAAGATGAGATTTTCTTGTGTAATATTTGTGTAGTAGTATCTGTCTAAGAGCCACTCATTCTTTATTTGAAACCAGCATCATAGCAGCTGCGCAGGGGACATTCCTATAAGTCTTCTCACCATTCCATCAGCCATCCAAGAGTTCAAACTCTGATTATATGATTTTCTAATCAATACAATCTGCCTAAGATAGAACAGGGACATGCTACGAAAGAAACAGGTCACCCTTATAGCAACTCATATCCAAAGGTATAACATGGTTACATTAGGAAACCTGTATCAAAGGTATAACATGGTTACATTAGGATACCTGTGTCAAAGGTATAACATGGGTACATCAGGATACCTGTGTCAAAGGTATAACATGGTTACATTAGGAAACCTGTGTCAAAGACTGTATTTCTAGTTTTAGTTGGGCAGGTATGGGACTACAAATAATTACAAATGTAATGTAGATCTGGAAGAAGTATTTGCCATACTGACTATGATCACCAAACTTTCGCTGACAAGTACATGAGATGGAAGACGTAGATTGTTATATAAAATTTATGTTCAGCATTCATAAATTTCATATAAATATTACGATTTGTAACATGAATTTCCGTGGGCTAAGTGAAGTTTGCTTGTCACACTTCTACAGATCATTAATTTGTGATATCTTTTTCCTTGTTGCGTTTTGAGTTCTATAAATATTGAGGGATTTTGTGTTCATGCATTAACATGTGGCTAAAATAAATAGTTGTCTTTGATTTGTAGAGCACTTTGGTGGTGTAACATTGTTTAATAGATATACTTTGGGGTTTGTTTCCTTTAAATAAATATCTCTCTATACATTACAGATGTAATTTCCAGGTTCTTCTCTTGGTATCTATTATTTTCCTGTAACACTCATTTACCGGTATTGTCCAATCTTATTTGGTTTTGTATTGTATAAACGCCAAACTTATGAAATGTTTTTATAGATTATTATTATTGTTAATCATGTACACTGAATGAATGTTCTTGTTTTGATGTCCCTCAATACATTCAAAAGTTTGGGGGTTCAAACAATGACTTCATTTACTATCTGTTTCATGTGGCTTTTTTAGATGAAAGAAAATACATTTTAGTTCCTGTTCAAATTGTTTGGAAATTTAATGCAACATTTAACGGTTCTCTCCAAGAAGGAGGGCCTATATTTCAATTCCTTTTAAGAAATCTGCGCCGATCCTGACATTGAAAACAATTTGTGATGGTACTCTGCTAGTTCATTTCTATATACAAAATGGCTGGCGTAACAGTACTGAACTTTACTTTGGTTGTTAAAGGTGCAGTACGATTGTTACATTTATTTACATACATGTGTCGGACACTGTGGGCAACATATTATGGGGAGCAAGTTCTTGTCTCAGAGGACATATCAAACAAAGTTTAATTTCTATGTTGAAAATGGCTGCTGTAACTATGCTGAACTTGTGTTCGACCAATAGTAATGCAGTACACTTGTACAATATACTGAACAAACACCTGTTTATTCCCACCCATGAAACCTGCCTAACCCCAGTCTGTTCCCTCCGATACAATTCTCCCTAAATAAATCTCATCCCAAATAATGCAACATAAACATGCACCTGTTGTCTGATAAATATAGGCAAGGGCAATAATTAAAACAAACAAATAAGAACAGTGTTGTCTCTCTTGGGGAATCCTATATTTTGTCTTACAGCCTGGAAAAATTGTAGGCCCGCCGCCTAGGAGAGAACCCATTTTACTTTAACAACGGGGACATTGGTAAATAGAATATGTAAAGTATAGAGAAGTCCTTGTCAATAATTTTACTTTAACAACACTAGTTGTTTTTCTGTTGTAAAAAGTAAAGTAAAAATAATACACATCAAGGGAGAGACATGAGCCCTGCCTGAGTGAATGGATTACAAATGACAGTATTTTGGGATGTATAATTCATACCTTGTTGCAAAGACTACATTTCCACTAGAAATTTATGCTCATGATTATGTTTATTGTATTTTATTTTGATTACATTTGTGTGTTCTGTGTCTGAGATAACTTTGTTCTCTTTCAGAGTTTTCTTTTCTTGATTGCTGTAAATCAGATGTGTGATTATTTTTTGTGCATGTTGGTTGTGTATACTTTGTTTCAGAAATAAATGAGTAGACTCAGAGTGTGATGTGCTGTAATGAATGAATGAGTAGACTCAAGAGTGTGATGTGCTGTAATGAATGAAAATGAATGCTTGAATGTAGATACAGTGCTACATCTATTCGCATGAATGCCCCCAGAAACATGGCTATTTAAACCTTTGATGAGATGTGGATATATAGAAGAATAGGGAGAATGTGGAAAGGGTTAGGGAAAACAGGGAAGAGAAGCAAATAAAGGTGTTATGACAACACTGCATATGAAAAAAAAGACTACTGGTATTAAAAGAAATATATACAGTACACATAATTGCATATTATCTATTAAAATAAATTTAAAAATTAAGTATTATGAACATATTAAAACATGACACCTTGTTGAAAAATTACTTTGAGGGGAGACAATCAAGAGGTAGGCAGAGATACTAGTGGGAAGTAAACTTAAGATGGACAGGTTTCAGTCTAGCAGAGTGCACCACCAAGGCAAGAGACAGAAGATATTGGAAGTATGATTCAGCCAACCTTTCATGCGGAGATGAAACCTGATAATGATGATTCAAGACTTATAGGCACCCAATTTTACATCGAATAGTATCGCCAGTCCAATGTGGACAACCAGCTTTCTAACCACAAGCTAATTAAACCGAGTTGATTTTGTGTGGCACTATCCATGTTACTATAAAGTCACTTGTTCATTGACAAGCAGAGCCTGATTTTTAGTTCACTTTACTCATAGTTTGAAATAAAAATTACTCCCATGGTTCACCCACCCACAAGGAAGTAGAGTGCCAGAATTCATCACTATTGAGCGCAATGGTGCCATCACTACTGAGCACGTGCGGTGGGCAGTTTATGATCAGCCACTGACTAGACAGCTTAGAAGTTATGGGAAAACCATGTGCTAATTCATACCTCAGCTTACTGAGCCAACAGTACTAACATATGTACTTGACACAAAATTAAGACAACACTGTCTAAATGGCCTTTTTAATGTTTTAGGCAGTTACTTAGCAGGTTCGCGTGTTTGGGTAGTGTTAAATGTAGAATAAATCAATAGCTGCCGTTTTGCACTGACCTTTGCTTTACCTGTGTATGTCGCTTGTGTTTTAGTCTGTTTAGTCTGTCCCTCAAAAGTGTTTCAAATGTTGCTGCACCTTTGCGCAATGCTGATCTCTATGCATCACGGCCTTCAGCCCCATTTTCCCAGCAATTGTGGTCAATAGAAAAAGTCTTTCATTTAGGCCTTGCATCTGTCTTTGTGTCTCAGAAGTGGTCTGCCTCTAACTCATTTCCCTTCCAAAAGTTCGGCAAACAATATTTGCTATGGGATATAGTTGTTAATTCATCTCTATCCAATCCCTATTGAGCCGCAATTGAGAAGACAAATGTACAAAACAGATAAGGATATGTCAAGGAATTTAATTCTTTTACATAAAAGTATCACATTTTAAAGCACAGAAATGTCATATATGCAAAGGCTGCATATACTACACAAGTGAAGTCTGAATTATACCTCACAATTTCTTGAGTCTTCCTCTTTCCTTTTACCATCTGGTGCCCATTTCAATGTTTGTAGTAGTAGGACATAACGTAATGATGAAAATACCATGGACAGCTAAGAAAACTAATGCAGATGTTCTCATTGATGCTGGCGTAAAAAGATCAATCATATCAAACATTAGAGGCAGACAGGCAAGGTTTCTAGGGCATGTGCTGAGAAGAACACAGCTTGAATACTTAATAACCACTGGAAAGATCAAATGGAGAAGTTACTAGATGAACTTGTATCGTGGCACGGTAGAAGCTCACAAACCGAGCTTATTGACAACACAAGAGACAGAGAGTCGTGGAGAACACATGACCTACGCCAGTCGGCATGGCACTTGATTTGATTGAGTAGTAGGACATTCTGTTTTCATTCATTATAAGTACATATCTGATACGTCCATAGTTTTCTTCTTATTGTTGAAACATTGTTTGGTGTTTTCTCTTGCATGTTTGACTGGTATTCTTCCCAACCAATATTTAAGAGTTTTCTAAATTTATTTTCAGTTGAATTTAATTTCTTTTCCAGTTATTTTATTTTCCATCTTTTCTTGATTCTTGATTAGAAACTGGCCTCACAGCACGTGGTGTATTCCCATAAGTGCTCCGCCCTCTGTTCCAGCAGACATCCGACTCAATGGTGTTGAGTCTAATGCCACTGAAACAGACGTCAACATCAGGACACAACTCTGGCCCTCGTTACAGGTTTCTTTGTTGTTCCGTCCACCCACGCCATGACCGTAACTAGTTCAAGCACAACGTTGGCCTGACGGAACATGGTAACTGTTATCGAAGGTTACGACTACGGGATTGTATAGATGACGTGCCATGAAGCTTCTATAAGAAGATAACCTCAATATAAAGGCATGTCATCTACTAAGGTTTTCTGTTGCATGGGTGGTTTGTCTAGTGAGCCATTGGTGAGACCCACAGACGCAACTGCAAATAAGTTTCCATCTTTTACAACCATATACAGATATTATATTTGAATTCAAAGTCATAGTTCGGAACAGTACATTTGAGTGATAAAGTAATAGCTCGGTACAGTACATTTGAATGATAAAGTAATAGTTTATAAAGTAATAGTGGTATAGTACATTTGAGTGATAAAGTAACAGTTTGGTACAGTATAGCAAATAGTTTATAAAGTAATAGTTTATAAAGTAATAGTTTGGTATAGTACATTTGAGTGATACGGTAGCAGTTTGTTACAGTACATTCATTATCTATTACTTAAAGTCACTAAGGCCACTAAAACATTTTGTGATATGTCACACATAAAAGCAAATTTATTAAAACTACAATAGATATAACAAAATATGAATGTGGTGCCTGATTTCTTCTTCTTCAGCGTTCATTCTCAAACTCCCACTGGATTTCTCTTGTAGTAGGACAATGGTCCTACAAGATTTCCAGTTGATTGTAGTCCAGAGAATGGAAATGCGTTGTGTTGCCGTTTTATTTGCGCCAATGGTTCAACACATCCGTCTTCGGCGGAGTGCCTGATTTAATTCAGAAGACAATCTATATGATGAAAAAAATTTACAGATGATCAAACGTTGTATCAAAATGTTATCAAGCTACTTGAGATAAGGGGGAAAATGTGACGAGTTTTGAAGCAAAAATCATAAACAGCCGAAGAGACTGAAAAATTGTTGAAGTGAGGTTAACATTTCTGTAAAAGCAAAACTATTTCATACTGATCTGTTGTTTTTTTTTTAAAAACCACCAGAAAGAGTGATGATACAAGTTGTTTTTTTTAAAATGTGTAGCTATCCTATTCAGGACATAGCTATCAAACCCAGCATTTTTGGCTGTAGGGATTTTCTAGGCAATATAAATATGTTCAGTAGTTTGTCACTGCTTTCTGAACGGTCAAGATGCACAATTGTCTAAGGCAGGATGTGAACCCGGTACCGTAGCCGTCACAGATCCAGCAAGTAGTAAAGTGATATTTAGTAAAATAACACTGGAGGCATCAGCACAAAAAGCCCTCCAGACACCGTCTTCAACCATTTGGACAAGTGTAGAAAAATCATAACCATTTCTTGATGTTGTCAATCCAGGATGTTCTTTGTTCACTTCTTCATCTTCCACCCTTGAATGTTCCTTGCAAAATAGTTTTAGGAAAGTTAGTTATTTTGTTACATGTCGAAACCAATATTTGCACAGTTTTACCACTGCCAAAAATGGTTCTTGATAACCTGCAAGTTTGTTTATTATCTATCTGAATAATTAATTTTAAATTCCTATATAAATAAAACTACCGGTATTCTTAAAGTAATTGCAAACTATTGAACAAAAAAATTTATCCAGAAAATAATTGGTCACAAAATACTAGTTTGATTGAGTAATGTCTAATGAATAGGATATGTAACATTCCTTTTTGTTTATGGTGAGCTGATATCTCTGCACTCTGGGCAAACCCATTGGTGCTCAGTCTCCCCAAGCATTTGATGAAAAGTATACATGCTGATAGTTACTGTGGCCCACTGGTTAAGAATCCTTCTTATTCCTCCCTGCAGGTTCCATTTCTACTACTACTACTACTAAACTTAATACCAAATTCTTATAATTTTTTTTAAAGAAAAGAAATACATTATTTCAAACATGAACCAAAATTTTACTTTATGGAATTGATGTTTCAGCTTTGGTATGAAGAAACATTCAGACTTTTAACAAAACCAAACCCGT
Source organism: Meghimatium bilineatum (assembly GCA_034231615.1). Classification (NCBI taxonomy): domain Eukaryota; kingdom Metazoa; phylum Mollusca; class Gastropoda; order Stylommatophora; family Philomycidae; genus Meghimatium; species Meghimatium bilineatum. The sequence continues at coordinate 53,744,352 of CM067300.1, read as the reverse complement.
CTCCATTCATTACCACAGCCCATTGAACATGCTGGTTCACTCACTGCAGTCGGTTATGGCTTGACGATGCTGGTTCGCCCACAGCATTTGGTTCTGGCGATGCTGATCAGTAAGAACATGACCTCTGTAGGGTCTTCTAGCCTAAAGACCAGTGTCGTGAAGCCGGTTCCTGACTGTTTGATGTGAAGTTCAATAAGATGCAGGCATTGACTGGAATGTGGAGGACGCAGATGAAAATCGATTCCTTGGGTGACACAGCCGTATGAATTGGTTGGTTGGTTGCTGATCCAGCGGTCCATGGGCTCATTTGACCTAATGTCATTAAATGACATTATATTGCTGGGAAGTCTGTGGATTTTCAGCCCACCCCGGGACAGAGCCAGAGAATAACTATCACACCACCAGGAAGGTAGGTTTCAACCTATGCACTGCTCCTAGCCACTGTAGCCAAGATAGGGTTGACTGTGCTCATTCCCTGCCACCAATTGACTACTGGTTATGCCGAGCTTCTCTATTGCTTTAGGCATGCAACCACATTTTCAAGTCAAAAGGATTGTCACGTCCTAAGTCACTGTGCTTCTATGATGGGTTTCAGCCATAGGAAAAAAAAGTGCTGTCAGTTTCCTCCTCCCCAGTGCTGCACAGTACATCTCTGGCTCCCTCCCATCCACAGAGGGTGCATACATATATATTCAGATAAACATGAAACACATTTCAACAACAAAATAAAAACATAATTATATAGATGATGTGCCATGAAGCTTCTCTAAGAAGATAACCTCAATATAACGGCATGTCATCCACTAAGGTTTTCTGTTGCATGGGTGGTATGTCTAGTGGGCCATTGGTGAGACCCACAGACGCAACCACATGCGTGTATGAATTGGTCTTCAGCAGGAATTGTGACTGGATCTTCCACTGAGCGGCCGGTCTGCCACTGAGTTTGTTGAAATCAAACTGGACTAATGGCAACTAATGGTGCTTTTAACCATATTAAATTGTCTGACCACTACACTTTGATGCTTATTCTTCCCTGCAGGTGTCCATTTCTACTACTACATGCAGTTTCAGCATGTCGCTCTTTTGCATTATTAACGGTCCACTGTACCAGAAGAAAACTTTGGCCATTTGAAACAGCTCTGACAGACAAACTGCAGCCCTCTCATGGGGTTGGTGATCACATTACATAAGAAATCCACATCAGCATCTGACTCTGAAGATCGAAGAAGAAATGAAAACCAAACATGTATTAATGAGCAATTTCAGATCTATTTATGTTGGTGTGTTTCAGTTGAACAGGCGCCCTGTTACAGCATTGAGAAGGTGGGTAGCTCCAGTTATATTCGTAAGATCCTCTCAACACAATCTCAGTTTTACAGAGTACACCTAGATTTTCTAAATTGTCATGGAGTTCTCGAAGGCTGACAATCGACTGCTTATGTAAGACAAGGTAGGTATTCAAACATCCCCTTGACATGTACTCTGTGTCAAAGTTCTGATCATGGTGTCGATTTACTTTCAAGGGAGCTAGCCATGCCCCTATGGAAACATCCTCACTGAGGTACAGCTGAAGCAGATCAGAGTTTCGAGCAATGAAGTTCACTAAATCAAAAGATAAAACATAACCCCCACCGCGAGCATATGGCAAATATCTATCACATAAAGTCCAATTTGTTTCTTTCCATTTTCCTGATGTTTTGACATTGGCACGTCCATCAAAAAAACCCCAATACAGTCTTTCCTTTGGTTTGAAATGAAGTTCTAATAGAACACTTCTGACAGCCACAAAACTATCATCATCAACTTTCAGAACGTACTGGTATTCTGCATGTTTGTCCAGCCACATAAATGCTTGCAAGACTTTAAATGTCAGTTCATGGTATGAATCCTTGACATTGTCCAACAATACCATGTCCTTATTTAAAGTTTCTTCCCGTCTCAGCTGTGTCGTCTTTTCTTTATCCAACGTAGCTGTACCAACAACAAATCTGAACAACACAAAACTTTCATCTACACCGCTCAACCATGTCTGCCGGATAACATTTCTTTCATTTAAATTATCTGGTCCAGATATGATTAAGATAACCAAAGTGTATTGTGAATATTTCGAAGGAGCCAGGAATCTTCTACCTCTCTTCCATTGTTCATATTCATAGGAGTATTGGTTTTCAGCACAAGGCAGCTGACACAACATGAGGAATACAAGGAAGAGTAGAGACAGCAAAACTCCTCCCGCCATAAAAATGAAGGCTCTTTTGGTCAAGCGCTTCTCATGGTGTGGAAACCTCTTTAACAAGAGTCCCATAATGAGCAGACTGCTGTCACACTCTACCTCGAGATATCACATATTGAAAAAACACAACCTGAAAATAAACAATAAGTAGAATTTCAAAACTAACACAGAACAAGAAAAAAAATAAAGACAGAGTAATGATGTTTTGTGATTCATTGAAAGCATACAGGAAAACATAACAAATTAACATTAAAACTAACAAGCCTTTATCAAGAATGCACCGCTGCACACGATGAGTAAAGGGTGACACTGCATGTGATCACATCATAATACTAAATTAAATCACAAAAAATAAACATAAGCAGTATCAGTCTCTACTCCTAGTGTGCTATGTTGTGTTCTTGATGAAGGCCTTTTGGTCAGATTGTCATTCTAAGAACAGTGAAACTGGAACAATCCTGTAGTATATGTTCTGGTCTCTGTGTTTCTGCTCCGCATATGCATGTTGTAGAGTCGCTGATACTGGTCTAGTGTGTGATTTTAGACGGCAGTGTCATGTTCTCAGTCGAAATATCTTGACTTGCTCATTTCTATTCAATTTATTAATGTTGTTTTGCTTGGGCTATAGTTTCGATTTAGTTCTGTCCCATAGATTGTTTAAGCAGAGACTTGACTTCCTCGAAGCTTTGAGTTATAAAGGTTGCCTCTAGATTTTGTCAATTCAGCTGCTTTTTCATTACTATCGATGCCACAATGAGCTGGTATTCATTGTAGTACAAATGTAGTATTTCTAGATAATTTGAAGATATTTTGTCTATGTTATCAATAATGTTGTCTTGTTTGATATTTTCGATGGCTTGTAAGACTGATTTTAAATCACTGAATATTGTGATTCATTTTTTGGGGCATGAACTCTCATACCATGCCCAGTGATATCATTCCCATTTATGAACATGTTAATAATGGCATAAAAGTCTCATTTCATAAAGTGATTGTAACAAATGGGCATCATCACTTGTGATGGATGAACAATAACTTGGGTAAGAGACATTGTACGCTTCTAACCATAGAGAAAGTAATATCTGTTGACAAACTAACCATCTTCTTTCTTGTTCTCCAGCGGAAGTCAGATGATTGTATAGTTAGTTAGTTAGTTAGTCGTCGGATCATCATCACTGCAAACTGGACATATCCATAGTTGCTCCGATCTCTCCTTGAGTGTATCCGCCATCACACTTCTGCTGATAGTACCGGTCCCATGCTGGTTGACCATCATTCTTCTGCGCCCTCCAAAATGTTCACCTCTAGCAACACCGCATTTCAATCCCTGATCTTTAATCCTAGCCATTGAAAAGGAATCATCATCCACATTAGTCTCACTCTCGCATGTTATATCTCTTAAGGAGTTTAAAACGACAACGCGATCCATTGCCCCATTCCTCCTTGATCGTTTTACCTGCGCACTGAGCTGTAAAGGCCCAAGCACTTCAAACATGCCTAATTACAGATCCATCAGTGTATACAATCACATGATTGTATGGATTTCATCAATGAAGTATACTGTGATCACCAACCCAAAAGACAGAGCCATCATAGAGCTTGTCCATCACAGCTGTTTGAGATGATCATAGTTTTCTTCTTGCGGAGTGCTTCAGTTGGCAGTTATGTGTGTTTTATAGAGATTGTCCACACAAGGGCACATATCAGTGTCACCACAAATTCAAACTTTCTATACATGTGTTCTTTGAGTCTGTTGTGGCCTGTTCTCAATCTAAAAATGATTACCGGTATTTTTTTCTTTCAAACCTGTAAATACGAGGGGGAGTCAATAAGTAAGTCACAAATGGCTCTTTAGAAAAAAACTGAAGACGATAAAAACCTGAAAACTGTTTATTTTTACACATACATTATCCCTTTACTTCTCAACATAATTTCCACCAACATTGATGCATTTATCCCATCGTTTTATGAGTCCTCCCAAACCTGCTGCATAGAACTGCGTGCTCTGCGTTTTAAGCCACATTTTCACTTCACATTCAACTTCTGCGTCAGTCGCGAAATGCTTCCCGCCAAGGTGGGTTTTTAGTGGACCAAAAAGGTGAAAATCACTAGGGGCTAAATCGGGGCTGTAAGGAGGATGTTCCAGAATTTTCCAACCAAGATTTTTTATTTTCTCCTGAGTTAATCGAGCCGTATGTGGTCTAGCATTGTCATGAAGGAGTAGCACTCCTCTAGTCAGCAGCCCTGGACGTTTTCTTCGAATTGCATCCCGAAGCACTGATAGAACTTCACAGTATGATTCAGAATTCACATTGTCACCTTTCTTTTTGAAATTGGTTAAAAGCACTCCTTGACAATCCCAGAACACTGTCAGCATAACCTTCCCTGCTGATGGTGTAACCTTGAATTTTTGGACACAAGGCGAAGAAGGATGTTTCCATTGCATTGAAGCACGCTTTGATTCAGGCTGGTAGTGATGCACCCATGATTCGTCCCCAGTAATAATCCTGTTCATCATGTCTTCTCCTTCATTTGCGTATTGACAGAGATGCTCCAATGACAAGCCTAATCGGTTCATTTTGTGTTCGTCCGTCAATTGTCTGGGCACCCACCTTGAACACACTTTCTTAAATTTCAATCGGTCATGCATGATGCTGTATGCTGAACCATGTGAGCACCCTATTGCAGCTGCTACAGCGTCTATCGTTACTCGTCTGTCACCTCGAATCATCTCCTCAACCCGCTGCACAGATGCGCCTGTTGCAATTTCAACAGCACGACCAGATCGGATTTCGTCAACAATTTTAGAGCGTCCTTGAGAAAATTTTTTTACCCAGCTGTGCACCGCTTTACGGGACAAACAATTGTCAGCATAAACAGGAAGCATTTCTTTATGAATGTCTTTTGCAGGCAGTCCTTTTGCCCATAAAAAACGCACAACAGCACGTTGTTCATTGATTGTACACTCTGTAAGTACAGTAGCCATTTTGTTTTTTGTGCTGCGCATGCGCAAGGTACAGCTAGCGCCATCTAGCGAACATAAACATAAAGTTCTATGATGATATCAACTATAAACAGCTTTAGAAACCACCTACTGCATTTTCCTGCCATCCAACATCAATTTGTGACTTACTTATTGACTCCCCCTCGTAGCAACATCTTTTTGGCTGCATGGGTGAGTTGAGTTCCATTCCATTATAATGGAGCTTTTGATGATGGACTTTATTTCTAGAAATGGTACTGAATCTTCAATCTGTTCTTGGCAGCTACTCCCAGTTTTTGCTAGCTGGTCTTCTATCTCATTTCCCAAGATTTGTGAATCGCCTGGAATCCACTGGAGAACCGCTTCTTTTGCTTGGTTATTTAGTTGAAATAGTAGTTATTTTAAGTCATTCATGTGGAATGTATTTGGGTTCTGAAGAATTGGCACAGTAGATTTGGAATCAGTAAGGATCACTATCCTTTCTTCCTCCAGGTGGGATGATCCCAGCAGCAAAAGAGTTGCTTCTTTGCTTGCTTCACACTCCACTTTGAAATTTGTAGAGTGAACACCTGTAGCTACTGGCTTCTGAAGTTTGTTTTCATTTGACCTTTCTATATAAATGCCTCCACCACCATTTCTCCTTCTTTTTTCATTGAGCCATCTGTATATAATCTTGCCCAAGAGATCTCAATCACAAAGCGGATTCATTTAAGTCTGTTTATTTTTTTAGCAGGGATTGTTTACTCTGTAGTATAGAGGGTGGTTTAGCAGAGACATATCTGGCAGATTGACTTAAAACTTTTGCCATCTATTCTTTGTTGTAGAGAATGTAAGCGAACCAAACTCTCCATTGCCAATGCACATTATTGGGGTATAACTTCAAGCATTTGTCATCAATCGCATTCCTAAAATGTGTACCTTTCCTACTTTTTGAAAAATCGCTCCTTGCTACTGTTCCCTAAAATAACTAACCCTCCACTATCTGGAACTCGCCATCTATTGGAGGAGAGGGAACTCGTATAAATGAAATGATAGTCGGTTCAACTCAACAAATCACTACTCTCCATGTCTTGGCATACGATCACACATTATTCATATTCTTGATTAGAAACTAGCATCATAGCACACGGGGCACTCCCAAAAGTGGTCCACTCTCTGTTCCAGCAGCCATTCAAGTGTATGTAGATTCAAAGTCCCAGTCAGGAGTTGATTGCTGATATTCGATTCTTTCCAAAAGATGATACTGAGTGCTGTGTTACTTAACAGTTAGGCCTAAGTGTTAGTATTTAGTACTGGTAATCTTAATTAATATATAATGTGTGATATTATACATATAGTGCATCATTTCATATATGATCAAATTAATATATCACATCTCTACTTGTTAAAGAAAGTGTGTAGCGTAGCCTAAGTGTTACAGATTTACCGGCCTGGTCACTGACAAATTAAATATAAAGTAATAAGTCAATATATGAAGCAAGCGGCGACCACACTAAACCGTTTAGTGTGGTCACCGCTTGCTTTGTTATATACTGAGCCTTTATTAACTTTATCTTTACGTTTAGTAAACGTCTCTTCTAAGAAGTAAACTTAGAACCTAGGCCTAGACTAAACTTTAAAAAACCTTTCTAACTAGTTTTCAACATCGAATTATGTGATGACTAATTATTTTTAGTTATTGACAAACACACAATCATAAATAACCTGTAGACAACTGCCTCCTAAGTTTCGTTTTCTTGGGTTGAATTGTTTGTATCAGTTTCTTTGACTAAGGAAAAGGTACGGATTCAACTTTTTAAATATCTGGCAAACAATTGGTGACTTCAAAAACATTAACTGAAAAACAATTGTTCCCATACATGTCATTTTGCTAAAACAAAGTGTTAATATTTTATTGGAAAGTACTAAAAAGCAGCATGAAAAATAAACAGGTAGAATAAGGCCAATATGAATGTGGACTGAAGCAGTTACCAACATTCTGATACATCACAATATTACTGCATATCAAGCGACCAAACGTATCAGAGCCGGAAAACCAATCGTCATTCAATCTTGCAACGCCTTACAGAAAAGGCAGATAGAAGACAATAAATAGACTAAAAACAATATTCTTTGTACAGTACAATACTAAAAGAAAATTAATATATTTTTAGAGTGTATGCCTATTAATAAAATTAGAGCAAACATATTTCCTTATACATTTTACATTACAGCGCGCTGCATTTCATTTTTACTAGTTTTATACTGTTCAAAACAAGAAAATCAACTTTTTTAGAGTTACTTTTATAAATGATATTCGCTAATTAGACATCATTTAACATATCGACTGTGTCCACCTGGTCATTAACTTCTCGTGGCTACTTGAATTGCACTCACCTCATCATTTGTGAGGTCATGAATGAGGTTAAACATTATTTTTGGAAATAACTCGTGACAGTTTAGAGAATCCCGTATAACTTACTGAACACAAAACTATCTGACCATATTATTGAATAAGACTGTCCTAAAGACGGTATAAGACGGTCTTCAAATAAATTAAGTGAAAAAATTCAACGCGTAAGTAGGGTTCATCTCACTGCAGAACAACGATACATCATCATTGGGGGCCTACAGACTGGACAATCACAAAATGTAGTGGCAAAACAATTTAATGTGGTTAGAAGCACCATTAATCGTCTTTGGGGGGTGATTTCAACAAACTTTCTCAGTGGCAGGAACAGCAGCATAGTGAAAGATCCAGAGCCACAGATCCTGTGGAAGACCGTTTCATACGAATGCGTCACCTCAAGAATAGATTTGCATCTGTGTCCTCCACAGTCCAGTCAATGCCAGCAAATTGTCGAATTTCAGATCAAATTGGTCAGGAACCGAGCGACAACAAAACAGCATTGTCATTGGACCATTGGCAATGACTGGAGATGGATTTTGTTTAGTTAAAGTCTGAAAGTTTCTTCGTGCCAAGATTCAAACATTAACTTCATAAAATAAAATGTTGGTAAACGTTTGAAATAAGGTTGCGTTTCTTTTTTTGAATAATAGGTCCCAATATATAAGAACAAACGTTATTCCAGATCTGCAAAATAATGTCACTCCTTCTCACTGTATGTGGATAATTAATTATGTAGCACACTTATTTGGGTTTTTTTCTGCGATATTGAGGATACAAGCCTGTATCCAACCCATGTTTGGGGGGGGGGGGATTCAACCTCCAACCTTAGAAAATAACAAACTCCTAATTTTGTACTAAACATGTAGCCATAAGGAAGGCAACACCCTCACCATCCTTAGCGATTTTCCATAAAAGGTCCAAAAACCAGACTCCAGAACATATTCTGCAGACATGCCCACTCTTTGATGACGTGAGAACTAAAATATGGCCCCAAGAGACAGATCTGAAGGTAAAGCTGTGGGGCAACCGTGAGGACCTCCTGCTGACGACTGAATTCGTGGAGGCGGCTCACCTTCCTGTATAGACTTATGAGCATAGGAAACTGATCGCAGAAGAAGAAGTAGAAAGCAAGAGGACAAATTAAAAATTCTTGAGAGTATCGGGAATTGAACCCGTCCGTACTTGACTAGCCGCATCTCCACACAAAAAAAAGATGCGATTTTGTCAAGACATTCAAACTGTATACTCAAGACACTGAGAACCAGACCAATCGAGACAAGAACTATTACAACAATGAACATCCCGTACAAGTACTGAAGTATCCTCATTTACACAAACATATAACATCGGTATTTGTACTACACGGGCCAATAGGTCTTCTTGTAAACATAAAGAACATATAGATAGTACTATTTTGCTTCAAATAATTGTTTAAACAGGTAAATTCAAGTAGAAAGCAAGAGGATATATTAAAAATTCTTGAGAGTAACGGGAATTGAGTCCGCTCTAACGGCACTGAATCGCCTAGCAAAAATCTGTGAATGTCGACAAAATCGCATCTTTTTTGAAGATGCGGTTAGTCAAGTACGGAAAAACCCCGTTTACTTGAGTTGTCAGGCGATTCGGTGCCGTTAGAACGGATTGGTTCAATTCCCGTTACTCTAAACAAATCTCACAAAATTGAAGGTATTACACACGAAATTAGACAGACGGGTTTTTTGGTTAGGTTCTTCCCGCTTCCCCATACCGAAGACATCCACGGCCCGGAATTAATGAAACAAATTTCCTATATCATATTGTTAGACAAATATTCTTGAATAGTTTATACTCTTAACACAATTTACCACTCTTCTATTTTCCTGATATGTGCTTATAGGCCTACACGAAAAATGTAAGGGAATATGACCAACAGCTAAACAGCACCTTTGTAGATCAAGAGAAGACCGTTGACGGAGTTGACAGGGACAAATTGTGGCAGATTCTAGAAGACTACGAAATACATGGACAATTAGTAGACAACATAAGTGCAATAAATCTCTATATAAAAGTATAAAGAGATATATAAAAATGTCACGAAGTATATTAAGAACAAACGAAAGACACACAGAATCATTCGAGACAACAACCGAGAGTAAGACAGGGGTGTGTACCATCACCGCTCATGTTTGTTACATACATGAGCAGGATAGCGAAAGAGGCGAACACAATATCACAGAAACTACACGAGACGGACGTAGCTAACTGTCTGCACGATCTACTCTTCGCAAATGTTAAGGTCTAATATATTCTTCTTCTTCAGCGTTCATTCTCAAACTCCCACTGGATTTCTCTTGTAACAGGACAATGATCCTACAAGATTTCCATTTGAATATAGTTCAGAGAATGGAAATGAATGTGTTGCCGTTTTATTTGCGCCAATGGCCCAACACATCCGTCTTCGGCGGTAAGGTCTAATATATGAAACTGAAGATCAACTAGACAGACACATTAATTCGTTACAGGCAGCCTGCGAATAATACAATATGATATTTTAACACGTCACAAACACAAACTATGCAGAGCAACAAAACAGCTAAATATGTACGGTAAACGCACAAAACCAAAACGGGCATACGAATTTAAATATCTAGGAAACATTTTTACAGAAGACGGCAAAATGTATAGAGAAATTGAGATGAGGTGCCAAAAACAACCACTGTAACATACCAACTGTCACTGCTGCTTAAAAACCCATCGATCAACATGGCGACCAAACGACAGATAATAAACACCATCTATATTCCAATGTTACCAGTGCCAGACATGGCCCCTGACAGAAACACTAATGAGAAATATTATATGCGAGATGAAATGCATGAGAAAGGCTATAAACGTCACCAGAAGAGACCAAATGAGAAGACATCAGAAAGATAGTAAAATACCATATCATGCAAACAATACATAGAAATACATAAGATCACCTTATGCGAATGGAGCCAACACAACCAGCTATCCTGGCGTATAACAGCAGAAATAACGGCCACAAAGCAAGAGGAAGACCAAGAACAAGATGGCAAGATTCAATCAGAGTGATTGTTAAGAACCACGGTAAGCGCAACAAAGATGGTCACAGACAGAAAAACAACTCCCCACAACGTATAACAGCATTTCTGGAAAAGGCAATATAGGGCCTATATATATAAAATCAAAACCAATTAGGAATTTATTCCTAAGTTGAAAAAAGGGGTACCTCTGCGATATGAGACAAACCCACAAAACCATTATTTTACTTACATCGTCAACTATTATTTTTACAAGATGCAATATTCAAGGCTATCTCCGAAGGAGTTTTCCTGCCGTAGCTTAATGTATTCAGAAGCAACGTTAAAATGTTAACGGTTTTATCAAATTTCCAACAAAATGTGTCTTCTTAACAGCCGATTTATTGGTTTTCCTGAAGAAGGGGTCTTTCTAGCTGGTTGTTTTATCTGCTTGTCGACAGCAGGTTCCTTCTTCTACTGCGTTCTCTCTTTAATAACCAACACGAAAATTCGTGTAATTTCCACCGGGGAGAGTGAAGTACATTGTACTGCCAGATTCATAGCGGAGTTGTGTTACTTTGCGCCTTCCGGCCAAGCGCATCTGTTTTCGACATGCTTTTTATAGAATTTGGGTGATCTTTCCTAGCCTCTTTATCTATCATTAGGCGACGAATGTATAACTCTACGCCGTGAAAGTTTATCTCCCACTGTCCCCTTGGACATTACATGCAAGTCCCTGTTTTACTAAAACAAGATTTTTTACAAAACAAGCCCCTGGGTGACAGTCTCCGTGGAGGCGGCAATCAGGGCAAACATAATTGAATACAGGTAGATCGACTATGTCTATCTTAAAGAACTCACTAAAAGCCTTTGAAATAGACCACGATACATGGGAAGAACTTGCACAAAATAGATCTACATGGCGTTCTAAAATTTAAAAAAGAGCGCATCATCTTGTGAAAAGAAGAGAAATGCAGCAGCTCAACAGCGGAGAGCAGCTAGAAAGTCACGGATAGACCAAGATCCGTCTACAGTCGTCATTCCATGTCCAACTGTCCAGGGACATTTACAGCTCGAATAGGGCTCATTAGCCATCTACGAACTCATAATCAAGGACATAACTAAAATTGAATTTTCAAAAGTGGATGTAACAAATGATCATCATCTCTTGTGATGGACGAACAACAAAAAACGTCTATCTTACAAAGTGTTCCGCTGTCAGTAAACTTTTCTCGTGTAACTTGAAGCATTCTCCATATGCTCTTCGGATACTTAGCCTTTTCTCATGTGATTCTAGTATTAGTAAGCACTCTACATTATTGCTGGGCTCATGTTCGTTCACCCTCTTAGTCGAGGTATCCTTCATTGACATCGTGAACACCTTGTCCAAGTCTCTACATATATCTAGGAGCACCGTGGAACATTTTCTGCTCTTCATGGTCGAGAACATACAGAAGCCGACACGTCCCGCTACAGTTGGCCGCATTCAAAGTAGGAGTTATCATCCAAATAGTGGATGCGCCAACTTGAACGTGTACTCCTGGGTATAAGAAAAAAACAACAACTTGGAATACAATTCCCAATTGCACAAAGGAAAAGTGTTTAAAATATGTCGGGAAACACATTGTTCAAAATGTTTGACCGAAACAGTGTTGATTATAATCGAAATATGATCAACGTAGACAAGTCGTTGTCGACAAAACAATTCTAACTCGACAGTCGCCGTTGCCCAATATGGCACGTGCAGAGAGAATTGGGTTCATTACCCAAGGGGAATGATGACTTTCTTACACGTGACATGTTCGCCGACTACGACGCCCCTCGTCCGAGATATACCTACTTCCTTGGGTGATAAACGCAATGGGAAAGAGACAAAACAGGCACTGCTTGGCGATGGATTGATTGGAAGACCATCATGAGCGGACAAGTCAAGTGCGTGAGAGATGCACAGGTAAAATCGCTGACGTGTTTGGCGAAGCAGCACCTTGCTTAGGAAAATGTATCAACCCTAGTCTAATTCTACTGTCACCGTTGCCTAACATGACCACAAAGAAGAAATTAGAGCTGGGGCATAAAGGGTGGTAATGGAATACCTTCCTACACGTGGAATAATTCGCTAGCTGCGAAGCGCATCGTAGGAGGAAAGATGCACAGTGGGTGATCAGGCACAATATCAGCTCGTTTCATAACATAGGCCTACTAAAGCTACTAGCAACAATCCTTCTATAAGATAGTAGTCACAAAGTTACTAGCAACAATCCTTCTAGAAGATAGTAGTCACAAAGTTACTAGAAATAATTCTTCTATAGGATAGTAGTTACCAAAGTTACTAGCAATAATTCTTCTATAGTAGTTACCAAAGTTACTAGCAATAATTCTTCTATAGTTGTTACCAAAGTTACTAGCAATAATCCTTCTATAAGATTGCAATTACCAAAGTTACTAGCAATAATCCTTCTATAGGATAGTAGTTACCAAAGTTACTAGCAATAATTCTTCTATAGTTGTTACCAAAGTTACAGCAATAATCCTTCTATAGTTGTTACCAAAGTTACTAGCAATAATCCTTCTATAGTTGTTACCAAAGTTACTAGCAATAATCCTATAAGATTGCAATTACCAAAGTTACTAGCAATAATCCTTCTATAAGATAGTAGTCACAAAGTTACTAGAAATAATTCTTCTATAGGATAGTAGTTACCAAAGTTACTAGCAATAATTCTTCTATAGTAGTTACCAAAGTTACTAGCAATAATTCTTCTATAGTTGTTACCAAAGTTACTAGCAATAATCCTTCTATAAGATTGCAATTACCAAAGTTACTAGCAATAATCCTTCTATAGGATAGTAGTTACCAAAGTTACTAGCAATAATTCTTCTATAGTTGTTACCAAAGTTACAGCAATAATCCTTCTATAGTTGTTACCAAAGTTACTAGCAATAATCCTTCTATAGTTGTTACCAAAGTTACTAGCAATAATCCTATAAGATTGCAATTACCAAAGTTACTAGCAATAATCCTTCTATAAGATAGCAATTACCAAAGTTACTAGCAATAATCCTTCTATAAGATAGTGGTTACTAAAGTTACTAGCAATAATCCTTCTATAAGATAGCAAGTTCATGATGAATTGCAGTGTAATAAGTTAGAACTACTAATATTAAATATAACACATTTGAAAGCCAATATTTGTATTTTCCATACCACAACATCTATTTCAAACAAACACAATTCTTGGTCACATGACATTCAGCAATATAATTAGATTAGCAAGATGTTCCTTTTGATCATGGGGTCTGAAAGGGGAGCAAATAATAATGACTCTGTAACCTGCCATGCATGGAACAAGAGGCGACTGCAGAGGTTTTAGGGTTGGAGATGGCTTGGTCTAAGTGACGCAGAAGCCACGTTGATGTCAGATGAGTTGGATCAAAAGGTGTAGATATTGCACACAAACTGTAAAACCATGAAACAACACATTATGTTCTCTATCTATCTAAATTCTGTGGCCCTTGCGGCATCAGGGGTATAAGAGTTCTCTGGTGATTGCCTACATCTTTGTGGATTGTTCTGATCTTTCACTAATCTCATGCAGTCCTGACAGCACCAATGTCTCAAACTTCTGAAAATCTTCTAAGAGGACGAGGCCAGATTGATTCATTGACACTGACCATGCTCACCAGTGTATCTGCTCATTCATTACCCTTAACACCCGCATGTCCTGGTACGAATAAGAAGGTAATCTTTCTGATCAGAGATTGTGTCAATAATGCCATCCATTAATGGCAGTTGTCTCCCACTTCAACTTTGTAGATCATGTTAATTGAGTCACTAAGTATGCAAGCATGAGATTAGTCATGTGACATCAGCCATGACAGTGCTTCTATCACAGCTTTTATCTCCATCATAAGACTGTTCAAAGTTGTAGATGTCACTGCTGGATTCCTTGACACCAAACCACTTGGACTAAGGAATCAACCTCTATACATTTGTGATTGTCAAGAGCACTATGATATGTCGACTCCATACATTTGTGATTGTCAAGAGCACTATGATATGTCAACTCCATACATTTGTGATTGTCAAGAGCACTATGATATGTCAACTCCATACATTTTTGATTGTCAAGAGCACTATGATATGTCGACTCTCTATTGTAAAAGACAAAGGAAAAGACACACTCTTTATTTACTACAATTCTTGTAGAAGAACATATTGAAGCAGATCATAAATAGAGAGGACTTTCCATTGAAAGCTAAGATTGGAGAAATATTTGATGAGATTGACAAATTAAATAAAGGCAATGAACATGAAAAAAAAATTGGTATGTGATGCTAAAATAAGGAGAGAATTTCACACAGGTTTCCATAATGCAAAGTGTTGTGATTAGTGGTATAAGTATACCTAAAAATGCATGGGTACTCTTAATATGTACACGTCATTGTTTCTTGTTTCATCTGCTAATGGTTGTAAACAATTTGATTGTTCTCTATTTGCAGTGTTATAATGATTAGTTATGTTTGGTGACTCAACTTACTAAATGTATTGTTTAATCTTCTTTTTATTGACATTGTTCTGAATATCAGATTTATTGTTAGGTGCATCAATATATTTTTTTCCCTTCTCAAACGCCAACTGGATCTCTCTGGTAGCAGGACAACAATCTCAAACTCTCACTGGATCTCTCTGGTAGCACTGGTCCTAGCAAGATGTAGTCCAGGGAACAAAATTAACAGAAATCCGACATGACCCGACATGTCTCACTTCGGCATGGTAACTAATACGTTCCATGTTTCTACCACTTTCTTGGAATAGTTGATGTCTGTAACCATATCACTAGTAGGTCAGCCGTATGAGAGAGTTAGTTCCCACACTGTATACTGAACATTAACCTGTAAGCTAACCTCAGTCTAGCATGTTTGACCGTTTCACAATTGTAGGTATTGTTATCGACATAGCCAAAGATGACCTCACCTCCCCCGTCAATTTATTAAATGTAGTTCTTTACATAAATAATACCCGTTTTTTTTCTTGAATAATATGCATTGTACAATCTGCGTTTGACACACAGCAAAACAAAAAAACCAAAATAATATTATGCCATCTGGACTTTATCAACGACTTATTCTACTGAAATCTTTGTAGACACATTTTCAAAGTTGGAATTTATTTTAGAAACACATGCCAAAAAAAACTATTAATAACAGTGGAATTCCCTTAAATATTGGTTATCAAAGAATTTTGAAAGTGGAATTCCATTACTATTGGTTATCAAAGAATTTTGAAAAAACAACTGATCCTTAAAAAAATATGTGACAGCGAAAAGCCTTGCACAAACAAAACATTCATGTTAGTCTGACCTTTAGAACCTTGTATAAGTTTTGGCATGCTAATGTGTACAGTATGTCATTGCAGATGTAAGAATTAGAAAAGTAAATGATGCTCATATGTTGGCAGGATCTGAAAGGGTAGTAAGGAATATACACACTATTATCTGCCAAGTATGTCATAAAAGGAGACTTAAGGAGGTTTTAGGGGTATAATTGGTTGTAACCCAGAAACCAAATGCAGAAATCAAATGTGTCAGGTCAAAAGGTGCAGATATCGCAGCCAAGATGTACACCATGACACAACGTATTAGTATTCTCTTCTTCATATCACATTCTGCTCATCTGTAGGAGTTTGAGAACGAATGGGGCATGGAGAAGAGAGGTACAAATGGATATAATGGTTTAGGGAGTACGGTCAGTTAGACTTTGCCTGCACACAGTGTGAGTGCTACACTATCAGACCAGTAGAGTTCCTAACACTGACAGACCAGTAGAGTTCCTAACACTGACAGACCAGTAGAGTTCCTAACACTGACAGACCAGTAGACTTCCTAACACTGACAGACCAGTAGAGTTTCTAACACTGACAGACCAGTAGAGTTCCTAACACTGACAGACCAGTAGACTTCCTAACACTGACAGACCAGTAGAGTTCCTAACACTGACAGACCAGTAGAGTTCCTAACACTGACAGACCAGTAGAGTTCCTAACACTGACAGACCAGTAGACTTCCTAACACTGACAGACCAGTAGACTTCCTAACACTGACAGACCAGTAGACTTCCTAACACTGACAGACCAGTAGACTTCCTAACACTGACAGACCAGTAGACTTCCTAACACTGACAGATAAACCAAGTACTCATAGAATTCAAGCTTATTCAATTATTTTGGTCTAATTCCAATGTCCCGGTATGCTCCCAAATTCTACTATCTGTGTTATTCCTAGTGTTTATACTATTTTCATGGCTAATGCAATCACAAATTCCAAAGGCAGGTCATGTAGAACTATACCAGACCACAGTCTACCAGAAATACTCCTTTCTGCAGAAAGAAAGACCCATATAGACATGCAGTCTCAATGTGGCCAAAGGAAACAATACAATGATTCAATGAAGAGCTAACTTTTAGCCTTTGAGATAAAACATGGTACATGGAAAGATGGTGCACACAAAAAAACTGCATGGAACTATGCTGCCATGTGACATTTTCTTTCCAGAACGTAGTCTTCCTTATGAATCTCCCGAAATCCCTGTGGTCTCTGGCAAGTTGTCCCGCTTCCTCTAGCGACATTCCTGAATATCTATTGTCCAATGACGTCTTGGAAGACCTCTGCCTCTACTGCCCCCCTCCCCTCCAAAAACACTTTTTCCATTTTTCTTCTACTTTCGTTCACTTGAAACATGTCTATATCTGTAATTCTCTCTCCTTAATAAACCTCACTGTCTTTTGTAGTTCATACAGTGTCCCATAGAGCTTTGATTCCAGTGTTGTTTCCTCTGGCCAATATGTCTGCCGCAGCGTTTCATGCTCAGAACACTCTTGAAGTATATGTTTGGCACTCTGTGCTGCCTGTCCACATGGCTGTGTTGCCAATCTTGAACTTTGTATACATGTGACTGCGGAGTCGG
The DNA here is from genome assembly GCA_034231615.1 of Meghimatium bilineatum. Lineage (NCBI taxonomy): Eukaryota > Metazoa > Mollusca > Gastropoda > Stylommatophora > Philomycidae > Meghimatium > Meghimatium bilineatum. Next base: position 53,726,764 of record CM067300.1, on the reverse strand, counting down.
TTGTGTCCTGTTCTGAGACGTAGAATTATAACTTGTTCTGATCTGTTCACAATGTGATAGTCATCTTGTGTTGGTCCTTGTGGCTTTCTTATTGACTTCATCATGTTTTTTCTGATGGTAGGTGATTGGTATGTGGTTGGCATTGGTATTGATATATCTGGTTGATCTTCGGCAGCACCTTCCTTAGCCAGTTGGTCTGCTTTTTCATTTCCTGGTATTCCACAGTGAGAGGGTATCCACTGCATGGTTACCCTATACTGGTACGACAATTTGCTAAGTAGTTTTTTCATCGAGGCCAGCATCTTGAAGTGGTGATGGGACTTAGTTCAGCCATCAGGGGCTGGAAACTAAGACTGGTCGGGCACTCCCACTTGAGCAGGACCATAGTCCGGCCCAAGTAAGCAGAGTGCTGAAGACGGAGGCAACCAGCCAAAAGGCGCACAGATAATCAGGTTGCCACGCACAAAACACAATGGAAACTCTTTCCATGACATCGTATCTCTTCACATGGCCAAAAAAACAACAACTTTCTTCTTAATGTGGTGTTTAAAATCCAGTCTTGGTTAGTCTTACATCTGTCTATGATATTCTCAGGACTCTTTTATAGCACTTTATTCTCTTGGCTGTAGTTTTATTTATTGTCTCGACAAATCTATAAAGAAATTCTTGGCACAAAACTCCTGTCATTTGCTATTGCTTTCAGAAGGAACGTCCGATTATATATGACCATATAAGAAAACATGTTCTCTTTGCCATCTTGGACCGGAAGCCCACAGAACTATCCAATAGAAAAAGGAACATCTTGTGATAAAGGTAAAATGCAGCTCAACAGATGAGACTGGTAAGAAAGATACAGGTAGATCAAGCACCATATGAAGTGAACACCATCATTATTCCCAGCTTTTCCAGCAATCTAGGTAGTCACCAGACAAGGACATATCTCATAACTAGAATTCATAAAGTGGATGAAACAAATGTAGTCACCAGACAAGGACATATCTCATAACTAGAATTCATAAAGTGGATGAAATAAATGTAGTCACCAGACAAGGACATATCTCATAACTAGAATTCATAAAGTGGATGAAACAAATGTAGTCACCAGACAAGGACATATCTCATAACTAGAATTCATAAAGTGGATGAAAAAAATGTAGTCACCAGACAAGGACATATCTCATAACTAGAATTCATAAAGTGGATGAAACAAATGGTCATCATTACTTGGGATGGATGAACAATAACTTTGTCATATTGATAAACAAAGAAGACAAAAATGTCAAATCTAAAGCAGAAATATACACACAACAGGATATTCCATTAAAAAAAACACCTAATAAAATCCTGAAGGACAGAGACAACAGCAATATTCAAAGTATTAAAAGAAGATATTGACTGCAATTTGCACACATGGTTCCAGCAAGAACATCTTGATTTCAAAACTTATGAGATGCGCGGGTTTAGAGTCTAGACCATACATCTTTTCTTTCTCATTCATTCTCAAACTTCTGTCAAATAGCAATAAGTATTAAGTACAAATAATATTGAAACAGAATTCTGTAAAGTTTATAATTCTGGCAGGGTGATACTGGGGATCATTCTTGGTGAATTGTTAGCAGATGAACAGGATTATTTCTGTAACAACAGAAGTACTACAGAACAGATTTTTAACCTCAAATAATTGGTAGAAAAGCACTTATAGCATCAATGTGATTTGTATCATAATTGCAGTGATTTTACAAAGACATTTGATTGTGTGTGAAACCAAGGTCTGTGGCAGATACTGAGATAATATAACTTCGACACAAACATCATAAAGTCATTGAAGCACTGTATAAAGATGCAAGCAGTGCGGTTTTCATATGTAATGAGATTGGTGGGTTTTTTTGGGGCGGATATGGGGTTCATCAGGGTTGCATACTTTCCCCAGTGCTTTTTTAAAACGTATCTTGAACATACTAAGCAGGAGGCATTACATGATCTCCAGACATTTGGTGGTGTACAACTTTGTACCAATGATGTTGATCTGAATCTGAATTCGAGGGACTCACCTTGAGGTCAGATGAGGTTGGTTGGAGCTGTGGCATGGAGGTTGGCATTGGTACGGGCAAGATATTGGTGACTGGTGAGGCTAACCAAGATCCTATGAGTGTCCAGTTGGGTGGTCACAAGCTTGAGAAAGTTACCATCTTTGGGTGTCTCGAGTCACAGATGTGTGATGATGGCAACTCAGAATATGATTCAGATCACTAGTGCTGAATGTACCTTTGTGGGAATGTGAAAGTTGGACACAATGCAGACACAGAAAGAAGGGTTCTGCCTTTTTAAAACAAGTGCTACAGATGTTGGTTAACAATTAGCTATATCAAACTAAAGAGAAATGCATCTGTCCGGAGGCAAATAAACAAACTTGAAGGTTATCAAGAACCACTTTTGGCAGTGGTGAAGCTGTGTGGGCTTGTTCGGTTTGGACCTGTGCCGAGACACAACTCGCTTTCTAGGATTATTTTGCAGGGAGCGTGGAAAAGAGTGTGGAAAGCGGGGGACACTGATCTCCCTAGCGTAGAGGTTAAGCTGTTCACCCTGTGTTCAAGAGGTCATGGGTTTGAATCCGACGTGTGTCGTTTTGTGTACAAGGTGGAATTATTTGGAGATTCGTGTGGAATATGGCTTGAAGCTACGGAGTTACATGCTATGAGTGGTACTTTTGACAGGCGGTGTGCTGCTTCGTTGAGAGTGACGGAGTACATATGGAAACCGAGTACATTGAAGTCAATCTTCTACATCTTTGAACACTTTAAGAGAAAATCCTGGATTGGTAACATCAGGAAATGGTCTGGGCATAATTTTTTTGCACTCCTCCAAAAGGAAGAAGATCGAGTTGTTTCAAGAGCTGTTTGTGCTGATGTATCCAGTTTGGTACCCCTACCACCCTGACGTGTTATTGGTATTATTATTATTTATACGGTAAGGGTGAAGCGCGGATGCAAACTAATGTTGACTTGAACATTTTAATTGTCACATATTTGTTATGTCAAGTCTTTCCTTACCATGAGTGATCAGTTTCAGAAAACATTTTTAAAAATCAACAAATAATGTTAGAGCTTTAAATCTTTCAGAAGACATTCAAACATAAATAAACTTTCCAAAAACATTTATCTCAAACGTTTACTAAAATATCAAACAGCTTGACCTCGCTTAAGGAAAATTGGTACCATATCTTCTAAGAAGTAACAGCAGCAGGCATGGGGCTGCCAATGTCATCCATAGGTATGCCATTGATCATGAAAAATAATGGTCTAACACCATATTTCCCAATATGCATTAATGGTGTGGAAAAAAAAACTTTATCGAAAAAGGTTCCATGTCCATTTTTTTAAAAACCATTATTTTTTCTATCCATGGCAGTGCTAAACTCCAGTATTTCAAAGAGGACATCCTTTAATCACTCCTGGACCAAATGAACTAACTTGTATTGATCTATATCCATCATTACTCAAATCATAGTCCAATTCTGTATCTTATCCTGTCAGTTTTATCACTATTACTCACTAAACAGTCAGAAAGAGTCATTTTGGACCTGGGTATCATCAGCTAATATATATATAACATTAATAGGCTGTAAGACCATCCAGGAACTAAAGCTGCAGGCAGCGGACCGCATCATATGGATCTCTGCCCTATGTGTCGCTTGTGGCACGAAAGGAACAAACTTACTAACTAATCATCAGCTACATGGTCTAATTGAAAATGTTCATTGAAGAAAAGGATCAAATAATTAAATCTCTAATTATCAGCATTGAATTGATCCAATAATGGACACCATCAAATTGGAAAGACATTTGCAACAAATAGGAAGCACTCCAAGTTGTCTTTGAAAGTGAAAGTGATGGACTTTGTGTTGTCTGTGACAATGAAGAGACTTTGTGTTGTCTGTGAAAGGGACTGTGTTGTCTGTGACAGTGATGGACTTTGTGCTGTCTGTGACAATGAAGAGACTTTGTGCTGTCTGTGAAAGGGACTGTGTTGTCTGTGACAGTGATGGACTTTGTGCTGTCTGTGACAGTGAAAAAGAACTTTGTGTTGTCTGTGACATTGAAGAGACTTTGTGTTGTCTGTGACAGTGAAAAAGGACTTTGTGTTGTCTGTGACATTAAAAAGGGACTATGTATTGTCTGTGACAGTGAAAAGGGACTATGTGTTGTCTGTGACATTGAAAAGTGACTTTATGCTTTGAAGAATTTTATCATCCTTGACAGCCAGATGTTAACCAGGTGCCAATCATACAGCATAATCTGGCAGTCTGGTCTGCATCTATTTTTGACTCAGTAGAGTGATCTTTTCAAAAGACCATCTTTGATGTCTAGTCTTCTCCCTCACCCGTTCAAAACTCCCAACTGCGATGTTTGTTTAATGATCATTGATCTAATTGTGTGAATGCCCAAACATGGAGCTAACGACCGAATGGTTGGAATGCCTGCATCAGAACTATGTATTTTTTCTGAGATCCCTGTGGATTATCAGAAGACATTCTTGGGTTGAAACTATGGTTGGACTGGATTTCTACATTTCAGAGATACAAAAAAATCCTTCAAGCACACACTTGGTGGCTGTAATTGAAAAGCTGCTTTTATTGTCACTGCCTATAACAAAACTAAAAGTTCTTCCCTGTAACTCAACAAGAAAACATGCAGTAATGACAGTTTTTTTTATTCTTGTTTGGAAACCGTGTCCCCCGATTTATGAATTTGATTATTTCCTTTGGCAATGTTTGGCAATTGATATTTATCAATTATTAATTCAACTATTAATTTTTTAGGGTTGGGCTTAGGAGAGGTTTTATAAAACAACCCTAACCCTAAATAAATTTATATTAAAATTAATAAAGGATAAATATAAACTGATAAACATTGCTAAGGAAAATAATCACATCAGTGGACACAGGTTCCAAACAAGAATTTTTTTTTCTACATAAAAAAAACCTCCCAGCACTCCTTAACGAGAGATCATGCTATAACAAAAATTGTCTACCTTAGCTTTAACATGTGCTCTAGTTTTCTTTTAAAGTATCTAACTATTTTTTGTCTTGTAAATTCTTGATCATAACATTTCTGCTAGCCTTTGTAGATTCCCTGAGAGAACAAATTGAACTTATATAGATCTATGCACCAAAGTTTAGGAGTCACTGATTTAGATATCCGTGAACTAAACTTTGATACCATAAACTGTGATACCATAAACTGTGATACCATAAACTGTGATACCATAAACTGTTATACCATATTTCCCCAACACATTAGGGATGGTAATCTCTGATGTATTCACTTCTGACAATGACAAAATTGCATTTGATCATTTGCTACAAAAATGTTGAAAACCCAAGAAACAGAGGAATCATGCATGTCCATTTGAATATATTTCAGTTGATTCCTGAAATGGTATACAGAATTCACACAGTTCTTAACACTTTGCTCACCAGCAATCCAGAGTGTACTTGCCCGATATTACAGAGGGTGCACGCAAAATTTTAAACATTGACATCACCGTTTCTTAAAATCTGTATAAAATCGATCTAGTGTGAGCTTTAACACTTTCTATGTGTTTAAACGACTGTTTGCACTTTCTGAATGAATTTGAAAGCTCCAGAGTTATTTCAAGTGCATAATGCTACTTATTGTAATGCTAGGCCTAGATTTACATTAATTTCTATATATCATACAATATTACCTTCAAAATCTCTGATATTTCATGATAAAAACTCACCTACGATATCTATATCGGTATTCCACAAGTGCCGCCATTTTTGTACAACAATATTTCCAGGAAACACTATTTTTAGTCACATTATTGCAATGGGTATTCCCATTTTACTGATCAATCATAGCGGTTTCGACCATCGTCGAAATTGGTCAGCAAGGTTCTGTAACGGAAATTCGACCACCGTTGAAATTGGTCAGCAAAGTGTTAATAAAAAATAATTTGTAAAATATCATGATGAAACATATTTTGACCATGACCTGATATCTTTATCAAAAATCAAAATATCCAATACCTTGTTTTATACTCAGATCATCCTGACTGAAATAATACCCACGTGAGCCAAACCAAATTTTTAATCAAACTCTTTTAAACCAAATAAACAACCAACATTAAAATAGCATGCAAAGATAGAAAATAACAACAATAACTGTCAATAACAAAAATAAAAAGCACAGATTCCAACAGATACATACTTCAACAATATCCCTTCAAAAAATCTTTCATTACATTGCTTGGTTACACCTATCTCTTTTGTGTACATCAATTTTAACAATAAACAGAACAATGTCCATATTTCTCTACTTGTAATAATTGTTATTTGCCTAGAGCATCCATTGTTTTCTTTTTTTATTTATTTCTAAGATAATTTAAAAAATAAACAAATAAATATTGTGGCCAGGTAGTGATCAAACATATAATTACCAAAAATCAGGTATCGGCTGCAGTAACACCAGTACCAAATTTAGTACTACAGTACTACATTTAGCTAATAAATATGTGTTACAAATATTACTACAGCATTACCACTACTAATACAAAGTTGATGAAAACAAATATAATAAAATGAATACGGACAAAAACAGTTATATATATATTATTACATATCTGTTCAGACGAGAATCTTAATCCTACATAGTCAACTATTTTCATCCTTATTATTTCTATTACAGTTTTTTTGCGTCATCTTTTTATTAGTAAAGATAGGTATCTGTACCACATATATTTACTTGTTTAATATAATTAGTGATAAAACAATTGATTGAAAACAATGCTAGATGGAATATCTGAGGGCTAGCAGACAAGGACAAAATAATTCTACAAGTTGGAAGAAAAAACATGAAGAGGTGAATATTTACGGTATATTAGAGACATCGTCAAATCTTTAAACAAGGATTTCAACTGGTGGACTGTGCAATTTGTGGTTTTCAGATGGCATTGATCTTATGACGGAAGTGAGAACTTCAAGAACTTATTTCTAAACTTGAAAAAAACTTCAGATAAGACTTGGCCTCATTCATTCATTCATTTTCCTTTTGCGATGAAGTTAGCACATAGGGCAGAGGTCAGATCTCTCCAATTCTGTCTGTTCAAAGCTTTTCTGTGCAGTTCTTGAATAGTATGGATATTGATTGTTTTACTTTCTCTAAGTTTGAATGAAAAAGAATTGGAATGAACTAACTTCTGTTACGCAAATCGGTTTGTACTTTATGATGTTAGTTGATTAATCCAATGATCGACGGAATGACCCAGACTTGATTAGAGAAACACCCTCCATCAATGGACGTCACTACCGGAAGTCCCTTGACCTCATAGCGAGGCAAAAAATATTTTTCTCAATACCAAAAAAAAAGGACCAAAATAATGCATATCAACAGAATTGAACTCACACCTACAATAGTCACTGATAAAGAACAACTAGAAGAAACTACAAACTTGAGCAAGACAACATCAGCAGATTGAAGTTCTTCTACAGCGTTCATTCTCAAACTCCTGCTGGTTCTCTCTTGTAGCAGGACAATGGTCCTACTAGATTTCCAAGCAGAATGCAGTCCAGAGAATATAAATGTGTTGTGTCTGCGTTTTATTTGCGCCAATTGTCCGACGCATCCGTCTTCAGTGGGAGAAACAAACAAGTCATGATATTTTGACTGAGAACAGGTCATTGCAGACTAGAACGGCATCAGCGACTATGCAGTCAGCATCTGCAAATCAACAAACAAAGACACTATAACACATACTACAGGATTGTCCCAGATTCTCTGTTCACAGAACAACAATCTGGTCCATAGGAGCGTCTCTGCACAACAGATTGTGGGGAATTCTACACTCTATACAAGATTAATATCGGACTGGATGTTTAATAATTATCACAGAAGACATCTATTCTCTATTGTACATAATTTCACATAACGAAATTTGTTTATTACATAAATATTGCATCTATCTGGACCAATTTGTTATAAAAGGGTTCTGCTGTAACTAATTTACTATTTCAAACAAAGATATGATTTATTCACTTTCCTAATGCTCACATTCAAAATAACAAAAACCCCCATCCTTTCTTTATTCAACAAGCACATTAATAAAATGATAAATTTTCAACACAGGTACAGACAAACCAAGCTTCCTGATGTGACAATAAACAGGCTCAGACACGCTGATACAGATACAGGTATGCTAGATCTTTTGGAGGGTGTTCAGACAGAGCCACTTTTTCATCATTGTATATAACCCAATGCCCATCTTTCAGTATGTGACACACGTAGTGGCCAATGCTGGTAGATGTCCCCATGTGACTGATAAAGGCTAACAGTTTATATTCTGCAACAAAAACCAAAAATATTCAGATGCATAAGAGTATCAACTCTTTACTAATTATTTTCCTTATTTGTATAGAATTATCATTCTCTAAATTTTAAACCACTAAAACTTCAAACAAGAAAATAAGAGAAGACACACAACAGTAATGTGTTTCTACAACAATAAGCAGAAAATGGTGGACTTAAACCTGACAAAAAGAATAAATAACAATTAGAATAAATGAACATAGACTGCCACTACAAGCATTAAAATGGGTACCAGAAGGCAAGGAGAGAAATAGTTGATTGCACTATTTAATTCCTCTTCAGATTCTTATTAATGTACAGTTTACTTTCTTGTTTTATGATTCTTTTGTTATATCTTATATATATATAGTATATATAAGATTGGTCAAGAAATATACATATATATCTTAGTATATGTCCATGTATATGTTGAAAAGTATAGGTAAGAGCACACATCCTTCTCATACCCCTGATTTTGATTCGAAAGATGAAGTCATTCCATCGGTAGTTCTTACTGAGCTTTGGAAGTTTTGGTAAAGGGTTTGTATATTTGCTAATATTATACATAAAGATAAATCTATACTGACCGCTAGTGTTAAGTATACTTTTATATGAATGTGAAAGATGGACACTCAATGCAGACAAGGAAAGGAGGATTCTGGCTTTTGAATGCAAGTGCTACAGACATTTGTTAAAATTAGTTTTATAGAACACAAGACAAATAAATTCGTCCGGCAGCAAATAAACAAACTTGCAGGTTATCAATAAACACTTCTGGCAGTGATGAAACAGCATAATCTTGTTTGGTTTGGCCATTTAATGAGACATGACTCACTTTCTACAACTATTTTGCAAAAACAGTCGAGGGTGGAAGGCCAAGATTTAGGCAAAGAAAATCCTGGGATTGACGTCCAAATGGCTGAGGACAGAGATATTTGGGGGGCTTTTTGTGCTGATGTGTGTCACCCCCTACATGCCTGAGGATAGAGGTATTTGGAGGGCTTTTTGTGCTGATGTGTGGCACCCCCTACATGGCTGAGGACAGAGGTATTTGGGGGGGGGGGGGCTTTTTGCGCTGATTAGTGGCATCCCCTACAACCTTGACAGTTATAGGTCTTATTCTTAATATTGAGAATGTTCTAATTTAACAGCAATGATGCATACAATTTGACACATTGAAAATCAATAAGAAAATATATTCTTTTATATTAATTGCATATTAATGTTACAGTAAATATTGAAAACAAAATATTTTTAAAAAACTAGTAAATAGCAGTTTTACATTGTACAATAACACAGGAGCTACATTTTTACAAAAAGGTCTTTGTTAAGATAGAGACGAAAAAATAAAATGGAATCATAAGAACAAATTTGGAGATTACATGCAAGCAATGTAGTATAAAGCTGACAGGTCAGAAAAAACAACAACAAAATATGAAGAGAGGATAAAACCTCTTGGGTGGGTGCTCAGACAAAGACATTTATTTAATTTTAATATATTTTGGAGACGTGGCTTTAGACAGGCTAAGTCATCTATTTTGTTTATTATTGTGGTGTTTACTGTTGTTTGTCTTTTGAAAAAGGTTCCATTTGAGCAGATATATGGAGAATTGTCCTGTTTAGTTTTATTGTATGTTTTTTTATATATATACTTTTTTATATATATTATTATTCATAGTGTAAGTGTTTTTAGTAACCTGTTTAATTCATTTTGCTTTACTATTTAATTTTAAAATGAGATTCATTGTTGTCTGGAAACTATATTTATGTTGTTCTTGAATATCTAATACAACATAAAAGATTTGTACCATAATTGCATTGTTATCAAGTGCTTTCAACCAATTAACCTTTAGCACTCTGTGTTTACAATTACGTAATTTCTCTGCAGCGGAATTAATTTTTGGAAATGTTATGTAATAGTTGGTGGTTGTTTTGATATAGTGATAACGTTTTTGCTGTTAGAGATATTTAAATAATTTTTGCACATATAAATAAAGAATTGAATTCTGCATATATTGGTGTAAGTTTTGTTTGTGTGTGTGTGATACGAGACATGTAAGACAGTCTCAAAGACGATTTTCCATAAAACCCCAGCAAATTTAGACCTTTAAAACGATAATATGATGGAACGAAGTTTATTACATTATTTGTAAATATTTTGGAGTGGAAACAATTTTACATAGACTCAGGCATCATTCAACCTCTTAGCTGAAATATCATTTACCCTCTCAGTCGAGGTATCATTCACCGACATCGTGAACACTAAATTCAAGTCTGAGTCATTTGCTGCTCCTTTTCATGAGACATTCCTTTTGGAGATAGCTAGAAGCTTGTTCTCCAGTTGAACAATGCTTTTGTTATGGCATCCATACAGCATTTTCTCCATTCTATTTGCACATGCCCTCTGGCACCGTGATATCCTCTCATTGTACTCAAAAGGCATTGCTTCTCCAGAGACTTCCTCATGATTTTTGATGTTCATGACATCTACCCATTTTGGAACATCGACATTGGCATTCACAAATGCATTTCGGTAGAAAGAATCAGTACGCCGTGTGTTGACAGTGTCACTGTATTCATTGGTGCAGTGGTGTCAGAGATATTGCTCGTCTTTTTTTGCAGTGAATTCTCATTCTATATACAGCTTCAACATTTACAAACATCTCTAATACGGTTGGCCAGGAACATAGCACGTGCCGATGTATTTCTATCTCCGAGGTGTACCACACACGGAGGAACTTTTAGGATCTAGGTTTTTTGCTAACCCTAAGATTCACACATGAAAAATGTCAAACCCTTTCCACCCCATTAAAATGGTTATACTTGAGTACTTACTTTCTGAGCCATCTTTGAATCTTGTGGTCTGTGCAACACCTTCATTGGTGTCTTCAACTTCCATAGGTTGAACAATCTCTTCTGCATGGCTAAAGATCCAGTCAACCGCTCTCTCTGTATTGTTATCCTATGTACAAAAATAAACTATCGTAACACAAATGATACAATAATCTTAACTTATGAAGAACTTTGTTCAATCTATCCAGGGTTGCCAGATGAGTGAAACTATTTATGACCAAATTGTTGATAAAAATGACAAAAAATTTCTAAATTATGTATCAACTACTAAAAATATGCTGAACTTTCATGAATGCTAGCTTTCTATAGACTTGTATTACCTCTCTCCAATTATAAACATCCATTCATTTCACAATGAGAAATATGTTATTGTTAACATAATAATTTAAGTTATTTTCTGAGTCTGAGCTTTCTCTAGACATGAAAGCACTTAAAAGTTTGCCTCCCTGCCCATCCATCCATCTATTTATCTATATGCTGTGGCCCTTGTTTGCCTTGCTGCATCAGGGGTAGAAGAGTTCTCTGGAGATGGTCTTCTTGTGAGCTGTTTGTAAGCCTGTTCCTGTGGCCTTTTTTATTTCTGCAATCCATTTTTTGCCATGGGAACAAAAATGGAACCTAGCTATGCGTGTCTGTTCATGGAACATCTTGAACATCTGGTTTGGTTTACCTATGATGGCCGGTTCCTATCTCTTTTCCACAGATACATTGACGATGAGATAGGTATCACCAACATGTCCGAAATGGAAACTTCATCGGCAGTTTCAACCCTGCTATTCAATTTACATCTAACATCTTCACTACCTCTGTCAACTTCCTTGACATCATTGTCACCATTCATCCCCCTTACCATAGCACATCCGTTTACTATAAACCTACTGATGCACATGGCTTTCTGCTCTACACTTCTTCTCATCCTCCCATTTATCGCAACTCTCTGCCGTACTCCCAGCTTCTTTGCCTGAGTCGTTTATGTAGCGATTATGACGATTTTCTCGACAAGTCCTCTAAGATGATTGAGTTTTTCCATAGACGCTCGTTCCCTGACAGCATTCTTTCATCCGCTTGGCTCCATGTATGCCAGTTGCCTCGCCTTGATACCTTGACTAACTCTCAGGGTTCTTCCTCCTCCTCTGATAGGGTTAAACTTGTTCTTACCTTTCATCCCCATAACAATTCTGCCTGACGCATCATGCTTAAACATTATTCTCTTCTCCAGTCTGATCCTGACACCCGTGATGCTTTCCACAACTTACCTCTGGTGGCTTATAGGCGCGGCAGAAATCTGAAGGACATCTTGGTCCATAGTCACCTTAAGTCTTCTATTCCCTACCATTTTGGCGCTGTTCGTTGATCACGTGGCCGTTGCTATACATGTCCTTACGTGGTTCAGCTGCGTTCCATTTCATTTCCCTAGGCCACTTTCTCCATAGATGAGGTCTTTACATGTGAGTCCCGTAATGTCATTTACGTGATCATATGTAAACGCTGCGGCAAACAGTACATCAGGGAAACCGGCTTAAGATTGAGCGATCGCTTTTGTAACCATCTTCATGCCATCAAGCACAGAACACCCACTTCTGTGGCCACACACTTCAACGGCGATGGTCATCATGGTGCTTTTGATATTCAGGACACTGCCATCAGATCCTGCACCACCGATAGTATATCTAGATACGCTCTAGAAAATCGTCTCATTTTTTAATTAGGTACACTCAAGCCTTTTGGACTCAATTCCGACCACTCTTATGTCTAGTACTGGGTTGATGTGGTCTTTGTCTTTTTTTTTTCTTTCCATCATTTACTCATCTTTTTGTTCGTTTCGTTTCCACATATATTTACGTTTTTTATGTACTTTCTGACCTTCCGGCATCTCATTTCCATTGGATGCGTTTGTTTGTTGTGATAATTTTTCCATTCGTCGTCCATACAATTTTTCCATACAATTGTTGTTACGTTTCACGCAGTTGCCTTGTAATGATTGTCATAAGTGATTGAACTCCTTTACCTGTTTATGGTGTTGATTATTAATGGAGATAGTGATATTTCTTTCTTTCTTTGCTATTGCCATTATTTTGGTCTTTTCAATATTAATCTTCATGTTGAATTTTTGACATGCTGTATGGAGTCTGTTCATATGTTCTTGCAATTTTTTCTTCTGATGTCGCTATTAGTACTTGGTCATCTGCAAAGAGTAGTTTGTTTTATTTGTCGTTCATGTTATCTTCTTCATTGGTACTTTTTATTTTACAGATGTGGTTCATATATGTTTTGAAAAGTTGGGGGGGGGGAGGGGAAGATAGGACACACCCCTGTCGAACTCCTGAATGAATTTGAAATTTATTGGACACTCCTGTATTTGTTCTTACTTCATATCGGCTATTAGTATAAAAGTTCTTGCATATATTGATTAAATGTTCTGGTATATTGATTAAATGTTCTGGTATATTGATTAAATGTTCTGGTATATTGATTAAATGTTCTGGTATATTGATTAAATGTTCTGGTATATTGATAGCATTATAATGCCAATTTGTTTATGATTATGTGCTATTTATGTTTACAAGTAGGCCTAATTGGTCCTTGCAGCACTGAGGCCTTCTGGCACGTGCTGATGCCAAAATGTTTGTGATTCTGGGGGAATTTACATACCTGTGCAGTGTGTGTGTTGTTGTTGTCAGCTTGGGAACATACAGGTTGAAAGTCTTGATTAAAATCACATTGTTATACGGGATACTGTGTGGCCAAAGGTGGAAAACATGCTAACCTAGGTATGATGCAAGTAGGTGCCATCTAAGCAGATATGGTTCAAATCCTGCTTGATGCAATTGATTTCTCTTGAATAAAAATCCTTGATGCATCTATATTATATTGATTTACCTGTGTCTAGTTTGAAAGTTTGCTCTTGTAGTTAACATTTAGGAGAACGTGAAGTGTATAAAGATGACCATTGATCATGCAAGTTAAATAGTTTGTGTTGATGAAAGACTATTCATAACTTTAAAAAAAGTACATTTGTACAAGAAATGAACACTCACTGTCGCCTTGAGAGCTTTTGTTGCTTGGTCACTACTGAAGCCTAGAGACATGAGAAGAGCCACTGCAGATTCGTTTGGCTCAAAAGCTGCCTTGGAAGCTTGGCTCTGCCCTGACTGAGGAGGCTTGAACGGGGAAGCAAAGTCTACAAAAGATAATATAGGATTTTACAAGACAACATATATAATAGTCAACATCAACTCTTTTTCCTGATATTGTCTCTGAACACAGAACATATCTCTTCTCTATGAACAATGATCTCTTCTCTCAAATATTTTCTCTGAACAATGATCTCTTCTCTCAAATATTTTCTCTGAACAATAATCTCTTCTCTCAAACATTCTCTCTGAACAATGATCTCTTCTCTCAAATATTTTCTCTGAACAATGATCTCTTCTCTCAAATATTTTCTCTGAACAATGATCTCTTCTCTCAAACATTCTCTCTGAACAATGATCTCTTCTCTCAAATATTTTCTCTGAACAATGATCTCTTCTCTCAAACATTCTCTCTGAACAATGATCTCTTCTCTCAAACATTCTCTCTGAACAATGATCTCTTCTCTCAAATATTTTCTTGGAACAATGATCTCTTCTCTCAAACATTTTCTCTGAACAATGATCTCTTCTCTCAAACATTTTCTCTGAACAATGATTTCTCTCAAACATTCAAAATCTCTGCAATCACCTCTTATTAAGGTGGGCGTGTAAGACATGGTAGATATCAGCTTTTCTATTCGTTTAATCCCCTGTGAGACCTGGAAACACACGGGTAGAAATGACATATAAAACACAGAGAATATGTTTAGTGAGATCTGACTCAAGGACTCTGCTCCATGGGAGACTAACAAAAATAATGAATATACAAAACCAGGAATACCAACCGGGATCATCTATATGCTCCATAACCCAATTCATCGCTGTCTCAATGCCTGTATTCTTTGTATGAAACACAGCCTTCCTGCAGGCTTCCACAGGGAAACCCATGTCAACAAGTTGGGAGACTGTTACTTCAGATATCTCTGCTGGAGGCTCTAGATACACAAAAGAAATAAACACTTCAATATTATCCTGTTACATTGCATGAAACACACAAAAAACAAGTCATGGAAAAATTAGTAGATGCGAAGAGCAACACTACAAGTGGTACAACAATTTTATAAATATCTGGAGCACATAAAAAGATATGACATTTTGAAGGTACATGATCATTAATGGCCAATGCTATATTAGTCTAAACAACTTTCCCATGCTATGTCTATGTACAAAAACTTGGAGTTAGAAGACAGGATAATTCCAGTAACACTAATGTAGTGGAAAGAACAGGCAATACCACAGTACTTTCTATGCTAAGGTCTATGCAGACTCAGATGAGTGGGACACACTACAATGTAAGATGGTAGAATACCACAGTACTTTCTATGCTAAGGTCTACGCAGACTCAGATGAGTGAAACACACTACAATGTAAGATGGTAGAATACCACAGTACTTTCTATGCTAAGGTCTACGCAGACTCAGATGTGTGGGACAAACTACAATGTAAGATGGTAGAATACCACAGTACTTTCTATGCTAAGGTCTACGCAGACTCATGTGCGGGACACACTACAATGAAAGATGGTAGAATACCACAGTACTTTCTATGCTAAGGTCTATGCAGACTCAGATGAGTGGGACACACTACAATGAAAGATGGTAGAATACCACAGTACTTTCTATGCTAAGGTCTATGCAGACTCAGATGAGTGGGACACACTACAATGAAAGATGGTAGAATATCACAGTACTTTCTATGCTAAGGTCTATGCAGACTCAGATGAGTGGGACACACTACAATGAAAGATGGTAGAATACCACAGTACTTTCTATGCTAAGGTCTATGCAGACTCAGATGAGTGGGACACACTACAATGAAAGATGGTAGAATACCACAGTACTTTCTATGCTAAGGTCTACGCAGACTCAGATGTGCGGGACACACTACAATGAAAGATGGTAGAATATCACAGTACTTTCTATGCTAAGGTCTATGCAGACTCAGATGAGTGAAACACACTACAATGTAAGATGGTTCACGGGATCTATGCTATGGAGAAGTTGCAGTATGAGAAAAGATATCAAAGTGGACCTCTACTTCGGTACAAAGACGATATGCATGATACAGGAATTGGAATATGAGAAAAGATATCAAAGTGGACCTCTACTTCGGTACAAAGACGATACAGGATGATACAGGAATTGGAATGAAATCATGCGAACAGGATGTCATGAATGAGGAGAGAGGAGAGGAGGAGGAGAAAGGTTTGAGAGATCCTCCATTGCATGGAAGAGAAAAATTAAAAATTGTATAAAGACAAAGGAGAAATTGATAGTAGTTGATGGGCTGCATGTCTAAGAAAACACAGACCAGCACACGATGGTACAAGTAGGCATGTGATTCATTATACGCAACGTGGAAGACTTTTTTCTGGCTCAGATTAGTCTTGTAAATTCACATCCATCATCATCATGTATCATAGATTATATTTTTGTATAGCTCAACAATAATACTATCATCTGGGAAAGACAGAAAAGTGCCTACTAGTATATTAATGTTTTGGTGAACCGATGGCAGTACAAATATTTCAAAATACTACCAATGTCAAAAATTTTATTTTTTTTATCCAAAGTATCTTCATTCCAACCCTGTGCTACTAATGTCAAACATGGTCCTTAACAACAAAACATACGAGACAACTGGTTACAACAGAGATGAGATGTCGGAGAAAAGCCACAGGAGTGACCAGAAGACACAGAATTAGAAACAATGTTGGGTCACCTTTACCGATTGAGGATCTCATACACAGGTGAACGCCCATGTGGATCTGGAACACATACCCTAGAACACATGCTTCAGGATCTCTTCGGGACTTCAGATCTATCATCGTATATGGGAGCCGCGTTAGCACAGTGGTTAGCGCACTGGCTTCGCATATGAGTGGTCCTGGGTTCATTCCCCAGCTGAGGCGGAAATGTTTTCAAATCGCAACGGCTCCCAGGTCGACCCAGCCTTAAATGGGTACCGGATTAATCCGGGAAGTAAAGACTGCGAGGGAGAGGAGATGGCTACCGCCCTCATTTGCAGAGCCTGTGAAATGTGAGATCGCTAACATCTCACACCCCTACGGCATTAATAAATGCTATAGGTTACTTTACTTTACTTTTATGCTAGAAGATCTAGGCACGCTCTAGAAAATCGTCTTATTTTTGAATTGGGTACACTCAAACCTTTTGGACTCAATTCCGACCACTCTTATGTCTAGTACTGGGTTGGTGTGGTCTTTGTCTTTATTCTTTTTGTTCTGTTATTTACTCATCTTTTTGTTTGTTTCGTGTCCACATATATTTACGTTTTTATGTACTTTCTGACCTTCCGGCATCTCATTTCCATATTTCCATTGGATTCGTTTATTTGTTGTGATAATTTTTCCATTCGTCGTCTTTTGATGTTTAGTGTGTATCTTGATAAAGACCTTTTGGTTGAAACGTTGAATATAATTTGTATATTGTATTTTGTATGTTCTCTTGTGTGCGCATCATTACCCACTAGTTTTAGTTATAGTCTGTCTGTTTGAAGCGATTATATAAACCTGTGCTTTACGTAAGTCTAATTATAATTTTCCTGAGGTTAGTTACATGAGACAAATTTCGTTTTCATGTTACACAAATTGACTATAAACTGCAGACCTCGGGGTGAATCTCCTGTGGGCAACTCTTCCTCTTCAGCTTGGAGGCCCCTTCCCCTCAATGCAAACAGGTCAAGTTCATCAGGTACTTGTACTGACACATCTAGGAAACAAAACAACGAAATATGACACAAATTATGTTAATTACAAATGTTCCATTGTTCATATATACTGTCAAAAAGTAATTCCCCATTGACAGCAATAACAGTAACTTTGTAATTTTTTATGTAGCACGTAATCCAATTTTCTTGTTACACCACCGAGATATTTCTCCATTACACCACCGAGATATTTCTCCATTACACCACCGAGATATTTCTCCATTACACTGAGATATTTCTCCATTACACCACAGAGATATTTCTCCATTACACCACCGAGATATTTCTCCATTACACCACCGAGATATTTTTCCATTACACCACAGAGATATTTCTCCATTACACCACAGAGATATTTCTCCATTACACCGCCGAGATATTTCTCCATTACACCACCGAGATATTTCTCCATTACACCACCGAGATATTTCTCCATTACACCACCGAGATATTTCTCCATAAGAAATACAATGTTTTGTCTGCTGCATTTTTTGTTAAGATCAACAAATGTATGGGGGAGAGGGAAGAAAAGATGTAGTTTAGCATCAATTTCCCTTTCTGTGATCACTGACTATACATCCAGTACTTAAATTTGTTATGTATAGAGATGTTATTTGTTATGTATAGAGATGTTATTTGTTATGTATAAAGGCATTATATGTTATGTATAGAGATGTTATTTGTTATGTATAAAGGCATTATATGTTATGTATAGAGATGTTATTTGTTATGTATAAAGGCATTATATGTTATGTATAGAGATGTTATTTGTTATGTATACAGCTGTTATATGTTATGTATAGAGATGTTATTTGTTATGTATAAAGGCATTATATGTTATGTATAGAGATGTTATTTGTTATGTATACAGCTGTTATATGTTATGTATAGAGATGTTATTTGTTATGTATAAAGGCATTATATGTTATGTATAGAGATGTTATTTGTTATGTATACAGCTGTTATATGTTATGTATAGAGATGTTATTTGTTATGTATAAAGGCATTATATGTTATGTATAGAGATGTTATTTGTTATGTATAAAGGCATTATATGTTATGTATACAGCTGTTATATGTTATGTATACAGCTGTTATATGTTATGTATACAGCTGTTATATGTTATGTATACAGCTGTTATTTGTTATGTATAAAGATGTTATATGTTATGTATACAGCTGTTATTTATTATGTATACAGCTGTTATATATACAACTGTTATTTGCTATGTATAGAGCTGTTATTTGTTATGTATAGGAGCTGTTATTTGTTATGTATAGGAGCTGTTATTTGCTATGTATACTATGCATACCTACATATTTGATTATTTCCCTTTACTATGTTTATCAGTTTATGTTTATCTTTTATTAATTTTAATATAAATATATTTAGGGTTAGGATTAGTTATATAAAACATAACTAACCCTAACCCTAAAAAATGAATATTTAAATTAATTATTGATATAATATTTAGATGAATTAACCATAAAATATGCAGGTATGCACTGATTGCAAACCATAACCGCGGTTTGTTTTAGGTCATTGTAGGTTCCTTACAGCTTGATTTGCAGAGATGCTCCTGTGGGTAAATTCTTTTGACAGTGCTATACAATGTTGTCATTGTGACTGCTTGCTGTTTGATGTATAGATTCCTTTGTGATACTGCTCTTTTTTCCAGTCCCATGCGCTTTAAGTCAGAGTTTTCTAATCGTGACAGTATTGTATTATCATGTCATATGTCCCTGATACCTTTTCTTCAGAGGACATCATGCAGATTTGCTGTATTTTGAAGAATACAAATTGTGTCATTTCACCACAAAATAATTCTATCTGCATCAATCATCTTGCTGTGTCCGAACAAAGTCATAATAATCTATTCAGCAACCTTTACTAGCTCATATCTGTACTTGTGTCTATTTTATCAGGCTGAGTCGAGCTATTGTTGAGCAGAAAAACTGCTATTTGTTGGTAATCAATCATCGGCCAATAGGCTAGGATACCATTCAATAATCACTTACCTTACATTTTATTAAACTCATAACACCTTCAAGATCATTGAAACCATTCAATAATCACTTACCTTACATTTTATTAAACTCACAACACCTTCAAGATCGTTGAAACCATTCATTAATCACTTACCTTACATTTTATTAAACTCAAAACACCTTCAAGATCATTGAAACCATTCATTAATCACTTACGTTACATTTTATTAAACTCATAACACCTTCAAGATCGTTGGGGGTGCTACTATGGAAAAATTAACACGCAAAATCCTGCAAGACCCCTCTGTTCTCAGTTCCTTGTTTGTGTGGAGAATCTTAATCTTACCTAGTCTGTAATATTATTCATCCATACTTCTTTAACCTCCACTTCTTCTTCCACCCTCAACTGATCTCAACTGTTATTCATATATACCCCAAAAAAGACATGGCTGACCATGGCCAATGCAACCCAGTTTAAGTTTGACCCTATATGAGATGGGATAACCAACTCCACTCCATAACCCCCTTAGTTACAGTTACTGTGGTACTCTCTACCGTGTCAGATATCCTCTGACAGATTTGTTATTTATACGCAACTGACCCTACATGATAATTTTGGGAAAGGGAATCATAACTTATCACATGTCCAAACCACAAAAGTTTGTGATGTTTCATGTCTCATCACATGACCAAACTACACAAGTTTGATGTTTCATGTCTCATCACATGACCAAATTACACAAGTTTGTGATGTTTCATGTCTCATCACATGACCAAATTACACAAGTTTGATGTTTCATGTCTCATCACATGACCAAATTACACAAGTTTGTGATGTTTCATGTCTCATCACATGACCAAATTACACAAGTTTGATGTTTCATGCCTCATTACATGACCAAACTACACAAGTTTGTGATGTTTCATGTCTCATCACATGACCAAATTACACAAGTTTGATGTTTCATGTCTCATTACATGACCAAACTACACAAGTTTGTGATGTTTCATGCCTCATCACATGACCAAACTACACAAGTTTGTGATGTTTCATGTCTCATCACATGACCAAACTACACAAGTTTGATGTTTCTTGCCTCATTACATAACCAAACTACACAAGTTTGATGTTTCCTGCCTCATTACATGACCAAACTACACAAGTTTGATGTTTCCTGCCTCATTACATGACCAAACTACACAAGTTTGTGATGTTTCATGCCTCATCACATGACCAAACTACACAAGTTTGATGTTTCATGCCTCATTACATGACCAAACTACACAAGTTTGTGATGTTTCATGTCTCATCACATGACCAAACTACACAAGTTTGATGTTTCCTGCCTCATTACATGACCAAACTACACAAGTTTGTGATGTTTCATGCCTCATTACATGACCAAACTACACAAGTTTGATGTTTCCTGCCTCATTACATGACCAAACTACACAAGTTTGTGGTTTCATGCCTCATTACATGACCAAACTACACAAGTTTGATGTTTCCTGCCTCATTACATGACCAAACTACACAAGTTTGTGATGTTTCATGCCTCATTATATGACCAAACTACACAAGTTTGATGTTTCACCATTGCTAGATGCTCTTTTTGTTTACATGCAAAAGAATGTATATTTCTCACATATATGTTGTTTATATTTTCTGTATAATAGTTGCAACATACTCATCTGTACAAATAAATGTCTTATAGCATGTCTCTTACCTCTCTCTATGTCTATTTTTATCTATCAATAGTATATAAAGTTCTTGCTTGATATTGCTTGCATAAATAACAAACTGGCAGAGGTTGTCAAGACAAAATAGAGAGTGCCACAGTAGCAAAACACACCCAAAAAAAAAAAAGAGATAAATACTATAATGAAGTAATAATGCTACTTAATATTCTAACCAACAAATATTAAAAAATAAATAATAAACAAAGGAACACAATTTCCATATTACGGTACTACTGGGATCTTTGTCAAGAAACACATAACATTATCAAATTATTCAACTATGATCGCATAGAGATTGTAAAAGCAATGGTGAAAAATAATCTCTATGCAATGATAGTTCAATAATTTGATAATTCTGTGTTTCTTCTTTGGACAAACTAATGAAGAGGCACTGAGAAAGTTACTTATAAATATCAGAAGAATGTTAAGAATCCCACAGACAAACTAATGAAGAGGCACAGAGAAAGTAACTTATAAATATCAGAAGAATGTTGAGAATACATCAGACAAACTAATGAAGAGGCACTGAGAAAGTTACTTGATGTGAATGGATTCATGTGAAGATCAATGATCACATATGCCAACTGTCACAGCACAGGATGCTGATATTGAGTGTACATCAATATGAAAGCTATTAAATAAATACCTTATCTGATATAATGGACTTGTCCATCTGAAAGGTATGCTCAAAATGTATCATACCATTGATCAGAACTTACCTTTTATCAGTGCTTACATGCAGATCTGAAACCCTAATCTCCTTCAATCTCCTTGGGACTCTCACAAGTAAAATGCCTGTCATAAGATCTCAAGTCTAAGTACACATGTACTATGATTGTAATTCCTCATCAGATTACATAAACGATCTAATTATAAGTACCTAGCTTGCGAGGGACCCAATCATCTCCAATGGTAAACTTTTTGAGACAGACCATCAAATACTCTGGGAATGTGGATAGACGTGAAGTCCTGGAAACCAATGAAAATGCTTATAAACATACTGGTTGTAATAAATGTTACTCATCTTACAAATAAATGGATATAATAAATAAACACATGTAGTGGGCATTTGAAGTTGTGTCAATAGCAACACAGACAGCAGCATAAACGATCAAGCATTGTTGACCATGGGTAGCATTGAGATTTATGAAAAAGGACCAGCATGCAGTGAGGATAAACAGATTGTATTGCACTGTTGGTGTCTACTAGCAATATGGTAATGAATGCTCACCATTCAGTGGAATTAGTACAACACAGATAATATTTGATACCACCACAAAAGTGTGTGGTCATTGGTAAAAGTAAAATGGCAACACAGCTCCGCTTTTTGGACTGCATAATGCTGGAAATCTAGTATGACCATTGTCCTGCTATAAGAGAGATTCAGTGGGAGTTTGAGAATGAATGTTAAAAGAAATTATTTTAGAAAAAAATAAAAAAAAAATATTCAATGCTGAGAGGTCTTGTCATTGAATGACATATAAACTATCGTCCATCAGTGCAGTATAACAGTGCAGTATAGACAGATCATAAACCACTAATGACTTGTCATTGAATGACATATAAACTATTGTCCATCAGTGCAGTATAACAGTGCAGTATAGACAGATCATAAACCACTAATGACTTGTCATTGAATGACATATAAACTATTGTCCATCAGTGCAGTATAAGTTAGTTTATAGACAGATCATAAACCACTAATGACTTGTCATTGAATGACATATAAACTATTGTCCATCAGTGCAGTATAAGTTAGTTTATAGACAGATCATAAACCACTAATGGCTTGTCATTGAATGACATATAAACTATTGTCCATAGTGCAGTATAACAGTTAGTATAGACAGATCATAAACCACTAATGGCTTCAACTAGTTCAATCCTAAACCCAATTGTCCAGTGCATTTTATGGATATACTGCCCTGGTCATGCTGGGGTCAGAAGAAATGTGAGAGCTGACTTATTGGCAAGCAATGATGCGGCGATAGACGGCACATTGCTGAGAAGAGATAAAACAGACTTGATTAAGGCAGTAATGAAATCATTTCAAGATGAAGATAATGTCAATGAGACTGAGGATGTACACATACAGAGAATGTTAGAAATGGGAGTATCTAGAGGAGAGGGAAAGTAATTTTTTTAAGGCCCCGAAGATCACGAAATCAACACTTGACTGGGACTTTAAGTCTACATACACTGAGAAGGCTGCTGGAACGGAGGGCGGATCACTTATGGGAATGCCCCATGTCCTGTAAAGCCAGTTTCTAATCATGAAGAATCAATCTTAAACTATTGTAATAATCTCATTGTTTCTTCTTCTGCGATTGTTCTCAAACTCTTGCAGATTAGCAGGATGTAGCCCAGAGAACAGAATGTATTGTGTCATGGTTTACAGATTGGTTGTGATAGCTGCACCTTTCAGCCTGACACATTTGACTTCAGCATTGTTTCTGAGTCACTATGACGTTTCATAGGATAGGACATCCAACTTCAATCCCAAACCTCCTTAGTAATCTCCTGCGACATGCATGGCAGGTCATACTGTTGCTACTCTTTGCTCTCATGTGGGTCGAGACAACACACCATACAATAATATAGAATAGATGTAACATTTTATAATTCTAATTTTTAGCTTTCTTGTAATTTGTTTAACACTGCATTTAACCACAATCTCCTAGAGAACCAGAGTTGCTAACACTGCATTTAACCACCAACACCTAGAGAACCAGAGTTGCTAACACTGCATTTAACCACCAACACCTAGAGAGCCAGAGTTGCTAACACTGCATTTAACCACCAACACCTAGAGAACCAGAGTTGCTAACACTGCATTTAACCACCAACATCTAGGAACCAGAGTTGTTAACAATGCATTTAACTACCAACAACCTAGAGAACCAGAGTTGCTAACACTGCATTTAACCACCAACATCTAGGAACCAGAGTTGTTAACAATGCATTTAACCACTAACAACCTAGAGAGTCAGAGTTGTTAACACTGCATTCAACCCCCAACAACCTAAACCAGAGTTGTTAACACTTCATTTAACCACCAACATCTAGGAACCAGAGTTGTTAACACTGCATTTAACCACCAACATCTAGGAACCAGAATTGTTAACACTGCATTTAACCACTAACAACCTAGAGAGCCAGAGTTGTTAACACTGCATTTAACTACCAACACCTAGAGAACCAGTATGCCACATTAGCTTGACTTCTATTCATAATATGTACGGCCTGGGTGACTCTGCCGAGAACATACTTTCTCACCATCATAGCACACTGAATCATTAGAGTATACAAGCTTTCCCACCACTACAAGGTCATGGCTTCATAGGAAGATAGAAAGTTTACTTTTACACTGTCTTCACACTATTTTGAGCCTTACTCTAGTTTTTAGTTCCTGGAATATTGCATTAACTTTCATTGTTATGATTGATTGATTGATTGAGAACCCCAGGAATTGTGAGCGATTATAAATTACTTCCTATTTGCAGTGGGGTGGGTTCTCTGAGCTTTCTTTCATATCCAGGAGACTTCAGCTTTCAGCTTAGTGCAATGCCTATTAAAGGAGCCTTCTACTCAGAGGGGGTCTATAACTGTATAGATGACATGCTACAAACTTCCATATGAGAGCCTCAATATAAAGACATGTCATCTACTAAGGTTTTCTGTTTCTTGGCTGGTTTGTCTAGTGGGCTATTGGTGAGACCCACATACTCAAGCCAATCGCATGCGTTTTCATTGTTATAACCAGGACTATCATCAAGATTGTGTCAGGACCAAAGACTCATGACAAATTATAATTTGATAACACAAGGCAACACACAAAAATCATCACAGATAATTTTATATGGGTTTTGTAGTATTTGGTTAGCTGATTTCAAATCTGTCTTTAGTTTTTTTCTACCACGTAACATTTTTTTGTAATAGCTAATTATAATATCTTTCAACAGTGGTTATGACCACAAATCGAGTACAATGTTTTATTTAGATTGGTATCGATACTTTATTACTGGCTGTTACAATTTTGTTCAGTTTCAGGGAAGGAGTTCAGCGTCTAATAGATTCTTAGCAGAACCTTGGCTGTCGCATGTCATTAAAAGTGCACTTCTTGCACTCCCATGTAGATTTATTCCCAGAAAATCTTGGTATGGTGAGTGAAGAGCAAGGAGAACGTTTTCACCAGGACATTCAGTTAATGGAGCGCCGTTATCAAGGTTTGTGGAATGAGAGTATGATGGCCGACTTCTGCTGGATGCTATTCCGTGATAATCCAGGCGAAGAATATAACAGAAAATCAAATTCCAAGCATTTTTGAAGAAACATTCTACATATCTATGCTGTGATGTGAGTATATTTGATTTAGTCTAGAAGATGTGAATCATTTGCTTAATTGATGTTTGCGATTCTCGAAAAAATACAGCCAAGTTCAGTGAAAACTAACATCACTCATAACTTTAAAACTTGACGTGATAGAAAAAAACTGATACCAGATCTGAAATCAGCGCCAAAAAATTCTTTAGAAAAGTGTATTTTGGTTTCAGATGATTAAAAAAAGTTGTATTTTGTTGCCTTGTGTCATTGACTATAGACAATGAACTACTCTTCTCCTTGTGTACTTACTTCAAGGCTGTTGTTCTTCCTTGAAGAGCTGAACTATAAAAATTATCAACCACTTCTGCTTCCTGAAAGACATTGAGACACTCGTGCAGCGGAATTATTGGTCGAACTATGGTTCGAGGATCTCTGTTGATTATATTTTTAAAAAACAAAACAAGTAAGAATGTCATATTTTAATTACTGACAGAGTAACATTTTTTTTTAAAATCCTTGTTTAGATAAATATTTTGAATGTCTTTCAACCAATCAAGTGCCATGCCGAATGGCGTAGGCGATCATGTTTCTCCAAAACTCTCTGTCTCTTGTGTTGTCAATAAGCTCAGTTTGTGAGCTTCTACCGTGCCACGATAAAAGCCCATCTAGCATCTTTTCTCTTTGTCGACCCCTATCTCTTCTCCCATTGATCTTTCCAGTGGTTATTAAGTGTTCAAGCTGTGTTCTTTTCAGCACATGCCCTAGAAACCTTGACTGTCTGCCCCTAATGTTTGATATGATTGATCTTTTTTTAAGCCAGCATCAATGAGAACCTCTGCATTAGTTTTCTTGGCTGCCCATGGTATTTTCATAATTCTGCTCAGAAATCACATTTCTGTAGCCTCTAATTTGCTTTGAGTTTTTTTTGTTTACAGTCCATGCTTCACATCCATAAAAAAGAATTAGTTCAATATAACATCTCAGCACTCGAATTCGGACCTGCATTGAATGTCTTTAGATGATTCTAATCTTCATCTTTAGATGATTCTAATCTTCATTGATTTCAGTTGACCACATTATTGGTGATGACAAGGAAAAACTCTTCTCTAGATTCTCAATTTATCTGCACAACTTTCAGGGAAAGGATATAAATGTGTGCCATACATTCAAATATCATAATTTAAAAAAAAAATATTTAAGTATGGTGTCTTTGTTACCTCTAATATTTTTTTGGTAGTGCTTCCTGCTGATATGGCCTACTTGGGCATTGTCCACTGGTTAAAAGGGTCATGCATCCCCCCAAAGAAGGGCTAAATATCACCTACCTACCATATCTCATTCTGAACATGTCTGAAACAGTATTGGTTGTGTTACTGTTGGTGTCATAGATCTATATTTAAGTCCTGGGGTGAGGAGAGAATAGGGGAGAAGGGAGAACTACAAGGTACAACATAATCAAGTCTGGAAACCTGATAACAGGCATTTTTAAAATAAAATATGATTTGGCTGATCTTGGAACTTTGATCACAGACCAGAATATCCGTGCAGTGTAAACATTTACTTATCCGATCCCTGGAGTTGCAAGCTTTCACTCATTTTTACCCTTGTCATGTGTGAACAAGAATGAAGGAGGTCTTCAGATGAGGGGAAAACTGTTTGACTTCTTCCGTTCTTTCAAATTCCTAGTATTGTACATTTTCAATGTTTTTTTTATAACTGCACTGATCTGACCATGTCTGGCAGTCACTATATGGATCACTTTGTCAACATCAGACCTGCTCATTTTTTAAAATGGCATTGTGCTGCCAAGAGAAAAACTACTCAGAAACATTTGGATAATGACAACAACAACAATGACCATGCATCCTGATGACTTATGGACCAAGAAATAAGAACTGAACAACAACATCAGTGTGACCCTTAAATAAACTTATACTTACACAAGAGTGATTGAGCCTGCCTGAGCTTGAGTTTTCTGTTCATTATACTTTCGGACTTCCTCTGGAAATATAACATTTTACACTTATTGTAATCCCGATAGAAACCAAAAGGTAAATCATAAATTAAATCTTCATAACAACATTTTATTATCAAGCATTATATTATATATAGCATTATATTATATCATTTGATAAATCTCAGGAGAGAGAGAGTGTGGTTGACGATTAGCGCAACTCTTCCACACTATAAACCAACTTCAGAGCTAGTCATTTCTCAAATCCAATTATTGTTAGTCATTTAACCTGTGTTTACAAATCCAAAAACTTCCCCCTGCCAAGCTGTGTTTACAAATCCAAGCTGTGTTTACAAATCCAAAAACTTACCCCTGCCACTGAATTCTTTTTTGAGAATTTGTGTTATTGATTGTGGCTGTTTTAAAAATTCAATAACTTTTTTGTTGTTAGAGATGATTAATTAATATTTGTACATATAAATA
The DNA here is from genome assembly GCA_034231615.1 of Meghimatium bilineatum. Lineage (NCBI taxonomy): Eukaryota > Metazoa > Mollusca > Gastropoda > Stylommatophora > Philomycidae > Meghimatium > Meghimatium bilineatum. The sequence continues at coordinate 53,698,193 of CM067300.1, read as the reverse complement.
AAGAATTGAATACTGCATATATTGGTCTAATTTTTTTACGTGTGTGTGTGATACCAGACGTATTATAAAGTAGTAAAGTTGATTTTTCAAAATAAAGAAATTATAACAGATAAAAGGAAAAAAAATTATTAAAAAATTACTTATCTATGGTTTTTATATTTTCTGTTCTGAAGTGGGAACCCTGTTAAATAAACCTAATTCAAATAGTATTTATGTGGTTTCATTGTCAAATCATCATAATGTCACTGGTAAGAGTGAATGAACCTCATAGATTTGCCATAAATCGCTATCTGAAAGATAGACCTAGTCATATTTTATCGCTCCAACACAGTCGATATTCAGTGATTCACCATCTAAATCATGAAAGCAGCATGATCAATGGACAATACTATATTATATTATAAAAATCAACTTACCTCTCAAAACACATCTAACACACTAACGTTATCAGCTAGGCCTATATCTCCAACAATTTCATTGAAGTCGCTACGCCAATCATGGCTATATGCCAAAGGGACATGCAAATTTTCTACAATTTCATCCTCGAAAATGTCTTCACCCACGCTGCTAACAGAATCAGTATCACTAGAATTACCATTATCTAACACCACATCATCTACTGGAGCGATATCTGCTTCTAGGAACAGCACAATTTCCTCCTCATCGGAATCCATAATAAACTCGAAGAAAATTGAATCCATGATGAACAAACTTGATTGCTTGGATGTCTGTATGAAAAAACGAACTACTCCTCTCTATTCTACAAGATTTGTGTGACAAAGATGGTGACCGACGTGGAAATGGAATAGGCTTCATCTGCGCATGTCCCAGTTTATGTGCATTTCCAAACGAGAAAAAAAACGTCATGTTTATAGGTGGGTCAGGACACCTTTCGTCTAGAAGGAGCTAGTACTTTAGGGGATCCGTACCACCTTTAGCTTGCTAAAGGTTAAAAACACACTATTAACTTTATTATTTTTATTACTTATTGTTGTTATTATTATTATGGTTAAGTTTTTGGTCATCGTCGATTACAACGGATGAACATCATCATCACATTATCAAGGTCTTGGTTAGTAATAGCCCTGATGTGTGGTGGCAAGGTTTGGTTAGTGTTAGCCCTGATGTGTGGTGGCAAGGTTTGGTTAGTGTTAGCCCTGATGATTGGTGGCAAGGTCTGAGTTAGTGTTAGCCCTGATGTGTGGTGGCAAGGTCTTAGTTAGTGTTAGCCCTGATGTGTGGTGGCAAGGTCTTCATTAGTGTTAGCCCTGATGTGTGGTGGCAAGGTCTTAGTTAGTGTTAGCCCTGATGTGTGGTGGCAAGGTCTTAGTTAGTGTTAGCCCTGATGTGTGGTGGCAAGGTCTTAGTTAGTGTTAACCCTGAAGTGTGGTGGCAAGGTCTTAGTTAGTGTTAGTAATAGCCCTGATGTGTGGTTGCAAGGTCTTGGTTAGTGTTAGTAATAGCCCTGATGTGTGGTGGCAAGGTCTTGGTTAGTGTTAGTAATAGCCCTGATGTGTGGTGGCAAGGTCTTCGTTAGTGTTAGTAATAGCCCTGATGTGTGGTGGCAAACGGTTTGGTTAGTGTTAGTAATAGCCCTGATGTGTGGTGGCAAGGTTTGGTTAGCGCTAGCCCTGATGTGTGGTGGCAAGGTCTTGGTTAGTGTTAGTAATAGCCCTGATGTGTGGTGGCAAGGTCTTGGTTAGTGTTAGTAATAGCCATGATGTGTGGTGGCAAGGTCTTGCCCAGTGTGAGTCCTCAGCATTTTGTGTGTTGACTTCCTAGTCAGGTGAACCAACTATACACATTTTTAATCTGCAATTGACACCTAGGTTGACTTAACCTAATAAAAGATATTGGAATGTTGATCACATCAACTTATTCATGTCATTGATCAATGACAAATACAGACCTAACACCCAATTCCTTTAGACACATCAACATCACTGATGTTGTTGTTCTGTTAAAATTACTGCATTACTTTTCTTTTACAAGTTACGGGATCAAATAGCTACAAAGTTATTAGATCTAATAGCTACTATAATTATTGGACAACACAGCTACAACATTATTCAAGTACTGAGGTAGCTACAATGTTATTGGATCTAATACTAATAGCTACAAAGTTATTGGACAAAATAGCTACATTATTCAAGTGATGATGATGATGTTCCTCCTTCGCAAGCGAAGATGAGCATGGCATGAAAAAACATTAAATGCGATGAAAAACAAAATAATAATAATTTATATATAATAATTAAAATTGGTAATTAACTAATTTGGTTTATGAGTTCGTAGATGCCTGATAAGTTCGATTCGTGTACGGAAAGTTCTATTGCAGTGCATGCAGGAGTGCTGAAGGTTCGGGGTAGGAGAATTTTCGGATTTGTCCTTCCGCTTCTTGCGCTTGTGGATTGCCCGCAGTATTCTTTCTTTTTCAAATTTCGTGATGCCAGCAGTGATCTGGGTGTGCCAGGCTGAGCGATCAAGTGCTGTAGTCTTCCAGGAGCTGGGATCGATGCTGCAGTTCTTGAGAGAGCTTTTTAGGTGATCCTTGAAGCGCTTTTTCTGCCCTCCACTTGAACGTTTACCTTCGTACAACTCCCCATAGAATAATCTCTTTGGAAGGCGCTTGTCTGGCATACGGACAATGTGGCCAGTCCAGTAGAATTGGGACCTAGTCAGCATTGCATGTATGCTTTGCATACAGGACTTTAAAGTACCGGGGTAGTTACAATGTTATTGGATCTAATACTAATAGCTACAAGATCACCTGTTAAAATAGTTAACATGTTAGCACATCAAACAACTTAAAAAAATCATTGGAGCTAGTTATTTGACAGATAATCCTCACTCTACATCGAACCATCAGTCCATAATTTTTTATTATAAGTCCATAATGTTAGTTATTTTATTTCGTGCCACAGGCGGCACATAGGACAGAGGTTTTGATTCTTCATGTATCGTGGTCTGCTGCCTGTACTTTTAGTTCTTGTATGGACTTGCAACATTTTATTTCTCCTTCTTTAAGTATGGTGCTTTTTAGGGTAATTTTGGACCTTCTTCTTTTTTCCCCAGGTGTCCACATAAGGGCTTGCTGGTTCATTCTGATTTCATCTAGAAAAAGTGGGTACTATTTATTTTATAACAAATGTACCTATATTGATAGCTGCTTCCATAGGAACAGGCAGAGACAAACAATATTCCTCCCTGTGACTGTACCGAACTTTCTTTGTGCTTGTACACACAACCTTCTCCTCAATCTGGAACCGCATGCAGTCAGAGGGATTGGATGTGTGCCTGGTGTTTTTCTGTAAGAGCATATTCAAAATGTGACATTCATGAGGAGATTATTAAATAGTTGCAGAAACTACATATGTCAAACTAGTTATATCAACAGTGTAAGTATTGTAAACATATGTCCAACAGTGTAAGTATTGTAAACATATGTCCAACAGTGTAAGTATTGTAAACATATGTCCAACAGTGTAAGTATTGTAAACATATGTCCAACAGTTAAGTATTGTAAACATATGTCCAACAGTGTAAGTATTGTAAACATATGTCCAACAGTGTAAGTATTGTAAACATATGTCCAACAGTGTAAGTATTGTAAACATATGTCCAACAGTGTAAGTATTGTAAACATATGTCCAACAGTGTAAGTATTGTAAACATATGTCCAACAGTGTAAGTATTGTAAACATATGTCCAACAGTTAAGTATTGTAAACATATGTCCAACAGTGTAAGTATTGTAAACATATGTCCAACAGTGTAAGTATTGTAAACATATGTCCAACAGTGTAAGTATTGTAAACATATGTCCAACAGTGTAAGTATTGTAAACATATGTCCAACAGTGTAAGTATTGTAAACATATGTCCAACAGTTAAGTATTGTAAACATATGTCCAACAGTTAAGTATTGTAAACATATGTCCAACAGTGTAAGTATTGTAAACATATGTCCAACAGTTAAGTATTGTAAACATATGTCCAACAGTGTAAGTATTGTAAACATATGTCCAACAGTTAAGTATTGTAAACATATGTCCAACAGTGTAAGTATTGTAAACATATGTCCAACAGTTAAGTATTGTAAAAATATGTCCAACAGTGTAAGTATTGTAAACATATGTCCAACAGTTAAGTATTGTAAACATATGTCCAACAGTGTAAGTATTGTAAACATATGTCCAACAGTTAAGTATTGTAAACATATGTCCAACAGTTAAGTATTGTAAACATATGTCCAACAGTGTAAGTATTGTAAACATATGTCCAACAGTGTAAGTATTGTAAACATATGTCCAACAGTGTAAGTATTGTAAACATATGTCCAACAGTGTAAGTATTGTAAACATATGTCCAACAGTGTAAGTATTGTAAACATATGTCCAACAGTGTAAGTATTGTAAACATATGTCCAACAGTTAAGTATTGTAAACATATGTCCAACAGTGTAAGTATTGTAAACATATGTCCAACAGTGTAAGTATTGTAAACATATGTCCAACAGTGTAAGTATTGTAAACATATGTCCAACAGTGTAAGTATTGTAAACATATGTCCAACAGTGTAAGTATTGTAAACATATGTCCAACAATGTAAGTATTGTAAACATATGTCCAACAGTGTAAGTATTCTAAACATATGTACAACAGTGTAAGTATTGTAAACATATGTCCAACAGTTAAGTATTGTAAACATATTTCCAACAGTGTTTTAAAGCTTTAGTGTTTCAGTTACTGTAGACCAACATATGGTGTTTGAGAGAGATGTTTATAATATTTTTAAATGGTGTCATAAATGGAATTTAAGGAGCTGTGTTTTCTTTAGCTAGGCCTATGCATAACCATGACGCGGTAAGTTCTTTGTGTGCGTTTGTCCACATTCTCAATTTTGGTTGTAAACAACATAACGCTGACACACACAAGCAAATAACACCTCCAACTCATATCCATTATCCATTTATCTCTATTGTCTACGAATTTGAAATTAATAACTCAATAAATAAAAACGTTATGTCAAAATAGCAAACACGTGCAGAAAAAATCAGAAGTCATAAAAAATGGCCGGGTGCAAGAGAAAGAATGCATTATTTTTATCTGGGTTGCTACATGTTAAATAACAACAAGGATTCCAGAAAAGTGTTTAAAAACAAGATCAGAGTTTAACCTTTAGGGCTCTGGATTAGAATTATGCAATTTTTCCCCTGCACGTGTATTCTTTTTGAAGAATGTGCGTTATTTATGGTGAGCATTTGGTAAACGCGATAACTTTTTGGTTTGTAAAGATATCAAAATAATTTGTGCACATGTAAATAAAGGAGAAAATAATGAATATAATCATGTTTTTGTTGTTGTTGTATGTGTGATATGACAATTGTGAGCAAGTTGTGAAGTTGAAAATTGGAGGAAAAATCTTTAAAAAATGACATTTAAACAAATTGCAAATATAATTTCTTGACAATACTAATACTTGAGCTATGTGTGGCAACATTGATAAAATCTCCTAAATACCTATTCCTATGGTATATATTGAAATATCTTAGCACCCTGTTAACATCAGAATGTAGATGTTCAAGTGAGATTAAAGAGCCAAACAGCACAAGCAAAATCAGCATTCCAAAAAATGAGAACCATTTTTTGGAATGGAAGTCTATCAATGCAGATCCGAATTCGAGTGCTGAGATGTTATATCAAACCAATTCTTTTTTATGGATGTGAAGCATGGACTGTAAACAAAAAAATTCAAAGCGAATTAGAGGCTACAGAAATGTGGTTTCTGAGAAGAATGATGAAAATATCATGGACAGCCAAGAAAACTAATGCAGATGTTCTCATTCATGCTGGCGTAAAAAGATCAATATCAAACATTAGTGGCAGACAGTCACGGTTTCTAGGGCATGTGCCTTACTCTGAAGAACACAGCTTGAACACTTAATAACCACTGGAAAGATCAAGAGGAGAAGAGACAAGGGAGGACAAAGAGAGAAGTTGCTTGATGGACTAGTAGTGTGGCACGGTAGAAGTTCACCAACCAAGCTTATTGAGAACACAAGAGACAGAGAGTCGTGGAGAAACATGATCGCCTACATCATTCAGCATGGCACTTGATTGATTGATTGATATATATATTGATTCATATCCAAACTAATATAATATGGACTGAACAAACTAATAAAACAAAGAAATCACATACAATGTCCATACATCCAACACTAGGTCTAGAACTACATACAACGTAATAATATTCAATTCCGACACATGGAACCCGATACACCGCTGAAGACGGATGTGTTGGGCCATTGGCGCAAATAAAATGGCAACACAACGCATTTCCATTCTCTGGACTATATTGAACTGGAAATCTTGTAGGACCATTGTCCTGTTACAAGAGAAATCCAGCGGGAGTTTGAGAATGAACGCTGAAGAAGAAGAAGAACCCGATACATAATGTACACAAAGTTCAAGATTGGCAACACGGCCATGTGCACATGTGGGCAGGCAGCACAGAGTACCACACATATACTTCAAGATTGGCAACACTGCCATATGTACATGTGGGCAGGCAGCACAGAGTACCATACATATACTTCAAGATTGTTCTGAGTATGAAACGCTGAGGCAGACATATTGGCCAGAGGAAACAACACTGGAATCAAAGTTCTATGGGCCACTGTATGAACTACAAAAGACAGTGAGTTTTATTAAGGAGACACAATTACAGATATAGACATGTTTCAAGTGAACGAAAGAAGAAAAATAATGTTTTTGTTTTTCAATGAATAAATGAACATTCTTATAATATAACAACAACTAAAACACAAAAAACAACAATCAAAACATGGAGATATTACTTTCCATGATGATCACTACCATGCCACACAGTACTACATTTCATAGTAAAATATGGTATCGAAAATGGACAAAGTCGTTCCAGAAATTAGTTGACAATATCAGCCGGTTTTCTCCTTCTTACAATCGTAATGTACAAAGGAATTTGACCTTTAAGTTGTGACATATTCCTAGCTTTGTGTGGTGGGAATTCTACATCATATGAGCTTAACTTCGTGTGATTCCGCACTGATAAATCGGGTCATAGCAACGGGGGTGACTGGAGACGCCTACTGCAACTTGTTATGTAATGGTGTCTGAGACTATAGGTGCATATAGAACCCGTAAGGTTAAAGAGGATACCACTAGAAAAAGTGTAATGTAATAAGGTTTAACCTTTAGCAAGCCAGATTAAAAAATACAAAACGTCTTCCTGCCACCGGATTCTTTTTTTAGAATTTGCGTTATTGATGGTGGCTGTTTTAAAAATGTGATAACTTTTTGGTTGTTAGAGATATTTAAATAATATTTGCACAAACAAATAAAGAATTGAATTCTGCATATATTGGTGTAATTTCTACACGTGTGTGTGTGATACCAGACGTATGAAAAAGTGGTAAATACTTTTTCACAAAAAAAAAACATATTTTATAACAAATAAAGCGAAAAAATTAGTAAGAAAAATAGCTTACCTTACTTATTGAATTGTTTGGCAACACTGTACACCAAATCACATGCAAATCTGTTGTATTTATGTTCTTTCATTGCGAAATATCAAAATATTGCCAGGGGAACTGTATAAAACATGTAGATTTGCAGTAAAATGGTTCTTAGAGCTTAGGCCTAGAGTCATTTTTGGTGCAACTTCAACATATTCGATATCAAACATCTACAAGTCCCCAAACCAACATGGCATTCTGTATATTCACTGCTGTAAAACTAATTAACCCAATAATTCATGATTCAAGCCACGATTCAATGTTATTTTTTTCAAAATACGATGAAACAACGGTCTATAATCCCGATTCACCATCATGGCATCGTACCGGTGTGCAGAGTGGTCAGATTAATTGATAAATAACGTGTACCTTCTACCTAGACATTTTCACAATGACCATGACGGACGTAGAAATGTACTGGCTGCAATTGCACATGTTTCCCGAATATGTGCATTGACCAATCAGGCCCTGGTACATCTATTTAAAACAATATCTCATTGGATGAATACTGTCGACAATGCAGATAGCCGCCATTTAAATTTTTGTCGACAAGTGTTTACAAAAGCATCGTGAAGGTTAAAAATAAGTGTTGGTAACAATGATAGCAAGGTAAAGACTTTGACTTCTCTATGGTGAGCTGGAGAAGGGCACACGATCTCATGGTGGCCAAAAGAAGCGCTACAAAGACTCTTTTAAGAACTCACTAAAAGCCTTTGAAATAGACCATGATACATGGGAAGAACTTGCACAAAATAGATCTACATGGCATTCTAAAATCAATAAGAGTGCATCATCTTGTGAAAACAGGAAAAATGCAGCAGTTCAACAGCGGAGAGCAGCTAGAAAGTCACAGATAGACCAAGATCCGTCTACTGCCGTCATTCCATGTCCGAACTGTCCAAGGACATTTACAGCTCGAATAGGGCTCATTAGCCATCTACGAACTCATAATAAAGGACATAACTAAAATTTAATTTTCAAAAGTGGATGTAACAAATGGTCATCATCATCATGTGATGGACGAACAAAAAAATAAACAAAAAAATAAACAAAAAAACAGCAAGGTAAAATATGTCAGTTAGCTCTGATGATGATGAAAGCATAGGTAACAGGCGGTCAATAATGCTGTAGTGCAAGAATACATATAGCAAATAATAGAAAATAAACAAACCTCAATAACCGATATGATATGTAAGAAAAATTCTTGGGCATCCTGTTGTTTCTTAGTGGAGAACTCTGGGTGACCTTTGCCGACCAAAGTTTTGAATATCTGAGGTCTTATACCAGATGGAGGCTGTAATCACAAAACAATTTTTTTTAAATATTTTATTAGTACATAAGGGATACATAAGGGAGAGCTGTAGCCTAGTTGATAGTGAGCTTGCTTGCTATCACCGGGTTACAGAGTGCCATGTTCGAAACCATGCCCGACAACAACAAAATCTGGGTTGTGATTTCTCGCTTGACACGACCCCTCCTCCAGTCAACTCAGCTGTAAATGAATACCTGATGCATGAGTTAGGGGTGGTAAAGACAGGAAAGGAAGGGAATTGGCCACTCCACCTAATAGTTGCTGTAGCATAGTACATGAAGAGTTATCTTCATCCCGATGGCAGGTTGTTGCCATAGCACCTACCTTTGCCATAAAACAAGAGAAGGCTCATACACAGTTATAAGGCTGAGATTTTTTTGACACTCTAAGAGACATTGCTGAAAGGTGTGGATTATATAGTTAAACAACCTCCAGTATGAGAACGGAGATTGAGGCAGATATGGCAGCCTGAAATAATAGGTCTCTGTGAAAGCCGGTGTTGTTTTAGTGTCAGAATCTCATCTGTGATTTATACAATGGTAGCAACCTGAATGGATGGAATACATGCAGGAAATTAAATGGATATTCTGCTCTGACCAAGCTGAAGTTGAGGGTATATAGAGGCATGACCATTACATCCAGGTCACTGTAATCAAATCTTGCTCCACTAACGATAGTTCTAGGTACGCACAAGATGTCATTTGGTCTTAATACAAATCATTCCTTCATTCAGATTGGGGTTTTGGGTGTATTGTGATGCATGTTGTTTTGTCATTCCATTTGTTTTCAGTCATATTTGTTTCATTTCTTTCTCATTCCCCAAATGTTTTTACTATGTGTCTATGATAGCATGTGAGGTATGGGTATACATAAGTCATTGTTACATTGGGTTTTTGTTTGCTAAATGTCTGTAGTCTAGCCCATTTGTAGTTTATAGTTGAAACATTGAATCAGTCAGTTTTGTAAATTGTCATGTATATTTGAGTGTACCATTAGTCAGATAGTATGTATGTGAACGGTAAACATACCACTTTGTGTTCTGGTAAGTTACCTTATTAGTTATATTTTATTGCAGTCTCACTTACTATCAATTGTCAATAAAACCCACAAAGACTCGAAGAAAGGTAGCTTTCCTGAGAAAACTAAGTGCAACATGATGGGGAGCCAGTGGGAATATACCTAACAAAGTTTCCCAGCAAGACATATGACCATACCTGGAATATGGGTCAGCTATGTGGTATCCTATGGACACATGACATCAAAAACTTGAATATTACACTGGAGGAAGCTGGGAAACTTGTACAGAACTGAGAGGCTTACAGAGTGGCAGTGAGAACAATATTCTGGAAAGGACATGTCACATGGATGTGGCATCAGCATCAACCACCACATTACAGAAACTAGATAAAATACAAATTCAAGTGCTGAGGATAATTACTGGCATAATAAAATCAATATCCATAGTCTATCTATTTGTTCCTTCAGTGCTGAAATTGGTGCATATGGCATAAACAAGTTCCCTCCAATTTTTGTGATACAATGCTGCTGTACGTAGTTCTTGCATGTTGTTGAGACCCAGGGTCATACCCTCGTATGATGGTAATTCTGAAGTTTCTCTTGGGCTTCGTTTCTTTTGCCATCTGGTTGACGGCAGCATAGTGTAGTGGTTAACGCATTGACTTCATATATGATTGGTCCTGGCTTTATTTCCCCATTGAGGCGGAAATTATTTCATATCTCAACAGCTCCCGTGTAAACCAAGCCTTAATTGGGTATCAGATTCATCCGGGAAGTAAAGACTGTGAGGGAGGTGAAGATGACTACTGCCACATAGCAGAGCCACTGAAATGTGAGATCGCTAGCATTAATAAATGCTCTTCATTACCTTCATTACCAGGTTAACTTAATTACCAGACCGTGACGTATTATTCGCAGGCGTATTTTTTCTGAGATCCTTGAGGGTTATCACTCAAAGCTATGGAACTACGTTCTTTAAGCAGTACTCTTGGTAAGTAGCTTGCTGCTTTGTTGAGAAGGATAGAGTACATATCAAGAATCCTAGATGCAATGACATCAATCCTTTATACATTTTTAGCCCCTTATGCTTCAGTTATATTATTTATCTAACTGAACAAATTTCATAGGATATCAGGCAGACCAATACCCTCCTGTAGCAGATGTTAAAATGTATGTGCACTCATAGTTCATGTGGTTTGCTAGTTATGTACACACCTTATTAATTACACCTCCCTACACCTCTATACACCTCGCCAACCAATATGTACACCAGCCAACCAATATGTACACCAGCTAACCATCATTCACACCAGCCAACCAATATGTACACCAGCTAACCATCATTCACACCAGCCAACCAATATGTACACCAGCCAACCATCATTCACACCAGCCAACCAATATGTACACCAGCTAACCATCATTCACGCCAGCCAACCAATATGTACACCAGCCAACCAATATGTACACCAGCTAACCATCATTCACACCAGCCAACCAATATGTACACCAGCTAACCATCATTCACACCAGCCAACCAATATGTACACCAGCCAACCATCATTCACACAAGCTAACCATCATGCAACCAGCCAACCATCATTCACACCAGCCAACCATCATGCACACTAGCCAACCATCATGCACACCAGCCAACCATCATGCAACCAGCCAACCATCATGCACACCAGCCAACCATCATGCACACCAGCCAACCATCATGCAACTAGCCAACCCTAAGTAGATGATAAGACTACATAGTCAAGCTTTCCTCTTGTGGAAACTTCACAACAATTATCTTTACCATTACGTTTTTATTCCCTCTGATGAAGAAACTTCTTCTCAAAGAACTGCTTCTCACCAAGAGTTGTAGTCTTATAGGTAAAGGTATGTCCCAAGGAAGCAACCTGCTGTCAGGGATGAAGATAACTCTTCATGTACTAAACTGCAGCAACTATTAGGTGGGGTGACCAGTTCTCTTCCTTGGTATTTTTACCGCCCCTAACTCATTTGTTAGGTACTATTTACAGCTGAGTTGACTGGAGGTGTGGTCATGTCAAGCAAGAAACCACAACCCAGATTTTCTTTTGTCCGGACGTGGTTTCGAACCTGGCATGTTGTAACCCGGTGATAACAAGCAAACTCACTATCAACTACGCTAGCGCATTCCTCTAGTCATAGTCTTATAGGAATGAAATAACTCTCAGGAGAGACCCTAATAATACGTGGAGATCACAACAATAAAACAGTGATCAATAATCACTACTATTCTTCTACTTCGTCTTTCTGTCCTCATGTACCTTTCGGTGTTGAGGGGAGAGTGATTGTACTATCTTTTGCCCTTCTATTTGCCTCTTCCGCTGTTATATTTCCGAGTGTCTCTAATACACTATCTATCCACCTTTTACGAGGGCGTCCAATAGGTCGCCTGTTAAATGTTTTTTGGATAATACTTTGCTCTTTCTGTCTGGCTACGTAGCCGTACCATTTAACTTGTTGTTTCTGGATGTATTCTATTGTTGACTTGATCCCTAATTGTTCCTACTATTAACAAACAAAATTGGATAAAATATTTATTTTTTAAAATAATAAGTAGCTTTATAGAACCTAAAAAGCATACACAATCAATGTTTCACCCAAAAAGCAGACACAATCAATATTTCACCACAAAAAGGAAAAGTTCAGCCAATAAGAGAACATGAAAGTACTCACTGTCAGGTAATGTGGTGACCTTTTACTTTGTTCAGACTCAGGACTATCTCTGTATAATCAATGGAAACCATATATTAAATAGAAAGAATGTATACTGTATGATTTCATAAATAAAGAACAAGTCGTCAGAACAAACAACATAAACTTCCGAGAACTTAGAACATAAACTTATGATAACTTAGAACATAAACTTACGAGAACTTAGAACATAAACTTACAAGAACTTAGAACATAAACTTATGAGAACTTAGAACATAAACTTACGAGAACTTAGAACATAAACTTACAAGAACTTAGAACATAAACTTCTTATCTCAAGCAAGCTACGAAAACAGGCAGTTAAACAGATCCCTTCTGTTAGTAAGATGCTAAAACAGGCGGTTAAATTAATCCCTTCTGTTGGTAAGATGCTAAAACAGGCTATTAAACAGATCCCTTCTGTTGGTAAGATGCTAAAACAGGCTATTAAACAGATCCCTTCTGTTGGTAAGATGCTAAAACAGGCAGTTAAACCAATCCCTTCTGTCAGTAAGCTGCTATAATAGGCAGTTAACCCGATACCTTCTGTCAGTAAGTTGCTAAAACAGGCAGTTAAACCAATCCCTTCTGTCAGTAAGCTGCTAAAACAGGCAGTTAAACCAATCCCTTCTGTCAGTAAGCTGCTAAAACATGCAGTTAAACCAATTCCTTCTGTCAGTAAGTTGCTAAAACAGGCAGTTAAACCAATCCCTTCTGTCAGTAAGCTGCTAAAACAGGCAGTTAAATCAATCCCTTCTGTTGGTAAGCTGCTAAAACAGGCAGTTAAACCAATCCCTTCTGTCAGTAAGCTGCTATAATAGGCAGTTAACCTGATCCCTTCTGTCAGTAAGTTGCTAAAACAGGCAGTTAAACCAATCCCTTCTGTTGGTAAGCTGTTAAAACAGGCAGTTAAACCAATCCCTTCTGTTAGTAAGCTGCTAAAACAGGCAGTTAAACCAATCCCTTCTGTCAGTAAGCTGCTATAATAGGCAGTTAACCTGATCCCTTCTGTCAGTAAGTTGCTAAAACAGGCAGTTAAACCAATCCCTTCTGTCAGTAAGCTGCTAAAACAGGCAGTTAAACCAATCCCTTCTGTCAGTAAGTTGCTAAAACAGGCAGTTAAACCAATCCCTTCTGTCAGTAAGCTGCTAAAACAGGCAGTTAAATCAATCCCTTCTGTCAGTAAGCTGCTAAAATAGGCAGTTAACCTGATACCTTCTGTCAGTAAGCTGCTAAAACAGGCAGCAGACCACTTTTGTCAGTAAGTTGCTAAAACAGGTAAAACCAATCCCTTCTGTCAGTAAGCTGCTAAAACGGGCAGTTAAACCAGTCTTTTCTGTCAGTAAGCTGCTGCATCCTCAATCTCTATAGTTAATTTGAAATACATTACAGTAGGTAAACCCTTCCAGACATCAAGAGTTAATAAATATTTAATGATGATGATGATAATGACGACTATGACGATGATGATAAAAAGTCTCAAGAAATATGACTTTGTCCCTATTGTTCCCTGTGCCAGGTAGTGGAGTCTAATGTTCAACTCCAGATCCGTTATCTTTAGCCTTCTGTTTAATGGGGTGGTTTTTTTTTTTTGCAGAGCTTTTACAAGTCCCAGATGTGATTGAATCAATGTGGTCATAGGGTGCAATGCTATGTGCAGGATAGTCCTCTACTTTGAAGGGGAACCATGCTGTGAGTTTCTTGCAATCTCCAGGAGTATTGCAAATAAGGGGTATGATTCCCTATCAGCATTGCGGGCATGGGTACTCAGCAGGTTTCATCACAGTAGAGGTCATGGGGGTGGGGTAGTCAATCCCACTCAACCTCCTTATTCACTTACTAATACATGCATGTTGGGAGACGCGTTAGCGCAGTGGTTAGCGCACTGGCTTCGCATGAGTGGTCCTGGGTTCATTCCCCAGTTGAGGCGGAAATGTTTTCAGATCGCGACGGCTCCCAGGTCGACCCAGCCTTAAATAGGTACCAGATTAATCCGGGAAGTAAAGACTGCGAGGGAGATTGCTACCGCCCTCATTTGCAGAGCCTGTGAAATGTGAGATCGCTAACATCTGACACTCCTACTGCATTAATAAATGATATGGGTTACTTTACTTTTTACATACATGTCAGGTTGCAGTACTACTTCTTCTGCGTTCAGGACTCTTTTGGTCTCACTAGATCGTTGCAAGGACAAATCTTCCAGTCTTCTCCAGGTCAGAAGGGCTGTCCCAAAGTTTTTGCCTCAGTTTGATCCATTGTGGCCATGTTTTGCCTCGCAGTTCTTTGTATTCTGGTCAGTCTTGGAGTAAATGTTCTGGGGTTTGTATGCTTGTTCTGCATGGACACTCATTTGTGTGGGCCACCCTGATTCAGTACAGGGGACTCTGTAGTCTACAGCAGCCAGTTTTAAGTCGAAAGATGATGGTCTGTTGTTGCCTATGAAGTTGGTGTATGAGGTCTGGTTTCGAGTCATCTTTCTTCCACTGGCAGTACTACAATTCTTATCTTCTTTTGCTTTGTTTTACTGCTTTATCTTCTTCCTTGTTCTCCAGTCTGTCAGTAGCAAATATGGACTTCTTCACTGAATTATACAGTGATCACAAGTCCCATGACAGCAGTAAAGCTTTGTCTGTCAAAGCTGTTTCAGATGGATATAGTTGTTTTTCTTGTGGTTTGGTACAGTCTGTTAAATATATTCCATCATTATCTATAAAATTCACAACATGTCAGAATTGTGAGGTACTGCACTGTTTGTCTATCATAGCTGAAGATAATTCAACTCAACTGGGATGATGATGTCTGTGGTGTGTCTGACTGCGACTAATGAGTCCTGTGTATCCCAGGAATTGTTTACCACATTCTGAGCATGTGTAGGAGTCTGTGGGACATTGAGCAGCTCTTGCCGTCTAGAATGCTTTTGTTGCTCAGCTTGATGTCTGAGGTTCTCTGCAGCTGCTGCATAGCTACTGATTCTACGACACCAGTTGGATCTGTCTTATGCAAGACTCTCCCACAAAAAAGACTTTTCTTAACAAATATTTTATAAGCTGAAAAATTATCATCAACATACGTACATTTTTTTAGAGTACTCCCCAGAAAGCAAACCAAATGCCAGCTTGGTCCTGTAAGGTCAAACAAACAATGAAGTTTAGTTCACAATTCTGAATCATTAGACAGAATATGATAATAATAGAACCCCCAAAGGGACTAAGATCTAGTATTACAGTAAAGATCAATCTATTCAGAACGCTAGTGCTAAGTATGCTTGTATACGGATGTGAAAGTTGGACACTCGATAGAGACACAGAAAGAAGCATTCAGGTTTTTGAAAAAAAGTGCAACAGATGTTTATTGAGAATTAGCTATAAGACAAGACAAATATACACAAGATAGATATATTTGTCCAGCAGCAAATACACAAACTTGCAGGTTATCAAAAACCCCTTTGGCAGTGGTGAAACGGTGTAAACTTGTTTGGTTTGGACATTTAACAAGACACACTCTAAAATTATTTTGCAAGGAACAATTGAGGGTGGAAGGAGAAGAGGAAGTAAGAAAAAATCCTGGGTTGATAACATCAAGGAATGTTCTTTTTACACTCCTCCGAATGGCAGAGACGTTTTGACAAGCTTTTTATGCGAATGTAGCAACCCTATGACCACGGCAGATTAAGGTCTTATTACTCATATTGTATTTGATTTATTCCCTAAATACACATCAATTTATTCATGAAAATTGGTAGTTACTTCTTAAACATAGATATACTAAACAAAAATATACAACATTCATACTTACATTTGTGTGTTGAAATCTAAGGCAGGGTTCAGTGGAGCATTGGCAACTATGTGATCTGAGTTACTGAAGTATCTGGGGAGAATGATACAGATTTTAAAATATAGCCATCATAATGTTAGACAATCTGGAGACTGTGCTTGAAGTTATCTGATCAAGTCACTTAATTTTCTCTTTTGTCTATGTAATCGAAAAAGGACAGTTTGATTACATACAAAAGGGAACAATATGGGTTCATGTATATACTGTCAATTAGTAGGATGTGAAAAGAACTTACATATATTTCACACTGTCAATATTTGTGTTCTTTGGTTCACACATATTTAGCGTGCTCAACAACATGACGTCATTTGCAGATATTGTTGTTGGAATTCAAAATGCCTAATAGTTGCTATGTTTGGAGATTAAAGCTTACAACTATTTAATGCAATGACCCATTAACAGAACAACAGCTCATTACGAATGATATTAATTCATCGCTAGACTATATCAAGCAAGTGTGTAGTTTAAATTCATTTGGCTGACATCACTCAAGACAAAAAGAGCAGTCGCTGGAGCGCCGGAGTATGTGCTCTGTGGTCGATTCCGTCAGTGATAGGCTCAGGTTCTCATCGAACAACACTGACTGAGACACTGAGCTTAGACACGTTTGGTTGGCTGATGGAACGGCAAGCATAGCTTATATGGGAGTTACCCCAGTGCTGTGACGCTTGTTCCTAAACAAGAAATGTTGAAGTTATCTATGTCACTCGACTGTCTCCTGGTCTCATCAAGTTAAGACAGTCTGTAGACAGATGTTAAAATCACTTGAGTATGCCACTATTGCCTAATTTTCAGCATATCTCTTCAATTCTGCACATTTATACATCAATAGTACTCTCTGCTTGTGTACGGTAATCTCTGCTTGTGTACGGTAATCTCTGCTTGTGTAAGGTAATCTCTGCTTGTGTAAGGTAATCTCTGCTTGTGTAAGGTAATCTCTGCTTGTGTAAGGTAATCTCTGCTTGTGTAAGGTAATCTCTGCTTGTGTAAGGTAATCTCTGCTTGTGTAAGGTAATCTCTGCTTGTGTAAGGTAATCTCTGCTTGTGTAAGGTAATCATTTTTTCTTTTCCCTTTGATCACACAGGCGAAACTTGGCAACAATAGTACTTTCTGCTTGTGTAAAGTAATCATTTCTTCTTTTCCCTTTCTTCACACAAGCGAAACTTTGCAACAATGGCACTATCTGCTGTGTAGATAATCATTTCTTCTTTTCCCTTTCATCACACAGGCAAAACTTGGCAAAGGGTAATGAAGTTTTGCTAATCACTGTTAACACATACTCAGATCTTTCCAGAGAGTACACTTTCTTCCCTCAACTTTAGTCATTCGCATTTCTGTCATTCTTGTCATGTGTACATTCTCACCTACAGCATACTTTTCTTCATTCTGTAATCAATAAATGACTGCCCTTATTAGATCAACCATATCTTTCCTCAGTACCGTATCATCAAACACAGCATTGCCCGCCAATGTGTCTGCTCTTTTGTTACCTCTCTCTCCCGCATGACCAAGGCAATATATCATGTAATACTTTTGACAACCAAGTTGTACAGTAACGTGATCAACCCCTACTCAAAATATAGTGTTTAACACAGCCCTTTTTTGGCAGCTGTAATTTACTAGGAAATATTTATGTTCAATAGGTTGCCATTGCTATCTCAATAGTCTACACTGCCTACAGCAGACACTGAGCCTGGTATCTTGGTCACAGTCCTAGAAGAAGAATCTTGAAATGTATACAGTATTATGAAAAGTGACATATTTCTTCTTCTTCAGCGTTCATTCTCAAACTCCTGCTGGATCTATCTTGCAGATGGACAATGGTCCTACTAGATTTCCTACAGGATGTAGTCCAGAGAATAGAAATTCATTGTGTCACCGGTTTGCGTCAATGGGATGACACATCCATCTTCGGCATAACATATATTTAACTTCAGCTAGCCACTAGGCATGCACTTATCTGTTCAATTCATAGAGAAATGTATTGAGAAAGTGATGCCTTCTATACAACCACTAGTGGTATGACAACGGAGGTGATGGAGGTAACTACGCCAATGATATGGCTTGGGAACTTTTGTGTTCTACAGCTATCTATTTTATGACTGGTTCTATAAGCATTCTTCAGAAGATTCAATCATTTATCTCCACTGTTAATAGTTGTAGTCATTGATGAGGTTTGTGCTTCATTTTGTGGGTGTTAGAACAAATGAAAGAGCAGACAGGCTTGGCCACAGCACAGTGATATTTTGATTGACAGTGCTAATAATTTGAGGAGCTCTAATATATCAAGGAGTTAGTACTGTAGTAGGTACATCAATATAATTTGTACTGTAGTAGGTACATCAATATAAGTTGTACTGTAGTAGGTACATCAATATAACTTGTACACAGCACAGTCACAGTGATATTTCAATTGACAGTGCTAATAATTTGAGGAGCTCTAATATATCAAGGAGTTAGTACTGTAGTAGGTACATCAATATAAGTTGTACTGTAGTAGGTACATCAATATAAGTTGTACTGTAGTAGGTACATCAATATAAGTTGTACTGTAGTAGGTACATCAATATAAGTTGTACTGTAGTAGGTACATCAATATAAGTTGTACACAGCACAGTGATATTTCAATTGACAGTGCTAATATTTTGAGGAGTTCTAATATATCAAAGAGTTAGTACTGTAGTAGGTACATCAACATAAGTAGTACTGTAGTAGGTACATCAACATAAGTAGTACTGTAGTAGGTACATAAATATAAGTTGTACTGTAGTAGGTACATCAATATAAGTTGTACACAGCACAGTGATATTTCAATTGACAGTGCTAATATTTTGAGGAGTTCTAATATATCAAAGATATATACCAGGACTCAAGATCAATGGGAAAATAATAAACAACATTAGATATGCAGATGACACTGTTCTTTTAGCAGAAAGTGAACATGAACTACAAAGACTAATAGATCAAGTCAATAAATCAAGTAATGAATATGGACTGGATATAAACATTCAAAAAACAAAAACCATGATAATCAGCAAAGACACAGAAGAACAGGAGGTAAACATAAACATACAGGGAGAGAAACTACAACAAGTAAAACAGTATCAATATCTTGGACACATAGTCACAAATGATGGCAGATGTGAAACAGAAGTTAAAAGGAGAATAGGAATGGCTAAAAGTACCTTCAATGACATGAGGAAATTATTAATATCTAAACAAATTACAAACAAGTTAAAAATGAGAATTATAAAATGCTACATCTATTCCATATTAATGTATGGCTCAGAAACATGGACACTAAATAAACAATTAGAAGACAAAATTGATGCCTTTGAGATGTGGGTATATAGAAGAATAGGGAGAACATCATGGAAAGAGAAGAAAACAAATAAAGAGGTGCTAAAGACACTTAATATGAAGAAAGAATTATTAAAGGAAATAAAGATCAGGCAAATAAAATACTTTGGACACATTAAAAGACATGACACCCTATTGAAGACCTTACTTGAGGGTAAAGTCAAAGGAAAGCGAGCAAGAGGTAGGCAGAGATACAAGTGGGAGAGTAACATTACACGATGGACAGGTTACAGTCTAGCAGAGTGCACCACCAAGACAAGAGACAGGAGATGTTGGAGATACGTTGCAGCCAACCTTCGTTGCAGAGACGGCACTTGATGATGATGATGAATATATCAAAGAGTTAGTACTGTAGTAGGTACATCAATATAAGTTGTACTGTAGTAGGTACATCAATATAAGTTGTACACAGCACAGTCACAGTGATATTTCAATTGTTCTAATATACCAAGGAGTTAGATCAGTTGGATGATATGGTGAATATTTCTTCTGTGTTCATGGCTAGATTGCAGGACCTGGGAGTGAAGCATGGTGTTGCATGAAATGAGCGGCATATAGGAAACAAAAGAAGAGTTATCAACCAACACAGAACAGGAACGGGAGCAGTCAGTTACCACATGCTGAAGACATAGTAAATATGAGATTGAAACTCCTATGAATTTGTCCAGAGTGACATGAGGATGATCTGACGACAAACTAACATTTATCAGTTTGATTACATCTTCAATTACTTGACAAAACTGCCAAGAACTTATTTTGATCTGATGACAAACAAACATTTATCATATAAATAACCAAATGGTCAGAGGGTGTCCGACAAAGTGGATGGTGCCGCAGTAACCTAATGAACAAATAGTCAAGCAAAATGAATTAAACAGGTTACTAAAGCACTTACCTTGCCTATTAATAAACATATATAAAAAATTATATATAAAAAAACATACAATAAAACTAAACAGGACAATTCTCCATGTATCGGCTCAAATTGAACCTTTTTCAAGAGACAAACAACAGAAAACAACACAATCTAGTCATCTATTTTGTTTTTTATTGTGTTGTTTTCTGTTGTTTGTCTCTTGAAAAAGGTTCAATTTGAGCCGATATGTGGAGAATTGTCCTGTCTAGTTTTATTGTAAGTTTTTTTATATATACTTTTTCATATATTTTTATTAATAGGCAAGGTAAGTGTTTTAGTAACCTGTTTACCTCATTTTGCTTAACATTTATCAGTTTGATTACATCTTCAATTACTTGACAAAACTACCAAGAACTTACTTTCTCTGGAAGTCTGGAATGCTAAATAAGACTTGCATGACAGAATTCAAGTAACAGCTGTTGCCAAGATTACGCATGCCAGTGAAACCTGGTCCATATAATGGTTTCAGTTTACTTCCAGCTTCCTGAATCACATCCCACTCACCAATCTTCTGGTTAATATCAATCTCAAGTTCTGTCATGGTCTTATCTGTCTGCTCGGAACACACGAAAATATTTGATTGTATTAAATCACACATTTGATTGTATTAAATCACACATTTGATTGTATTAAATCACATATTTCATTTTATTAAATCACATATTTCATTGATAAGTTTCATGAGTTTATGAATTATAACAAACACAGCTAGTGGTTAAGCCATTTGTTTTCTGCTTAAGAGGTCACATTCAAAGAGGTCACATTCAATTCTGGATTGTGACCAATGTTACCATCAATTATTTTTATATCTGAGAGAATTTTAAGGATATCTAAGTGGCCCTGTTTTTCTTAGGAGCAAAATATTTTCATAAATATTTCTACATGTACATTATATTAATATATCTGTGTGTGTGTGTGTGTGTATGTATATATGCAATGCTACCAATCTGAAAGACATGCAGGACAGTATGGACCTCTTTTCTTCAGCCTTTGATGCATTCGGTCTCACAATCAGCACCTTGAAGACACTAATAATGTACCAACTAGCATAAATTATTTCCACTAAACAGAACCAATAATCACAGTGAAAGGTTATGGCTGCTGCTCAATGCGAATAGAGACTGCTATTTCTGCTGTATCAGGGATTGGTGGTGGCGGTGGTAGAGTACGCACTGGCAATTCTGACACAGTCAAACTCAAACAGAAAGATTGGATAGAATCCAAAATGAAGCAATGCGAATAATTTTGGGGTGCACAAGAGATATGTCGGCTCGGGCTATGCGATACCTACTTGATTGCCCAACTGCAGAGCAAAGAATACAAATGTGCAGGGCGCGGTACTACCTAAAAATCACCGCTGATAAAGAGCACTCTCTACACCAAGAAATTATCAAAGTGAAAGGAAGTCGACTAAAGAGAGGAAAGTCGTGGATGGGGCGCGCAGTGGATGTTATACAGAGTGTCTGCAGATTGGAGGATGTACTACCTGGTGCCGAATGGAGTCTGGCACCCTCGGATTACCCAACAGCCTTCGAAGGAGTAATAACACTCAATAGAGAGTGCAGGGAATGGTGTCCGACAGTGGTCAAGTCGGAGGTGCTCGCTCTGATCAGTGAGAATTCCAGGGAAGGTGATATAGTTATATATACAGATGGGTCGGTTGAGAGACACATCAGGAGTTCCTGGGCTTTCACGGCTCAAAGGTGGGGGGAGACTATCAGAGAGGAAAGTGGTGCATTCGTTCAGAAGACAAGCAGCTTGACAATGGAGATTCTGGCGGTGACCAAAGCTTTGCAATGGGTCTGCGAGCATGCCTGTATCCTCAGTGACTCCATGAACATGATTGTGAAAGTTCAGATGGGGTACGTTCGAGAACAGTGGCTGGATGCAGTGAATAATTCCTGTGTGCGTACAGTGACTTTTATTTTTGTGCCGGGACACGCGGGAGTCCGGGGTAATGAAAGAGCAGATAGGTTGGCCGCCCACGCTGCTACTACGGCTGTTGGTGGAGCGATGGATCGGGCAGACATTTTGAATGCCCTACGTGAAAACGCACGAACAAATGACTGTACAAGTGACGATGACTTGTTCCATGATTAGAATAAAGGAACTTGGTTTGAAATGTGGTGTCGCTAGAAAGGAGAGTTTTCGTGGGCGAAAAAAGAATGATGTTCAATCAACAACGTACTGGGACTGTCAGTCAACGTGTAATGGCGGATACACTCAAGGAAAGATCTGAGCACCTATGGACTTGTCCAGAGTGCAATGACGATGATCCAATGACTAACTAACTAACTAACAGTGAAAGGATAAAAACTCAATACTGCTGATAGGTTTATATATCTCGACAGCACCCTATCGCAATCTGTTACAATTAATGAGGATGTTGCCCTTCCAATAAGGTTGTTCTATGCTGTGCGATGGTAAATGTTCAAGCGAAGGGCAGAAATTGCAATTTAAGTATCACTTAAAGAACTCCCTCAAACACTAGCATTGGATGGTAAATGTTCAAGTGAAGGGCAGAAAAAGCACTTCAAGGATCACTTAAAAACTCCCTCAAACACTGTAGCATTGATCCCAGCCTTTGGGAGAATACAGCTCTTGATCGCTCAACTTGGCACACTCAGATCATCACAAAATTTGAAAAAGAAAGAACACTGCGGCCAATCTACCACAGACAGAAATGGAAGAAAATGCCGAAGATCTGAAAATGCTCTTAGGACCCTCAACGCATGCATGCACTAATGCAATAGATCTTTCATAACACAAATCTGATTCCTCAGGCATCTATGAACTCACTAAACCAAAATATACAAACACCAATGTTTTTTGTTTTTTTCATCTTATTGTTTTTGATGCCATGCTTGTCTTCGCTTGCGAAGGAGGAACATCATCATATATGTACATACATATGTGCATACATTCACATATAGATACATACATGAAAACATTTAACCCAACAATGAATATAGCTACCAGAAAACACTTGACCAAACAATTACTTTTGTCAATAAACTCCAGACATCTCATGGCCCAGGTTAAAGTCTATATTCTTGTTACATCAGATAATAGTCACCCATTACACAAGAACACTGGTGACATCAAGGGAAGGAGAATAAAAGAGGAATGTCTTAATGGCACAGGTGATTGGACAGGTGATCACAGTTGAGATAATATTCAGAGGAGACCAATGGATAAACACAGGAAAAAAGCATGGCAGTCTACAAGAAAGTTATCATCACCTTTGATAGGAATACAGAGACTGGGATAATGGGAAGGCAGACCTCGAGACCAAGCTCATAGAGGACAATGCAGAGAGCAAGGATGTAGTCATATACACCGACGAGTCAGGCCGGTGCGGAGAGAAGTCTGGATGGGGATTCTCCGCTAGAATAAGAGAAAAGATTGTTGCTAAACAAGAGTGGACCTTGTGCGACAACCTCCAGTATGAGAATAGAGGTTGAGGAAGTTGTAGCGGCCTTATGATGGCTTTTGGAAACCACGCTAAACATGGCTGTTATTGTGGTGTCCGACTCTCAGTCCATGATTCACAAGGTGGTTGTGCCACGAATAGGCGACATACATAAATGCAGCTGCCCTTCACAAACTCGTATGGATATACTGTCCAGGCCATATCGGAGTATATAGAAATAAGCCAACTGAACTGCTGGCTACATGGGCACTTATAATGACTATGAATAAAGTGAAATCATTAAAGGAATACTGGATTGTCTATTGGAGGCGGAATAAATCATTAGTACAGAGATTGCAGGAATTTAATATCAAACGTGTCATGAGAAGGGAAGGACGAGAGAAGGGTCGAATTATGTGCAAAAAAATCAGCTTGCGGTGGAACAATATACATACACTTCACCATCTAAGAAGACTGCTAAAAGAGATTGAGCCCCCATGAGTGTCTCTGGAATGAAATGACATCAGTTCTTAAATACTTGAAGCTTACATTAATCTATAACAGGGGTGGGCAAACTTTTTGTGCATAGGGCCACATTGAAAATTGTAACGCTATTGGAAAGCCACATATAATATTATGTATATTTTTGTTTAAAATTCTCGGTAAGTAATCAATTAAATATTTTTATTGTAAAGAAAGGTAGTTTTACATAATGTAGATAACTTCTGAAATACATTACATTTTTAACAGACTTACACTATAACAGTATATTTATAATATGGATAACAATTTTGCAAATATTTTAATAATATTTGAAAAATATTATGTTTCATACAGTTACAATATGGGTTCATATCAATAGTTTTAATGAAGATTTTAAAAAAAACACCATACACATACAGTCACAAACTTTATTGATATTATTAATTTCTAATGAGATGTATGTAATTGCTTGTTAGATTTTATAATTCCTTTGAAATCTGGAACAAGTTTACTTGTAGAAATTTGCATAGCTGCATTTAAGTTGCAATCAGATAATAAAGACCTATTCTTAGATTTGTTGATTTTTAAGCAAGAAAATGCCCGTTCACAAATATATGTAGATCCAAATAATGACAAAAATTTAGCTGCAAAGTTTTTTAAAGTTTGGGAATGATTGTTCAGGCAAAGAACCATAGGAATCCAACAAACATTCAGACTTAAATTTTTTCTTCAGGTAATGATTGGCTTGTAATTCAAGCAGCTCCAACTGTATGTGCTCTGAGGCTTTATCAGCTTCTGCACTGAGAGGAGAAATGATAACATGGAAGTGCTGCTCCAAGTTCTTGAAATCATTGAATTTTTTACTCATTTCATCAGAAATAGTTTCTTGTTTCAGCAAAGGGAAGTGACTAAACATGTTTTCACTTGCTTGTCTGGAAAACAGTGAGAGTTTGGCTTGAAATGATTTTACACGAACATACATTTCATGTGCAAACAAACCATTGCCCTGAAGTTTAACATTTAGTTCATTTAACTTTTCCATTATTTCAATGGCAAATATAAAGTCAAGCTTCCACTCTGCATCAACAATGTTAGCATGGAAGTCACATTCTATGCCCTTAATCTCTAGAAACATTACTATTTCTTCTTTGTGATCCCATACTCTCCTTAAAACCTTTCAGAGACTCAACCATCGAACTGTACTGTGGCACAGGACATCAGAATGTTCAGTTTCTAGATCGTCTAGTAATGCTCTGAACTGCCTGTGATTGAGTACTCTTGATCTGATGAGGTTTATGACACTGACAAATGGGTCAATAACATGCTTAATTTTTAAATCAGATTTACACAAACTTTCCTGATGAATCACACAGTGAAGTGGTAATATTACCTGGTCAGGATATTCTGACTTAATCCTGTCATTGATCAACTTTATCAGTCTTATATTTTTTTCCAGTTAAAGCACGAGCACCATCAGTTGTAATACTGGCCATCTTGTTCCACATTAACCCAGCTCTTTCAGTACAGCTACTAACAGCATTGAATATATCGAGGTCAGTTGTAGCAGTGGTAGTGTCTTTGATCGACTCAAAACTCAGTAACTCTTCAAAGAGTTTTAAAGAATTGTTTATTCCACGTAAAAAAACTAATAATTGAGCAGTATCCTGTACATCAGTACTCTCGTCCAATGCAAGAGAGTACCACAAAAAATGCTTACTTGCATCTTGAAGTTGAAGGGTCAAATCTTCACTTATCTTTGCAACACGTCTGACCACAGTTCTTCTGGATAATGTAATACTGTCAAATTTGTTGTTTTGTTCTGGACACAGAATGTTTGTTGCATCTAGTAAACATTCCTTAAAAAATTCACCATCAGAAAATGGCTTGTTGTATTTCACAATTTTGTGTGACAACACCAAACTGGCCTCTGTTGCGGCATCTTGAATTGAAGACTGTTTTGTAAACAGTTTGTTGTTTCTCCAGACTTTTTACCAACTCCACGCATTTTCTTTTCATTTCTTCAGATGTTAGATTGTGTTTGAAATTGGGAGGTTTTGTCTGGTAATGTCTTTTTAAGTTATATTCTTTAAAAACAACCACTGATTCGTGACACAGCAAGCAAACAGATTTGTTGCCAACTTGCATAACACAATATTTGGTAATCCATTTATCTTTGAAAACCCGACACTTGTCTTCAATCTTATGTTTTTTGGATGCACTCATTGTAATAAAAATATCTTAAAATGTTGCCAAATTAACTAAAAACAAATGTGCTTCCGGCAGCGCAAATATAATTATTTAGATTTAGAAAACTCAGTTGCAATATAAATACGGAAATTTATGAATGGAAACTACAAACGTGATGGTTATTAAAACACACCGGGAATTCCCTAGGCACTGCGCGGCTTAAATGATTGCAAATCTAGTATTTGCGCATTCCATTCGTAGGATATGATGAGGGGGGTTTATTTATGGCGATACATTGTTGTTGTAACGATGTATTATTAATTATAACAGCTTTTAGCGATATTCTATTTTGTATGAAACATCTTAATATAAACAAAACATACATCCCGACATAATGCTTAAAAGTTAAAAACAATTAATTATAATTAAAAAGGCAATTTTCAACCTTTATAAAATTATATTGTCCGAGTACTTATGATCATTGAGAAACATCCAGCCAATCAAATTACGTCTAATCTATTATAGTAAATTACTCAATATTAAACACTCATATTAAACGTAGTAAAATTTCATTGACGATATATATATATATATATATATTTATATATATATATATATATATATATATATATATCAATATTAATATTTAAATGATGTCAAATTGTAAAAAAAAAAATATTGTATATTTAATATATAAGAAAGTCGAATTAAAATTTCAATGGATTTCTGCGTAATATTAATGGGGAAAAAATCATTTGTGACGATCGTTCGTTTTTTTTAAAATGTGTTTGAGGGCCGCAAAATATCCAATGGCGGGCCGCATACTATAAGATGGCTGTGGACTACAGTTTAATATCTTGCTGTCAATCTGTCCTGTAAATAGTTAAATTGTAATAGAAATAAGCTACCTCGCTATTCACTTAATTTCTTACCTTTTCCAAAGCTGCCACATTGATTCCAAAATGTGCCAAGTGTTTGGCTAGATAAGGGTCTTCCACCATATCATCTTCATCATAAGAGAACACATCTGTGAATAAATTATCTATTGATCAAGCAGCATTAACTATCTAATCACTACTTTAACACTGTTTTCAATGCCTACTTATTATCTGTGAATCAATTATCTATTGATCAAGCAGCATTAACTATCTAATCACCACTTTAACACTGTTTTCAATGTCTACTACTTATTATCTGTGAATCAATTATCTATTGATCAAGCAGCATTAACTATCTAATCACTACTTTAACACTGTTTTCAATGTCTACTACTTATTATCTGTGAATCAATTATCTATTGATCAAGCAGCATTAACTATCTAATCACTACTTTAACACTGTTTTCAATGTCTACTACTTATTATCTGTGAATCAATTATCTATTGATCAAGCAGCATTAACTATCTAATCACTACTTTAACACTGTTTTCAATGTCTACTACTTATTATCTGTGAATAAATTATCTATTGATCAAGCAGCATTAACTATCTAATTGATACTTTGCTTTCATTGTCTACTTGTTATTGTTTCCCATATCCTCTGACAAATCGGTTTTATTTAGCATTAACATTATAGGAATAATTAATATAACATTAATAATAACAACAAACAAATGTTCGTTACTGTTTTCTCACCTCCGCTGGTTGCAGTTATTGTCCCCAATTTGACAGCCAATGGGTTCTTGACTTGCTGATAATGCTCCACGGCATGGTTATTCCCCCCTGAACCATCAAAGAAGCGGCGTCCACAAAGGATTGTCCCATCTGTCAGATTTAGCCATAAATTGGTAGTAAAGTCACACTTCTCACATTTCCAGCCTGAAGGTGGGATTTTCTTGCCATTGTTGAGCTGCAGCAGATTCTCTGCATGTCTAAAGTGTAAAAAAGAAAGCAAATGTCTTTTGTTTCTTTGTCTGTGGGTGTGTTGCATACTACAATCCAACTTTTTGCATGTCTAGATACTCTAACCCAGAGTTGGGAAACTTTTTGTGAGTTGGCAAGCCAACTGGGCTTTCTTTGTGTGGTATGGGGGACACAGAGCTAGTTTCTTATGTCTATGGAGGTCCCAGTAATTTTTTCTGAGTTCTTGGGGTCAGAGAATATAGTAATTTTAGATCAACCTTTCAGGGCCAGAAAAAGTGCCTTGACCATCACTGCTCTAGTGTGCCATTTTTATCCATATACAACTTCTGTCTTTTCAAAAATTTCTTATGTAATTGACTATTATTTTGTGTGCTGGGTAATTTATAAAGGTCTGTTAGTGAAAATTATTATTTTTCTCCGGTATGTCCTTTGCACAACTACAATACCTTTTGAAATTTTATTGTTTTCATTGGTAATTAGTTTTATGGCAATACCTTTTCTTGTTCTGTCTCATTTTCTTGGTGGAGTCATACACTGATTTCTTGAACAACTTTACTGTGATCACCTTGTCATATGGCAGCTGAGCTTGTTCGTCAGTCAAAGTAGTTTCATATTTAACTCTTTTTTTTAGGGCGCAATAACTTGAGATGGTATTTTGACAGCTAACCTAACTTATCAGTATAGTTGGTGTCAGGGGCCTGGTAAAATCTCCTGACTGAGACAGTATTTTGACAGCTAACCTAACTTATCAGTATAGTTGGTGTCAGGGGCTTGGTAAAATCTCCTGACTGAGACAGTATTTTGACAGCTAACCCTAACTTATCAGTATAGTTGGTGTCAGGGGCCTGGTAAAATCTCCTGACTGAGACAGTATTTTGACAGCTAACCCTAACTTATCAGTATAGTTGGTGTCATGGGCCTGGTAAAATCTCCTGACTGAGACAGTATTTTGACAGCTAACCCTAACTTATCAGTATAGTTGGTGTCAGGGGCCTGGTAAAATCTCCTGACTGAGACAGTATTTTGACAGCTAACCCTAACTTATCAGTATAGTTGGTGTCAGGGGCTTGGTAAAATCTCCTGAGACAGTATTTTGACAGCTAACCCTAACTTATCAGTATAGTTGGTGTCATGGGCCTGGTAAAATCTCCTGACTGAGACAGTATTTTGACAGCTAACCTAACTTATCAGTATAGTTGGTGTCAGGGGCCTGGTAAAATCTCCTGACTGAGACAGTATTTTGACAGCTAACCCTAACTTATCAGTATAGTTGGTGTCAGGGGCCTGGTAAAATCTCCTGACTGAGACAGTATTTTGACAGCTAACCCTAACTTATCAGTATAGTTGGTGTCAGGTAAAATCATCTCTTATCCTGAGTTACCTTTATGCTCTAGAGCAGGTGCTCTCAACACAGTACATGCAAGCACCAAGATGCTCTTGTAATGAGGTCCGGTGCTTGCAGTGAGTTAACAAGTGCTTTCACCGTGTTAGTTATAAAGTGCTTGCGCTGTGCGAATTAAAAAGTGCTTGCACTGTGTAAGTTAACAAGTGCTTGCACTGTGTAAGTTAACAAGTGCTTGCACCACGTGAGTTAACAAGTGCTTGCACCATGTGAGTTAACAAGTGCTTGCACTGTGTAAGTTAACAAGTGCTTGCACCACGTGAGTTAACAAGTGCTTGCACCATGTGAGTTAACAAGTGCTTGCACTGTGTAAGTTAACAAGTGCTTGCACCACGTGAGTTAACAAGTACTTGCACTGTGTAAGTTAACAAGTGCTTGCACTGTGTAAGTTAACAAGTGCTTGCACTGTGTAAGTTAACAAGTGCTTGCACCACGTGAGTTAACATGTGCTTGCAAGCACTAACATTCATGATTTCCCTTTACAATTCAAACTTTGCTGTACAAACCAAAACAAATATAGTGTTACTAATTACTATCCATGATTAAGAGGAAAATGTACAAGTGAGTGTTACTAATTACTATCCATTATTAAGAGGAAAATGTACAAGTGAGTGTTACCAATTACTATCCATGATTAAGAGGGAAATGAACGAGTGAGTGTTACTAATTAATATCCATGATTAAGAGGAAAATGTACAAGTGAGGGTCTACTAATAGAAATATGACTTCAGGCATTCACCGTTCAATGAAATTGTTTTTTTATTTTAAAAAAACACTGAATGTATTAGTTACCACTGTCAAATTCATATGTGCCAGGCCATTGGTGCAAATAAAACAGCACCACAATGCATCTCTGTTCTCTGGACCACATACTGCTAGAAATCTAACAATGCCATTGTCCAGTTACAGTGCCATGAAGAGGGTTATATGGCCAGCTTTCATATTCCCCTTTCCTTCCACTTTCTCTTTCATCATATATATTATAGTGTTCACACACTCAGCATGTCATGTCATGTGGGGGGGGGGGCGCTCATGTCAGGAAAGATTGCGAATCCACTGCTCTAGAATATTTGTTAAAAAAGTGATTATTTGAACCAACCTAGTTGTACTTCGATAGACCTGTAGATGTTCAATTTCCCCTAGCAGATAAAAAATCAGCACAAATGATTATTGTTAATGCAGCTTGTTCACCATTCTGCCCTATCAGCAGTCAGCTACACTATACTCTGTTCACTCTAAGAATGAAGTGGGTCAGATTGGTTGTTAGACGCAGAACGCGTTAATCGATTGTTTAGTGCCCAATAATATTGTTTCAAATTTCGTTTTTAAATGTTGTTTAAATATTGTTTTTAAATGTTTTAAATAATATTGTTTTTACATGTCATCAGCTGTTTAAAAATCACATGTTGTCGCAGAGTAATATGGGGGTGTTTTGACCCACGTCATTCTCAAAGTGAACAGAGCATAGTATTTCATTAAATACCAAATTCCCCTTACTCACTGCTTAGACATGTCATAAATCACAGTCCACATTCAAAAAGATCTTATGAAGCAACTTCAGCAGATTCTCCCATACCTAATGTCAACTTTTTTTATACATTGGATGTTAAGTCTGCATATTTCATACAGCAAATGGTTGCATCTTCTATGCAGTAAATATATTTCATACCCAGGAGGTTGGACAGGTTGCTCGTATGTTGCCTAGTCCCCAAAAGGGATGCAAAGATTAGCAATATTGTTACCTACTACATGTCATACGAGGTGACCAATGTGGTTGAGTTGTCTGTCCCGTCCCATAGAGGTTCAAGGTGAACCAGAAGCCACGCCGAAGTCAGATATATCATGCCGTAAAGTACAGATATCGTATCTAAGCTTGCAATGATGGCACAACTCATTCCTTTCTCCAAACGAATTTCTACTCATCTGCAGGAGTTTGAGAATGAAGACAGAAGAAAAATACAAGCAACCTAAACAGGTCTTTCAATAGATAGAAAGATCAATATAGCAGGTCTATACATTTTGTGTGTACATGTGTGTGTGTGTGTGCGTGACGCGCTTGTTTATCGTTTTTTATGGTCAAAAAGATCTGATATAATCTAATTGGTCTCACATCCTGGGGTACAAATTATATAACACATATATATATATATATATATGTTTCTTCAGCGCCGAATATGATGCATAGGGCAGAAAGCAGAACTCTCCAGTTTCAGCGGTGTGATGCTACTGTGTGTAATTCTTGTATGTTGTTGAAACCCAGTCATACCCTTTTCGATGATTGTTCTGCAAGGAATTTCTCTAGGTCTTCCTCTTTTTTCTTTTTGCCATCTGGCACCCATTTTAATGCTTGTCCATAATTTTCCTCTTGTTATTGTAGAAACATATTGCTGTTTATATATATATATATATATATATATATATATATATATATATATATATATATATATATATATATATATATATATATATATATATATATATATATAAACAACACAATGTCCTCCATTTTAATATTTAACAGTTAGGAATCAAAGTATAAATCATAAAAAAATAATAATGAGTAATAATGAGAATTATTCTAGAAATATTGAATGATGTCATAGACAAAGTGATAAGAAAAGGAAGATTTTTGTAGATGTCATAGACAAAGTGATAAGAAAAGGAAGATTTTTGTAGATGCCATAGACATTTAGTATGACTAGAAGATTGAACCGACCAACTAGAAAGTCAATGTATTAATCACTGAGCTACCAATGTTTGCACAATAAGTGATATTCATTTGAATGGGATAAAGTGCATGGGTATCCCATTAATAGACAAAGGGATACATAAAAATATACAGTAGATAATGGGTGAAGATATTATGCAGATGTTTCAACCAATGAGGACTTAACCATGGAGACAAATTACAAATAAAACAATAATGTTACAAAGATAAGAGTACACACTTTGAGACACAAAGCTTCTGCCCTCCCATGTTCCAGCCATGGCAGCAGCTTCTTCCTGCTTAGCTGCATCTTCGGCCATCAATATCATAGAAGCAGACAGCTGGACCTGAAAATGACAGAATTTCATTTTATTAAGCAAAATACACTGCGAACATAATTTCAGGTAGAATGAACACAAATAAATCAACAGAAATCACTACAGGATTTACTGAGAAGAACTAGAGACACTCATTCTTCACAATCAAACATGAGCATGACAGGGAAACAAAGGAAATGATATTTGATGTTTGTGTATAGCTGAGAATTATAATGTGGACATGGGAATATTGTTCGATTTTTGCAGGACTGGAATGACGGTCTTGAAAAGTATATTTCATTTTTGCCTTCAATATCATATAGAATTTTACTTTTTTCAAAGTTTGTAATACCAGCACTGATCTGACCGTGCCTAAATTGACCAGTCCAAATGGTCAAAAGTTTTTATTTCCCAAGAGTTGTGTTCATGTAGTGCTTGAGATGTCAACAAGTAGTCTGTAACAGCTTTTTATTGAGTTATCTTGTGGTCGAATGCAAGCCTGTTCATGGGGGTGTGTGTGTGTGTGTGAACATCAGTTTTAGCACTAGGAACATCCGTATAGCAACTGGGTTCCCCTGACTTCTAGTTCAGGGTAAAAGAATAGTGCTACTGTTACCTGCCCACCATGTTGTAGGAGGTGACTAAGGAGGATTTGGTGTGGAGTTGGCTATCCCATCCAAAGGAGGGTCAAAGTGACCAAGAAGCAATGCTAAAGTTTAATGTGTCAGGCCAAAAGTTGCAGTTATCGCAGCTGAGCTGTAAACTATGCATGACAGAATGCATTTCATTCTCTAGACTACATCCTGCTAATCTGCAGGAGTTTGAAAAGAACACAGAAGAAGTAATAGGAATATACTCAAAAGGCTTGTAAATTCTCCCATACCGACTTAAAAAAATAAAATAGGTCATCAAAAATCTCATGAAACAGAAGGAATTACACATGAAAATGAGTGAATGACCTGTTAATTTAATTTAATGTTCAACCCCTGAATTACACATGAAAATTTGTGAATGACCTGTTTAGTTTAACCTTTAGCACACCGTGTTTTCAATTACGTAACTTCTCTCCTGCCACGGAATTCGTTTTTGGAAATGTTACGCAATCGTTGGTGGCTGTTTTGAAATCGCGATAACTTTTTTGTTACAGATATTTAAATAATATTTGCACATAAAAATAAAGAATTAAATTTCGCATATATTGGTGTAAGTTTTGTTTTTGTGTGTGTGATACGAGACGTGTGAGAAAGTGATAAAGACAGATTTAGACATATCTAGATCTAGGCATACCGTATTTTTGATCGATTGAAAGCTGTGAAATCTATTGAATATTATATATTTTACATAATGGAAACCACGTAGTATATTTTAAATAATGTATTTTAAGAACTTACCTCTCAAGTTTTTCACTTACCAATCAGAATAAATAATGATTTCATTGAATATATGATGAACGAAAAGTATATAAAACTCAATTCACTGTCATGTCGCTTCGCCGCAATGACGATGCTTACAGATTGCTCGGATTTCCATTTCATAATCACACAATATCATCTATCACCATTTTAACAATAGAAACAGGAAGTTAGATGAAATGTCTACTTTATGTGGCCAAAACATTCTGCAAAAAAATTACCATTTTGACGTTTTTCATTTGGATGTGGGTGTAACGCATTGGGCAGCGGATTTCGCCTTCTGCAATCAGACATGACACAATTTGGGCAAAATGTATCGCCCGAATTGTAAACACAGCGTACTAAAGGTTAATGTTAAACCCTTGAATTACACATGAAAATGAGTGAATGACTTCTTATTTCATTTAATATTCAACATTAGAAGACATATCTGGGTTCTGATTCACGTGTATTGGAACTCTGTGATGTTTACAATGGTGTACCTAAAATGTGCTTCTGACAAGTGAGGCAAAGCTAGACTAAGAAGTTGTTTGTTGAAAAGACTTCATCAATTGCGAGGACTATGCTTTCAGCACATGTAGGCAAAGATGATTTAGTTAACAGACTTTATTCATGCAGTAAGTAATCTTCATACTGTTGCACTGTATGGAAAATAATGTCAGGTCTGTATATTTTCTGTGATAAATGGCATACTAGGGATGATGTGGTCAGCTTCATGTCATCCACCTTAACTTGCCCATATTTGTTTTATATATATTTTCTCTGCTAATGCTACAAACTTTTATTTTTCGGTTGTGAAAAATGGACCATAAGTACAACAACGGCAAAGAAGATCAATGCCTGTGAGATGAAATGCTATAGTAGATACTAAGAATATCATGAAAGGAAAAAAATAGAAAGATATTATGAACACATTGAAGTTGGTTACTAAACACAATAGCAAAAAGAAAACTACACCTGTTTGGTCATATAAAGAGACGGAACTGTTTAGAAAGACAAATAATGAAGGGCAGAGCACCAGGGTGGAGGAGAAAGGGCAGACAAAATAGACAATGGACTGCCGACATTAAAGATAAAACATGAATACGTCATTGGAATATGCAAGCCACATGGTCCAAGACAGAGAGGGGTTAAGGGAGTTCATTGGGAAGACAATGTTCTGGAGAGAATACGTCACATGACATATATTTTCTGAGGTTGGTTGACCCAGGAAATATTAGTGGCCTGAAAGATTCAAATTTCGATGAGAAACTAACATGAAAATATATAGAGATTGACTTAATTGTACTTGGGTTACCCCATATGCACTCCATCCCACCCACGAAAGTGACACGCCGCTTGCCACAAGTACCACTCATAGTGCGTGTTCAGGCTCGATATCTGGGGAACAAAAAACTCTATGTAAACAAGACATCACACGTGAGATTCAAACGCACGACTTCTTGAGCACAAAGTGAAGGATTTAACCCCTACGCTAGGGACATTCTCAGAAATGAACGTGAATCACTAAGAAATCACAGTCCTGCTAAAGAAAATGTACTAAATAAAGAGCTTCAGTTCTTCTGGTTAGCAGAATGTAATCCAGAAAATGGATTTTTTTGGGTCATTGTTGACAATGTAGCTGTGATTTCCAAGGGGAACTAGGCGTGTGCTGTATTGATGTGGGCTTGTAGGATGTGTTCATCGGTCATTGGAAAACTGAAATTGTCAGTCATCTTGTAATGACGGATACTTTCAAGCCAAGATAAGGATGTGTCCAGAGTGCAATGATGATGATCTGATGATTAACTAACTGTGATATCTGCAACTTCCGGTCGGACATACCTAATTTCAGCATGAATTTTGAGTCACTTGGACCTAGAGGATAGTGCAGTCAAATCTACCCTTAAAACTTCATAGTCTTGAAACATGCATAGCAGGTAATAGTATTGCTGTTCTTTGTTACCTTTTCCAGCAACACACAGGTGGTTCCCCTCAGTAAATCATGCAGATTTTCCTTTTGGTTGCCACACACAGGTAGTTCCCCTCAGTAATTCATGCAGATTTGTCTTTTGGTTGCCAGGCACGGGTGATTTCCCTCAGTTTGTCTGTTTGTTTTGCGTTCGCTCCACCGGGAGCGTGATTACGTTGTGCCACCAATATGCGCCTTGTAGGCCTAGCACATCCGATTTCAGCATGCCTTGACAATTTGGGGGGGGGGGCTACCCTAGCCTGTGACAGCCTCCCTATCTATCGCCAAGAACGCGTGTGTGTGGTGACTCTTCACCCAGACGATTGTTGCTCACGTCTGTCTCGCACAGGGTGTTCCACCGTCTATGAACTTGTCTCGTGTAATTGGACGTACTGTGCCTGTGTCCATCGGGTACTGAACTGTTTCTCATCTGTGAGCCTGGTTCCTTAAGGGGAAGAACTCAACAGAAGAGTTGGACACTGACTCTTTCGCCTTCTTAGCCGAGGTGTCGTTCACCGACATCGTGAACCCCTCGCCCAAGTTCTAGTTCCACACCACACGTTTGAGAGCAAGGCGTTCTCGAGCTGAGCGACCTTGTCCCAATAGCGCCTGAGCCCATCAGGTACTGAACCCTTTCTCTCTGCAAGTGTATTTCCGGTATAGGAAAGCTTGATAGTAGAGTTGGGCCAGGTCTGCCATCTTTGTCCCTATTTTTTTGCCTGAGCCTATCGGGTACAGAATCCTTTCTCTTCGTGAGCATGTTTCTGGTATAGGAAGGCTCGACATTAGAGTTAGACCAGTTCTTTTTGCTTTGCTAGACACCCATTATTGGGTCTGGGTCTCTGTTTATAAGGAAAACAGGTAACTAGAAGCTCATTTCAAGCTAACAGAAGTTGGGCCAGGTCTGCCATCTTTGTCCCTATTTTTTTGCCTGAGCCTATCGGGTACAGAATCCTTTCTCTTCGTGAGCATGTTTCTGGTATAGGAAGGCTCGACATTAGAGTTAGACCAGTTCTTTTTGCTTTGCTAGACACCCATTATTGGGTCTGGGTCTCTGTTTATAAGGAAAACAGGTAACTAGAAGCTCATTTCGAGCTAACAGAGCTCGTAGTTCCCCTTTCCTATGAACTTTTCCCTTTCTATTTGCAGTTCGTGCTGCCCTCTCGCGGTATTCTGCCCTTTCATTGTACTCAGTATGACATCTATTTGTCTCTCGCCATGCATCTACCTTTACGTGCCTTTTACATTGGCCGCCCCTTCAATGTTCAGACTGGACTAACTGGCGTCACTGTATGTCGACAGTGTCGCTGCATGTGGTGATGCTGGTGGTGTCTGAGATATTGTCTGTCTCTTATGCAGTCAAATCTCTTTCCATCTGCTACCTCCACATTCTCGGACACGATCCCCAAATGATTTGGCCAGAATCAGCTCGAGCTGCTGTATTTCTGTTACCAGGGTGCACCGCGAGTAGGTACATTTGGGATATTGGTTATCTGCTAACCCTGGGTCCGCCGAGAGCAATGCATTCCCTTTGCACCCCGCTTCTCTCAGTAATTCATGCAGATTTTTCTTTTGGTTGCTGAGCTCAAGAAAATAGTGACACTGCTACTTGCCACACATGTTGTATGAGGCAACTAAGGAGGTTTTGGGGTGGAGTTTTCTGTCTCATAGAGGGCCAAAGTGACCCAGAAGTGATGCTGATATCAGATGTGTCAGCCTGAAACATGGACTCTAAGTAAAACAGCGGCAAAGAAGATCAACGCCTTCTAGCTGAAATGCTACAGAAAGATACTTAGAATATCATGGAAGGATAAAATCAGAAACTCAGATATTATAAACACACTGAATATTCCAGAGTGTTGGTTACTAAACACAATAACAAAAAGAAAACTACGCCTGTTTGGTCATATAAAGAGACATAACTGTTTAGAAAGACAAATAATGGAGGGAAGAGTACCTGGGAAGAGGAGAAGGGGCAGACCAAGAAGACGATGGACTGACGACATTAAAGATAATATGAATACATCGCTAGAAAATGCAAGCAACATCGCCCAAGACAGAGAGAGGTTCAGAGAGTTCATTGGGAAGACAACTTTCTGGAAGGAATACGTCACATGACACACGAGCCTGAAAGGTGCACATATTGCAGCTAAATTAAACCATGGCACAACACATTCCATCATCTGGACTACATCCTGCTAATCTGTAGGAGTTTGTGAATGAATACAGAAGAAGAAATTAACTTTTATCAGAGCTACTAGTAACCTCATGCTCCTACTGGAGTACATTTTACAAAATTATGACTGTGGAATAAATTAAATAGCAAGACACTGTACCATATCAGGGATATCCTGATTTGGAATAAATTAAATAGCAAGACACTGTACCTTATCAGGGATATCCTGATTTGGAAACTCGATTTCAAACCATTGTGGCAGGATAACAATTGATGTCTTCTCTACAAACTCAAATTTCTTGTCATCTGTCTGAAAGCCACCTTCCACACCTAACGTAAAAAAAATTGCTTTATTGATGATGGTGATGAAATAGTCACTTTAGCTGTGAGCCTGTCACTCTTAACATCTCACAGCCTTTAAAACAAAGCACAGCTTCTTCTCATTTGTGTAACCGAGGCAATACATTGACTCATTTACGGTCTCAGAGGGATGGATGTGTAAATTGGGTTTATGAATGCATGTTTAGTCCCTGAAGAGAGGCGTTCTAGTGTTAATATCCCAGGAATATCATATCCTACAAGGAGCACACTTTCTGAGTCAACTGTGTCATCATTCTTCAGCCAGATTAGTTGTTCCATCTGCAGTGATGACACACATCTAGCATTTCCAATCGCCTAGGAGTCTGTCACAAAACAAGAAAAATACAATGTCCACTGGTCTGCATCTCTTTGTCATCCATGGGGATTATTTGATAGAAGACAAAAGTAAGAAATTGAGACAAGATGTGACGATATTTCACAGGTGACGGGTTATCAGCATATCCTCCAGCTTTCCTTAGTCGCTGCACGAAAATGAGACAGTGACCCTATTTTTTGCAACCTGAAAGTCCAGGCTCCAGTTGCCACACAGGCAAATTATTGTATCAAACATGCAATGCTGCTATAAATAAAATATCTACTGTCTCTCCCCAGGTGGATGATGGTTTATACTATTCACACTTGCCGATAAGCATAGGAGTGAGAGCCTCAACTTTTGTTCCAAAGCCAGATGTTGCCTTGGTTGCGTCGAGTCCGTGTTTGTTCAAGGTTATCTTGATGTTTTCTATCCCCCGTTTTCGTTGATCTACCTTTGGATATATGTCCTGATATTCTTTTGTTATATACCATTATTGGTATTTGGTTTGACTTCATCTTTATAAGGTGACCAAACTATTTTATATGCTGTCTAAAAATAAAATGTACACAACTAAAAGTGTGCTGCAATAAAAATTATTTGAAATATTAGATGTAAAAGTGAACTATAAGTAATAAGACATGCTCTTTTCTGACTTTCGGTGCATTTTTTAAAACCAGTTACCATATATTTAAAGATAAACAAAAATAGGTAGATATGTTACCAAAATAAAACATAAAACAATCTAACAACGAGATTAGAGTTGTTACCCTACACTGGAACATTTATACAATATATTTCATTATATAAGTCGATCCATATACACTCTGACGATGTAACTTTAATGTTGAAAATGTGACCACAATAGGAAACCTGTGTATTGGCCGAAGATTAAAAAATAGCATGGTGGATTGTAGAACAATATTGAATGAGCAGTGAAGA
The DNA here is from genome assembly GCA_034231615.1 of Meghimatium bilineatum. Taxonomy (NCBI): domain Eukaryota; kingdom Metazoa; phylum Mollusca; class Gastropoda; order Stylommatophora; family Philomycidae; genus Meghimatium; species Meghimatium bilineatum. The sequence continues at coordinate 53,657,942 of CM067300.1, read as the reverse complement.
ATTATTATTTTTGGCGTTCACTCTCATACTTCCACAGGATCTCACTTGTTGCAGGACAATGATCCTACTAGATCTTACTTATAGCAGGACAATGGTCCAACTAGATATCACTTGTAGCAGGACAATGATCCCAACTAGATCTCACTTGTAGCAGGACAATGATCCAACTAGATCTCACTTGTAGCAGGACAATGATCCTACTAGATCTCACTTGCAGCAGAACAATGATCCTACTAGATCTCACTTGTAGCAGGACAATGATCCTACTAGATCTCACTTGTAGTAGGACAATGATCCTACTAGATTTCCTGAAAGATACAATTGAGAGAATTAAATTTCTTTATGTCGCCACTTTATTTTCCACCAATGGCTAGACAAATCCCTCTTTAGCATGTAATAATAACTCAATTTCCAGCAGTTTGAAACTTACCAATAGCAAGTTTAGTAGGTTTCTCTGCAGCTGAGGACTCATCCTTTGGAATCTAAATTGAGGAAGAACAAATGATGTTGAGAAAATTGAAAAATACTCATCAACAAAATATAAAGACATTATATAAACAAGTTTTATTCTACTTTCTCAATTTCCTGGAGATTAACAGGATATAGTCAGAGAACGGAATGAGTTGCGCCATAGTTTACAGCATCACTGAGATATTCCTATCTGTGGGCCTGAAACATCTGACTTCATTATATACCATCAGGCAAGCATTAACTACTTTTCACTGTGTAGCTCCTGGAAAGACATTTACATCACAATTATGTTGCACTCTTTGTTTGGAAATCACTAGGGAAATTGCTTTAAGCTAAGTAGATTTAGTCACGATAGACTTGGAGGATGCATATAACAAGAGTGACGTTCGAGGATCCTCATCAACATGCTCCGCCCGTGTGTTGCCAGGGCCCAAAAGGGGGGCAAAAAATAGCAACACTGTTTACCTTCCATGCATGTCGTAAAAAGCTACTAAGGAGGTTATGGGATGGAGTTGGTGTGTCCCATCCCATATAGGGTCAGTGACCCAAAGCCATGCTGAAGTCGGATGTGTCCGGCTGAAAGGCGCAGATATCGCAGCAATGCTGTAAACCATGACATAACGCATTCCGTTCTCCGGACTACAACCTGCTAATCTGCAGGAGTTTAATAACGAACGCAGAAGAAGAAGATCAACATGCTCTTGCTCTTTAATGTTGACCCTTTCGTTGTCAGGTGGATATCAGCGGTGTTGCTCGAGAGGAAGGTGGCTCTCAGGTGCAGTTGTTGGACATCTAAACCATAACAATACACCCAGGTCTTATACAGGGGTCTCCCCTCTCACCCGTATTATTCAATGTCTACACCGTGGCAATCACACAGCAACATCATAATGGAAGAGGTAGAACACTGTCTTTTGTGGATGATATTCTGATATACATACAGGGAAGGGTTAGAAGAGAAACTGTCGGATCACTGCAGAATTAGCTAGACTGTATCGCCTCCTGGTGTGATGATTCAGGGGCACTGATCAACCACAAGAAGGCTGCGGTGATATGGTTCTCTCTTAACAATCACATCGTAAAGTCTACAACATCGACGGTGGAGATAAGTGGGTACAATGTAATCAGGACATCATCTTTACAATATCTGGGCATGTGTTTTGATCATAGTCTGTGCTTTCTGGAACACGTTTATCATATTTTTGCAAAGTCCAGCAAAGGACTTTCAGCTCTGAGAATGATGGTAGCGGCTGATACTAAACAATCATAGCTCGTAATCTTATATGAGGCTCTTGTCCTCCCAGACATTGAATATGCACACACTATCACCGCCAGTCACACACAGATTGAGAGACTGGAGAGAATTAAAAAAGAAGCGATGCGGATCATCCTTGGTTGCACATGGGACACACTCTGTGAGACTATGAGATTTCTCCTTGATTTTCCAAGCATATCTCAAAGAATTGATATGTGGCATCTATCTATACGCTGTATCCCTTGTTTGCCTTGTAGCTTCAGGGGTAGAAGAGTTCTCTGGAGATTTGCAAGCTTGTTCCTGTGGCTTCTTTTATTTCTGTGATTTATCTTGTATATGTTCTGCCTCTGGCTTTGTAACCGTTATGTCTATGTGTCATGGCCATCTGTGGCATGCTGTCTATTGGTAGTCTGGAAGCGTGTGAAAACCACTTGATCTGTTGTTTTTTAATGTAATCCAATACTGGTATTGTTTTGGTTATCTGTCTGATGTGGATTGCAGCATGCCCATGCATATCTCAGGGTTCTGACATAGACCATGCACTACACAGTGAGCTCCCTTGTGTGAAGGGAAGCAGGCTCAAGAGAGATAAATCGTGAATGGGTCGTGTCGAGGATACCGTTATAGCAGATTTGTGCCCCTGAAGGCATAACTCCTGGCGAGGAATGGATACCTATTCCTATAGTCTTTCAATGGGCAATCAAGACCGCCATTACACTCAATAGAGAGAGCAGGGAATACGGCCCTGTGAGCATGGATACTGAGGTCAAGGCACTCATCTGCGAACATGCAGACACAGATGTGATTTACATGGATAGGTCAGTCATCCGTCACCACCGATGCGCATGGGCCTTTACTGCCAGGTCACATGGAAGAACAGTGCAGGAAGTCAGTGGAGCCTTTACCGCAACAACAAGCAGTCTCACAATGGAAGTATTTGCCGTAATGCAGGCACTTAACTGGCTGGAATCACAAGCCTATTCCCATGCGTGCATACTAAGTGACTCATGATTCAATGAACATGATTCAGAAAGTCAAAAGAGGTTATGTATGTAGGGGATGGGCGGAGTCATTAGAGATCTCTCAAACATTATACCCTGAACGATTTACTGAAGTGGAGATCTGAGCATCTATCAACATGTCCAGTGCACGAGAAGGATAATCAATAAACTAATACCTAACGGCACAAATATGCAAGAAGCAAAGATCCATTTCCTGATAAAGTTGACCCATCCAGCTGCAATGCAAATTCTGTTGTTCTTAATATGCTGCAGTGAATCTTCCACATTCTTCCCATTTCATTTATAAGGATTTGCAACTGAACTATTACTGAGTGGAAATTTCCTAATTATAACCTGTGGTTGCTGGTGCTAAACAGTGCACAGAACTTCACTGACTGCAGGCAGAATGAGCTCTTCAACAATTGTATGTGGCTTTCCAGACTTTACAATCAACAATGAAATATTGCATGATGCAAGCAAACCATGTTTTGGTGTGCAGCTTTACAAAACATGCTTGACATCATTGGCTGTTTGTACAAATTATCACACAGAATTTGAAAAAAAGATACATTCTCTTCTGCTATGACACAATGTGCAGTCTTCAAATGTTCAATTAATCTGCATGGTTTAGTGGTTTCATTTGAAAATATTCTTCCACATATTAGACACATTTACAGCTGCTTGTTTGCTGGTGATGGTATGAATCCGTGCCTTAAATATTCAGTACTGTATTGTCTACATTTCTTTTTTGATTTGGCTGAGTCTGTCATTTAGCAATCGAGGCTTTTAGATTTTGTCACTGATCATTCATCTGTCTTTAATATTGTTTACTGTGGAGGTACGAGAAACAAAGCTTGTCATTGCATACTTGAACTTCCATTTGATCGGCTTATTTGAACACATTGTGCTATTTTGTGAACTATTAGTGGATTTTCTCCAACAATAAAATGTGTCATGACTTGTAGAATATTGTAGAATTTAGATGAATTATCAGTATTTTTGAAACCCAATGCACATCCCTATTTCGTCTTACAGCTCTCCCCCCTTGCCTCTTACCTCACCCCTGATGCCCAATTTTCTCCTGCTGGCCCTATAGACCTACCTATCGCTCTAGTCTATGGTGCCCACATTTAGAACGGCTGATCTACATGCTATGAAAATATGCTATCAACATACCTCCTTTCTGAGTCGTCTTATGTTCAAGAAGACACCATTGCCAGTTTTCTCAAAGAACTGCTGCAGGTACCTTTTCCCAAGACCAAGGAAGGTATTCATACAAATGTAGAGACCACTAGGGCTTTCCTAGAGAACAGAGTGAAAATATAAATATGAACAAATCTCTTACAAATTATGAATAGGCAACAGCATGATGATAATCAGAAGAGAACACACTTTACAAATTTTTTTTTAGCATATCACACACAAAAATAATACAAATTTCTACTCACAGTAGGCATTTTGGATAAAGTAGTTCTCCCATGTAATAAAAAACCTAGAAAGTTGCATTCATTGGGAAAAAATTTCATGCGCCGATTTCCAGATCACACTAGTTAATCATGTTCTAATTAGATTTGCGAGTGTCCTTGATTTTATTGGCATATATAAGCAAATATTTTTGTGATCACAACTGATTTCTGTGCACATTTGTGTTCCTATTTGGTAAAAACAGTGGATAGTTGTGAAGTAATTCATTAGAACACGTTGAGGTAATTTATTTTACTATACCCGGTACAATAAATTTCAAGTATGCCTACATTTTGATAAACTGAGTTTATATACCCAGTACAAATGTCATATGAAGCAATCTTTTTTGTGTGTGTATATTTTGTGTGTTGTGTGATAATATAATTTATCAACATGAGTGTCCGCCATTTTTGTTTGGTTGTTCACTGCAATCTTGTCCGTAACTTGATAGTCAAGTATTTAGAGAAACTCTCTTGCTTTCTTGTTATAATTAATGTCTATAATACTTTATGTTATTTAAATTTGTTAGTAGTGGTTTCTAAACAAATACTACATTTATATAGTATAATAATGATAGTCACAACATAAGTATGTTAGTATCATACTAACATGCTTCCATAGGTCAAAGCCATATGATTAGTTACATGCATGATGAGGCAGCATAAACATGTTAAATATATACAGGTCTATTCATCTAACAACTGCTTATATTAAATATAAAAAAAACCTTAAGGCACTTTACAAATAAACTGGTTCCTTATGGGATAATGTGTCCACACACATTCCAACATTTTCTTCTTTCCTTCCCTTGAAACATGTCTATACCTGTAACTCTGTCTCCTGAATAAAACTCAGTCCTTTGTAGTTCACACAGTGGCCCTTAGAGTTTTGATTCCAGTGTTGTTTTCTCTGGCCAATATGTCTGCCTCAGCATTTCATACTCAGTACACTCTTGAAGTATATGTTTGGTACTCTGTGCTGTCTGTCCACATGTACACATGGCTATGTTGCCAATCTTGAACTTTGTGTACATGTGACTGCAGAGTGGGTTTTGTTCCATTCTGAAGCGTAGAATTACACGTTCTGACCTGTTCACAATGTGATAGTCATCTTGTGTTGGTCCACGTGGCTTTCTTATTGACTTCATCATCTGTTTTTTCTGATGGTCTTTGGCAGCACCTTCCTTAACCAGTTCGTCTTTTTTTTAATTTTCTTGTATTCCACAGTGAGAGGGTATCCACTGTAGAGTTACCATATACTGGTAAGACAATTCATTACCTTCAGCACTCCTGCATGCACTACATTAGAAAGTTCCGTGCACGAATCGGACATCTATGAACTCACAAACCAAATTAGACAATTACCAATTTATTATTTATTTTTTCATCTATTGTTTTTCATGCTATGCAAATCATCGCTTGCCAGAAGTACCAGTTAAATCCTCTGAATCAGTAGATTCATCAATGCTATTGAATGCTTCTTCAGATGAACTAACATTCCTTGATCTGATGCAAGCAGTCGCTAAATTTGTAATAAAACCTAATCCAGATTGCTTTGGTATCTTATTTTTTGTGGCAAGTCAACATTAGGCCTATAATCACTATCTGAATCATCAGTGACTGATTTACTAATTGCAAGCTCTGAAACATAACCATAGCTTGTTCTGCACTGTATCTGGAAGGAGTGGGCATTGCCATTTTTTTTCAGAAATAAATAACACAATGTATGCGATCACAAATATCACTTTCTCAACCACGTGCTTGGTCTCCAGATATCAAAATCGGAAGTGAATGTTTCTAGGATGTTTTGAGGTTAACATAAAAACTTGAACTGGGCAAAACGAAATATAACTGATCAATATATGATGGATCTAAAATCAAAACTGTTAAAGTGGCGAACAGTCCTGTAGACCCAATATAGAGAACCGAAATATGGTGGATTGGTCCCCAAAGAGTTACAGCATCAATAGCATCGGCATCAATAAAAAAATGCATAACTTTTATCAGAATTGCTTGAGGTATCATTGAATTACAATTTTCAAGGGCTATCGAGTTGTATTTATGATGTATACCCATTTTGAAAATTTAGTGAAATACCCATGTTTATTGTCCATGTTTCTGAGCCATAGGACTACATTAATTTAATAGATAATAGATGTGGCATTTTATAATTCTTATTTTTAGCTTGCTTGTAATTTGTTTAGATGTTGAAATGTTCCTCAAGTCATTGAAAGTACTTTCAGCCATTCTTATTCTCCTTTTAACTTCTGTTTCAGATCTGCCATCATTTGGATTGCAGATCACATCATTTGTCACAAATTTTGTGATTCTCAACAAAAACATTGATTGTTCACATATAAAATTATATAATTTTTAAAAAGGAAATCCAAAGTGACTCCTAGATATTTCATGTACTATTTTCTCAGTTTATGTTTGTGACAAAGCTAGTAGATAGCAGTTGGCAGTATGTCTGTGATTACTAGCTTGTTTTGTTCAACACAAGGAGAATATTCGGAATTCCACAGATGAGAATCTCTTTTACTTTTGGCTCATGACTCAGGAATTGGACAAGTCACGAAACAATGTAGCCTTCGCCATAACTAGTAAACGATAAATACTGAAGCCAAGGCGACAATATACATCTTACAGGATTATCAAATGAAAATGCGCATTCATCTTTATAGACTTTTTCTCCTCCAGTCGGGCATTTCACTGTTCGCTTCCTTAGCTCCTGGATGGATTCCATGTTTGTAACGACGAAAATTTGCAGAATTTAGGAAGTGGAGTAGTAGTTATAGCCCTTGGGTGATACTTAAAATAATAGACTAAAACGGAACAAACATTTATTCCTATTTCAATGTCTATTTCAAACGACCGCAGTTTAAAGAAACGGTCTTCATCAAAGGATACACATTTTTGTTTTCGTATAGGCTTTAGTGGAAGTACAATTTTTTTTAATGAACTGCATTGGCATTTATAACCTACAGAGTTATATTTATAACTCTATATAACCTACAGGCAAAAGAGCCAGGGGTAGACCAAAAGTAACACTCAGAGGAACAATACTTACAGAAAGTAAAACAAGCAATGTCCATACTATTCAAGAACTGCACAGAATAGCGTTGAACAGACAGAATTGGAGAGATCTGACCTCTGCCCTATGCGCTAACTTCAGCGCAAAAGGAAAATTAATGAATGAATGAATTGTCATTTATGCATATAGGGTTTACTTCAATTATAATTTATTATGTCAAGAGATTTCAGAAAGTCTCCGCAAATGCCCATCCGGATTAGAATGATGCACATCTTGTCATATCACACCATACATGCCGGAACATATGGGTGTTCGAGGTAGTGAAAGAGCAGATCAACTGGCGTCATGCACCGATTGTGGCATAGGGTGATGGGGCAATGGATCGAGCTGACGCTTTGAGCTCTATAAGAGATATAGCACGCGAGAGTGAGACTAGTGCGGATGATGATTCCTTTTCAATGTCCAGGATTAAAGATCAGGGTTAGAAATGCGGTGTTACTAAAAGTGAACATTTTTGAGGGCGCAGAAGAATGATGGTCAACCAGCAGGTGACTGGTACTGTCAGCAGAAGTGTGATGGCGGATACACCCAAGGAGAAATCGGAGCAACTATCGACGTGTCCGGTTTGCAGTGATGATGATCCGACGACTAACTAACCAACCATAGGGCGGCGGTAAACTTCCACACACAAAAAATGCCACAGAAAAATAACAATATGGAGATAAATGCTCTCATAATAATGTTTCAAATATATGTGGTGGTTGTGATAGAAGGCGCATCTAGACTGCGATCGAGAACACATTCACAATTTAGTGTGGCACGAGCATGGTTGGGAAGCTGTTAAGCAGAATGAGAAGTACGTTTGACATGGCAATCACGAGAACCATTAGCATGCATACCCTTCGATTTCTGTGCACAGAGACGGTGCAGCCATAGGTGTGCTCAGAAGCTCAGCAACATTGTAAACCTTGGCACAATGATTTCTGTTCTCCGAACTAAGGTAAATGTATGTCCCATGACAGCACTTGCCGTCGGGGATGAAGATAACTCTTCATGTACTAAGCTAATGCAACTATTAGGTGGGGTGGCCAGTTCCCTTCCTTGCTGTCTTTACCTCCTGTAACTCATGCGTCCGGTACTCATTTACAGCTGAGTCGACTGGAGGAGTGGTCATTTCAAGCGAGAAATCACAACCCGGACTTTCTTTGTCATGATGTGGTTTCAAACCTGGCACGCTGTAACCTGGTGATAGCAAACAAGCTCACTATGAACTAGGCCACCTACTGGTCTTCATGAGTTTCAGAACGAATGAAGAAGATTCACAAGTGCTTTCTATTGTGTTGTATGATTGTGAGAATTGGACATGGAGAGACAGATACATGCCTTGGAGTCCAAATGTTACAGACGAGTTCTACGAATTTCCTAAAGTGAACACAAGACAAATGTGTATGTCAGAAATAAAATAAAGCAGCATACAGTTCCAAACAAACCATTACTTTCAATAATGAACAAAGGAAAACGTGCATGGTTTGGACATGCATCTGTATGCCGACTCGATTCCTTGTCAAAACCAATACTATAGAGAAAAGTCGAAGATTTGACGGGGGAAAAGAAAATCCAGGACAGACAGCGTCAAAGACTCGACAGGTGAGGAGTTTCCCTCATCTGCTACGCCGAAGATAGAAATCAATGGAAGACGTGGATTAATGGGTCCTGTGTAGTCCCTAGGTCCTTGAAGAATTATGGACTTATTGGTGGATTGAAATTATTCTCTCCATTTCCGCTGTAATTGTCCAACTCACATATCCGTACAAAAATAATAGATATTATTAGCGACTTCTGTAGGTTGATCTGAACAGCTGCACTTCATATACTCTTCCATACTATATTTAAAATGAACCTTGCAGCAGGGGCTATTTCAAGTCTAGTTTTTATTTCTCTGTTAGTGTTTCTATCGCTTCTCATATAGGTCCCTAAGGCCCTAGGTATTTATTAACTTGTTCTAGTTTCTGTCAATTCACCCAAACATTACCACGAGTCGTGTTGTCATTCTTCTCTGTTTGCCATTATGTTGCTTTTCTCGATGTTTATTTCCACATCATAAGTTTTCACAATTTTTTCAAGTTTATATACACGTTCCTATAGTTCCTTCTCACTTCTAGCTCGAATCTTTCTTCTTTATACCCCTTTGTGCATTGCAGTGTCAGGAGACGCATCTGTGTCTAATGTCGTGTTAATCATTAGTTAATAAAGCATATACGAAGAGAGGAGAAGCAGAAAGAAGAGCGAAGGGTAGACCTAGTTGGATCGACAACATCAAAGAGACATTACACGAACACCAAATAACATTATCTGAAGCTGCCAGAAAAGCGAGAACAAGAACATTGTATCTCCCTCGACACCCGTAAAGGGTAAAAAGAAGGGAAAAAGAAGAAGAAGAAGTGTCAGGAGTAGAAGAGTTCTCTGGATATAGCTTTTGTGTGTGCTTCATATATGTTGCTTTTTTTTCGCTGACTCCTTTATTTCTACGGTCTGCCCTTGGCATTGCAACCATCGTGCCTATATAGTAATGCTTTTTCACTTACACTGTCTGATGGTAGTCTTGAAGCATGTGAAAACCACTTAATCTGTTATCTTCTGATGTCATCCAGGATTAGCATTGTGTTTGTTACGGGATAAATGTTCCATTGTTGGGTAACAACCCTAAACAAGAAATAGGTGAATGTGTGATTGTGTTTGTTCGTCTTCTGTTGTTCTCTCTTATTGATACTCCGAGGATTTTACGTAGACAAGTCATTTCTGCTGTAACGAGTTTTCTTTTTGGCTTTAGTTGTTAATGTCCACGTTTGATATCAGTAGCGTAGTGATGGTATGATGACAATTTTATATAGTGCAATTTTGGTGTTCAATTTCACATATTTGTCTTTGAGAATAGGGGACATCTGCCCTAATATCTGGTACGCTATGTGTTGGATAGCTAGAATCCAATAACGTTATTTCATAACTATATATATAAAATGACATATTCTTTCCAGAACATTGTCTTTGTCGTGGATAGCCGGAACATCTCTCTGACCCTTCAACAAGCACGACTGCATTAATCAGAAACATGTTCTTCGATGTCTCTGGTCCATTGTCTTCTTGATCTTCCTCTTCTTTCCTTCCCTGGCACTACACCCTCCAGAATCAGCCTTTTTCATAATTACTATTTCATTATCGTTAAAGAACTACTAAGAGAAATAAAGATCAGGCAAATAAAATACTTTGGACACATTAAAAGACATGACACCTTATTGAAGACCTTACTTGAGGGTAAAGTCAAAGGGAAGCGAGCAAGAGGTAGGCAGAGATACAAGTGGGAGAGTAACATTACACGATGGACAGGTTACAGTCTAGCAGAGTGCACCACCAAGACAAGAGACAGGAGATGTTGGAGATACGTTGCAGCCAACCTTCGTTGCGGAGACGGCACTTAATGATGATGATCGTTAGTGTACATATATCAACACACCCATTCATCTATCAGTGCCGTAATGGTACACCAGTGGATACATCAACTGACCATCCAGCGATTTCTATCTTCAGCAATGTGGATGAGTGGGAAAAGTCTTAATCTTCACAGTCTTTAATATTATCTGCCTATGATTTTCTTTGGCTTCATCCTCCTCCTATTTCCAACTTCAACTGTACCCTGTACAATCGTTTTTGGCAGGAAATCACGTCGACGTACATGTCCAAACCATGCACGTTTTCCTCGTTTCACTGTTTCTTCTTCCTCAGCGTTCATTCTCAAACTCCCGCTGGATCTCTCTTGTAGCAGGACAATGCACCTACTAGATATCCAGGAGGATGTAGTCCAGAGAATGGAAATGCGTTGTGTCACCGTTTTATTTGTCCCAACGGCCCGACACATCCGCCTTTGGCGGTTTACTGTTTAAAATAGTTATTCTTATGAGCTGCGAGATTCTGTGCAGCATTTTTTACGTACACATTTGTCTTATGCTCTATAAGGAAATGCGCAAAATGCATCTATAACACTGGCATTTTAATGTCTCTTCTTCTTCTTCTGCGTTCGTTCTCAAACTTCTGCAGATTAGCAGGATGTAGTCTGGAGAAATGAATGCGATGTGTCATTGTTTACAGCAGTGCTGCTCTATCTGCGCCTTTCGGCCGGACACATGCGACTTCATAATGACTTTGGATCACTTTTACCTTAATGGGATGCGACTGCCATCTCCACCCCATAACTTCTTAGTCGCCAATTACGCTATGTATGGAAGGTTTTTTGTTTGTTTTGCGTTCGCTCCATTATAACCAGCACGGATATCTGTGCGATTTCCGCCGGGAGCGTGATTACGTTGTGCCACCGTTATGCGCCTTGTAGGCCTAGCACATCCGATTTCGGCATGCCTTGACAATTCGGGTGGGCTACCCTAGCCTGTGACCGCCTTCCTATCTGTCGCCAGACGGTGAATGTGTACTGACTCTATGCCGAGACGGTTTGTCTTTCACGTCTGTCCTGCGCGAGGTGTTCCGCAGTCAGTGAACATGCCTCGTGTAATTAGACGTATTGTGCCCGTGCTCATCGGGTACTAAACCTTTTCTCGTCCTCAAGCCTGGTTCCGGTTTAGGAAGAACTTGACAGAAGAGTTGGGCTCGGGCTCGTTCGTCTTCTTAGCCGAAGCGTATTTCACCAACTTCGTGAGCCCCTCGTCCAGGTCTGAATCTGTACACATATTTAGGAACGTTAGGGACTTGTGCTTTGTTCTAGAGCTGAACAGTGCTTGTCACCTCGGACTGCTATGCTTGTGCCCATCGGGTACTGAACCTTTTCTCTCCGCGAGCACGCTTCCGGTATAGGAAAGACTCGACAGTAGAGTTGGGCCCAGGCTGGGATCACTGGTAACTAGAAGCTTGTCTCGAGCAAACAATGCTTTAGTTCCAATTTCATCGAACCTTCTTCCATGCTTTTTACACATGACGCTGCCCTCTAGCGCTGTGCATCTTTCTCAGTGTACTCATTGTGCTTTTATTTTTATTGGGACATCTGCCTGCTTCGTACCGACTACATTGGCCGCCCTCCAATGCTACTACCAGACTTTCTAGCTTCACTGTGTGTCGACAGTGTTGCTGCATGTGTTGGCACAGTGGTGTCGGAGTTATTAACTGTCTTTTTGCAGTCAAATCTCATTCCATCTGTTACCTCCACATCCACGGACACGATCCCCAAAAGGTTTAGCCAGAATCAGCATTAGCCGCTGTATTTCTGTTACCACGGTGCGCCACGAGGAGGCACTTTTGGGATCTTGGTTATCTGCTAACCCTTGGTCCGCCAAGAGCAATGCGTTCCCTTTGCACCCCGCATGGAAGGTAAACAGCGTTGTTTATTCTTTGCTCTCTCTCTCGGGTCCCGCCAATTCGATGGCGGTTAATGGCCTGTAACCGTCTCTCCATGTCCACAGTGGGTGTCCACCTCTTACAACCATACATCATATATTAACACTAGAGAGTTATACATTACAATCTTCACTCCAACACTACAGAGTCGTATAGCTTGGTGCTTTTCAGTCGCCACAGTGCTAGGTTTTGGAATCTTTTCCTCATTGGATTACTTGGCATACACTGAAACTTTTCTGCTTGTATTGGCACCTTTGTGTTTCTGCATTCGCCAAGTGTATGCATTCTGACCATTTTCTGCATCTCTACTATGGGTGTTGATTTCATTGTTTCCAACATTATCCTAAGCGCCTGGTTGTGCACTTTACCTAGATCATGTAATGTGGTGTTTAATTCAGGACACCACGCAGCTGAGCCATATTTCACGTGTAGTCTTATGCCTTGCTGGTAAACTTTACTGAGTTTATTCCCACTGGCACCCCGTGTGGTTGCACTTAGTTTTCTCGGGATAGCTAACTTCCTCTGGTTTTTGTTGTTGCTTTGTTTATGCGTTGCTTCCATGTCCGCTTATCACCAAACGTAACTGAGGTATGTGGGTTGTTTGTCTTTCAAAAGTTCTCCATCTATTTTGATAACACCGGCTTTTTGTTTAGGTGAGAGGGTAAAGAGTGTAGTGCTGCACTGATCTGTGTTAATGCTGACGCACCATCTATTTTCCCATAGGGTTGCAACTGTTACTCATCCTCTGAATGTGGTATATCCACTTGAGTCTGTTTTGTCAAAATATAGACATTATTATTGGAATCTGGGCCCTTTACAGGTTCCGATGTTGGAAATTTTGTCTTGCCACTTTATTGTCAGAAATTTACGAAAACTGCGTAAGTGGAAACTATTCAGCCATTGTCCTTGCCTTGAGTAAGGAAGGCATCACTGTTTTAGATCCCTATAGAGGGCACAGAGGATACATGTTTAGTATTCTTCTTCTTCTTCTTTCGTTCACTTGAAACATGTCTATATCTGTAATTCTGTCTCCTTAATAAAACTCACTGTCTTTTGTAGTTCATACAGTGTCCCATAGAGCTTTGATTCCAGTGTTGTTTCCTCTGGCCAATATGTCTGCCTCAGCATTTCATGCTCAGAACACTCTTGAAGTATATGTTTGGCACTCTGTGCTGCCTGTCCACATGTACACATGGCCGTGTTGCCAATTTTGAACTTTGTATACATGTGACTGCGGTGTCGGTTGTGTCCTGTTCTGAGACGTAGAATTATAACTTGTTCTGATCTGTTCATAATGTGATAGTCATCTTGTGTTGGTGTTTGTGGCATTATTATTGACTTTATCATCTGTTTTTTTTCTGATGGTAGGTGATTGGTATATCTGGTTGGTCTTCGGCAGCACCTTCCTTAGCCAGTTGATGTTTAGTATAACAGGAGCTTCGTTCTGCTGTCAATTTTGTATTGCTCCATGCTCTTTTTGTGAGTTTACCGGACGTGGTGGCTGCAATTCCTACTCAGGCACGTATTTCTTCGTCGAGTTGGGGGTGATTTTGGAATCTATATAATTCAAGGAAAGATCGAGGGGAGGCAAGCAAGGGTAGGCAGAGATACAAGGGGAGAGAAACAACACGAGATGGGCAAGTTAAATCTAGTATAGTGTACCACCAAGGCAAGATACAGGGGATGTTGGAGGTCCGTTGCAGCCAGGCTTCGTTGCGGAGACGGCATTGAATGATGATGACCGATTCAAGTGGCACATTCGATAGAGACGTGTTGTAATAGGTCGACAACGTCATGTGTGTGTATGACGTCATTTAAAAAAATGTCTGCTTGCTACTTAATATTGTTTGTAATGCTGTTTGCGTTTGCACATTTCTTTCAAAATGCTGTTGCTCAGTATATGCATTACGATGGTAAGACAAATATAATCAACGAGATTTCATAATTCCTCCTCTTTATGTATGTTCCTCAGCGCCGAATAATGTACATAGAGTAAAAACCAGTGCTCTCCAGTACTAGCTAGAAGTTTAGTATTGAGTTGGTTTCTGTAACTCCGGTTTTTTACGGTAACGTAACAGCTTGTTAGACCGTTTATCCATCCTGACGTCCAATCGGTATTTTTTAGCGTGGTCGTGATGGATTATTGGATTGTTTCTTACGTGATTAGTTATTAAAATGATATCTATCTATTTATTTATATATCTATGTATACCCTGGGTCCCTTGTTTGCCTTGAGGCGTCAAAGGTGGAAGAGTTCTCTGGAGATGACCTTCTTGTATGCTGTTTGTAAGCTTGTTTCTGTGGCTTCTTTGATTTCTATGATCCATCTTTTACATGGTCTGCATCTGGCTTTATAGCCGTGATGTTTATGTGTCATGGCCATTTGTGGCATGCTATCTGTTGATAGTTTGGAAACGTATGGAAACAACTTGATCTGTTGCTAAAAAAAATAGCTTTAGAAAGTAGTGTATGTAGAGGGTCAATAAATCACTTAACAAGATTGATGATGCGATTTATTGACCCTCTACATACACATTAATTTCTAAAGCTGCAAGTTATATACAGTAGATGTGAAAAAGAAGTTGAAAGGAGAATAGTAATGGCTGTTTGTTGTTGGTCCATAACAAGGAATGATGACCATTTGTTACATCCACTTTTGAAAGTTTTGTCCTTGACTATAAGTGCGTACATGGCTAATAATCCCTATTTTGCCCGCAAATGTTTTTGGACAGTTCCAGCGTGGGATAACAGCTGTGGATGGTTCTTACCTTGACTTTATAGCCACTTTCCGCTGCTGAGCTGCTGCATTTCTCCTCTTTTCACAAGATGATGCGCTTTTTCTCTGTAGAGCGCTATGTGTCTCTATTTTGTGCAAGTTGTTCCCATGTGTCTTTGTATATTTCAAAGGCTTTCAGTGAGGCTTTTAACGAGTCCTTGTAGAGCTTCTTTTGGCCACATTGAGAACGTATGCTCTTCTGCAACTCACCATAAATAATCATCTTCTATAGGAATGCTAAAAGTACTTTCAATGACATGAGGAAATTATTGACATCTAAATACATTACAAAAAAGCTAAAAATGAAAATTATAAAATTCTATATTATTATAGGACTAAGAAACATGGATCAAACAAGAACAAACAACTAAAAGACAGAATTGATGCCTTTGAGATGTGGATGAAGAATGGGGAGAACATCATGGAAAGAGAAGAAAACGAACAGAGAGATTCTAACAACACTTCGTTTGAACATAGAACTATTAAAGGAAATAAAAATCAAGAAAATAAAGTATTTTGGACACATTAAAATACATTACACCTAGTTAAAGACTTTACTTGAGGATATAGTCGTTGGGGAAACGAGCAAGAGGTAGACAGATACAAGTGGGAAACATCACAAGATGAACAGGTTGGTTGCAGCTAGAACAGTACATCACCAAGGCAAGAGACAGAAGCTGTTGAAGATCCGTTGCATCAAACCTTCGTTGCTGAGACGTCACTGGATGATAATACAATTTAGAACAATACATTTCTGTGTGTTTTGTTTTATATATTTGGATAGTTATCATAAAACACATGGCGTGCTGAAATTAGCTGGATACAGTATCAATAATACACGATAGAGCAACAAAGAAATACACAATGGATGTAGTAAAGCATACCAAGCTCTAGGACAAAGAAATACACAATAGATGCCGTAAAGCATACCAAGCTCTAGGACAAATGACACCAATCTTCAGAAACAAAAATATAGATTTAAACACCAAAATAACAGTATTCAAAACGATTGTTATGCCAACGCTCTACTACCAACACCAAACATGGACAACAATAGCACAAGACACAAGTAAACTTGTGACAGCTGAAATGACAGATGTACGCAGAATCCTATGAATAGCGTTAAGAGACACAAATGAGTGAGGAATGAGGACATTAGACAAAGAACCGGCACCACCCCAATCTTGAAATATATTAGGAGACAACAGATAAAATGGTTGGCACACATCAGTAGACTACCATCAGACAGCATATCACAGCAAGCTATGTTACACAGATACAAGTGAAGGCAGACCTAGAGGCTAACCACGAAAACAATGGACCGCCGAAATAAAAGAGGCGACAAATTCCACAATATATTCAGCACACAAGAGAGCCATCTCCAGAAAACGCTTCTATCCCTGACGCTGAATCTCAAACCAGACAGATGATTCTCCCTCGAGGCAGACAGAAACCAGTTGCTCATGATAAAACATTTTAATAATGAACGATGTAAGAAGTGGTAAGCCCATGTTTTCCATTAATATACTTGTAAACACATATTTACATTTCACACTCTTCCTGGATTATACAAGCGATGCGGAATGGATAAGTCTACCAACAGCTTTCGAAACTTGTTTGAGAGTATTAATAGCAGTTACCAGGGAATGCAGAAAATGGTGTCCCACAGCTGTGGGGAAAGAAGTGCAGGCTTTGGTCAGAGAGAATACCAAAGAGGGGGATGTGATTATATTCACTGATTAATCTGTGATTATGCATCTTCGACATTGATGTTGCTTTGATACTTCAGATACTTAAACTACTTCAATATATTACTTCAATATATTACTTTAATATATTACTTCAATATACTACTTCAATATATTACTTCAATATAGTACTTCAATATATTACTTCAATATATTACTTCAATATACTACTTCAATATATTACTTCAATATATTACTTCAATATAGTACTTCAATACATTACTTCAATATAGTACTTCAATACATTACTTGAGGTGCAAAGGGAAGGCATTGCTCTCGGCGGACCCAGGGTTAGCAGATAACCAAGATCCCAAGTGTACCTCCTCGCGGTGCACCCTGGAAACAGAAATACAGCAGCTCGAGCTGATTCTAGCCGAATCATTTGGAGATCGTGTCCGAGAATGTGGAGGTAGCAGATGGAAAGAGATGTGACTGCACAAAAGACAGACAATATCTCTGACACCACCAGCAACACCACATACAGCGACACTGTCGACATACAGTGAAGCTAGTTAGTCCAGTCCGAACATTGGAGGGTCGGCCATTGAAAAGTAAGCATGAAAAGGTGGATGCATGGCGAAAGACAGATAGATTTCATACTGAGTACTATGAAAAAATGAAAGAGCAGAACAGCGCTAGAGGACAGCGCCAACTGCAAATAGAAAGTGAACAATTACGGAAATGGGAACTACAAGCTCTGTTAGCTCGTGACGAGCTTCTAGTTACTTGATTTTCTTATAGGCAGAGACCTATACCCAATAATGGGCGTCTAGCAAAGCAAAAAGACCTGGCCTAACTCTAATGTCGAGTCTTCATATAGGCCCTACAGGAAAAAGCTCGCAAAGAAAGGGTGCTGTAACCGATAGGCTCAGGCAAAAAAAAAAGGGACAAAGATAGTCCTGGCCTAACTCTACTGTCAAGCTTTCCTATACCGGAAATACACTTGCAGAGAGAAAGGATTCCGTACCCGATGGGCATAGGCACAAAAGAAACAACGATTTAGCCCTCGCCCAACTCTACTGTCAGGTTTTCCTATACCGGAAATACACTTACAGAGAGAAAGGGTTCAGTACCTGATGGGCTCAGGCGCTATTGGGACAAGGTCGCTCAGCTCGAGAACACCTTGCGCTCAATCGCGTGGTGTGAGACTCGAACTTGGGCGAGGGGTTCACGATGTCGGTGAATGACACCTCGGCTAAGAGGGCGAAAGAGCTAGGGTCCAACTCTTCTGTTGAGTTCTTCCTCTTAAGGAACCAGGCTCACGGATGAGAAACGGTTTAGTACCCGATGGGCACAGGCACAGTACATCCAATTACACGAGGCAAGTTCATAGACAGTGGAACACCTCGTGCGAGACAGACGTGAGCAAAAAATCGTCTGGGCGAAGAGTCACTACACACACACACGTGCCTGGCGACAGATAGGGAGGCTGTCACAGACTAGGGTAGCCCACCTGAATTATCAAGGCATGCCGAAATCGGATGTGCTAGGCCTACAAGGCGTATAACGGTAGCACAACGTAAACACGCCCCCGGCGGAAATTGCACGGATATCCATGCTGATTACAATGGAGCGAACGCAAAACAAACAAACAATACATTATTTTAATACATTACTTCAATACATTACTTCAATATATTACTTCAATATATTACTTCAAAATATTACTTCAATATATTACTTTAATATATTACTTGAAAATATTACTTCAATATATTACTTCAATATATTCCTTTAATATATTACTTCAAAATATTACTTCAATATATTACTTCAATATATTCCTTCACTATATTACTTCAAAATATTACTTCAATATATTACTTCAATACATTACATCAATACATTACTTCGATATATTTCTTCAAAATATTACTTCAATATATTACTTCAATATATCACTTCAAAATATTACTTCAATATATTACTTCAATACATTACTTCAATACATTACTTCAATACGTTACTTCAATACATTACATCAATACATTACTTCAATACATTACTTCAATACATTACTTCAATACATTACTTCAATACATTACTTCAATACAGTACTTCAATATATTACTTCAATATAGTACCTCAATATATTACTTCAATATATTACTTCAATATAGTACTTTAATATATGCAATATATTACTTCAATATATTACTTCAATATATTTCTTCAATATATTACATCAATATATTACTTCAATATATTACATCAATATATTACTTCAATATATTACTTCAATATATTACATCAATATATTACATCAATATATTACTTCAATATATTACATCAATATATTACATCAATATATTACTTCAATATATTACTTCAATATATTACTTCAATATATTACTTCAATATATTTCTTCAATATATTACATCAATATATTACTTCAATATATTACATCAATATATTACTTCAATATATTACTTCAATATATTACATCAATGTATTACTTCAATATATTACTTCAATATATTACTTCAATATATTACTTCAATATATTACATCAATGTATTACTTCAATATATTACTTCAATATATTACTTCAATATATTACATTAATATATTACTTCAATATATTACTTCCATATATTACTTCGATATATTACATAGAATGTTGCCGTCTAACAATCTTTTCCGGCTATATACTGCTTAGCGTTTTCAACAATATCATTATTCAGATGGGGAGTGCAAGTCCAAAACACACGCCGTGAATGGTGGGGAATTGACGATCGAAGGTGGGGCATTGTACCAAGTCCAATGTGATCCAGATTATTTAGTACCGCTGAGCAGCAGTAACAGAACGTATCTGCGGTACTGTGTGAACGACACCGAAGGCAGGCTTTTGCCAAAGGCATGTGTAGGTAGGTTTTCAGAAATGATGTGTTAATGTGTCTACATGTTCTATGGTGAGATTATTAATGACACGCGGATCTCCGTGGTGTAGTCGTTAAGCCGTTGGTCTTGTGTTCAAGAGGTCACGATTTCGAATCCAAACGTCTAATTTACAAGGTGGATACGTTTGGAGATCCCTAGGGACTATCACCTGAAGTGACGATGTCAAATGCTATGACTTATGGTCTCGGCAGCTGACGTCCAGCTTCGATGTGAGGGACTGAGCACATATGGTTAACCCGAGTATAATGAAGTAAATCCTCTACGCATTTTCAACGTCTGATATTATGACTAA
This sequence comes from Meghimatium bilineatum, assembly GCA_034231615.1. Taxonomy (NCBI): domain Eukaryota; kingdom Metazoa; phylum Mollusca; class Gastropoda; order Stylommatophora; family Philomycidae; genus Meghimatium; species Meghimatium bilineatum. The sequence goes on along the minus strand of CM067300.1, from coordinate 53,637,603 downwards.
CAGTTACGCAAGTTTTCCGGAACCCGAAAGGGAAGGAATGAATAGCAACACTGTGCCATACAAGTCATAAAAGGCGAGCAAGGAGGTTTAGGGTGGAGTTAGCTATTCTGACAAAGACAACAAGGATGGGAACTGGTCACCCCATCTAATAGTTGCTGCGGTTTAGTACATGAAGAGTTATCTTCATCCCCGACGGCAGGTTGCTACCATGGGACATACCTTTATAACTTATAGCTATTCTACCCCATAGGTCAAAATGACTAGAAAGCCATGGTGAAATCGTATGTGTCAGGCCTAAAGGTACAGATAGCACAGTCATGTCATAGACCACGATAAATGCATTCCACGGTTCAATACGGGGAGAATTACCTAAATTCCAACTTTTTAATATTATGTGCATTTTAATGTCACATCTGGCATATATGCGCAGCTTTCGTGACGTCACTGTAATAACATCACTAGTAAATATTGCCGTTAAAATGCTCCATTTAATTGGAGATTAAAAATTCGTTATGCCTGTTGCCGGATATGTTGATCTTCGCGCTATGCACTGAGAGCCCCCGTCCCCTTAGGCGACCCTGGAGGCGGGATTCTCAGTGTGTAGCGCGCAAATCGATACATCCGATAGAAGATCGATGCATGTAGCGACTGTAAAATGAATCTTTATCGATATTTCGTTTCGTTAAATAATGTAAGATCAATTTTATTCAAGTTTAAGATTTGTTTCGTTAAAATGTAGGTACTTCTCTCCGTATTTTACCTATTCCATTCCATGGACTACATTCTACTAATTTGCAGGAGTTTGAGAACAAACGTAGATGAAGTAATATAAAATATATTTTATATTGAGATTTTTTATTGGAAAAGAGGGATCACGAAAAATGATAATATTAAATATAGCTACACCACAGACATATATGATTTCAACGTTATTTCTCCCAAGGGGATATCCATAAATAACGTCAACAATTTTTTTTCCTGTAAACTTGTACCCCTGCCCCACCTGTCAACAACAAAAATAATTCAGAGACCCGCCCCCTGCTTATTTTTGTCAAAAACCCCACCCTTCTAGAATTGTTTAACAGAAAAAGTTTGAAAAACAAAACCACATAATTTTTTGTTCAGTTTTTAAGACAAAATATTTCAAATAATCTTTAATTTATCTATAAAAATAATATTGTTGTGTTCACATCAACTTCTGTCAATCTCTTCGAACTTTTTCCACACCCTAACCCCCCCCCCCTCCCCCGTACTTGTTGCTGTAAAGTAGTTCCAAAAGGATGGTGGCAGGGGTGTTGATACTATCCAATTGGCGGGTGGGTAACACCAACAAAATGATAAACATTTGAAATATCACGAAGACATACGTAAGTGGGGGGAGGGACCAGTTTGTATGCGATATGAAGTTCTATAGTACGTCGTGGCACTCGACAATACAGGCCTCTTAGCTGAATTGATTTGAGTATTGGAAAGATAGGAGTATTGATCAGAAACTAGAACCCATCTAGACCCACTTTATATGCAGCAACAAATCACCATCTCTTAACTTAGAACTAACCACTGCAGACTACATGACCACTTGTACCAGATCAAGATGGTCCACACAACCTAATGTCCACGTGGAACCGGAATACAGAGTCCTGAAAACGTACTATAAGATTGTCAGACGTGACGATTCTCCAAATAAGACATTCCAGAGAATCAAAAGAATCAGATTAGCAGGATGTAGTCCGGAGAGTGGAATGCGTTGTGTCGTGGTTTACAGCATTGCTGCGATGTCTCGCCTTTCGGTCTGACACATCCGACTTCAGCATGGCTTTGGGTCACTGACCCTATATGGGATGGGACATTTCCCATGTCTATTTACATTTTCATGTTCATCATTTAATAATTGAAATATTAATTTATTTTAGGGTTTGGAGACATTTTTTATGGATAAAACATTATTTTTAGGGTAAAACACAACTATTCTTCTTCTTCTGCGTTCGTTCTCAAACTCCTGTAGATTAGCAGGATGTAGTCCGGAGAGCGGAATGCGTTGTGTCATGGTTTACAGCATTGCTGCGATATCTGCGCCTTTCGGTCTGACACATCCGACTTCAGTATGACTTTGGACCACTGACCCTATATGGGATGGGACAGCCAACTCCATGCCATAACCTTCTTAGTCGCCTCTTACGACATGCGTGGAAGGTAAACAGTGTTGCTATTCTTTGCTCCCCTTTCGGGCGCCGGCAACTCACGGGCGACAACTATTCTAATCCTAACCTTAACCCCCAACCCTAAATAAATAAATATTTCAATTATTAAATGGTGAAGATGAAATTTGCAAAGATAGACAAGGGAAATAAGTAAACATGTGGTGGTGTCCAAGTACATGTACTGTACCAAGACTTGTTTTGATTTTGCTGGTATGTCTTATTTGACGATTGGTCATGGCACGCAGAAGAAGAAGATGAAAAATTAATTCTAAGATTAGAGGAATTCAGTATTAAATGTGAAAATTGTATAACTGAGCGCCTGCTTGGCAGAAAGAGAAGGGTGGTCAACCAGTTAACCACAGGAAGATCAGTACGCCCACTCTTCGTCATCTGCTGAGGTAGACTGAGCATCAGTTGGTAAACCCGGAGTGCAATGCTGTCCGACTTATAACTAATAACCGATAGACGTAGACATATCTTATTTCTATAACCTATAACATATTGTAGTTGTAGCGCCATGTTCAGATTCGCTACAAATCTTATGTTCATTAGGTTGGAAGTACAGATATGAATATTCCAGGAATTAGGGAGATGATGATGATGATGAAATAATCACTTTGTCTGAGAAGTACAGATATGAATATTCCAGGAATTAGGGAGATGATGATGATGAAATAATCCCTTTGGCTGAAAGCATGTAGCTCTTGGCACATGATGATGATGAAATAATCCCTTTGGCTGAGAGCATGTAGCTCTTGGCACATGATGATGATGAAATAATCCCTTTGGCTGAGAGCATGTAGCTCTTGGCACATGATGATGATGAAATAACCCCTTTGGCTGTGAGCATGTAGCTCTTGGCACATGATGATGATGAAATAACCCCTTTGGCTGAGAGCATGTAGCTCTTGGCACATGATGATGATGAAATAATCCCTTAGGCTGAGAGCATGTAGCTCGTGGCACATGATGATGATGACATAATCCCTTTGGCTGAGAGCATGTAGCTCTTGGCACATGATGATGATGAAATAAATCTCTTTGGCTGAGAAGTATAGATATGAATATTCCAGGAATTAGGAAGATAATGATGATGAAATAATCACTTTGGCTGAGAAGTATAGATATGAATATTCCAGGAATTAGGAAGATAATGATGATGAAATAATCCCTTTGGCTGAGAGCATGTAGCTCTTGGCACATGATGATGATGAAAAAAAATCCCTTTGGCTGAAAGCATGTAGCTCTTGGCACATGATGATGATGAAATAATCCCTTTGGCTGAGAGCATGTAGCTCTTGGCACATGATGATGATGAAATAAATCTCTTTGGCTGAGAGCATGTAGCTCTTGGCACATGATGATGATGAAATAAATCTCTTTGGCTGAGAGCATGTAGCTCTTGGCACATGATGATGATGAAATAAATCTCTTTGGCTGAGAGCATGTAGCTCTTGGCACATGATGATGATGAAATAATCACTTTGTCTGAGAGCATGTAGCTCTTGGCACATGATGATGATGAAAAAAAATCCCTTTGGCTGAGAGCATGTAGCTACTGGCACATGATGATGATGAAAAAAAATCCCTTTGGCTGAAAGCATGTAGCTCTTGGCACATGATGATGATGAAATAATCCCTTTGGCTGAGAGCATGTAGCTCTTGGCACATGATGATGATGAAATAACCCCTTTGGCTGAGAGCATGTAGCTCTTGGCACATGATGATGATGAAATAATCCCTTTGGCTGAGAGCATGTAGCTCTTGGCACATGATGATGATGAAAAAAATCCCTTTGGCTGAGAGCATGTAGCTCTTGGCACATGATGATGATGAAATAAATCTCTTTGGCTGAGAGCATGTAGCTCTTGGCACATGATGATGATGAAATAAATCTCTTTGGCTGAGAGCATGTAGCTCTTGGCACATGATGATGATGAAATAAATCTCTTTGGCTGAGAGCATGTAGCTCTTGGCACATGATGATGATGAAATAAATCTCTTTGGCTGAGAGCATGTAGCTCTTGGCACATGATGATGATGAAATAAATCTCTTTGGCTGAGAGCATGTAGCTCTTGGCACATGATGATGATGAAATAAATCTCTTTGGCTGAGAGCATGTAGCTCTTGGCACATGATGATGATGAAATAATCCCTTTGGCTGAGAGCATGTAGCTCTTGGCACATGATGATGATGAAATAATCCCTTTGGCTGAGAGCATGTAGCTCTTGACAGCCTTCCTGACAAATAAAAAACAGCACAGGTTCACAATTGAGCAACCTGCAACCACGAGGAAACATGGATAATGATAAACAACTGTAAAACATCAATGATTCTTGCCAGATGTGGATATATAGAAGAATATATGGTGTTCGTCCATCACAAGTGATGATGACCATTTGTTACATCCACTTTTGAAAATTCAATTTTAGTTATGTCCTTGATTATGAGTTCGTAGATGGCTAATGAGCAATATTCGAGCTGTAAATGTCCTTGGACAGTTTGGACATGGAATAGCGACTGTAGACGGATCTTGGTCTATCCGTGACTTTCTAGCTGCTCTCCTCTGTTGAGCTGCTGCATTTCTCTTCTTTTCACAAGATGATACGCTCTTTTTTATTTAGAACGCCATGTAGATCTATTTTGTGCAAGTTCTTCCCATGTATCGTGGTCTATTTCAAAGGCTTTCAGTGAGTCCTTTAACGAGTCCTTGTAGCGCTTCCTGTGGCCACCTTGAGATCGTATACCCTTCTCTAGCTCACCATAGAGAAGTATCTTTGGCAGACGATGGTCTGGCATACGCACCAAATGACCTGCCCAACGAATTTGTGCCTGCATCAGGATCGTGTCAATGCTAGAAGAATATATCAATCAATAATCAATAAAACCCATAACCCTTCAGGGTCGTAGGGGTACCACATTGGAAGCTTCAGCACACAGAGTCCTCCAGCGAATTCTATCCTCAGCGATGCGGATGAGTGTGGAAATATCTAGCCCTGTCCATTCCTTGATGTTGTCTGTCCATGTCTTTATTTGTCCTCCTCTGCTTCTTCCACCCTCGACAGTTCCCTGCAGTATTGTTTTTGACAAGGAATCGTGCCTGCATACATGTCCGAACCATGCTAGTTTTCGTCGTTTCACTATTGAAAGCAATGGCTCCTGGACACCTGCACACATCTCTACTTTATTTCTTACGTACACATTGGTCTTATGTTCCCTATAGGAAATTCGTAGAATTCTTCTGTAGCATTTATACTCGAAAGCCTGTAATCTTCTCTTCATGTCCGCAGTGAGTGTCCAACTCTCACAACCATACAACACAACGGAAAGCACCAGCGACCTATACAGTTTGATTTTCACTCCAACACTCCAAGAATATATAGAACACCATCGAAAGAGACGAAAGACACTGTGTCTACAATTCGTAAGAAAAATATTAAAGCAATTTTGTAAAATTAATTAACTTCTTTAGATATATTACCAGACATGGCACATTGTTGAAGACCTTACTCAATTGTATGGTAGAGTTGAGGGAACTCGCGCAAAAGTTAGTCATACAAGTGGGAGGGCATCTACAGGTGAACAGCATACAGTTTAGCAGAGTCTACAACAAAAGTAAGATGCATGATTATGGAGGTTCGTTGCCGGCTATGTTAGTTGCGGTGACGGCACTTAGTGAAGATGATCACATAAACTTTGCCTTGTTCTGTCGTATTTCAGTTAGACGATACGCTTATCGGATGGTATTGTTCGAGTTCAGCTTTGAACCCATTACTACTGCGGATAAGCTGTGTGAAGATCATCGTAAGCTTCTAGTATTGGAAACGCGATATAACAAATCTGTGAGTTTCTCACAAAAAAGATTTTACGATAAAGATCTGCATAAACTTTTCATAACCAATTGCACACGATACTACGGCATTATAAATTACACGGTGAGTTGTGTTACATAAATGGTGTGTTGTGTTACATACGCGGTGTGTTGTGTTACATACGCGGTGTGTTGTGTTACATACACGGTGAGTTGTGTTACATACACGGTGAATTGTGTTACATACACGGTGAGTTACATACATGGTGAGTTGTGTTACATGCGTGACAAGTTGTGTTGCATGCACGGCGGGTTGTGTGTCGTACACGGCTAGTTGTGCTCCAATACACTGCAAGTTGTTGTTCTTCTTTTGTAATGATATAATGAGTGAAGCATATCCTGTATAGAGAATTGCTTTTCAACTCTTCTTCTTCTTCTTCTTCTTCGTTCTCCAGCCAAAGTAAAATAATGATACGGAGTTTATTAGTAAATTGTGACGTGGCCACCAGTCTCGAGACAAGGACGTAGAGCGCGTCCATAAGAGGCTGTATTACATCAAGTGACATATTCTTTCAAAAACGTTGTCTTCGTCGTGGATACTCTGAACGCCTCTTTGTTCCGGGCAAACAGATCTGCATTGCCCAAAGACATGTGCATACATTCTTCGATATCGCTGGTCCATCGTGTTTTTGGTCTCCCTCTTCTTCTCTTACCCGGCACTCTGCCCTCTAGAATCAGCCTTTCGATATCATAATGTCGCTTTAGGTGTCCCAAATACTCATTTCAACTGAATTTATTCTTTTGGATAGAGCTGTATTAGATACATATAGTCCTCATCTTGTTGTGGGCATAGTGGAAATGTATACAAAATATATATCGTCCGTGTGGCAATAGGGCCTATAATTCTTTTGTCAGGGTGCAAAGAATAAGGCCACTGTGTTCTTTCCAGGCATGTCGTAGGAGGCGACTAAGGAAAGTTGAAGGATAAGCTGACAATTGAGCACATGTGAAACAAATGTATCATTAATACATCATGTCTCAATGTCTTACTTTTGTCTATTATCTAATGGACAATATGTACTCACCGCGCAAAACTGAAATCCAACAGGTAAAGCTTGGAACAGGGCACATACCGGGATGACGCAGAGTTTCAGGACAGGAAACATTGCACCTTTATTATTTTGTCACAAACTTTTAGATGACGAGAAATGATAGATGTGCCATCACTGTGGATGGCATGGGTCAATAAATCTGATGTGACATCACTGCGGATGGCATGGGTCAATAAATCTGACGTGACATCACTGCGGATGGCATGGGTCAATAAATCTGACGTGACATCACTGCGGATGGGCCAACAAATCTGATGGAAGAATTATAAAATAAATGGCCCAGAAGCGTATGCTGTGCTTCTGGCAGGACTAGGTAATTCTGGGATACTGACGCACTGGAACGCTTTCCTTCGGGGATTAAACGGGCATCATAACTATCCCTTACACACGCATGCCTTTGAGGCCTTATATTTTTTTCTGGGAGTGACCTCACACAACTGAGAATAACCTGTTCTGTTATCAGAAAGGTTATGGACTATCAAGAGACTACATGCTCACAGCTGATGGGATTATTTCATCATCATCATCTGCAAAATATGTTTGTATTTCAGCTTGTCAACAATTAATGACTTTTTATGCACTACTGATATGCAATCAATCGTAGCGATGTTGCAACGTGGGATCAATAAACCCGTAACCCATCAAGGTCGTAGGGGTACCACATTGGATGCCTCAGCACACAGAGCCCTCCAACGATTTATGTCTTCAACAATGCGTGGGAGTGGGGAAAAATCTTGTCCTGTCCATTCCTTAATTTATTTGCCCTCCTCTGCTTCTCCTTCTTCGACAACGTGGAATATCAACCACAAGCAAGCTCAACCGAGATGCGCTTGTGCGACAGGCACACTAACAACTATACCACCACGCCTGCTCCCTTCTTTTACACGCACATATTATCATAACTAGGAATGGTCTGCCTATATGCTGCTTGTCGGTTGTCACTAGATTGTCCCGCTCGAGAATGTATCTAGTCCGTACGGGGAAGGGGTCAGGGTACACAATCAATGGTCGACAGCCAAGGGAAACAATCGTTACAACACCTAATCAACTTGTGCAAGTGTTGTGACACAGGTAGTCAAGTGTTTGGCTTTCAAATTCCACATACACTTTGGCGTACGACAATGATGTGGTCTATCTTCCGAGCTGTTCATCACATATATCGATTATATATGTAATATTTTCAACACCAATGAAGAAAACAACTTAAAACAACTTCCTGAGTTAACTTCTTTTTTGCAGACAATCAGGCAATAATATCAAAAATAGAACAACAACAACATATAAATAAACTGTACACAACATGTAGGTACTTAAGCATGAAGATGAACACAGAAAAAAAAACTGAGGTAATGTTAATTGCAAAAACAGAAACACCACTATTCTAATCAATGACTAACAACTTAAACAGATGCATGAATTCACTTATCATGGATGCATCATATCATCAAATGAATTTTTTTAAACCAAAGAAATCCAACCTAGATGCCACATAGAATACCACATCTTATGCAGATGTCTCTTATTTTCAAAAACAAACATGTGAACATGAACACCAAAATTGCACTATATAAACCTATCATCATAACCTTCACTATGCTGCCAATGTCAAACTTGGAGATTAGCAACAACAGCCAAAAGAAAACGTGTTACATCAATGACTTTTCTTCGTAGAATCCTCGGAGTAAGAATAAGAGATAAAATCAGAAACGAAAACATCAGAAGACTAATAAACACAATGTAAATCCTAGATTACTTCAGAAGACAACGATTAAGTGGTTTTCGCATGCTTCCAGACTACCATCAGATAGTACCCCTAAAAAAAAACATTACTATACAGGCACGATGCCAAGGGCAGACCATGCAAACGATGGATTACAGAACTAAAGGCCAGAGGAAACAACACTGGAATCAAAAACTCTATGGGACACTGTATGAACTACAAAAGACAGTGAGTTTTATTAAGGAGACAGAATTACAGATATAGACATGTTTCAAGTGAACGAAAGAAGAAGAAGAAGAAGAACTAAAGGAATCAACTAAAACAGGGGTGGGCAAACTTTTTGTGCAGAGGGCCGCATTTAAAATTGTAAAGCTAGTGGAGGGTCTCATATAATATTATGTATATTTGGCAATATATATATATATATATATATATATATATTATATATATATATATATATATATATATATATATATAATATATATATATATATATATATATATATATATATATATATATATATATATATATTTAAATGATGTCAAATTGGGAAAAAATATTGTATATATAATATATAAGAAAGTCGAATTAAAAATCCAATGGATTTCTGTGTAATATTAATGGGGGGAAAAAATGATTTTTGACGATCGTCCGTTTATTTAAAATGTGTTTGAGGGCCGCAAAATATCCAATGGCGTACCGCAGTTTGCCCACCCCTGAACTAAAACAAACATAGAAGCACACAAGAATACCGGAGAACTCTTCTAAGCTGACACTTCAAGACACAAATGGGTATAAAGCATAGAGAAAAGAAGCACACGAATTAATTTTTTTTTTTAAACAAATTAATTCTGGAAACATTACTAGTTACTGCGTAATGTCACGCTTCGACAGTAAACAAAACAGTATAGAAGACCTGTTCGTTAAATTAACTTGCACCCCATGCGTTACGTGTTGTGATTATTGTTTGACTTTCAGTTGGTTAACTATTTATATACAACATGTATGACAGTTCACCATTGACGTATATACAACATGTATTGCTGTTTACCATTGACGTATATACAACATGTATTGCTGTTTACCATTGACGTATATACAACATGTATTGCTGTTTACCATTGACGTATATACAACATGTATTGCTGTTTACCATTGACGTATATACAACATGTATTGCTGTTTACCATTGACGTATATACAACATGTATTGCTGTTTACCATTGGCGTATATACAACATGTATTGCTGTTTACCATTGACGTATATACAACATGTATTGCTGTTTACCATTGACGTATATACAACATGTATTGCTGTTTACCATTGACGTATATACAACATGTATGACAGTTCACCATTGACGTATATACAACATGTATGACAGTTCACATATATATATATATATATATATATATATATATATTATATATATTGATGTGTGGAGACTCCTTTTAAATTTATATGATTCCTCGCAGAATATCACCGCTGTACTTACAAAAGTCGAGAAGCAGAACTTAACGACAACTAACTCACATTTTCTGGCTGTTTGGACGTCCCATTATTACCTTGTGGATATCCTCATACAAGAAGGTTCGATCAAAACGCCAGTTTTGTCGCGTTGTTACTATTTTAACTTATAAGTATACTAAAATCCTATTAGGTAGGCGCGTAGAAGTTGATTTAGTTCTACCATTCTCCTACTGAATAACTCGTTTCACACTTTCTGCCATTTATATCGATCTATTGTCTTTTCTCTACTTTTGCTGTTAGACGTCGCATGATTGAATGACGATCGATTTTCGGGTTATGGAACGTTTGGTCGATTGATATGATATGCGTTAATGTTGTGGCGTCTCAGAATGTCTATAACTCATTCACTCCACCTTCTTCTTGGTCTTCCTCTGAATTTTATTGTTTCCATTATCATGTTGCGCGTTTTTGTTGCTGGCGAATAAGGGTTCGTTCTCATTAAGTGGCCGAACAATGTCAATCTCTGTTTTTCAATATATTTGAGCACAGACGTTTGTTCCAACAGTTCTTGTTATCTCTTCATTTCTCACATAATCCCTTCTTGTTTTGTTTGCTGCTTTTCTTAGATATCTCATTTCACACGTAATGTCTCTCTTGTTCTATGTTAGTGTCCATGTTTGACATTGATGAGACAATGTTGGTATGAAGTTTGAATTTATGATTTACTTCTGCCGTATCATATCCTAAAAAGATCATTTTTGATCACATTACGTATATATCAAGTAACATATTCTTTCCAGAAAGTTGCCTTCGTCGTGGATACTCTGAACGCCTCTTTGTTTCGGGGAAAACAAGCCTGCATTGACCACATACATGCACATATATTCTTCGATGTTGCTGATCCATCGTCTTCTTCGTCTTTCTCTTCTTCTCTTGCCTATCACTCTGTCCTCTAGAATCAGCCTTTCGATACCATCATGTCACTTTAAGTGTCCAAAATACTGTAGCTTCCTTCTTATGATGGTATTTAGAAGTCAGCCTTCATTTAGTTTCAGTAATTTCAAAACTCTAATGTTCTTATTTTTCTCTGTCCATGATATTCATAGGATCTTTCTGTAGCACTTCATTTCAAATGAATTTATTCTTTTTGGATATTGTCTTGTTTGAAGTCCAAGTCTCGCATCCATATGTTGCCACTGGGAAAACACATGATCTTAAAAGTGTTACTTTAGTGTTGTTATTACTACTTTGCCATAGCTTTCTAATTTGTGTTAATTTGAGTGTTGCAAGTACGAGTCTTCTTCTAGTCTCGACTGAACAATCTCCAAAACTGTTTATATTTGCTCCCAAATATTCGAATTTGTTTACACATTCTAGTTCTATATTGTCTGTGTTGATTATTTATTTGATCTGTATATTGTCTGTTGTCATAATTTTTGTTTTCTGTGCATTTAGATATATATTTTGGATCTCGCTGTATTTCTTTGTTGTTGTGATTAGCTGTTTTAGTCCCTCAGGATGTGTAGTAAGGAGGACTATGTCATCTGCATATCTTATTTCTGGAATCTTGTACCCACCGATATTTATTGGATGAAACTCATTCTCCTCTAGTTCTTCTCGTACATTTCTCATTATATTCTATGCATATATGTTAAAATATAAAGGGATAGAGTGCACCCCTGTCTCACTCCGCTTTGAAAAGCGAACCATTCAGATGTTTCTCTCTCCACTCTTACTGCTGCTTGTTGTTCGTCATATAGTGTTTCAATAAGATGTATTAGACTGTTTAGACTTCCATGATGAATCATAGCTGGTGTGGTTAACAACATCAAACGCATATATGAAACACATATGTAGATCTAAGCTGTATTCTCTACATTACTCATGTTGAATATCTGGTCTCTTGTTCCTCTTCTTGCTCGAAAACCCGACTTGAACTTCATGAATTTCTGTTTCTAATTTGCGTTGTATTCTTTTCATTATGATCTGCAGTTGTATTTTGCTGACTTGACTAATTAGTCCTGCTGTTCTATAGTTGGTACATAGTTGAAGGGTCTCCTTTCTTTGGCAAGGGTACGTATACTGACTTTTCCCACTCTTCTGGCCATATTCCGCATTTTTATATCTTGCAGAATAAAGTATGGTATATTTAAACACTGCAATCTCCACCGGCTTGTATCATCTCTGATGTTACTCCGTCGTTACCTGGAACTTTTACTTTTTTTTTCAAGACCAAATTAAGTCTTAAACACAATTTTAAGTTTGGTCAGATTAAGTCTGAATTTTGTGAAACTCATATTTTGTCTTGTACTTGAATCTTGATAACGTCTGAACAAGGTAATTATGAGTTTCACCAAACTGAGTCTTGAATACAAAACAATTATTATAACGTTTTAGTAAAACTCAATTGGAATTAGTTATACTTATGATTATGTTATCGTACAAACATGCATAAAGAGGAAACGATGATCAACAGTAAGCTTGGACAGATAACGGATATCGCATGGAGAACAATATAACCAGATAATAAGAGCTATGAGAAGTGAAGGTTTAAAAAAAACAACAGGGTACATGTCCTGCCTGGCACATGTGAGAGGTATACACTATTACATATATATATATATATATATATATATATATAATAGAGAGAGAGAGAGAGAGAGAGACATAATTAATGTTATGATCACTATCATCAGCATCATCATCAGCACCATCATCATCATCATCAGCACCACCATCATCAGCATCATCATCAGCATCATCATCAGCACCACCATCATCAGCATCAGCATCATCATCAGCATCATCATCAGCATCATCATCATCATCATCATCATCATCAGCAGCATCATCAGCAGCATCATCATTAGCACCATCATCAGCATCATCAGCATCATCATCATCAGCATCAGCATCATCATCATCATATCCTCTTATGAATGTATTTCCGAAGGTTACATGGCCAGTAATATGAGAAATAAGACGGTAGTTATGTTCAGCAGCAGCCACTCTGTTCTGGCCTACCACTGTGACGAGCATCTGGAGCTGCGCATCCATGACAATATGCCTGTTTGTGGTAGGTCGAAATACCTAAGGGTGTATGATGCCTAGTCCACACTAGTCCTGTGCGTAGATCTCTAACAGCGTCATTTGCCTTGGCTGATGCGACTAATCATTGACCACTTTGCGTATACGTTTCGTTGTCCGCGAACACAAAACACGAAAAATGGTAGATCAACTAAATTAAGTGAAGCTGAAGGGATCTGCGCGCAGGAGTAATCTGGTAAAGGCCTTGTATAAACTAGTCACACTTATAGCGCTCATAGATTATACACTCGCCGAAGTTTTAGTGACATGATTACCTGAACCACGAACTCCATTATGTTTGATGGTCAAAACGCTCTGACCAAACTGGACTCAATGCCGTAGTTGAAAGGAGCCCTTACCTCACCCAAATGGGTAGACATTAAAAGATTAATAATTGAAACAACAATGTGCAATGCAATTAATCAATCCCTTGGGCTCCATATGGCGTGTGCACATCTTCTGTTCATACGACTAGTTAGTTAGTCGTTGAATTATCGTCACTGCACTCCGGACAAGTCCATAGGTGCTCGGATATCTCCTTGAGTGTATCCGCCATTACACGTTGATAGACGATCCCAGTACGCCGTTGATTGACCATCATTCTTTCTCGCCCATGAAACCGCTCCTTTCTAGCGACACCATATTTCAAACCAAGCTCCCTTATTCTAGTCATGGAACATGAGCCATCGTTACTTACACAGTCATTTGTTCGTGCGTTTTCCCGTAGTGCGTTCAAAATGTCTGCCCGATCCATCGCTCCGGAAATAGCCGTAGTAGCCGCGTGTGTGGTCAACCTATCTGCTCTCTCATTACCCCTGACTCCTACATGTGATTTCTATAGGCCACAGACAATGATTTTATATTTGTTTTTGTTCTTAATTATTTTCTCTGCCACACCCTATGTGATCCCTATCTTTAACACTTCCATAGTTGTGTTTCTTTTTCGGGCGTTCATAAGTCTTTCATATTTCCATTTTCCCTGAGATTTCCGGTCATTAATTTTCTATAGTTTGCGTACTAATTCATTAACATGGTTGGAAGAGAATTTTCGTAAACTATTAGATCGCAGAGATTTTTGGCATGCGAAATCTTTCAAATCTCAATGACGCTAAAGTATTGCTATTATTTAGTCCGTAGTTGCTATGGACTTTATACATCGGCGACTTCTTTTGATGTTTTAGGACTATTGCACATAAGGGTAGTCAAATTTCAGATTTCACAGTATGCGGGTTTTTCTCTGACTACATTTTATTCATAGTTACTCATTTTAGTATACAAAAATATTTCCGTGTTTTTCATTTGTCACTTCGCGGACAACACAAGCTCGTCCGTCACAAGTGATTATGTCAAGTGACAAGTGACTGTTTATTAATCCGCTTATGAAATTATGTTAGTTATCTCCTTGACTATGAATTCGTAGATGGATACTAAGTTCTATCCTGGCTGTAAAGGCCCTTGTGAAACTGGACATGTGAAGACCACCATAAATGGTGTTTGATCTAACAGTGCTCTATATAGACTATCCAGACAAAACATCTGATGAGTTGTTTGATGCCTGTGGGGAGATATTTTCTAACTATGAAGATGAAATAACAGCACTATAAGTTGCCTTGTACCACCTGAAGACCATATTTGATGCCTTCCCATCAAAAATCCAAAACATTGTTATCTTTACAGACTCTATGTCTGCTCTTCAACAACTAGAATGTGATGAACAATGTAAACCTGAGCTTGCTGAAATATATCACCATGCCAACCAGCTGCTTACATCTTACGATGTCAACATTGTTATGCAGTGGATTCCTGGCCACTCAAACATACCTGGTAATGATAAGGCAGACAGACTAGCAAAGATGGGAGTACATCGAAATCAACCTTATACAGAAACAACCATGCACACAGTTAAATGATGTTGAAATCTGTGAACAAAGAAAATGGATGAACAGATGTGCCATGGGAAACACTTGGAGGGAAATCTATAAATATAAAACCAACCAAATCCTAAAGACAATATCAACCTCCTGGAAAGAAAAGACCAGAGTATCATATTCCGACTGCGCACACAACATGTACAGCTTAACAATCACCTGAACAGAATACAGCCACAACACACTCCAGGGTGCCGGTAGTGCATTCATCCCTTTGAAACTGTTGACCACCACCTTTTTGAATGCCCAGCGCTGGATGACATCAGGAAAATGCTTCTCCCTCCAGGGCCAGATAAATGGAACACATTATATGATGCATATATCGCACAATGGCATTGGGTCAAAGGGAGGAAGATATTTCTCTATGTCATCATAGAGAAGTTTTAAAGTGAATAAGTGCAGTAATAAGTTTCTAACGTGAATATGTAAACAGCGGTGGAGAAGATAGTGGTCAGCTAGTAGTCAGCACAGGGAAATTGGCTATCCCGGGTAAACTTATTACACAGCCCTTAACCTTTGACTGACCTAGCACGTCGACAGGGGATACACAAAGTGCTCAATAAGAAACTTAAATGGAGAGGAAGGCACATCACACGCAAAAGAGATCAGCAATAACAACAAAAATAGCAACCATCAACATCTGCAGCATTAAAGACAAGGAAGAACAACTCATAGAAGAAATGATTTAAAAGAAAAGTTTTAGGAATTGCAGACACAAGAACAAAAGGTAGAGGTAGAACAAAAATGAAGAGGGCACACAACAACTTTACAATTACACAGTCGACCTATTGGACGCCCTCGTAAAAGGTGGATAGATAGTGTATTAGAGAAATATATCCGCTGAAGAGGCAAATAGAAGGGCAAAAGACCGTACTCTCCCCTCAACACCGAAAGGTTATATTTAAGTTATATTTGTTACTTATCACATAAATCACTAAGTTATATTTGTTACTTATCACGTGATCACTAAGTTATATTTGTTACTTATCACATAAATCACTAAGTTATATTTGTTACTTATCACATAAATCACTAAGTTATATTTGTTACTTATCACATAAATCACTAAGTTATATTTGTTACTTATCACGTGATCTTCAATTTAGTTCTCTTTTACATTGCAAACATATTCCAAAGTTGGCTGCGGTGGTGGTTTCTGGTTAAACACGAAGACTAGAAAGTGTCATTCCTGTGGACCTGGATTCTACACTGTAGAAGAGACATCGGTGACTTGCATTCCCTGTCCTGTTCAGTACGAGGGCGGAATGTGGTCTGCTGATTCCATTGACCAGTGTTTCAACATAAAGACAAATCTTAATTCTGGTACTAGAAAATTGAAATTTATTTGTACTGTTATTTTCTTGTTTGTATGTGTCGGTATTCATCTTGTAATAAAATGTTTCTGTTCTCTTAGTTTTAATAAGATGTACCGCTCTCCTACGTGTAATAAAATGTGTACCATTCTCCTACATGTAATAAGATGTAACACTCTCCTACATGTAATAAGATGTTGAAGTAATATAATATGCTGAATAATAATATGTGCATAATAATAATATGCTGAAAGACAGCTTCAAGAAAAATGTAAAGAACAACATTGTGATTTGTACACATCATTCATAGACTTAACAAAAGCATTTGACACAGTTAGTAGAGAGGGACTGTGGAAGACAATAGCAAAATATGGAAGCCAACAAAATTTCATCAAAATGGTGTAGCAATTGAATGATGGAATGCAAGCTAGAGTTCAGGATAATTGAGAGTTATCTGAAACTTTTCCTGTCTCAAATAGAATAAAACAGGGATGTGTGTTCGCACCTACCCTATTTAGCATCATGTTCTCTGCAATGTTGAATGATGCTTTCAGAGATCTAGACTTGGGAGTAAACATCATATATCGCATAAATAGAAAATTGATCAACCTTCGGCGGTTCGAGCAAAAACCAAAATCAAATCACAAACAATCAGGGATCTCTTATTTGCTGATGACTGCGCCCTAAATGTCAACTCTGAGGCTGGTCTACAATGTATTATAGACATATTCTCCAAAGCATGTACCAACTTTGGGCTTACCATTAACACAGAGAAAACAGAAGTCATGTTACAACCAGCACTTGGCAAAAGCTATCTCGAACCCTGCATAAAGGTAAATGGTGTAGCACTGAAAGTTGTGAATAGATTCACATATCTAGGCAGTACGTTATCACAAGATGCCAACGTTAATGATGAAGTGTATACAAGAATTGTCAAAGCAAGCAGCACCTTCGGCAGATTGTACGCAAATGTGTGGCATGGACATGGCATTAACCTACAGACTAAGCTGAAAGTTTACAGAGCAGTGGTACGTCCAGTGTTGCTATACACTAGCGAAACATGGACTGTATAAACGTCATGTGAGGAAACTCAATCACTTTCACGCAACTTATCTCAGAAAAGTCATGGCAAGATAAGATTCCAGATACCACTGTCCTTGACAGATCTGGTATCCCCAGCATTGACACTATCCTGATGCAGACACAGATTCGTTGGGCAGGTCATTTGGTACGTATGCCAAACTATCCCTGTCAAAGATACTTTTGTATGGTGAGCTGGAGAAGGGTAAACAATCTCAAGGTTGCCAAAAGAAGCGCTACAAGGACTCGTTAAAGACCTTACTGAAAGCCTTTGAAATAGACCAAAACACATGGGAAGAATTTGCACAAAATAGATCTACATGGTGCTCTACAGTAAAAAAGAACGCATTATCTTGTGAAAAGAGGAGAAATGCTGCAGCCCAACAACGGAGAGTAACTAGAAAGGATTTTGGATAGACCAAAATCCGCCTACAGTGGTCATTCAATGTACGAACTATCCAAGAACATGTACATCTCGAATAGGGCTCATTAGCAAACTACGAACTATGCATGGTCATAATTCTGATTTTCAAAAGTGGATGACGAACACACAACAATATGTACCGTTCTCTTACATGTAAGAATATTTGCCGTTCTCCTGCATGTAATAAGATGTGCTGTTCTCCTACTTGTAAGGAGCAAATCCATAAATGGCTTCAACAATTTAATTACTCAATTTGTTTACCTCCCCTTCCCCCCCCCCCACTTTGTGAAGAACGTGTCGATAATTCAAGGATCATTATGTCGTATATTTAATTATGTTGAAATTTATATTACCGTCTCCTACATTTTCCATCTCCACCACTCTCCCCCATCCGCCCCACAACATCCATAAAAAATTTAGAAAATACACAACATAATGGGTGGTTTTTTTCATAATTTTTTTTCCATATATTTCCAATTCATTCATTCATTTTCCTTTTGCGCTGAAGTTAGCGCATATGGCAGAGGTCAGATCTCTCCAATTCTGTCTGTTCAAAGCTATTCTGTGCAGTTCTTGAATAGTATGAATATTGGTTGTTTTACTTTCTCTAAGTATTGTTCTTCTGGGTGTTTCTTTTGGTCTACAGGCTTTTTTGCCTGTATAGGTATCAAGAGATTGGTGGTGTATTCTGTTGGTGTCTGCGCGTAGGACATGCCCGATGTAGGACCAACGGCGTTTTCTGATAATATATGTGATGAAATTTGATGTGTATCTTCTCTGATTTTATCATTAGATTTGAATTCACTCCAATGGGTGTTAGTTATATTGGAATGAACTAACTTCTGTTACACAAATCGGTCTAGACTTTACGATGTTAGTTGATTAATCCAACGATCGACGGAATGACCCAGACTTGATTAAAGAAACACCCTCCATTAACGGACGTCACTACCGGAAGCCTATTTCAAATACATACAAGGAAAATGTGTTTATTAGTCGTCGGATCATCATCACTGCAAACTGAACACGTCCATAGTTGTACGATCTTTCCCTGAGTGTATCCGCTATCACACTTCTGCTGACAGTACCAGTCCTCTGCTGGTTGACCGTCATTCTTCTGCGCCCTTCGAAATGTTCACTTCTAGCAACACCACATTTCAATCCCTGATCTTTAATCCTGGACATTGAAAAGGAATCATCATTCACACTAGTCTCACTCTCGCATGCTATATCTCTTTATGGAGTTCAAAACGTCAGCTCGATCCATTGCCCCATGTCCCTGTGCCACAATCGTGCATGACACCACTTGATCTGCTCTTTCATTACCTCGAATACCCACATGTCCCGGCACGAGAATACATGTAACTCCTTTCAGCCTCGCCTTTGCCAAAGCCTCAATTCACTGTTAGCGAACGAGACCCACGTGTACATTCCTAATCATACTCACTGAGTCACTCAAGATGCAAGTGTGATTGGGGTTTCGTGGCCTACCAAACTGGCAAGAAATTAGCTGAGAAGTCATCTGCGTACCCCACTACAACATCGAGTATGAGAATGGAAATAGAGTCGGTGACAGCAACTCTCGTTTGACTGGCGACGCAACCACCAACAGACTCAATGATTCTATCGGACTCTCAAAATATGCTGCGCAAGATAGGAAAGTGTATGATCAGAGCTGAAAACGGGTCACTCTTCTCAACAACGCGCAGAGCATTACATAGATCTACTGTCCAGTGCATGCCGGGGTCAGGGGAAACGAAAGAGCCCATGTGTTGGCTGGTAAAGCCTTGATGTACGGCACAGAGATAAGAAGAGACACGATTGAATTAATTAGAGCAGTCATGAATACCTTACGAGAAGACGAGGAGAGGACGACCGATGAGGAGGTCGAATGAGAACGAATTGTGGCCTGGAAGGTATCGTGTCATCTTGAGAGAAATAAGTGTTTACCAACGTTGTTAGGAGGGTATCGCCCAGGAAAGAAGACATAGCAGAATGCAGCCATCTTTGCGCATGATCTTTTTGAGGGTTTCGATTCACGCATGAAGACATGTGCTGCTGTAATAAATCTTGAGGATGTTTACAATAGAGTATCCTTGAATGTCTTGATGTCCGCCGACGACGGATGTGTCGGGCCATTGGCGCAAATAAAACGGCGACACAACGCATTTCCATTCTCTGGACTGCATCCTGCTGGAGATCTAGTAGTACTGCTACAGGAGAGATCTAGCAGGAGTTTGAGAATGAACGCTGAAGAAGAAGAAGAATGTCTTGATGGACCAACTGTTAAATTTTGCAGTAAATCCTTTTTGTCGTGCAGTGGGTCGTTGCGGCCCCGCTGCACAGGAAAGCAGTTCTTAAGTGTGGTAACTGAGTATCGACACCAACGATTATTATCCCGGGTCTGCCACAGGGATCGCCTCTATCTCTTGTGCTTTTCAATGTATACACAGTAAACATCACTAGCAATAAAATCACACGTGTTGGCAGAACGATGTCGTACGCAGGTGACATCGTGGTGTATAAGCAGGGCAGAAATCAGAAGAGTGATGTCGTTGAACTGGATGAGGAGCTGGACAGACTGACGAATTGGTGTATAGATACGGGAGCAGTGGTCAATCCTTCTATGACATTCGTAACTTTGTTTTCCTTTAACAATGATATTTGTGTAGTGAAAGTAGTGCTAACATCGAATTGTATCACCACCTCCCCTTGCCAAGTAACTGCCCAACATTTTCAGATCCGCCCCTCCCTTAATTGTTGACGTAATTTATGGACAGCGGCCCCCACCCCTTTCCGATAAGATGTGTGGTAAATATATTTCTCTCTCTCTTACTGACAGTATCGAGACTTCTGGAAGCGATACTTGTACCTGTAGCATTCCTAACGGCCATGGTATTCGTGGTTTTCCTGCTGACAAAGTAAATATTTATGTGCGTTTTTATGTCTGTGAGTCTGCTAGTTTATACCAGTATCTACGTCCCTGATCTTCTTTCTGCTTGTGCCAACTTATATCTGCTTACATGAACTTATATCTGCTTACATGAACTTATATCTGCTTACATGAACTTATATCTGCTTGTGCCAACTTATATCTGCTTACATGAAATTATATCTGCTTACATGAACTTATATCTGCTTGTGCTAACTTATATCTGCTTACATGAACTTATATATGCTTGTGCTAACTTATATCTGCTTACATGAACTTATATCTGCTTGGGTTAATTTATATCTGCTTACATGAACTTATATCAGCTTGGGTTAATTTATATCTGCTTGTGTTAACTTATATCTGCTTGTGCTAACTTATATCTGCTTACATGAACTTATATCTGCTTACGTGAACTTATATCTGCTTACATGAACTTATATCTGCTTACATGAACTTATCTTACATGAACTTAGCCTATGCTAACTTATATCTGCTTACATGAACTTATATCTGCTTGTGCTAACTTACTACAAGATAAGTATCTGCTTTCATGAACTTATTTGTGCGTACATGAACATATATCTGCTTAGATGAACTTATATCTGCCTGTGCTAACTTATATCTGCTTACATGAACTTATATCTGCTTGGGTTAATTTATATCTGCTTACATGAATTTATCTTACATGAACTTAGCCTATGCTAACTTATATCTGCTTACATGAACTTATATCTGCTTGTGCTAACTTACTACAAGATAAGTATCTGCTTTCATGAACTTATTTGTGCGTACATGAACTTATATCTGCTTAGATGAACTTATATCTGCTTACATGAACTTATATCTGCTTAGATGAACTTATATCTGCCTGTGCTAACTTATATCTGCTTACATGAACTTATATCTGCTTGTGCTAACTTATATCTGCTTACATGAACTTATATCTGCCTGTGCTAACTTATATCTGCCTGTGCTAACTTATATCTGCTTACATGAACTTATATCTACTTGTGCTAACTTATATCTGCTTGGGTTAATTTATATCTGCTTACATGAACTTATATCTGCTTTCATGAACTTATTTTTGCGTACATGAACTTATATCTGCTTACATGAACTTATATCTGCTTGTGCTAACTTACTACAAGATAAGTATCTGCTTTCATGAACTTATATCTGCTTACATGAACTTATATCTGCTTGTGTTAACTTAGATCTGCTTACATGAACTTGTATCTGCTTACATGAACTTATATATGCTTGTGATAACTTATATCTGCTTACATGAGAACCTATATCTGATTATATGAACTTATATCTGCTTACATGAACTTATATCTGCTTGTGATAACTTATATCTGCTTACATGAGAACCTATATCTGCCTACATGAACTTATATCT
Source organism: Meghimatium bilineatum (assembly GCA_034231615.1). Taxonomy (NCBI): domain Eukaryota; kingdom Metazoa; phylum Mollusca; class Gastropoda; order Stylommatophora; family Philomycidae; genus Meghimatium; species Meghimatium bilineatum. Next base: position 53,615,116 of record CM067300.1, on the reverse strand, counting down.
GCCTGTGCTAACTTATATCTGCTTACATGAACTTATGTCTGCTTGTGCTAACTTACTACAAGATAAGTATCTGCTTACATGAACTTATATCTGCTTGTGTTAACTTATATCTGCTTAGATGAACTTATATCTGCTTACATGAACTTATATCTGCTTGTGTTAACTTATATCTGCTTACATGAACTTATATCTGCTTGTGTTAACTTAGATCTGCTTACATGAACTTATATCTGCTTACATGAACTTGTATCTGCTTGTGATAACTTATATCTGCTTACATGAGAACCTATATCTGCTTACATGAACTTATATCTGATTACAGGAACTTATATCTGCTTACATGAACTTATATCTGCTTGTGCCAACTTATATCTGATTACAGGAACTTATATCTGCTTGTGTTAACTTATATCTGCTTACATGAACTTATATCTGCTTGTGCTAACTTATATCTGCTTACATGAACGTATATCTGCTTGTGGTAACATATCTGCTTACATGAACTTATATCTGCTTAAATTAACGTATATCTACTTGCAAGAACTTCTGTCTTCTTGCAAAAATGAACTTTAAACACTTTCATGATGGGGTTATTTTTGCAGAGTTTGGTTTCAAACCAGAGGTTTGATCCAACAACGTGAGGTCTGGAACGAGGAACATCATTTTCCAATTGGTACAATACTGCTTTGTCTTGGCTCTTCCCAGACTTCTATCTATGGGTAGTGGATCTGAGCCGTGCTTCATCACTGTCAATTCCCCGCCATCTACAGTCTGTCGACGCACAATATGTGTGCCATGTCTGCCAAATTTGGAAAGACATGTAGGATCATCACGTCCTGGATTGGATGATTTCACTTCAGAATTCCCTTTCCTCCAGGTGGTTTCTGGGTGTCAGACATACAGAATCAAACCAATGAGACAGTCTGGGCCACAGAACCTTGGTTCTATGACGAAGTGTAATGCCACAAGTCGGACCGTCTTCTACTCCAGGTGTAGGGAGCAGGAATGATTGACAATAGGACTTTGCGACATGAAAACATGTAACTGTAAAGATATAATTTTGTTGTGGTATTCAAATAAATGAAGAGTGCTATATGCGGACAAGTCACAACCAAATCCACACAACAGCATAGACTACATCGCAAACACCAAATCACAATATTTAGGCTGAGAACAACACATGTACGACTTAACAAACACTTACAAACATTTACCGCAGACCATACACCATACTGCAACCACTGTAACAGACAAGAGAAAGAAACAGTACAACACCCACCTTATTGAATGCCCTGCACTACATGACATACGCAAGCAACTGTTACCACCACACCTCTCCATCACTAACACTCTTTATCCAGACACAGCTCAGAAGAAATCTTGATCCCACAACGACCTGGAACAAGGAAGAAAGAGTGAAAGCTCTCAATACTGGAGATTAAATAAGGCTAAGAAAAGGTATGACCTTTTGTCTGCTTGTTTGAACTTTTGTCTGCTTGTTTGAACTTTTGTCTAATTGTTTGAACTATTGTCTAATTGTTTGAACTTTTGTCTACTTATTTGAACTTTTGTCTATTTGTTTGAACTTTTGTCTACTTTTTATAACTTCTGTCTACTTGTTTGAACTTTTGTCTACGTGTTTGAACTTTTGTCTACTTGTTTGAACTTTTGTCTACTTTTTATAACTTCTGTCTACTTGTTTGAACTTTTGTCTACTTGTTTGAACTTTTGTCTACTTGTTTGAACTTTTGTCTACTTGTTTGAACTTTTGTCTACTTTTTATAACTTCTGTCTACTTGTTTGAACTTTTGTCTACTTGTTTGAACTTTTGTCTACTTGTTTGAACTTTTGTCTACTTGTTTGAACTTTTGTCTACTTGTTTGAACTTTTGTCTACTTTTTATAACTTCTGTCTACTTGTTTGAACTTTTGTCTACTTGTTTGAACTTTTGTCTACTTGTTTGAACTTTTGTCTACTTGTTTGAACTTTTGTCTACTTGTTTGAACTTTTGTCTACTTGTTTGAACTTTTGTCTACTTGTTTGAACTTTTGTCTACTTGTTTGAACTTTTGTCTACTTTTTATAACTTCTGTCTACTTGTTTGAACTTTTGTCTACTTGTTTGAACTTTTGTCTACTTGTTTGAACTTTTGTCTACTTGTTTGAACTTTTGTCTACTTGTTTGAACTTTTGTCTACTTGTTTGAACTTTTGTCTACTTGTTTGAACTTGTGTCTACTTGTTTGAACTTTTGTCTACTTTTTATAACTTCTGTCTACTTGTTTGAACTTTTTTCTACTTGTTTGAACTTTTGTCTACTTGTTTGAACTTTTGTCTACTTGTTTGAACTTTTGTCTACTTGTATGAACGTCTAGCTACTTGTATATATGTCTATTTACTTAAATATAATTCTATCTACGTGTGTGTACTTCTTGTATGTGGGGGTATACTTGTGTATGTATCTGACATACGCATTTCGATCACGTGACATCCCTAGCATACAAACACAATACAGAGCAGACGGTAAACGGTTCATTCTTCGGCGTTAGCAAACTCAAAACTAGAGTTAATGAACTCTCAAGTACATACAAGTAGACAGAGGTTCATACTAGTAGACAGAGGTACATACTAGTAGACAGAGGTTCATACTAGTAGACAGAGGTACATACTAGTAGACAGAGGTTCATACAAGTATATAGAAGTACATACTAGTAGACAGAGGTACATACTAGTAGACAGAGGTTCATACAAGTAGCACACTCAAAACTAAGCTGCGAGAAATGATGACTAGGAAACTTCTATATGCTGATGACTACACACTGTATGCTGATGACTACACACTGTATGCTGATGACTACACACTGTATGCTGATGACTACACACTGTATGCTGATGACTACACACTGTATGCTGATGACTACACACTGTATGCTGATGACTACACACTGTATGCTGATGTCTACACACTGTATGCTGATTCTACAGACAGTAAGCAGGTCACACTAAATAAATTTGTGGAAGTCTACCTTGGCTGCACCTTATATCTACCTTATATCTGCTTGTGGTAACTTATATCTGCTTACATGAACTTATATCTGCTTAAATTAACGTATATCTACTTGCAAGAACTTCTGTCTTCTTGCAAAAAGGAACTTTAAACACTTTCATGATGGGGTTATTATTCTGGAGTTTGGTTTCAAATCAGAGGATTGATCCAACAACGTGAGGTCTGGAACGAGGAACATCATTTTCCAATTGGTACAATACTGCTTTGTCTTGGCTCCTCCCAGACTTCTATCTATGGGTAGTGGATCTGAGCCGTGCTTCATTACTGTCAATGTCTGCATCACTGTCACACACACAAAACACACGGCACATTTCTACTTGCAACCAATAATCCACATTTCAATCCCCATATACAACTCATCATCATAATCAAGTGCCGTCTCCGCAACGAAGGTTGGCTGCAACGTATCTCCAACATCTCCTGTCCATCGTGTAATGTTACTCTCCCACTTGTATCTCTGCCTACCTCTTGCTCACTTCCCTTTTACGTTACCCTCAAGTAAGGTCTTCAATAAGGTGTCATGTCTTTTCATGTGTCCAAAATATTTTATTTGCCTGATTTCTATTTCTCTTAGTAATTATTTCTTCATATTAAGTGTTTTTAGAACCTCTATGTTTTCGTTCCTTTCCATGATGTTCTCCGATTTCTTCTATATACCCACATCTCAAAAGCATCAATTCTTTCTTCTAATTGTTTGTTTAGGTGTCAATGTGTCTGAGCCATACATTAATATAGAATAGATGTAGCATTTTATAATTCTCATTTTTAACTTGTTTGTAATTTGTTTAGATATTAATAATTTCTTCATGTACTTGAAGGTACTTTTGTACAATTTGAAGGTACTTTTAGCCATTCCTATTCTCCTTTTAACTTCTGTTTCACATCTGCCGTCATTTGTGATTATGTGTCCAAGATTTTGATACTGTTTTACTTGTTGTAGTTTCTCTCCCTTTATGTTTATGTTTACCTCCTGTTCTTCTGTGTCTTTGCTGATTATCATGGTTTTTGTTTTTTGGATATTTATATCCAGTCCATGTTCCTTACTTGATTTATTCACTTGATCTATTAGTCTTTGTAGTTCATGTTCAATTTCTGCCAAAAGAACAGTGTCATCTGCATATCTAATGTTGTTTATTATTTTCCCATTGATCTTGAGTCAATATACAACTCACAGAATTTCAAATACTCAAAAGTTTCACCAACCTGGACAGTACTCTCTCACAAACTATAAGCATCCATACTAAGGTAAATAACAAAATAGTGAATGCTAGCGCCACATTTGGAAGACTACGCAAAAATGTGTGGGACAAAAGGGGAATAACAACTACCAGCAAACAAATAGTTTAGCAAGCAGCAATAATACCATCGATTCTGTATGCACGTAAGCCATAGACGGTATACGCTAAACACGTTATGCGGCTCAATCACTTCCACCTAAGCTATCTTCTCCAGATAATCAACATGCATTAATGGGGGAAAAGTAGGAGACAGTGGAGTACTTATGGATCACTCAATCTATAAGCATACACAGAATGTTCTTGAAGGTACAAACACTTTGGGTGAATTTACCTTGTCCACGAGAAAGATCTTAGTCTGCTAAAAAAAAAGCTGGTATATGAGGAACTCCAGACTGGCTTTGCAAGGCTGGTGATATGAGGAACTCCAGACTGGCTCTATGAAGAACTTCTGAATTAACTCTATGAAGAACTGAATTAACATATATATCTTTGAAAATTATCAGGTAAACCAGCATTCTGCTTCTTCCAGTTCGACGTTCAAAACTCAATTAACTGCGAAAGTCATGCTCGATTCAAGTTCTAGCTTGATTGATTTCTCGTCACCTTCGATTCCCAGTGGCTTGAATATATTTTTTAAAATTTGTATGCTGCATTCACTCCTCGGAGTAGTGTGTGTATTTTTATAGAATTTTATTTCCTCCACTTTCCGTGCCGCAAATGTTCAATGTGTGGTCAGAAATTTTAAGAATGGATAGTTATTTATTAGTCAAAATTTATTAGTCAGAAATTTTATGAATGGATAGTTATTTATTAGTCAAAATTTATTAGTCAGAAATTTTATGAATGGATAGTTATTTATTAGTCAAATTCACACAAACCGCATACATCATCATCATCCCAGTTGAGCTCAATCGAGACCGCCAGTAATAAAGAGCTTTGATGTCTATTCAGAATATCTTTTTCTTCTTCGGCAACCATACAGTACAGAATATTCAGTCCTTCAGTCTTTACCTTTATTGATTACTCTCGTAATTTTCGTTTGTGACTTTTTATATACTTAGAGTCGCATGCCAAAGAAAGCTATGGTCGACCATGGCTTTCTTTGGCTGATGTGTGCAAATGGTTTGCACACATCAGCAGACTGTCATCAGACAACATACCACAGCAAGCTATGCTACACAGATACAGCGAAGGCAGACCTAGAGGCCGACCACGAAAACGATGGACCACTGAAATAAAAGAGGTGACAAATTCCACAATTTACTCAGCACACAAGAGTGTCATCTCCAGAAAAATCTTGACGCCGAATGCCAACAAAGGGCTTCAGCGTATAAATAGAGACCAACGAAATTCACGGCAATAATAACAAATCAGCCATTCATGTCGTGTTTAATTTCTGTACACAGGTGTTTGGCCAGTGGAAAGGGCATAGCCTACAACATAGAAATGAAAATAGCAAGGCAAGATAGTGAGGAAGACCAATAAGAATGCGGATTGAAGGAGTTACCAACATTCTGAGACGTCACAATATTACTGAATATCAAGCGACCAAAGATGCCGCAGACGAAAACCTATCGTCGTTCAATCCTGCGATGCCTTACAACGCAAGCAGAAACAAGGCAATAGATAGATTGATAGATAGCTTGCATTGGCCTCTGAGCTCACAAAATATCATTTCACAGACTTTTGCAGGCACGAAGTAAACACGACACTTAACAGGAATAAAGATAAAGTCAATTTTACTAATGACGTTTTAGATATAGCCCCACATCGCTCTGTAAAAAATCCCAGATAACCCCAGTCTATACAGTTTAATATAAATAAAGTCAGCGCCCAAGCACGTACACTTAAAAAATGGTTATTAGTCCATTTTCGTGCGCTATTCTATCGTTGCTACGAGAATTTTGATAACCTTTTCATTAAATCGTTACGTTTAGAGATGGTTTCCTGTTTTTGTGTCTAAATTCCTAGACTTTCCTTTATAAACCCCAAATTACGACAAATTTCGCCAACATAACCCCAGTACCACAGAACCACCCCCCCCCCTTCCCCCGCCCCCCCCCCACCCAACAAATTTTTTTTTTTTAAACCCGATCCTGTTAAAAGAAAACCAGCTGTGTCATCGTTGGAGAAATAATTACGTAAAATGTGTGATGTTGCAAGTGCAACTGGCGGTTCAGGTACAACAGGACATAATAGGAAGAAAGTAGTTGTACAATAGGAAAGTTTATGACTGGTATCTCACTAGGCAATCACTGTCATGGACAAAAACATTGGGCAAGTTAGATCAAAATATTTTTACCCACCTTTTTGGCTACTCCTAGTACTGAAAGTCATGTTCTGATTTTATTAGGCGGGGGTTAATTTTCCCCCTCTCATCTACGAACGTTGTATGCCATTTTGTGTGTGTATGAACGAATACTGATACCGAATGTGTTAAATAACTTACAATAATCTACTTGCAGGTTCTCTGTGGTCAAATTAGCACAAACACACAAAACATAGTTGCCAGTATCACCCCTTGAACGACTGGATATTTCAATAAAAAAAAGTCACTATGTTATTTGCAGGAATAATTGTCTGATAATGTAGTAAAACTTGAAACTTAAAACTACTTTTCTTTCAAACAATGTGGGTGGCATCGAGCAGCCGTATGACGATTAAATCTGATGAGTACAGTGAATCCATTTAGTTGAAATCTCCATTTTATGATAATTAGTGACTCAAATGTTCTATCTTTAATCGATTGGGGGGGGGGGCATGCTATGGTGTAGATCTGGGATGATGTACTAGCCAGTGTTGCCAAAATGAGGTCATTTTTTAATGTTATTGGATTAGCTATCAATCAACATTATTTTTTTTAAAAAGCCTAATTACAAGGACACAAAAATCCAAGAAAAGCCCAGCTCTAGAGTGTGTAAATACTTATATTAGTGCTTATTAACATATACATAGTTATTTATTTTTAAACAAGGTTTATTTTTTTCAATATTTCGAGAAATTTGTGTTTAATTTGTAAAATTGAATTGGTTTATTTAAAAAAACGGTGTCTTTCGCGTCAACTCTTGTAAATTCCCCCGTCCCTTGGTCAAACATGTCTATATCCTCTCCCTCATCCCAAATTGACGTAATTTATGAACAAAAGCTATATAGAAAAATACGTGAGTGTTTGTGATATGTTCAAGTCATTGTTTTCTGTGAGAAAGAGACTTGAGTATTTGTGATATGTTCAAGTCATTGTTTTCTGTGAGAAAGAGACCTGAGTGTTTGTGATATGTTCAAGTCATTGTTTTCTGTGAGAAAGAGACCTGAGTGTTTGTGATATGTTCAAGTCATTGTTTTCTGTGAGAAATAGACTTGAGTGTTTGTGATATGTTCAAGTCATTGTTTTCTGTGAGAAAGAGACTTGAGTGTTTGTGATATGTTCAAGTCATTGTTTTCTGTGAGAAAGAGACTTGAGTGTTTGTGATATGTTAAGTCATTGTTTTCTGTGAGAAAGAGACTTGAGTGTTTGTGATATGTTCAAGTCATTGTTTTCTGTGAGAAAGAGACTTGAGTGTTTGTGATATGTTAAGTCATTGTTTTCTGTGAGAAAGAGACTTGAGTGTTTGTGATATGTTCAAGTCATTGTTTTCTGTGAGAAAGAGACCTGAGTGTTTGTGATATGTTCAAGTCATTGTTTTCTGTGAGAAAGAGACTTGAGTGTTTGTGATATGTTAAGTCATTGTTTTCTGTGAGAAAGAGACTTGAGTATTTGTGATATGTTAAGTCATTGTTTTCTGTGAGAAAGAGACCTGAGTGTTTGTGATATGTTCAAGTCATTGTTTTCTGTGAGAAAGAGACTTGAGTGTTTGTGATATGTTAAGTCATTGTTTTCTGTGAGAAAGAGACTTGAGTGTTTGTGATATGTTCAAGTCATTGTTTTCTGTGAGAAAGAGACTTGAGTGTTTGTGATATGTTCAAGTCATTGTTTTCTGTGAGAAAGAGACTTGAGTGTTTGTGATATGTTAAGTCATTGTTTTCTGTGAGAAAGAGACCTGAGTGTTTGTGATATGTTCAAGTCATTGTTTTCTGTGAGAAAGAGACTTGAGTATTTGTGATATGTTCAAGTCATTGTTTTCTGTGAGAAAGAGACCTGAGTGTTTGTGATATGTTCAAGTCATTGTTTTCTGTGAGAAAGAGACCTGAGGGTTTCTGATACGTTAAGTCATTGTTTTCTGTGAGAAAGAGACTTGAGTGTTTGTGATATGTTCAAGTCATTGTTTTCTGTGAGAAAGAGACCTGAGTGTTTGTGATACGTTAAGTCATTGTTTTCTGTGAGAAAGAGACCTGAGTGTTTGTGATATGTTCAAGTCATTGTTTTCTGTGAGAAAGAGACTTGAGTATTTGTGATATGTTCAAGTCATTGTTTTCTGTGAGAAAGAGACCTGAGTGTTTGTGATACGTTAAGTCATTGTTTTCTGTGAGAAAGAGACCTGAGTGTTTGTGATATGTTCAAGTCATTGTTTTCTGTGAGAAAGAGACCTGAGTGTTTGTGATACGTTAAGTCATTGTTTTCTGTGAGAAAGAGACCTGAGTGTTTGTGATATGTTCAAGTCATTGTTTTCTGTGAGAAAGAGACCTGAGTGTTTGTGATATGTTCAAGTCATTGTTTTCTGTGAGAAAGAGACCTGAGTGTTTGTGATACGTTAAGTCATTGTTTTCTGTGAGAAAGAGACCTGAGTGTTTGTGATATGTTCAAGTCATTGTTTTCTGTGAGAAAGAGACCTGAGTGTTTGTGATACGTTAAGTCATTGTTTTCTGTGAGAAAGAGACCTGAGTGTTTGTGATATGTTCAAGTCATTGTTTTCTGTGAGAAAGAGACTTGAGTATTTGTGATATGTTCAAGTCATTGTTTTCTGTGAGAAAGAGACCTGAGTGTTTGTGATATGTTCAAGTCATTGTTTTCTGTGAGAAAGAGACCTGAGTGTTTGTGATATGTTCAAGTCATTGTTTTCTGTGAGAAAGAGACCTGAGTGTTTGTGATATGTTCAAGTCATTGTTTTCTGTGAGAAAGAGACCTGAGTGTTTGTGATATGTTCAAGTCATTGTTTTCTGTGAGAAAGAGACCTGAGTGTTTGTGATATGTTCAAGTCATTGTTTTCTGTGCCAGTTCTGCCATAAATTACACATACTCATTATAATCATAACCCATCTCCATGATATATAATCATAACCCATATCCATGATATATAATCATAACCCATCTCCATGATATATAATCATAACCCATCTCCATGATATATATCAAGTGAGATATTCTTTCCAGAACGTAGTCTTCGTCGTGGATACTCTGAACCCCTCTCTGTCTCGGACAAGCAGGCATGCATTGGCCAGAAACATGTATATATAAATCTTTCAATGCCGCTGGTCCATCGTCGTCTTGGTCTTCCTCTTCTTCTCTCACCTGGCACTCTGCCCTCTAGAATTAGCCTTTTATTATAAGCTTATCATCATAACGCTTTACGTGTCCAAAGTACTGTAGCTTCCTTCTTATGTTGGTATTTAGAAGCCACTCTTCATTTAGTTTCAGTAATTTCAAAGTTTCAATGTTTTTCTTTTTCTCTGTCCAAGATATTCGTAGGACCTCCATGAATTACGACAACCTATTTGCATGATTACGATTACGATATGATTGTGATGGTATTTTTAATTCATTTATTAAATACATTGATATTGTTAGGTTGTTTATTCGTGTTGTTGGTACCTGTATTAAATGCATTCCTTTATATAAATATGTTTCTTGAATTATTTATATTCTTGGTTGGTTGGTTGGTTGGTTGGTTGGTTGGTTGGTTGGTTGGTTGGTTGGTTGGTTGGTTGGTTGGTTGGTCGCTGGTCAAGTAGTCCATGAGCTCATGCTTTTCGAGCCAATGCGATTGTGTGATACATGCTTGTGTTTGTGTGATACATGCTTGTGTTTGTGTGATACATGCTTGTGTTTGTGTGATACATGCTTGTGTTTGTGTGATACATGCTTGTGTTTGTGTGATACATGCTTGTGTTTGTGTGATACATGCTTGTGTTTGTGTGATACATGCTTGTGTTTGTGTGATACATGCTTGTGTTTGTGTGATACATGCTTGTGTTTGTGTGATACATGCTTGTGTTTGTGTGATACATGCTTGTGTTTGTGTGATACATGCTTGTGTTTGTGTGATACATGCTTGTGTTTGTGTGATACATGCTTGTGTTTGTGTGATACATGCTTGTGTTTGTGTGATACATGCTTGTGTTTGTGTGATACATGCTTGTGTTTGTGTGATACATGCTTGTGTTTGTGTGATACATGCATGTGTTTGTGTGATACACGCTTGTGTTTGTGTGATACATGCTTGTGTTTGTGTGATACATGCTTGTGTTTGTGAGATTTTTTGTTTGTTGTTCTATATAATGTGCTCCACTTATCTGGCCTTGGAGGGAGAAACATTTTCCTAGTGTCATCCAGCGCTGGGCATTCAAAAAGGTGGTGGTTAACAGTTTCATATGGATGTGTGCACAGAGTGTGTTGTGTTTGTATTCTGTTCAGGTGATTGTTAAGCTGTACACGTGTACAAAGTCGGAAAATGATACTCTGGTCCTTCCTTCCCAGCAGGTTGATGTAGTCTTTAAGATTTAGGCTGGTCATATATTTATATATTTTCACATGGCTCATCTGCTTGTCAAATTTTCTTTATTCACAGATTTCAACATTATTTTTACTGTGTGCACGGTTGTTTGTGTAGGCCTACATTGCTGTTCATACACTGTCAGGACACAATCTTCCATATTAGTCTACACTGTCATGGCACGATCGATATACCATATTAGTCTACACTGGCATGGCACAATCTTCCATATCAGTCTACACTGTCAGGACACAATCTTCCATATTAGTCTACACTGTCATGGCACGATCGATCTACCATATTAGTCTACACTGTCAGGACAAAATCTTCCATATCTGTCTACATTGTCAGGATACGATCCCCAGGATGGGATGAGAATTTTTCCTATACTTTCTATCTCACCCTCCTGCAGATTAGCAGGATTTAGTTAGCCATGTATTTCTTGCGAGAAACAATAACATCTGTTAATAGAACGCCACACGAGGAGGTGCCTCAAAAATCTTAACTGCTATCCCTGTGAGTTTCGCAAGACTATTGCAAAAACCCTTCGCTTCCAAAGTGATCGCTGTGTAAAAGTGTCTTACTAATCAGATATTGTAAGAGAAGTAACCACGTAAAGTATTAGACAAATAATATATTACATGGTTATTGCCCTTTGACCAATAAGAATCTATTGCACTTCCGGAACGTCTGACTCACTGGTTTCCAATTATTTTCTTTTAGAAAACAATAACTAGGATAATGTACTATTGTTACTGGTCATTTGTTAGAAATCCATGCATGCCGTAAGGAGCGACTAGGGAGGTCACATGGGTGGAGTTGGCGATCCCATCCCATATAGGGCCAAAGTGACCCATAAGCCATGCTGAAGTAGGATGTATCTGGACGGACGGTGAAGATATCCCAGCTCTTTAAGCTGTACACCATGTCGAAATGCACGCCGTTCTCCGAACTACATGCTTCTAAGTTGCAGAAATTTGATGAGAACGAACGCATACGAAGAAGATGAATGCTGTAGAGATAAGTGACTGGCCGTTAACGCTACACTACATGGCACATGATGTTAGTGATTGCCCGTCCGCTTTCAAACATTGTTTGGTTTTACATCTGGATGTTTCCCTTCAGTGGAGCGCGTGGACGTATGGCTAGAACGCTGACCACAGAACCCTGAGGTCCCAGGTTCAAATCCACGGTTGGAACAAGGTTTTACTGAGTCATCATCAGGTAGCATATCCTGAATAGGATGTAACAGTCATCAGGTAGTATATCCTGAACAGGATGGTCTGCCGAAGACGGATGTGTCGGGTCATTGGCGCAAATAAAACAGTTGCACAACGCATTTCCATTCTCTGGACTACACTCTGTGCTGGAAATCTTGTAGAATCATTGTCCTCTATAAGAGAGATCCATCGGCAAAAACTGGATCTAATAGTCATCAGGTAGCATATCCTGAACAGGATCTAATAGTCATCATAGCCCTTCGAAACTTGAGCAAGTCTTCCTGCTTCTGTTACTGTCATGTTCATTCAGTCTATGATGTCTTGCGTCCATCTTCTTCATGGTCTGCCTCTTGTTCGTCTCCCTGGCATCACTCCCCTTCGTTATGGTATTCTCTAGGCTGTCATGATGTTTCATATGGCCAAAGTATTGTAGTTTTCTGGAAAGAACCATGCTGTTTAGCCAGTTGTATTTTACGTTCATTTTTCTCAGGATGGCTACATTATTGATTCATGGTATTCTGAGGATTGTTGTGTAATATTTTGTTTCAAATGCTGCTATTTTATTTTTAACTGTTGGTGATTGTCCTGAAACCACACCCATATATTGCCACTGGGAATATGCACGCTCTTAGGAATGTTAGTTTTGTTGTTTTGCAACAGCTCCAGCCATATGTTTTTCATTTATATCAGCTTCTTTGACGTGATAATCAACCTCCTTCTGACTTCTTTTCAATCACTGGTACTGCTGATGTTGTCGTTACTTTCAGAGGTGCAATATAAAAATTCTTCCTGTACACGTCGCGGCGATAGCTATGGCAAAGCGGCCTTTATTTCCACAGCCAAAACAACCATCCCTGCACTCCTTAACAGGACAGGACTTAGTAATGAAAGTTTATAATGAAAGTTTATAATGAAAGTTTATAATGAAAGTTTATAATGAAAGTTTATAATGAAAGCTTATAATGAAAGTTTATAATGAAAGGTTATAATGAAAGTTTATAATGAAAGTTTATAATGAAAGTTATAATGAAAGTTTATAATGAAAGCTTATAATGAAAGCTTATAATGAAAGCTTATAATGAAAGCTTATAGTGAAAGTTTATAATGAAAGTTTATAATGAAAGTTTATAATGAAAGTTTATAATGAAAGTTTATAATGAAAGTTTATAATGAAAGTTTATAATGAAAGTTTATAATGAAAGTTTATAATGAAAGTTTATAATGAAAGTTATAATGAAAGTTTATAATGAAAGTTTATAATGAAAGTTTATAATGAAAGTTTATAATGAAAGTTTATAATGAAAGTTTATAATGAAAGTTTATAATGAAAGTTTATAATAAAAGTTTATAATGAAAGTTTATAATGAACGTTTAAAGTCCGCTTTCATATAGCTCTTACAGCTGACGGGAATTGAACCAGGTCTGTTCTAGCAGCACAGAATCGCTTTGCAACACATATGAGCAGGTTTTCCGTAGTTAACCAACCACATCCCCATATGGTTAAGTACGGAAAACCTGTTTACTTGTGTTGCAAAGCGATTCGGTGCTGCTAGAACAGACCTAGTTCAATTCCCGTCAGTTGTAAGAATTATTTTCATTTATCCTCATGCTTCCTACTTGAATTTACTTGATATGGCTCTGTGTTTTGTTATTGTGACGAAGACACGAACAATGTGTTGCTTATGTGAACTATTCGTCAATGAATGGCCCACATGCGAACAAGCATCATCATAAATTGCCGTCTCCGCAGCGAACGTTGGCTGCTGCGGACCTCCGTCATCTTCTGTCTCTTGTTTTGGTAGATTCCTCTGTTAGACTATAGTCTGTCCTTCTCGTGATTTTTTCTCTCCTGTCTGTAGTTTTGCTTATATATGCTCACCTCAACCAGATTCTCCTGAAGACTATCCTTGACTAAGGTGTCACGTCTTCTTTTCTTTTCTTTTTTTAAAATAATGATAGTGCATGATATTGATGATTTTTTTGTTTTAAGTGATTCTCAAGCTAATTTAAACACATTCATTTACTGCTTTATCAAATGTCCAGATGCACAATTTCCTGTGGCGGGATTAGTACCTACTACCTTGTACGTCACAGGTGCGCTCTGAACCACACCGCCATAGAGCCGTACAAGTCATTTAATGTTTTAAAATATTTTATTCTGTGGCGTACCGAGGGTGGTGTGGGGGGGGGGGGGGTGTGCGGCCGCACCGGGCTTCAAGGCTTGAGGGGCATCAAAATGCCCCTCAAAATAATGAAAACTTTGAAATGGGGTTTAAGTGCCTTTGCCGTGCCAAAATTGATGTCCCACAATGTTAAAAAATAACATTTTTTCTTGTTAAGCTCATTTATGTGGCAATTAGGTAATAACACATTTTTGGCACATTAATATAAGACATTAAAATTAATTAATAAGTAGAACTAGTTCCTCTCGAAAGAAGACACTTAACAATTTACTTCAAAATTCTACTTAAGCTTGTAAGAAAAACGAAAAATAAGTTTCAGTTTCGATCGTCAATCCATTCAGTTGTTCATTTAGCACCGTAAAAGTCCGTCATAAGCGGTCTTTGAGTTTCATGACAAATCAAGTTTATTTCTATCATTCTAGCGTTGAGTGCTATCATTCAACGACAACGACTCTATCATTTATAAATATAAAACATTTAAATCAAGTTTAAACTTTGGCAGGCACAATCAGGCGCTGAAACACATCATACATTCCTATAACCTAACTATAACCAGTGAAGAAATTAGTGAAAAAGTGTAAAAAGTGTTGTGTAGAAGTGCATTCTGCATATTAGACACACAAAAAACTTCTTAGCGGTGAGCTAATGTTAAAGAATTGTAAAGTGAACTAGAATTTAAAGAAAAGGACCAAAGATCTTTGGAATTACTTCCCTTCATTCAGAAACATTGGAAACTTTTCAATCAGAAAAGTGAATTTATAATTTTAAATAAAAATTTTCAATCAGAAAAGTGAATTTATAGTTTTAAATAAAAATTTTAAAATTCATTTCTATCTCTGTTAAAAGTGGATAAAATGGTTGATAATAACTAACTTGTACAATTTTACTCGAATTTAAATTTAATCAATGTCGGGGGGTCGCACCGTGCAGCACTTACCCTAGGTACGCCACTGATTGTATTTGTTTCATTTTGATTTCCTTTAATAGTACTTTTTTCATGCACAGTGTTGTCAGAACCTCTGTTTTCTTCTTTTTCAGTGAAATTCGCCATATTCTTCTATATATCCACATTTCAATTTCTTCTTTCGTTCACTTATCCACATCTCAATGATGTCTTCTAGCTGTCTGTGTATCATCCATGTTTCTGAGCCATACATTAATATAGAAAATATATACGATTTTACGATTCTTCTTTTTGTTTGTTTGTGATTTGTGTAGATGCCAATGTTGTCCTCATGTCATTGTCTATCTCTATCTATTGTCTTTTCTCTGCTTATGTTGTGAGGTGTCGCAGGATTGAATGAGGATCGGTTTTCGGCTGTTGCACGTTTGGTAGCTTGATATACTGTAATACTGTGCCGTTTCAGAATGTTGGTAACTCCTTCAATCCACCTTTCTTCTTCGTCTTCCTTTGTGTCTTGCTGTTTCCGTTTTCATATTGTAAACTCTTGCCGATGGCCTAAAAGAATTGATTTGTATTACCTTTAGTACTCTTAGCATTGAGAATCTCCTTTCAACTTCTGTTTCACATCTACCATAACAAAGAAGGTTATAAATGGTATAATGCGACCACCAATGAGAAACTCGTGCACATAATTAAACAATATCCAGTGGAGGAAGAACTAGCTTCAGTGGAGGAAGGACTAGCTTCAGTGGAGGAAGAATTAAACAAAATCCAGTGGAGGAAGAACTAGCTTCAGTGGAGGAAGAATTAAACAAAATCCAGTGGAGGAAGAACTAGCTTCAGTGGAGGAAGAATTAAACAAAATCCAGTGGAGGAAGAACTAGCTTCAGTGGAGGAAGAATTAAACAAAATCCAGTGGAGGAAGAACTAGCTTCAGTGGAGGAAGAACTAGCTTCAGTGGAGGAAGAACTAGCTTCAGTGGAGAAAGAACTAAACACCCTGCCTGCAGTGGAGGAAGAACTAGTTTCAGTGGAGGAAGAACTAGCTTCAGTGGAGGAAGAACTAGCTTCAGTGGAGGAAGAACTAGCTTCAGTGGAGGAAAAACTAAAAAAAATCCAGTGGAGGAAGAACTAGCTTCAGTGGAGGAAGAACTAGCTTCAGTGGAGGAAGAATTAAACAAAATCCAGTGGAGGAAGAACTAGCTTCAGTGGAGGAAGAACTAAACAACCTGCAGTAAAGAAACTCCAGTGAAGGAAGTACTAAAGAAACTCCAGTGGAGGAAGTACTAAAGAAACTCCAGTGGAGGAAGTACTAAAGAAACTCCAGTAGTGGAAGAATTAAAGAAACTCCAGTGGAGGAAGTACTAAAGAAACTCCAGTGGAGGAAGTACTAAAGAAACTCCAGTGGAGGAAGTACTAAAGAAATTCCAGTGGAGGAAGTACTAAAGAAACTCCAGTGGAGGAAGTACTAAAGAAACTCCAGTGGAGGAATTACTAAAGAAACTCCAGTGGAGGAAGTACTAAAGAAACTCCAGTGGAGGAAGTACTAAAGAAACTCCAGTGGAGGAAGTACTAAAGAAACTCCAGTGGAGGAAGTACTAAAGAAACTCCAGTGGAGGAAGTACTAAAGAAACTCCAGTGGAGGAAGTACTAAAGAAACTCCAGTGGAGGAAGTACTAAAGAAACTCCAGTGGAGGAAGTACTAAAGAAACTCCAGTGGAGGAAGTACTAAAGAAACTCCAGTGGAGGAAGTACTAAAGAAACTCCAGTGGAGGAAGTACTAAAGAAACTCCAGTGGAGGAAGTACTAAAGAAACTCCAGTGGAGGAAGTACTAAAGAAACTCCAGTGGAGGAAGTACTAAAGAAACTCCAGTGGAGGAAGTACTAAAGAAACTCCAGAGGAAGTACTAAAGAAACGAAGCTGGAGGAAGTACTAAAGAAACTCCAGTGGAGGAAGTACTAAAGAAACTCCAGTGGAGGAAGTACTAAAGAAACTCCAGTGGAGGAAGTACTAAAGAAACGAAGCTGGAGGAAGTACTAAAGAAACGAAGCTGGAGGAAGTACTAAAGAAACTCCAGTGGAGGAAGTACTAAAGAAACTCCAGTGGAGGAAGTACTAAAGAAACTCCAGTGGAGGAAGTACTAAAGAAACGAAGCTGGAGATGGATATGCCATATGGAGGAAAACGTTTTGGGAAAGAGAACAAGAGGCAGACCAAAGCTTGGGTGGACACAGGATATCGAAGACTTTCTGCACATGACACTTGAAGAGGTTGACCAGCTTGTTTTGTTTGTACGGCTTGTACAGAACCGAAAGTCTTACAGAATGGCAGTGACGACAACGTTCTGTAAAGGACACGCTACATAGATACATAACAGAAAACATTATAAGAAATTGCATTGTTCTGTAACCCACAGGCGAAAAGAGAAAATAGGAAGATTTTTTTAAAATCAAGTATTCTTTTGTAATGAGATGTCGCCCGTGTATTGACGGGGCCTGAAAGGGGAGCAAAGAATAGCAACACTGTTTACCTTCCATTCATGTCGTAAGAGGCGACTAAGGAGGTTATGGGATGGAGTTTGCTGTCCCATCCCATAGAGGGCCAGTGCCCCAAAGCCATGCTGAAGTCGGATGTGTCAGGCCGAAAGGCGCAGATATCTCAGCAATGCTGTAAACCATGGCACAACTCATTCCGTTCTCCGGACTACATCCTGCAATCTGCAGGAGTTTGAGAACGAACGCAGAAAAAGAAGAAGTAATAAGATGCATAATCACACAGGTTTGGTAGAAGGTGGGAAAACTCGGGCGCCATAGCTAAAGCTAGGACAAAATGGGGGAGGTCTTTTAGAGATATAGGCTCCTACGCTCCGCAGGGGGGCTAGCTAAACAGTGTAAGAGATAGATTACTCGATCATCAAACTACAGGAATGATCTCGGTACAATGTGCTAAGCTAAAGCTAACCAAATATTAACTTTCTCCTTAACGCTGTTGCAGAGATTAACAAACACATCTAACCCAGCAAACCAACATGAGACAATCAGCAATTATTGTGCCAGGTCTTGAGAACACAGATTTACCTACCACGTATTCAGCTGGTAATTTGAGTAACGTTAGTTTTCCTTACGAAGTCAATTCTCCCATAGCAACAGTTCTTGAGGTCAGCTTCAACTCTTCCACGACCAAATGACCTGTCAACTTTCTTATGAACATATTTGTTCACAAGAACCTTCTCAAGTTCAAGTCGTAAGGGTTAAAAACAATTGATTTCAGTGTACTCAGGTTATTTCCAAACATGGACATTGTTATCGTCCAATTTGGTTAAATGGAAACCGTCGCCATTCTGTCTCATTCTTTCTATTCTAAGAAACCGCGTATTCCCACTGCCAAAAAAAGGAGAAAAGAGAATAGTAAAACTGTCGGCAGCCATGCAGGTCGTAATAAGTGATTCAGGGGCTGCCCATACATTACGTTAATAGTTTTTGACAATTTTTAGCCAGCCCCACCCCTTGTCAACAGACTGTCAAGAATTCAGGGTCTCCCCATTCTTAATTATATATATATATATATATATATATATATATATATATATATATATATATATATATATATACAATTTAGGGTCTCCCCATTCTTAATTATGTCAAGAATTCAGGACCTCCCCATTCTTGATTATGTTAAAAATTGTTCACCCCTCTCCCAGCTTCCCTAAATAACGTTTCCAGAGAAATATTGTGACATAAATAGTGTGAAAAAAATAGTGTGACGAAAATAGTAGGCCTATAACGAAAATAATTATATGATTTATTCAGATCTTTCGACAGACAAATATAATTTCAACAATTTTATTTTTATATAAACACCAATTTGTTATAATTTAAGCAATTTAATTATTGTATCAACACAAATGTGTTATAATTCAACCAATTTAGGCTAATTGCTGTATAAACACAACTTTTTTTATAATTCAAATAATTTAATTATATAAAGTTTGTCTGTCCTTTCTCCTCTGCACATGTGCACTGCCCTCCATTATTAGTCTTTCTAAACAGTTGTGTCTCATTATATGACAAAACAGGTGTAGTTTTCTTTTTGTTATTGTGTTTAGTAACCAACACTCTGGAATCTTCAATATGTTTATAATATCTGAGTTTCTGATTTTTTTCCCTTCCATGATATTCTAAGTATCCTTCTGTAGCATTTCATCTCGAAGGTGTTGATCTTCCTTGCCGCAGTTTTAGTTAAGGTCTTCCGGTTTCCAACCGTATGTTGCAACCGGAAAAATAAAAGTTCTTAGCATTAGCAGTTTCGTTTCTATTCTGTTACTTTTCCATATGTTTTTCAAACGTGTTATTTTACAATATACCATTGCCAATCTCTTCCTTATCTCTGCCATGCAGTCTCCTGTACTGTTGATGTTTGCTCCTAAGTATTCGAATTTATCCACACACTCTATCTCGATATTTTGTATTCTAATGTTTGGTTGTTGTGTTATATCTATCGACATGATTTTTTTTTTTGCGCGCGTTTAAATATAAGTTTTGTTATTCGCTGCATTTCTTTATTACTGGAATGTATTACTTGAACAAAAGTCCTAATCGAAGTTCAATAAGTGATCTGACATCATCGCCGGATACAAGTGTGTGGTTCTAGTGATTGTTGTCTTGCCTGTGTTCTGTTGCTACTTGTATAATGTCCTGTTCAAATTCTAAGACAGCACCAAGATTCCTTCCAGTCATTGCAATGCCTTTCAACCGATCTCAGGTCTTCCGCTGATTAACAAGCAAATCAATACCAAGACTTTTAGTTATTCTCACGGCATCTACTCTTAACAAGCCAATACCAAGACTTTTAGTTCTCTTCAGTGCTTCCATTTCTAACAATTTAATACTAAGACTTTTAGTTCTTCTCTGGGCTTTCACTCCTAACAATTCAATACCAAGACTTTTAGTTCTTCTCACGGTGTCCACTCATAACAAGCCAATACCAAGACTTTTAGTTTCTCCTCAGGGTTTCCACCCCTTTCCATATAATAAAAGAGACACTTCTTCTTCATCTTTTCCCTCTCGTTCACAGTTTAACATGTCTACACAGCAAGTCAAGTTTTCTTAATAATTACTGGTTTATTTGAAAACTCCTGGTGTATTTGAAAACTCCTGGTGTATTTGAAAACTCCTGGTGTATTTGAAAACTCCTGGTGTATTTGAAAACTCCTGGTGTATTTGAAAGCTCCTGGTGTATTTGAAAGCTCCTGGTGTATTTGAAAGCTCCTGGTGTATTTGAAAACTCCTGGTGTATTTGAAAGCTCCTGGTGTATTTGAAAGCTCCTGGTGTATTTGAAAGCTCCTGGTGTATTTGAAAACTCCTGGTGTATTTGAAAACTCCTGGTGTATTTGAAAACTCCTGGTGTATTTGTAAACGCCTGGTGTATTTGAAAACTCCTGGTGTATTTGAAAACTCCTGGTGTATTTCAAAACTCCTGGTGTATTTGAAAACTCCTGGTGTATTTGAAAACTCCTGGTGTATTTGAAAACTCCTGGTGTATTTGAAAACTCCTGGTGTATTTGAAAACTCCTGGTGTATTTGAAAACTCCTGGTGTATTTGAAAACTCCTGGTGTATTTGAAAACTCCTGGTGTATTTGAAAACTCCTGGTGTATTTGAAAACTCCTGGTGTATTTGAAAACTCCTGGTGTATTTGGAAACTCCTGGTGTATTTGAAAACTCCTTGGTTTTTCCATACATTTTTCTTTGGATGTCTGCCTCTGCGGGTCAGTGCTCCGATACAGTTCCCGGTGTATCTCTCTGTCTCTGTGGGCCAAAACAGACACTTCAACAAGTGGGGAAACAGAAGGCTCCCCAAAGACGTTAGACATGGATGTCTGCCTCTGCGGGTCAGTGCTCCGATACAGTTCCCGGTGTATCTCTCTGTCTCTGTGGGCCAAAACAGACACTTCAACAAGTGGGGAAACAGAAGGCTCCCCAAAGACGTTAGACATGGATGTCTGCCTCTGCGGGTCAGTGCTCCGATACAGTTCCCGGTGTATCTCTCTGTCTCTGTGGGCCAAAACAGACACTTCAACATTTGGGGAAACAGAAAGCTCCCCAAAGACGCTAGGCATGGATGTCCTTCAGCAATAATTTCAGGCGCTATAATCTCATCTTGTACCAGAGCATAAGGTCACAAAAGATAAACGTCAATACGTCCTGATATTACCAAAATAAATTTCGGTCTTAGGTTAAACAAGCCGTGCATTAGCAAATAGAGTTATTAATCCCTTCTTCTTCTTTAGCGTTCATTCTCAAACACCCACTCGCTTGTAACAGGTCAATGGTCCTTCTATATTTACAGCAGGATGTAGTCCAGAGAATAGAAATGCGATGCTGCCGTTTTACTTGCGCCAATGGCCCGATACATCTGTCATCTTAACTATTAATCCGTTATTTAACAACAAAACAAACAAATCAAGTATTTATCATGTGTTGGCAGATGCAAAGGAGTAGCAAAGAATATAGACACTGTTACCTGTCATGCTACTTGTCGTGTTACTTGCCATGCATGTCGTAATAGGCGACTAAACATATTGGGAGGATGAAGTTGGCTGTCATATCTAATATAGGATGAGCGTGACTTAGAAGACATGCTGTAGTCGGATGTGTCAGGTCGAAAGGTACAGATGTCGCAGTCAAGCTAAAAACTATGACACATTCCGTTCTCTGTCCTGCTAATCTGCGGGAGTTTGAGGACGAACGCTGAAGAAGAATGTGAACTTTGTATCTATGCCCTATGTGCTACAGAGCCAGACATTTCTGAGTGTAACCATCACAAATAATTAAGGTGGCAGTTCAAGTAATCCTGCCACCACGACCACCTGTTCATTAATATGTTCCGACAGGCCAAAGTTGAAAACACAAGGTAATCACGTTTTGCAAATCGCTAGAATCATACAGATAAAACATGGGATGGAGTTGGCTATCCCATCCCATATAGGGTTAGTGATCCAAAGCACACTGAAGTCGAATGTGTCAGACTGAAAGGCGCAGATATCGCAGCAATGCTGTTAACCATGACACAATGCATTCCGTTCTCTGAACTACATCCTGCTAATTTGGAAGAGTTTCTTCTTCTTCTTCGTTCGCTCTCAAACTCCTGCAGATCAACAGGATGTAGTCCGAAGAACGGAATGCGGTGTGTCATGGTTTACAGCATGGCTGCGATATCTGCGCCTTTCGGCCTGACACATCCGACTTCAGCATGGCTTTGAGTCACTGACCCTATATGGGATGGGACAGCCAACTCCATCCCATAACATCCTTAGTCACCTTTTACGAAATGCATGGAAGGTAAACAGTGATGCTATTCTTTGCTCCCCTTTCGGGCCCGACAACACACGGCGATTTGGAGGAGTTTGAGAATGAACGCAGTAGAATCATATAGACAAAACATACACACATTGAAGTTTTGACCAAAATGTCTTTATGAAGAAAACGTCTTTTGGTCGACACGTCGATTGGTGTTTTTCTCTCCTATGTACGTCAAATGATTCGCAAAATTTCATTAGTGTGTTATAAATGTTCTTGTTTGGAAAAGAAAAATCACTTTTTTACTTCTTTTTTCCTAAAATAAGTTTCTCTTTACCACTGAAAAGTATCGACATCACACTTGTCGCATTAACCCAGATCTGGTACCCTAATATATTACAGTGATATTAGTGTTCACATGTTGAAATATGTGTAAATATTTTTATTTTTACTAGCATGGATATCAAAGTGGTAACGGGGGGAAACGAGAAGGGAAAATTGGGTAGGATGGGACGGAAATGTGCAAATGAACATAAAGCGTTACTTTGTTTAACTTACAAGTCCTGGGGATTTTTTTTCCTAGCACGCGGTCTACAATCTGTGGAAACCAGAGATCACACACTTGACGTTTGTGACAGGAAACTTTCCAAAGAAAAAACGAAAAATTTAAAGTTGAAACTCGCTCGCTGCAAGATAGTGATATCTAACAACTGTATGCTTGAGAATGTGTCACATGAGGGGTATTCGCATTGACTGTGTACATAACGGTATTTCTAAGCTGTATCTGTGCTGCCGGTTATTGTTTGAGGCTTTCTCTCGGAGTGACGGAACTACTTTCTCAAACAATGTGCTCCAGGAGCACTGCTCGTCTCTGACAAGCTTTCTTCTGAATAACTAATACTGTTAAGAATGGAACGTTAAAAGTACACCCTATATTTTGGCAGGTCTCTATCCATTGATTTCTGGTCAGTGTCAAGTGCCAGGTGGTCATCGAAAAGATCATATTAATACATTCAACACCAAACCATATTATAAATGACCTTTCAAACCAGAGAGAGGGGGGAGGGGTGGCTGTGTGTGGGGATTTGGGGGGGGGTACGATGGTGTGTGTTCTGCGTTCGTTCCCAAACTCCTGCAGATTATTAGTGTGTCGTCTGGAGAACTAGAACTGTAGTAGTCTGGAGAACTAGAACTGGAGTAGTCTGCAGAACTAGAACTGGAGTAGTCACTAGAACTAGAGAACTAGAACTGGACTAGTCTGGAGAACTAGAACTGGAATAGTCTCTAGAACTGGAGTAGTTTGCAGAACTATAACTGGAGTAGTTTGCAGAATTAGAACTGGAGTAGTCTAGAGCACTAGAACTGGAGTAGTCTGCCTTCGAGAACTAGAACTGGAGTAGTCTGGAGAACTAGAACTGGAGTAGTCTGGAGAACTAGAACTGGAGTAGTCTGGAGAACTAGAACTGGATTAGTCTGCAGAACTAGAACTGGAGTAGTTTGCAGAATTAGAACTGGGGTAGTCTAGAGCACTAGAACTGGAGAACTAGAACTGGAGTAGTCTGCCTGGAGAACTAGAACTGGAGTAGTCTGCCTGGAGAACTAGAACTGGAGTAGTCTGCCTGGAGAACTAGAACTGGAGTAGTCTGCAGAACTAGAACTGGAGTAGTCTGCAGAACTAGAACTGGAGTAGTCTGGAGAACTAGAACTGGAGTAGTCTACAGAACTAGAACTGGAGTAGTCTGGAGAACTAGAACTGGAGTAGTCTGTAGTCCGGCTCTATGGTGGGATGATACAGGCGCGTCTGTGACGGTCAAGGTTCCTATTTCGATTCCCGTCACAGGTAATTTTGCATCCGGACCATTCATATAGCAATGGAAAATTTATGTACGTGTTTATATTGCCTAGAAAGTTTCTGTACGTGTTTATATTGCCTAGAAAGTTTCTGTACGTGTTTATATTGCCTAGAAAGTTTCTGTACGTGTTTATATTGCCTAGAAAGTTGCTGTACGTGTTTATATTGCCTAGAAAGTTTCTGTACGTGTTTATATTGCCTAGAAAGTTTCTGTACGTGTTTATATTGCCTAGAAAGTCTCTGCGGCCAAATAAAATGTGGGCAGGACAACTTGTTCAAGACCGCGGAGAATTCAAGAGATCGATAGGGAAGACTACGTTCTGGAAAGAATGTGTTACCTGATGATGAACAGTTGTCTTTCTCATGGGTACTGTATGCAGAAACTAACAGTTATCTATTTCCTAGAGACTGTATGCAGAAACTAACAGTTATCTATTTCCTGGAGACTGTATGCAGAAACTAACAGTTATCTATTTCCTCGAGACTGTATGCAGAAACTAACAGTTATCTATTTCCTGGAGACTGTATGCAGAAACTAACAGTTATCTATTTCCTGGAGACTGTATGCAGAAACTAACAGTTATCTATTTCCTGGAGACTGTATGCAGAAACTAACAGTTATCTATTTCCTGGAGACTATATGCAGAAACTAACAGTTATCTATTTCCTGGAGACTGTATGCAGAAACTAACAGTTATCTATTTCCTGGAGACTGTATGCAGAAACTAACAGTTATCTATTTCCTGGAGACTGTATGCAGAAACTAACAGTTATCTATTTCCTGGAGACTGTATTCAGAAACTAACAGTTATCTATTTCCTAGAGACTGTATCATGTTACCGACAGTTATCTATTTCCTAGAGACTGTATCCAGTTACTAACAGTTATCTATTTCCTAGAGACTGTATCCAGTTACCAACAGTTATCTAGTTCCTAGAGACTGTATCCAGTTACCAACAGTTATCTATTTCCTAGAGATTGTATCCAGTTACTAACAGTTATCTATTTCCTAGAGACTGTATCCAGTTACTAACAGTTATCTATTTTTTTCTTGGTGTCGTTAGGTTTGTAATGATGTAGGTCAAATGTAATTGAGAACAGACCCGGAAGACTCATCATAAGCAAGTTCTGACTCCATAACGGAGGTTGGCTGCAACGAACCTCCAACATCATCTGTCCCTTGCCTTAGTGGTGTACTCTGCTCGACTGTAACATGTCCATCTAGTGATGTTTCTCTCACACTTGTATCTCTGCTTACCTCTGACTCTACCCTAAGTCTTCAACGTGGTGTTACATAATTTAATATGTCCAAAATACTTTATTTGTTTGATCGTTATTTCCTTTAATAATTCTTTCTTCAGATGAAGACTTTCTAGGTATAGTGGTAAGGTAAACTTTCTATGGTATAGTGGTAAGGTAAACTTTCTATGGTATAGTGGTAAGGTAAACTTTCTATGGTATAGTCATAGAAATATATGACTATATGATATAATGCACATGCGGTTGTGTCTGTGCGTCTCACCAATGGCTCACTAGACAAACTAACCATGCAACAGAAAACCTTAGTAGATGACATGCCTTTATATTGAGGTTATCTTCTTATAGAAGCTTCATGGCTTGTCATCTATACAATCCCGTAGTCGTAACCTTCGATAACAGTTACCATGTTGTTCCGACAGGCCGACGTTGTGCTTGAACTAGTTACGGGCACGGCGTGGGTGGGAGGAACAACAAAGAAACCTGCCGCAAGGGCCAGAGTTGTGCCCTGATGTCGATGTCTGTTTCGGTAGCATTGGACTCGAAACACCATCGAGTCGAATGACTGCTGGAACAGAGGGCGGAGTACTTATGGGAATGCCCCATGTGCTGTGAGGCCAGTTTTCGAATCAAGATTCTATGATATAGTGGTAAGGTATACTTTCTATGATATAATGGTAAGGTATACTTTCTATAATATAGTGGTAAGGTAGACTTTATATACACCACCAATCTCCTGAATGGATACCTACAGGCAAAAGAGCCAAGGGTAGACCAAAAGAAACACCGAGAAGAACAATACTTAGAGAAAGTAAAACAATAAATATTCATTCTATTCAAGAACTGCACAGAATAGCTTTGAACATACAGAATTGGAGAACTCTGCCCTATGCGCTAACTTCAGCGCAAAAGGAAAATGAATGAATGAATGAAATACTTTATACAATATAGTGGTAGGCCTTTCTATGATACAACGGTAGGGAAGACTGTCTATGATACAACGGTAGGGAAGACTGTCTACGATACAGTGGCAGGAAAGACTTCTACGATACAGTGGTAGGGAAGACATTCTATAATACAATGGTAGGGAAGATTTCTGAAAATTACTATAGCTACAATGTTATTTTGACGTCCTCATGTACAATATTCTTGAACATGGCGGCGACAGATTGTGAAAACCTTCTTTAACTGTTGTCATACTGGTTCTCAAATTCTCGTCCAGTGCAAAATTTACCTATAAACTAAACACGCTATAGCTTAGCTCCCCCCCCCCCCACCCACGTTTTTGGGGGCTCCCAAAATTTTTATTTTACTATCTATATATTCTTAATCGTTAAAGGCCCCCATATCTCAAATAGCTTAGGGCCCCATATCTCAAATAGCTTAGGGCCCCATATCTCCAATAGCTTAGGGCCCCATATCTCAAATAGCTTAGGGCCCGATATCTCAAATAGCTTAGAGCCCCATATCTCAAATA
This sequence comes from Meghimatium bilineatum, assembly GCA_034231615.1. Lineage (NCBI taxonomy): Eukaryota > Metazoa > Mollusca > Gastropoda > Stylommatophora > Philomycidae > Meghimatium > Meghimatium bilineatum. The sequence continues at coordinate 53,587,977 of CM067300.1, read as the reverse complement.
GCTTAGAGCCCCATATCTCAAATAGCTTAGAGCCCCATATCTCAAATAGCTTAGAGCCCCATATCTCAAATAGCTTAGGGCCCCATATCTCAAATAGCTTAGGGGCCTATCAAGTCAAAATCCGACCCTGTTCCCGCCCAGAAACTCTAGGAGGAATGTCAATTATGGTAATTAAAAAATCGGCTTCCTCTTCTATCGGATCAAAACAACAGTTAAATATTTCTATTTGAACAATCTCTTATTTATCGCTATTTATTACTATTTGAACAATCTCTTATTTATCGCTATTTATTACTATTTGAACAATCTCTTATTTATCGCTATTTATTACTATTTGAACAATCTCTTATTTATCGCTATTTATTTTCCCTTTCGCGTTCAAAATGACCCTATCGTTTTACAACTTTCTACAACTACAAATCGATTACACGTGAACAGTCACATGCTTTTATATAGCAACCGTCACATCAATTATTCAGTTCAATAAATCAAGGATTGTATTATTATTAGTAAAATTATTATCGTTATTATTATCTTTGAAGTCATTCAAGGTGACCCCCCTCCCCCACCTTGTCCTTTATGTTTCAACAAGTATACGCATGAATAATTATAAAGAATGTCCAAATGTTCTGTCTGTGGTAGAGAATCTGGATGGAGTCATCTGAGCTGGCTAGGATCGAATCTGTTTGCCATCTTCATTTTTTTATGTCCTTCTAGTTTCCTATTCATTTCAATCACTCATAATAATAATAACAACAATAATAACAATAATAATAATAACAATAATAATAAAATATTGTAACCCGCTAAGATCACAGGAGCGCGCCATTGATATTATTAAAATCCCGTAACCCGCTAAGATCATAGGACCGTGCCATTGATAATATTAAAATCCCGTAACCCGCTAAGATCATAGGACCGTGCCATTGATAATATTAAAATCCCCTAACCCGCAAATATCATTGGAGCTACCAGCACAAAAATGGTCTCAAACGTCTTATTTTCAGACTCACAAACCAGTGGGATAAAAGCAGACCTTTAACTATTCTTTGGCGATATCCTGCTCAGGTTTTGTGCGTACACCCTATTTCATTCTATCATACCCTGAGTGTTGTACAGGAAACGGAATTACGTTGTGTTTGCATTTTATTTGCATAAATGTCCAGGCACGTTCTACTTCGTGGCGGTAACTAATGTGTGCCGTAATTTACAATGTTCACTGAACGGTTAAAGTCTGTAACCATATCACCAGTACGCGAACCGTACGACAGAACTGGTCCCCGTTCTGTACACTGTACAAACCTAAACGCTAACCACAGTCAAGCATGCTTGATAATCACGAAGCTATCGGCATAGCCGCCGATACTCACCTTCCATCATTATTTTGTCATTCTTAATTTTTTATTCATGCCGAAAATGGATGTGCTGGACCGGAAGACGCAAAATAACGCTGATCCACTGTGAAACCAGCAGCACAACATACTTCAGGTACTCCGGTAGTGAAAATAGGAAATTTGTTGTTTATCAGAACGCAACCGTAGAAGAAGAAGAATTATTTATTATTAAACCAGTCATCATTTATTATTGCGTTGTCAGGATCAACTTCAGAGTTGTATGGCTATCTACCACTTCAGAATTGTATGTTTTATTTGCAACTTCAGAATTGTATAGTTTATATGCAACTTCAGAACTGTATAGTTTATCTGCAACTTCAGTTGTATAGTTACCTTCAACTTCAGAGTTGTATAGTTATCTGCAACAACTTCAGAGTTGTATAGTTATCTGCAACAACTTCAGAGTTGTATAGTTATCTGCAACAACTTCAGAGTTGTATAGTTATCTGCGACACTTCAGAGTTGTATAGCTTATCTGCAACAACTTCAGAGTTGTATAGTTTATCTGCAACAACTTCAGAGTTGTATAGTTATCTGCAACAACTTCAGAGTTGTATAGTTATCTGCAACAACTTCAGAGTTGTATAGTTATCTGCGACACTTCAGAGTTGTATAGTTATCTTCAACAACTTCAGAGTTGTATAGTTATCTGCAACAACTTCAGAGTTGTATAGTTATCTGCAACAACTTCAGAGTTGTATAGTTATCTGCGACAACTTCAGAGTTGTATAGTTATCTGCAACAACTTCAGAGTTGTATAGTTATCTGCAACAACTTCAGAGTTGTATAGTTATCTGCAACAACTTCATAGTTGTATAGTTATCTGCGACAACTTCAGAGTTGTATAGTTATCTGCAACAACTTCATAGTTGTATAGTTTATCTGCAACAACTCCAGAGTTGTATAGTTATCTGCAACATTATGTTCACATTTTTAAATAGATCAACATTTTTAGTGATGATGATGCCACAACCCCTTTAGTTGTGAACCTCCCGTGTGTGCCGGTGCCCGAAGGAGAACAAAAAATAGCAACACTATAGAAGGTAAACCTTCCATACATGTCATAAAAGGCGACTAAGGAGGCTATGGGATGGGATTGGCTGTCCAATCCCATGTATGGTAAACGTTTCCCACAGCCATGTTGAAGTCGGATGTTTCCGTCCGAAATGTGCAGATATCGCAGAAATGCTGTAAATCATGACAAACCGCATTCCGTTCTCCGGACTACATTTGTCACAGTATACGTTAGTGCATATATGGCCGGTGAGTCGTTATAGCGTAATGACTGATACTCCCCAGGCTTCTTACCTCACAAGTCTTAATGAATGTCTTACTTATTTCTCGTATTTATTTCACAACATCAAGGTGATAAACCGAGGCTGAATCACTCACTGCAACTTCATCGTGTTCACATATATCTGGTAACTTTATTAGCTATTGGTTCAAAGTGTCCAGAAGGTACAACATCAAATTACAACTTCAAGGTGATAAATAGAGTATCCAATATTCTGCAATGATTATACAAGTCATAACACATACATATTATTCGCCTATAATCAGAACATCCAAGATCTTGAACTACCTAATTCAACTTTGGAAATCCTCCTTCCAGCTACGTGTTTCAACTTCAGAAAACTGACGTGGTATGTTGAACTATCTGTTTCCACTACGTATCTTTAACTATCTGTTTCCACTACGTATCTTTAACTATCTGTTTCCACTACGTATCTTTAACTATCTGTTTCCATTACGTATCTTTAACTATCTGTTTCCACTACGTATCTGTAACTATCTGTTTCCACTACGTATCTTTAACTATCTGTTTTCACTACGTATCTTTAACTATCTGTTTCCACTACGTATCTTTAACTACCTGTTTCCACTTTCTTGTAGTAGAGATACTAGCCGTCTCTCTTCTCTTGTGTCCAGCGAACGGGAAAATTTATCTAACTCTTAAGAAATTCCGTGGTTCCAGACTCTCAAGTCTGAAACTATTCTCTAACTCTCAACCTTCAGGACTGGTTCGAGACTATCTTTCCTGGACACGTCTGTCCAGCTCGAATTCCCAGATCTAACTGATCTAACCGACAACCAAACTAACGCAACTAAAAACTTCTCCTTATTTCCAACAATTCTCACTCTTTCAACATTTTAGGTGAGTCCCAAAATTATCTGCATTCAATCAAACCGTACATTCAACAAACTACGTATTTCCTCACATTCCATTCAAATATCTGTAGTCTAATCTATCACCGATCAGTTTTTTCTGCCCGCCTGACCGTTTCTATTTCACCGGTGAACATTCAGGAGACCACGAGATACAAATCTGCGTGTCACCGTCTTTTGTATCGCTTGTTGCCATTAAACATTTTGAATGTTGCTTCGGAACTCAAAATCTGATAGGACTATCCGTTATCTGATACGATCTTAGTCTGGCCAAGAAACTACTTCTTGCTGTATTGCCACCTGTAATACTTGCTTGCCACCTGTTACATTTTTTGCGTCTCCCTTTGGTACATGGTCACACATTCGGCTAATCTGTAGGAGTTTGCGGAAGAGCGCAGAAGAAGAAATGGTGAAAAGGAAGCTCCTGATTGCGACTAGCCTTTCCGATAAAAGCTAAGGCCCTCATTTAAGCAACCGCAGTGCCCCTCCCCCCCGCCCCCTCCCCCATACTCGTATGTTTGTTATCTCAAAGACGTGGATGCGTTACGGTGGGTCTGTGGATATATGCTTAGTCTCCGAAGGGAAGCATTTTGATCCAGGTTTAGGTACCGGATTCGAATTCCACCATATTCAATTGTGTATCTGGACCGTTCAGAAAAAAATGGCAAACTACTGAACGTATCACTACAGAAAATCACTACAGCCAAACAATTCTTGGTTGATAGCTAAATCCTGAAGAGGTTTTGACACAAATAGTTGCGCATGATGATCAAATCCTACCAGGGGAGTTCAATATACACTTCAGGGCCAACTGTCTCATTTTTCTGTCAGATTGCGTGAGCCCACTGTGTGTTTAGCGTTCACCGCTACTTATCAGTCTTCAACCACCTTGCAATGACAAGGCAGACAGACTAGCAAAGAAGGGAGCACAACAAGAACAGCCATATACACAAACAACCATGCACACAGTTAAAATGATGTTGAAATATGTGAACCCAGAAAATTGGATGAACAGATTGGCCATGGGAAACACTAAGGAGGAAAATCTATAAATATATACCAGCCCAAAACCTAAAGACAACATCAACCTCCTGGGAAGGAAAGACCAGAATATCATCTTCAGACTGCGCACACAACATGTGCAGAGTAACAATCACCTGAACAGAATACAACTACAACACAATCCAGGGTGCCGGTAGTGCACTCATCCCTATGAAACTGTTAACCACCACCTTTTTGAATGCCCAGCGCTGGATGACATCAAGAAAATGTTTCTCCCTCCATGGCCAGATAAATGGAGCACATTATATGGAACAAAGCAACAGCTAGCAAACACATGCATATATCACACAATGGCATTGGATCAAAAGGCATGAGCCCATGGACCGCTAGATCAGCAACCAACCAACCAACCATCAGTCTTCAACAAAAGAACAAAGATGCTGTGCCCACTGTCCTGCACCACGTCATCAGCTCTTCATTTCATAGAAAACGACAAGTAAAGTTGAGACAGACATGTAGTAACATTTGTTTTCCCATAGGTGATACGTTGCCGCATATCATAGACAGATAGTGGCATGTGAGATGAAATACTTGAGGAAAGCTGCCGGGGTCACCAGGCTTGATAGATTGTGAAATGAATATATCAGGGAAAGAATAGGTATAATATCTTGTACAGATTACATAGAGAGAGAACAGATCAAGTGGTTTGGCCACATTATGAGAATGCATTACGAAAATTTGCCCGTACAAGCATATAACCAAATGAGATCAGGGTACAAAGCCAGAGGAAGACCACGGAAAAGATGGATAGAAAACGTCAGGGACATCCTGAACAGACACGGTCGTAGCACAGCCGAGGCCACACGTTTGGCTTTAGAACGCAAGCTCCAGCTCCAATTACCCCTACGCTTAACGGCAAGAGTGGATCACAAACCACCTGGGGAAAGACAATAGACATTAGATATGTTGTCAGCCTATCCACCAACTTTTCTTAGTAGTCTCTTACGACATGCATGGAAATGAAAGAGTGTCACTATTCTTTACACGTTGAACTAGAAGTCCAGATTCCGGTAGATCCACGACGAGAAGCCCTTTCAGCAAGAATTGCTCTGCTACTATTCCCATCCTCTATAATAATCGAAAGATGAGAAGAGCAATACGTTGAAAGGTCCTAGTTTCTACCTTTGATTAGACTACTGATGGTCCCAGTATCTACTTCTCATGTCACTACTGATGGTCCCAGTATCTACTTCTCATGTCACTACTGATGGTCCCAGTATCTACTTCTCATGTCACTACTGATGGTCCCAGTATCTACTTCTCATGTCACTACTGTTGGTCCCAGTTTCTACTTATCATGATACTACTGTTGGTCCCAGTTTCTACTTTTCATGATACTACTATTGATCCCAGTTTCTACTTTTCATTATACTACTGTTGGTCCCAGTTTCTACTTATCATGATACTACTATTGGTCCTAGTTTCTACTTTTCATGATACTACTATTGGTCCCAGTTTCTACTTTTCATGATACTACTTTTGGTCCCAGTTTCTACTTCTCATGATACTACTTTTGGTCGCAGTTTCTACTTCTCATGATACTACTTTTGGTCCCAGTTTCTACTTCTCATGATACTACTTTTGGTCCCGGTTTCAACTTCTCATGATACTACTACTATTGGTCCCGGTTTCAACTATAGAAATCTTAGAAAGTTACTTGGTTTGGTAAAGTGTACCCCTTATGGTGAAGTACACTGCTTTCACTCGTTGACGTAACATTAGTCAAATTTGGTTATATAAGAGTTTTACAACCATCAAAAGCATTGGAGGTCGCGATTCTGGTAATCCAGTCACCACCACCCACGGAATATATATTGTCAATAAATGTTACCTTGAATTGAAAGCTAGGCTAGGTGTTCTATTTTTGTATATTGAGTCTTTTTTTTTAATAAATCCTATTGTATCAATATTAAAGTCCATCAGACAGAACGAGAGAGAGAGAGACCGTACTCTGTTATCAGCAATCAGAATGCTACTAGAAGATATGAGACCAGGCCGACAGTCTATCAAACTTTCAATGAGCTCTTTAGGCACTAGCCCTTACCTTTACTTCAAGATGAATCTGTGTCCCAGACGGTACCTGGAGATTATTACTACAGAAGAATGGGGCGTATTTTGTGAAATAAAAGATAACAGTAACAATATGCGAACCGCCCGTGTGTTGCCGGGGCTCGAAGGGGAGCAAAGAATAGCTTATTTCAAAACTAGTCTATAATCACAGGATTTGAACCCAATTCATTTTATTCATACTCTTTTTGAGCTCAATATTGCCTTTGTATAAATATATCATTTATTTTAGAGTTCTGATTAGCTTTCTTCTCGTTCGGCCTGCGACCAGTCGTGTATTCCTGCAGCCGGCCCTCAGATCAAAAAAGGTTACCCCTGCAATGGTAAAACGCCCGTGTGTTGCCGGGGCCGGAAAGGGGAGCAAAGAATAGCAAAACTGTTTACCTTCCATGCATGTCGTAAGAGGCGACTAAGGAGGTTATGGGATGGAGTTGGCTGTCCCATCCCATATAGGGCCAGTGACCAAAAGCCATGCTGAAGTCGGTTGTGTCAGGCCGAAAGGCGCATATATCGCAGCAATGCTGTAAACCATGACACACCTCATTCCGTTCTCCGAACTACATCCTGCTAAACTGCAGGAGTTTGAGAACGAACGAAGAAGAAGAAGACAATAAGCGAACAGGAAAAATAAAAGTAATATTTGTTTTTAAAATGTACAATTTAGATAAATAAAATAGTCTGGTACTCAGAAAAAAGGTTTTCTGCTTGTCTATATGCAGACATCAAACCAAATAAAATCATGTAACAATTCTTCTTCTTCTTCTTCTTCTGCGTTCGTTCTAAAACTCATGCAGATTAGCATGATGTAGTCCGGAGAACGGAATGCGTTGTGTCATGATTTACAGCATTGCTGCGATATCTGCACCTTTCGGCCTGACACATCCGACTTCAGCATGGCTTTGGGTCACTGACCCTATATGGGATGAGACAGCCAACTCCATCCCATAACCTTCTTAGTCGCCTTTTACGACATGCGTGGAAGGTAAACAGTGTTGCTATTCTTTGCTCCCCTTTCGGGGCACCGGCAACACGCGGGCGATAACAATTCTGTGATGTCTGCGTTATCCTACTTTTTACCACTCAGCCCATGTGACTGCTTGGCCAAACAACTTTAACACGTTTAACAGGTAGAAGTGCAGCAAAACTCATCGGACAGGCGAATAGTGAACACTTATATAGTCTTGCAAATCATTAATTATAAGATATGGTCGTTGTATAAGACTTTTGGTCGAACATTTATGTCATGTATATTTTTTTCCTGTGTCCTTTCAGCGATGTACCGCGTGTTTGCTCGACAAGTGTACCACGCGCATGTGTCAATCACTCGCGCTCGCGCTCTAAGAGGAAAGTAAACGCCAGTAGAACCATGACAAGCAGATTATATGAGCTCTGGTCCAATTTGGAACGATCTTTCTAAAATGGCACAATTGGCCTTTTTTCCATTGGCTATCGAGGCAAAGTTGATATGGGGTTATCCATACATTACGTCAACAATGTTTTATTAATTGATCCAGGACCTGGGCCTTAACCTGGACCATTAACCCCCCCCCCTCCGGTCAAAAACTGCCAAGAATTCAGGGATCCCACCTGCTTACTTATGTCAAAACGTGTTTTAAACCACTCCAAGTGGCGTAGCGAGGCTGGGGCGGAGGTGCGGACCGCCCCTGGCGGCATCATCGGGAGGGCGGCAAATTTACTTTCGTCCAGTCTTTCACAATCCCTGACATATTTTTTTCATGTCACAAGGGCGGAAAATTAATGATTCAGCCCCGTGCGCCAGTGACCCATGCTACGCTACTGACCACTCGCCCCCCCCCCCCCCCAATATCCACCCAAAAAATATTTTATCAGAAACAGTATTAAATTCCTACATGATTTTAGACATTTTTATTTCTTCTTCTATAGCGTACATTCTCAAACTCCCTTTGAATTCTCTTGTAGCAGGACCATGGTCCTACTAGATTTCCAACAGGATGTAGTCCAGAGAATGGAAATTCTGTGTGTCGCAGTTTTATGTGCGCCAATGGCCCGGAACATTCGTCTTCAGCAGAAGAGTTTTATTAGAAAAATTCAAATTGGAAAAATGTATTTGATGTATTAAAAACTGTATTGCTGACATCAACTTTTGTCCCCATCCCTGCATCTTGTCAAGGACTTCAAACTTCTCAGACTCCCCCTTTCTCCTCCCTCCCCCCCCCCTTCCCAATTGCTGACGTAATTTATGGACATTCCACAATAAAAAATCATGGGAGAAGTCAAATTCATTATTTAAGAAAGAAATATCAAAATGCAGCAACAAACGGGATGTGAACCAGATCCGCTCAGATGGTACCTACTCGCCTTGCAACTTAAATCAACACGTTTTCCGTCTTCGACCACGCCACGTGATGCAGTGCCATTTCAGCGGACCTGGTTCAAATCTCTGCACCCATTAGGGGTTTACAGTGGCGTGATTGTTGACAGGGGCAAAGGCCGACCAAGACGCCGTTGGACAAAAGACATTCAAGAATGCCTGCGCATGTCACTGAAAGATGCAGGACAACTTGTTTAAGACCTCGGAGAATTCAAGAGATCCATAGGAAAGACTACGTTCTGGAAAGAATATGTCACGTGATGAGATTGTAGATATGTTTGGTCACTGATGACACCTTGATACCTTCTCAATCCGGTAAGAACATATTTCGGAAATGAAGAGGTGACTGCACATTTATATATATTTTCACGTCTGAAAGCTTTCAGCAATGGAATAACCACACCCACCCACCGTGAATACTTTAACTTGGCCTGATTACAAATTGAAGTCAAGCAACTTTATTAAGTGATCCAAAGTTTGTACGAGGCCTTACTAGATTTCTTTATCGCGTCTCTCTGTCAAATTCGGGATTGGACCTAAGGCTGATGCGATAACTAACGAAAGTATTCATTGTCCATTTGATTTTTCTGGATAAAGTAAATAGTATTATAGCTTAGAAGTTATTGGTGGCTAGATATATGTCGTGTAGCTTGGAAGTTATTGGCTGTTAGATATATGCCGTGTCGATTAGAATCATGTGTATACATTTCCTGTTTCGTTTCAATGAAACAAGAGAGAACCAACTAATGAGGTGAGATTTTTTTAAACAAAACAAAACAAACAAAAAAAAATAAAAAAAATAAGAGCACATGGCATAGAGGATAGACTTTATTTTACTTGTGTTACCTCATATATACTTGTGTTACCTCCTTCTTAACAAGGAGGCATGCCGCCTGCCGAGAGAATTTCTAAAAGCACGTAACTCCGTAGCTTCAGGCGATAGCCCCAGTGATCTCTGAAAAATTTCACTTTATAAACAAAACATCGTGACAGATATTCCAACCCGCGACCCCTTGAGCATACAGCGAACAGATTAACCAACTGCGCCAGGAGGATTCTTTAAAAAAACAAAAACAAATATGCACATTCATCATCATCATGTGACATATTTTTTCCAGAACGTGGTCTTCCTTATGGATTCTCTGAACACTCCACGATTCTGGAGGAGTTGATCTGCTGTAGCTAGAGACATGTTTAAGCAATCTGATATATCACTTTACCATCGTCGTCTTGGGCGTCCTCTTTCTCTGTTGCCTTTAACTCTGCTTTCAGCTATTAATCTTTCCATGCTGTTATGTCTCTTTATATGACAAAAAAAAACAACAACAAAAAACAACACCGCTTTCTTCTTTAAATGTTGTTGAGGAACCAGCCCTCTTCGACATTTAATGATCTTAACACTTCCTGCTTTGTCTTTTTAGCTGTCCATGGTATACGTAATATTCTTCTGTAGCATCTCATGTAGAACTATATCAGTATTCTAGAGCTAGCGATTGTTGTAGTCGATAACGCTAGAACTATATCAGTATTCTAGAGCTGGCGAGTGTTGTAGTCGGTAACGCTAGAACTATATCAACAAATGAGTAAAAGACAGCATATATTTAACTAATAGATTGGTTCTTGCTCATAGAACAAGGGCTCCAATCTAACAAGCGCATCATACCAGACTTTATAACTGTATAGTATTAAGGCCATTCACACAGATTATATGGAACTTCTCCCGAGATGAAAAGCACTCTACCACAGATGCCTGGGAAATGCGTTATCAGAGGGGCTGGTTAGCATGATAATAGTGTGTTCTACTTTTATCGAGAAATTACAGGGTCAAATTATGTGTAAATCAGTAGTGTGTAGTGTGTAGTGTGGTATAGTATTTATAGTCAACGAAGATTGAGAGTATAAAAAACGTACGACTGTAGGGTGTATAGACTACACACAATTACTGTGTAAACGGAATAGATCATTCAACGTTTGCATTATTCAAGTATGTTATTGAATAATGCTTATATTCATCACAGTATTAGTACAATAATGAGGAGAAATGCATAAGGTCAGTACTTTGTTCTGCATGTATAAGTTATCAAACAGCGGCTGTTTAGCTTCAATGTAAAATGTATGTTAATATACGGTTGTGAAAGTGATTGTGAGATAGGTTACACTTTAGCAGAGTGCACCACCAAAGCAAGTGTTAGAGGATGTTCGGGGTTCGTTGCAGCCAACCTTTGTTGCAGAAACGGCACTTGATGATGATGATGTAAACGTTGGAAAGTAACAGAAAGAGCTAGAGATAAAAACGAAATTAATTTGAAAATAAATGTCTCTTGAACGTTGGCTGAGAAGAATACAAGTTAAACATGTAAATAATAGACCACACAAAACAGTATTATATTTCTACAACAATAAGAGAAGACACCAATTAGCAATATGTTTCTACAACAATAAGAGAAGACACCAATTAGCAATATGTTTCTACAACAATAAGAGAAGACACCAATTAGCAATATGTTTCTACAACAATAAGAGAAGACACCAAACTACAATATATTTCTACAACAATAAGAGAAGACACCAATTAGCAATATGTTTCTACAACAATAAGAGAAGACACCAAACTACAATATATTTCTACAACAATAAGAAGAAAACGTAGGACATCCGACATGTATTTAGAATGAATGGAAATAGACTACCACTACAAGCATTAAAAATGTACCATATTGCCCAAGAAACAGACCAATATAATTTTTTTGTCCATGTCATTTTCCTTTTGCACTGAAGTTAGCGCATAGGGCAGAGGTTAGATCTCTCCAATTATGTCTGTTCAAAGCTATTCTGTGCAGTTCTTGAATAGAATGAATATTGATTGTTTTACTTTCTATAAGTATTGTTCTTCTCGGTGTTTCTTTTGGTCTACCCTTGGTTCTTTTGCCTGTAGGTATCCATTTAGAGATTGGTGGTATATTCTGTTGATGTCTGCGCGTAGGACATACCCGATGTAGGACCAACGGCGTTTTCTGATAACATCTGTGATGAAATTTTCTGATAACATCTGTGATGAAATTTTCTGATAACATCTGTGATGAAATTTTCTGATAACATCTGTGATGAAATTTTCTGATAACATCTGTGATGAAATTTTCTGATAACATCTGTGATGAAATAGAATATATTTGCAGAACAATTATTAAACAAGATACAACACGAATCATACAACTATCATTAAAGTGGTTTATGCCTATGGGTCGCAACAACATACAAGAGCTACAAAGCATCATCGCATCGCTAAAGCTGGATAGCATATCACTAGTCTATGTCTATTGTCTTTCCCAAACTGGTTTGTGATCCACTCTTGCCGTTAAGCGTAGGGTTGATTGGAGCTAGCTTGCGTTCTAAAGCCAGATGTGTGGCCTCGGCTGTGCTATGACCGTGTCTGTACAGGATGTCCCTGACGTTTTCTATCCATCTTTTCCGTGGTCTTCCTCTGGCTTTGTACCCTGATCTCATTTGGTTATATGCTTGTACGGGCAACGTTTCGTGATGCATTCTCACAAAATGGCCAAACCACTTGATCTGTTCTCTCTCTATGTAATCTGTACAAGATATTATACCTATTATTTCCCTGATATATTCATTTCGCAATCTATCAAGCCTGGTGACCCAGGCAGCTTTCCTCAAGCATTTCATCTCACATGCCAATATCTTTCTGTAATGTGAAGATGAGAGAGACCAGGTTTGGCACTGGTAACACAGTGTTGGTAGGAATATACTGTAGATCATTTGTCTCTTAACTTCCATCTCGATCTTGGGGCGAAGAAGTAGTGGTGACAATTGGTTACTGCATTTGCCTTTTGACATCTCATCTCTATTTCTCTTCTCTATAGCACTAGTTTCTTTCTTATTCAGCGCTAGATATAAGTAGTCATTCATTCTTCAGTTTACACGGAATGGTCTCATACGCCACATGATAGTCTTGTACACATTATCACATATTTTTCTACAGTTAAGATGTACATAGTTTCAGAAATGTGTGTATATATATACAAACCTTACTCGAGGTCTTATTTGAGGCAGGAACAAAGGCCGCAAGGCTTTCACTTACGCAGGCTGTCTTCGTACAATTCTGAACATTAAACGGCAGGACTAGATTACCAACGCCGAAATCCTGCATATGGCCAAGATTGTCCATAATTGGTTCATAAAAGACTTGTGGATATGTCATATTCAGAGGATGAGTCTCTCTTTTTTTCTCTCTCTCTTTTCTCTTTTTTAAGGATCGACCTCACTATACTCGGTTTCCCATATGTACTCTGTCACTATCAAGAAGCGGCACGCCACTTGCCGAGAGTACCACTCATAGCACGTAACTCCGTAGCTTCAATCAATAAACCACAGGGATCTCCGAAAAATCCACCTTGTATCCTCAACCCAAAACAAGTGCTATATGGGGAGCTATTACAAGTTGCAAGAAAAATAGGCAGACCACAGCTGCATCATCTAATCATCAAGTGCCGTCTTCGCAACGAAGGTTGGCTGCTACATACCTCCAACATCCCCCGTCTCTTGTTTTGGTAGTGATAGACTGTAACCTGTCCATCTTGTCATGTTACTCTCCCACTTGTATCTCTGTCTACCTCTTGATCGCTTCCCTTTGTCTTTACCTTCCAGTAAGGTCTTCAATAAGGTGTCATGTCTTTTCATGTGTCCAAAATATTTTATTTGCTGATTTCTATTTCTCTTAGTAATTATTTCTTCATATTAAGTGTTTTTAGAACCTCTTTGTTTTCTTTTCTTCCCATGATGTTCTCCGAATTCTTCTATGTATCCACATCTCAAAAGCATCAATTCTTTCTTCTAATTGTTTATCTAGTGTCAATGTTTCTGAGCCATACATTAATATAGAATAGATGTAGCATTTTATAATTCTCATTTTTAACTTGTTTAGATGTTACTATTTTTCCCATGTCATTGAAGGTACTTTTAGCCATTCCTATTCTCCTTTTAACATCTGTTTCACATCTGCCGTCATCTGTGATTATGTGTCCATGATATTGATAATGTTTTACTTGTAGTTTTTCTCAATGTACGTTTATGTTTAGCTCTTGTTCTTCTGTGTCGTTGCTGATTATCATGGTTTGTGTTTTTGTGGATATTTATACTTTTTACTGCATACTCTTTACTTGATTTATTGACTTGATCTATTAGTCTTGTAATTTATCTTCACTTTCTGCCAAAAGAACAGTGTCATCTGCATATCTAAGGTTATTTATTATTTTCCCATTGATCTTGAGTCCTGGCATTTCTTCTATATTTTCAAAGATATTCTCTTGTGTAGATATTAAATAGGCTTAGTGATAAAATGCATCCTTGTCTTGCCCCTCTTCTTATTTCTATGTATGGTGAGTAGCTGTTTCCACATCTTATTGATGCAGTTTGTTCCCAATATACATTTCTAATCAGTCTAATGTCTTTTCCATCTATGCCTATTTCTTGAAGAAATTTGATTAATTTTTCATGTTGGACTCTGTCAAAGGCCTTGCTGTAGTCTATGAAGCAAATATAGATACTTTTTTGTACTTTTATATATTTATCTATCACTAGTCGGATACTAAGTATAGCTCCTATGGTTCCTAAAACCGAATTGTTCTTCACCGACCTCCAAGTCTATCTTGTTTTTAATTCTTTCATGTATTATCTTGAGAAGTATTTTAGTTAAATGACTCATTAGACTGCGATAGAAAGACGTCGGTGAAATATCTATGAATGTTTTTGTTATCACTCCCAAAAACTGCGAAAATGTGGTGAAGATCGTGTATCGCGAAGAACTTGACTGTTTAAAGGTGCTAGATATTAGAGAATTCAATAACCAGCAGAACGGGAAAACGAAGACGAAGAGGAAAAGAGCAACAATCGAGCGACGCGACATTCCCATACGTTTTCTGGGGCAGATAAATAGCTAATGGGTCGTCAGATTCGGTCATAAGAAGTCCTGCCCTGCTCGTACTACCGTTTTAAATCCTACTGACATAAACTAGCTTCAGATCGTCTGTCACGATTCCTCGTTTACCAGTCTCAGCACTATCTTCTACGGCAGTGAAATATGGTCAATTTATATACAATCAATCAAGTGCCATGCTCACTGGCGTAGGCGATCATGTTTCGCCACGACTCTCTGTCTCTTGTGTTGTCAATAAGCTCGGTTGTTGAGTTTCTACAGTGCCACGATACAAGCCCATCTAGTAACTTTTCTCTTTTTCGACCTATATCTCTTCTCCCTTTGATCTTTCCAGTGGTTATTAAGTGTTCAAGCTGTGTTCTTCTCAGCACATGCCCTAGAAACCTTGACTGTCTGCCTCTAATGTTGGATATGATTGATCTTTTTACGCTAGCATCAATGAGAACTTCTGCATTAGTTTGTTTAGGCTGTCCAAGGTATTTTCATCATTCTTAGATATATATGCACCAGGGGAGACGATTATTTATTCATTCTCCACTTCACTTTTCGGATAAATTAACGTAGAATTCTTTGAGTAGAATTAAAGTACAATTCTTGGAGAAGAATTCTTGAGGTATAATTCTTGGAGTAGAATTAAAGTACAATTCTTGGAGTATAATTCTTGGAGTATAATTCTTGGAGTAGAATTAATGTAGAATTCCTGGAGTAAAATTCTTGGAATAAAATTACAGTAGAATTATTAGAGTAGAATGCATGGTGTAAAATTCTTGAATGACAATTAAAGTAGAATTCTTGGAGTAGAATTAAAGTAGAATTCTTGGAGTAGAATTAAAGTACTACTTCTTCCTTTGCGTTCGTTAAATTAAAGTACAATTCTTGGAGTAGAATTCTTGGAGTAAAATTGAAGTAGAATTCTTTGAGTAGAGTTAAAGTAGAATACTTGGAGTATAAATCTTGGAGGAGAATTAAAGTATAATTCTTGGAGTAAAATTCTTGGAGTAGAATTGAAGTATAATTCTTGTAGTAGAATTCATGAAGTAGAATTTGGAGTAGAATTAAAGTATAATTCTTGGAGTAGAACTAAAGTACAATTCTTGGTGTAGAATTCTTGGAGTAGAACCAAAGTATAGTTCTTGGAGTAGAATTAAAGTAGAATTCTTGGAGTAGAATTAAAGTAGAATTCTTGGAGTAGAACTAAAGTAGAATTCTTGGAATAGAATTAAAGTAGAATTCTTGGAGTAGAATTAAAGTAGAATTCTTGGAGTAGAATTAAAGTAGAATTCTTGGAGCAGAATTAAAGTACAATTCTTGGAGTAGAATTAAAGTAGAATTCTTGGAGTAGAATTAAAGTAGAATTCTTGGAGTAGAATTAAAGTACCTTTCTTGGAGTAGAATTAAAGTAGAATTCTTGGAGTAGAATACCGAAGGATATGAATTATGGAGAATGACAGTCTTTGAAAAAATCTCACGGTCGGTCTCTACTAAGGCACAAAGATGTATGCTCAAGCGACATGCACGATGTATATGCATTGCTGAAGAATCATGGGAACATGATGACGTGACTCGTGTTGCATAGAGGGGGATGCTCAAGAATGATATAAATACAACAGAGAAAAGTGATATCAGTTACTTTAAGAGATGCATGTCTAAGGAGACACACGAGAACACACGATGGTACAAGTCACGAGAACACACGATGGTACAAGTCACGAGAACACACGATGGTACAAGTCACGAGAACACACGATGGTACAAGTCACGAGAACACACGATGGTACAAGTCACGAGAACACAAGATGGTACAAGTCATGAGAACACATGATTGTACAATTCACGAGAACACATGATTGTACAATTCACGAGAACACACGATGGTACAAGTCACGAGAACACACGATGGTACAAGTCACAGAACACACGATGGTACAAGTCACGAGAACACGCGATGGTACAAGTCACGAGAACACACGATGGTACAAGTCACAGAACACACGATGGTACAAGTCACGAGAACACGCGATGGTACAATTCACGAGAACACACGATGGTACAAGTCACGAGAACACACGATTGTACAATTCACGAGAACACACGATGGTACAAGTCACGAGAACACACGATTGTACAATTCACGAGAACACACGATGGTACAAGTCACGAGAACACACGATTGTACAAGTCACGAGAACACATGACAGTTTCGATGGCACTCCACTAAATAATAATTGGCTGACCAGTGTGAAACAGCTGACCAGTGTGAAACAGCTGACCAGTGTGAAACAGCTGACAAGTGTGAAACAGCTGACCAGTATGTACAGTTTCGTTGCCTCTCCAATAAAAAAAAATCGGCTGACCAGTATTACAGTTTCGGTGCCCCTCCACTAAAAATAAATCGGCTGACCAGTATTACAGTTTCGGTGCCCCTCCACTAAAATTGAATCGGCTGACCAGTATTACAGTTTCGGTGCCCCTCCACTAAAATTGAATCGGCTGACCAGTATTACAGTTTCGGTGCCCCTCCACTAAAATTGAATCGGCTGACCAGTATTACAGTTTCGGTGCCCCTCCACTAAAAATAAATCGGCTGACCAGTATGTACAGCATCGATGTCCTTTAATTAATTAAGAATCGTTACCCATTTACATCTGGATCGATTGGAGTAGTGGTCATGTCAGGCGAGAAATAACCCGAATTGTTTTTTTCGTCCGGACGTGGTTTCGAACCTGGCAAGCACGCTGTAACCTGGTGATATCAAGCCAGTTCACTATCAACTAGGCTACCACTCTCCTCAAAAAAAAAGAGGGTAATCAATGGAAATGGATGAGTGCCTTTTTTAAAGTAACCCTACTTTTCAGTAAGTATAACAGAGAAAATGACTACCCACGTATGATTTATTCACCATAAAAAAATGCAATTAAAAAAGCTTAAAAACAACACAGCTGGAAACGGTTAGATTTCTGCAGAAATGTTAAAAACGGCAGATGAAAATGCCATGCAATACTTATTATAACTGTTTAATGAAATATGGCTGAGAGAAGCACCACCAGCACAATGGAAGGTGGGATTATTTTCATACTCCCCAAAAAGGGTGACCTAACCGATTGAAACAACTGGAGGGCATCACATTACTCTCAATACCAGGAAAAGTGTTCTGTAGTATGGTACTGGAAAGAATTGAATCATCAATAGACAAAAGATTAAGAGAAGAACAGGCAGGTTTTACACAAAACAGGTCCTGTGTTGATCAAATATTTACACTCAGGACAATAATAGAAGAATCAGTTGAACACCATTCACAGCTGATTATAAACTTTCTTGACTTTCAAAAGACCTATGATAGTGTACATAGACCTTCACTCTGGAAAATTCTTGAAATATATGGATTCCAACAGAAATATGTAAACATTATAAAAGCATTTTATGTCAACTCACGATGCTGTGTAAGAACAAAAGCTGGAAATTCTGAATGGTTCCCAGTAAATATAGGAGTGAAGCAAGGATGTGTCATGTCACCGATGTTAATTAGAATTGAAATGGATTGGGTCATGAGAAATTTCATAGCCGATAAAGATCGTGGTATCGAGTGACTCGGAAATAAAAGTCTGGAAGATCTCGACTTTGCAGACGACCTAGCGTTACTTAGCTCAACTCACGAAGATGCCCAAGAAAAAACAAACAGCCTGCAATTATTCTCTGCAGAACTTGCGCTTGGAATCAACACATCCAAAACACAAATATTTGACCTAACCAACACACCAACGGACATCAAACTAAATGACAACACTTTTGAACAAGTCAACAACTTCACATACCTTGACAGCAAGTTATCAACAACAGGAGATTCATCAACAGAAATATCACACCGTATTGCACTGGCTGCAAACTGATTCAATAAACTATCAAATATCTGACATTCAAAAACACTCAGAAATAACATAAAACTCAAAATCTTTACCTCCTACATAATTCCAACATTAACATTTGGATGCGAAAGTTGGAAAGCAACGTCAAACTTAGAACAAAGACTAAACACCTTTGAAAATAAGTGTCTTAGAAGGCTACTGAACATACGTTGGTCAGACTTCAAATTAAACAAAGTTGTCAGACAAGAATCGAAACAAGAATATGTATTCCATATATTAGAAAGGTCCAGCTCTGTGGCGAAATGGTACAAAGCGCGTCTGTGACAGCCACGGTACTGAGTTCTATTCTCGCCACAGTCAATTGTGCATCCGGACCGTTCAGAAAGCAATGGCAAACTACTGAACGTATTTATATTACCTAGAAAATCACTACAGCCAACAAATGCTGGGTTGATAGCTACTTCATGAAAAGGATATGCTACCAATTTTTTTTTAAATATTAGAAAGCGTCTGGAATTATATCGGACGCGTTACGAATGGATACTGAAAAACTCCCCTGTCAAGCTTTGATGTGGTCACCAAAGGGAAATAGAAAACGAGGAAGACCAAAAGAAACTATACGTAGAACTATTACAAGAGAACGTTTCACCATTGGTATCAGAAACAATGAAGATCTAAAACAAATTGCAATGAAACTCGGGACATATAAATCTATGACATCCGCCCTATTTGAAGCCATAGTATTCAATTTGTAATACTATCTATATGGCAGAGCTCGTGGGCGTATGGCTAATACGCCGGTTCTAAGAACCACGAGATCCCGTCTTTGGCCATAGAGAAATAACTAAGTAACTAACTAGTCCAGTCCATTACCGAAGAAGACCCAGATTATATATATGTTCTATGAAACTATTATCTACCTAACATCAGTAATAGTTATTTGTGTTCTTATATACTTATTTTCTACCTGGGATTAGACAAGTCCTTCTATAGAATTCAGAGAGGGACTTGGATTAGAGATGTATACTCTTGCCATATTTTCCAAAGCAGACTTCAACTGGTGAATATTTCTACTTTCTTTGATGAACACATTCACACATCCATTCATTTCTTTTGACTTGACTTGTTTTGTTTGTCCAGAAAGGTGGTTTAATGTGCAACAGGTTTATTACAGAATTTCCTAAGTGCCATGTAACCGGAAGACTGAACTTACGCTATCTGTGTCACACCTGAGTGACGATAAACGTAGCACGTGATAACGGGGTGGTATCCGACACGACCAACCAGCTAAAAAAAACATTACCTAAGGGGAGGAGGAACGAGTAATTAATTTCCACTATATCCCAAGTCAGCTTTTTGAGTTTTGAAAAAGTCATAGTAACTACATTGAACCGGTTTCTTTCTCCACAATAGAAATATAACATTATATATCGGTAGGAGATGTCCATTCCGACGAAGATGGATGTCCCGGGCCATTGGCGTAAATAAAACGGTGACACAAAACATCTCCATTCTCTGGACTACATCCTGCTAGAAATCTAGTAGGACCATAGTTCTGCTACAAGAGAGATTCAGCGGAAGTTTGAGAATGAACGCTGAAGACGAAATCTAGTAGGACCATTGTCCTGCCCATTGTCCTGCTACAAGAGAGACCCAGCGGGAGTTTGAAAATGAACGTTAAAGAAGATATGTGTTGAAGGCACCTCCGAAAGACAAAAATCCTTGTCCCAACCGTAGATTGAACTCGGGATCTCGTGGTTCTTAGAACCGGCGTATTAGCCATACGCCCACGAGCTCTGCCATATAGATAGTATTACAAATTGAATACTATGGCTTCAAACAATATTTATTTCGTTATTTATCGTGGGTTCTTGTGGCTATGTCGATAGCGACGCAAGACAGCGGCAAAAAAAGATATCGCAAATGCGTGACCTTTGTGACCACGTGTAAGTACAAGAACCTGTTCTCTCGTGTACAAGTAAATTTAAGTAGGAAGCAAGAGGACAATTAAAAAAAATTCTTGAGACTAACGGGAATTGAACCAGTCCTTTCAACGGCACTAAATCGCCTAGCAACTATTGAACACGCGTTCTTCCGTACTTGACTAACCACATCTCCAAACAATATTTATTTCATTATTTATCGTGGGTTCTTGTGACTATGTCGATAGCGACGCAAGACAGCGGCACAAAAAAGATATCGCAGATGCGTGACCGTGATACTGCTTTGACCTTCGTGACCACGTGTCTCTCTTTGTGTCAACTTTGTCTCTCGTGTACCGGACTTGTTATTCTAAAGATATTGTTACAGGCGTGCAACTTTCAGTCTGTCTGTCTGCCTGCCTGCCTGTCTGTCTATACGCTGTGACCCTCGTTTGTCTTGCGGCGTCAGGGGTACAAGAGTTCGCTGGAGATGGCCTTCTTGTGTGCTGTTTGTAAGTTTGTTTCTGTGGCTTCTTTTATTTCTGTGGTCCATCTTTTACATGGTCCGACGCTGGCTTGATAGCCGTGATGTCTATGTGTCATGGCCGTCTGTGGCATGATGTCTGTTGGTAGTCTGGAAGCGTGTGAAAACAACTTGATCTGTTGTCTTTTGATGTATTCCAATACTGGTATTCTTTTAGTTATCTGTCCGATGTTATCGTTTCTGATGTTTGAAACTTCCTTTCACTGGAAATGGTAGAAACGCTGAATCTATGTTTTTTTAACAACGACTCATTCGGATGTGTCGGGTCAGTTAGAAAATAAAACGACAAAACGATGACACAAAGAATTCCGTTTCCGGAATGTAACGTAGAAAAAGTCACTTGTTTCTTTGTTTATTTGTATTTCTCTTTTACATTGATTTTTACTATTTTGGTAGTTAGATTATCTTAGGGCTTACATTAACATTTATCGCTTCTAGGTTCTGTTACTGCGACACTTTCCACACTCTGGACTACACATCAGAAGCATTGACCCACGTCATTCTTAGAGTGAACAGAGTTTTTTTTAAAAATAATTATGTTTATTTTTGACTTCCCTGACTCTTTTAATTCGACATTTTTTTTCCTGTGACTTTTTTTCGCAAGTTATTTTTTGTGATTTACTTTTAATCTGTTATTGTTTAAACTCCTCCCATAGAATGTACTGAAACGCAGTAGATTGGTTTGTGTATTGAAGTTTCCCTTCCATGATAACGATTATAGTAACATTTGAGTCCTGTAACCTTCAAGTCGACATTCGTCCTCATTCGTATCAATATATTCAACGTTGCCACGGCTGGGGTTTCCACCAATATATTTGGGTGTTTTGACCATCGTCTGGGTGCTGGGGTTATTTTGGCAATTTCTTAATATTTTTTTTTATTTACAAAAAAGAAGAAAATCCTAGTAATTTACTCAAAAGACGGATAAACTCTCCCCACATTTAACGATTTTCATGAAAAGGAAAAAAGTCTCTAAAAGTCTCATGGAAAAGGTGGAACTTGCGCACAAAAACGGAAGAATGACTGATTTAAAAAAAAAGGCATAATCGCTTCCCATACTGTGCCATATTTATATTGAATTAAAAAAAAAAAATTGGTAGCATATCCTATCCAGGACGTAGCTATCAACCCAGCATTTGTTGGCTGTGGTGATTTTCTAGGCAATATAAATACGTTCAGTAGGTTGCCATTGCTTTCTGAACGGTCCGGATGCACAATTGCCTGTGGTGAGGAACTAACTCGGTACCTTTGGCGTCACAGACGCGCTCTTTACCACTTCGCCACAGAGCATAGTCTGGAGTTATCTAGGTTTTTTCCTCAGGATGTTTGTGTTATTTCTAAAACATTTATAAAATGGTAACACTGGAATATTGGTTGAATATGATTTGGAAAACCAAGAATAGTATTACAGTAGAGATTCATAGATACAGATCTGTTGTGTTACAGTTCGGTTTCTAATTCATAAATATAGCTGGAATATATTTTCTCAGATACTACTGGTGAGATGGAAGAGACTTTAAGCGTGCAACTGTCGAATATCAATGGCCCTAAAATATTGATAATATTTACTCACTGCACTAAACTGAAATTTAACAGGTAAAGCGTTAAATGGGGTAATGAAATGTTGCTAATAACATGAAAAACACAAAGGCACACACACACACACACACACACACACACACACACACACACACAAATCGACATTTCGATCGAAAGGCCTTTATCAAATATAACATACGGGAAGAATTTTTAGACTGGTAGGAGGCTTGCTGACCGATTCTGCGATTCACATCATCAAACATCATTCGGGCTAACCTGTCGACGTTCACTTCAATGGCACAGGCTATCATGCTATTCCAAGTGACTAGTCGAAAACTCAACAATAATTTTTTTTTAAACATTACAAATGGGGGTCTTAATTAATTCTGTTAAAAGATCTCTATTTTGACACGGTCATTGCGTTGTCCAACCCCCTGTCGAAAAAATAGAGTTCTGTACCCAAGGGCATAAGGGAGAAATGATGTCGTCTTACACAGGGAATGATTTACTGGCTGCGAAGAGAGATGAACAGTTGATGACCAGAGCAAAATACCAGCTCGTCTCGTACCCAGTGGATGTTGAAGGCTTCTTCAAAAGGTATTGCTTTAAGCTAAACTTCCTGGGTGTGAAAGATCGTTCTGACAAACCAGCCCACTGCACATAGAAAGTAAGAGACAGTTGTTCGTAATTTCTAGGGGGATATTGACAAACACAAACAAAATAAACATCAAGAATATAAAATAGAAAACAACGAATACGAGACAGCTCAGGCAACAACTATCACATAATAGTTTAATTTAGCTCTTGATTGTTTCCAGTCATATTGCTCCTCGTGCATGTGGTGTGTTAAATTGGGATAAATGAAACGGTGACACGCCACATTTCCGTTCTCTGGAGTTCCGTTCTCTGTATATTCTTGTTCTGTATTCGTTGTCAGACTCCTGCAGATTAGTAGTCTCTAGTCTTAAGACTGAGTTGTGTCGTGGTTTAAAGATTGGCTGCAATATATGCACTTTTGTATCTGACGCATCAAACTTCATCATGCATTTTGAGTCAATTAAGCCTATTGGTTGTAGCAGCAGGGCCTTAACTAGACCTTTTGATTGTAGCACAAGGGCATTAACTAGACCTATTGGTTGTAGCAGCAGGGCCTTAACTAGACCTATTGGTTGTAGGAGTAGGACTGTAATTACGTTTTCAGTAAGGGAAGGAAGTTTTACCTTTAAAAGAGCGCATTCCCCGTTTTCTTATGTGTCCCCACCTTCTGATGAGAAATATGACGACTATTTTGCAAAATGAGGGGGTTTAAACCCTTCTAGAAATGTGACATTTTGCAAAATATCGTCAAGGGAGGGGGTTTAAACCCATCTAGAAATGTGACATTTTGCAAAATATCGTCAAGGGAAGGGGGTTTAAACCCATCTAGAAATGTGACATTTTGCAAAATATCGTCACGGGAAGGGGGTTTAAACCCATCTAGAAATGTGACATTTTGCAAAATATCGTCACGGGAAGGGGGTTTAAACCCATCTAGAAATGTGACATTTTGCATAATATCGTAATGGAAGGGGTTTAAATCCATCTAGAAATGTGAAAGCCATTATGCAACATATCATCACGGGGGGGGGGGGGGGGGGGGAGCTTAAACCAACATTTAAGCTACATTACTAGTACAGAAGTCATGTTCTGATTTACTATGTGGGCTGGGTTGGAATTTGTACACCCTGCCGTCCTAACCACGGGCGTGTGCAACAGCAAACTTCACTTCCAGCCCCCTTACGAAATAAATCACGGTCGTGCTATTCTTTGCTCCTGTGTTAAGCTCCTATAATTCTTACACTAACCGTTTATTAGTTTTTCAATTGTCTCGTGTCATTCTACTCCTGGAGACAGATGATAGTTAACCTTCTCCAGACAAACTACCGTTAGCTAGAAGTAACAACAAAGAAATGTTTGTAACGGAACGTGACCGACCTTCAGCAAAATTGTTTGAAATTTCCAACTGTAAGGGAGCATACTCCTGTTACTTTTTATTGTCGTGAAGTCTGGCAGTAAACCGGATACTGATATCTAGGACAAACTAGACAGTGGGACAAATATGTAGCGACGTCGAGATAATCATACCAACATAAACCGTTATTTTCTTTCAAATTATTATTTTAATGTGTGGGTAATGCAATTGTAGACAGTGTTTCGAACTGGGTGTTAAGTTCCGTGCACACGTCGTCGTTTCAATCCTTGTCTTGTAAAATTAAGTGGTCAATGCCCTTCACCATAAGCTTTATTTTCCATAACTCGCCAAGGCAAGTGTTCCTTTTTTTTCCAGCGAGATCAGCTGGGACTTGCATGAGACAGAAATTTAATCCTCGCCTGTTTATGTTGAACGGGTCCGAAAAGGGAGCAAAGAATAGCAACACTGTTTACCTTCCACGTATGTCGTAAGAGGCGGCTAAGCAGATTATGAGATATATTCGACTATCTCATCCAATATAGGGTCAGAGTGACCAAAAAGCCGTGCTGAACTCGGATTTGTCAGGATTAAATGCGCAGATATCCCAGCTAAACTTAAGGAGTTTAGTGAAAATCATCTCAGAATAGGATGAGCTTGAAGTTATGCGTTATCCTATATAATGTAATCATATCTAATGTAATCATAATCCTATCTAATGTAATCTTAATCCTATCTAATGTAATCTTAATCTTCAGATAAAACCATCTGTACGAGAAAAAAGAGACAAAACTTCACATATATGAGACAAAAATTCACATATGTAAAAGAAAAAACTTCACATCTAGAAGAAACAAAACTTCGCACATAGACGAGACAAAACTTCACATATAGACAAGACAAAACTTCACATATGGAGGAAACGAAACTTCGCACATAGACGAGACAAAACTTCACATACAAGCATATTCCAGGTGAACGAAAGAAGAAAATGAGGAATAACGACGTAGCGAAATCGGTTTATTTAGTATAATGGCCTCACACATCCGACTTTAGTTGTGCTGAAGTTAAGAACATTAAAGAAAATGTAAGATATTCTTTTAATCAGCAGACGTATTTGTTACCATAAATTTCAAATAGAGAACCTTTGGAAATAATAAGAAATAACAATTGAGAAATAACAATGTTGCCAATACACGCTCAAGGTATGGTGGAGGGTGGAAGAAGACGATGTGACTAGAAGAAGACATGGCTGGATAATATCAAAGACTGGACAAGGTGTGGAGTTTCCACACTCATCAGGATGATAGAGGATAGAGATGTGTCAAAATCTTTCTGCACCAAATGTCTCAATGTGACATCCCTAAAACCCTGATGGGTTACAGGTTATTATTATTATTATTGTTATTATTTTTATTATTTTTATTATTATTATTATTATTATTATAGACACGACACAGCGCATAACTGGAATGACACAATCAGCCGAAGACGAATCTGTTGCGCCATTGATGCGAATAAAACGGAGTAACAACGCATTCCAATCTCTAGACTACATTCCTAGTAGGAACATTGTTCTGCTGCAAGGAAAATCCAGTAGGGTTTAGGAGTGAAATCTGAAGAAGAAGAATCCGAGAAAAGCCGTTATATATAATTGGAGAAATCTTGATATGAAAACTCTACTCCAAAACCTCTCAGCTCTGATAACACGTGACATACGAATGTTTTTATGACTGCTGATAATACAAACCATGTCCTTGGTTAGCCAGAATGTACAACGTCACTATATTAGGCTACTCCGACTAATGTGATTTTCATTGGTTGGCGAAAGTAAAAATAGCGAAGTATAAATAAATGACTAATATAAAAATCAGGGCAATATAGTTGGAGTGGCCTAAGGTAGTGACGTTGCATAAACAGCTGTGTTGAACGAAGGTTACGTACATACTGCATTATGGGAAATTCCAACGTTTCAATGAAGTGCTTTATCCCCGTTGGAGATTGTTTTTAAAAAAAAATCAGATTTGATATTTCTTGAGATGGTATTGTTGCATTAGATAACGTGAAGTAATACATTTGTGATGATTTGAGATATTCACAAAAGGAATGTCATACGTATGCAACTTTTAAGATTGTCCAAAAATGAAATAAATGGAAAGTTTAATTCATATCTTTCAGTCACATGTCTCCTACTTCCGTAGACTTCATCATCATCATCAAGTGCCGTATCCGCAAACCGAAGATTGGCTGCAACAGATCTTCAACATCCCCTGTCTTTTGTTTTGGTGGTGCACTCTGCTAGACTCTAACCTGTCCATCTTATTATTTTACTCTCCCACTTGTATCTCTGTCTACTTCTTGATTGCTTCCCTTTGACTTTACCCTCAAGTAAGGTCTTCAATAAAGTGTCATATCTTTTAATGTTTCCAAAATATTTAATTTGCCTGATCTTTATTTCTCTTAATCATTCTTTCTTCATATTACGTGTTTTTAGAACCACGTTGTTTGTTTTCTTCTCTTTCCATGATGTTCTCCCTATTCTTCTATATACCCACATCTCAAAAGCATCAATTCTGTTTTCTAATTGTTTATTTAGTGTCCATGTTTCTGAGCCATACACTAATATAGAATAGATGTAGCATTTTATAATTCTCATTTTTAACTTGTTTGTAATTTGTTTAGATGTTACTATTTTCCTCATGTCATTGAAGGTACTTTTAGCCGTTCCTATTCTTCTTTTAACTTATGTTTCACATCTGCCGTCATTTGTGACATTTGTACGCTTCAAATATGTATAAATCTGTAATTGTGTCTCATGTATAGTGTCACGGTCTTTAATATCTCATACAGAGATCCATAGATCTTTTATTCTAGTTGTTCTATGGAACAGTATATTTTTCTCATCATCTCATAATTAGAACATTCTTGATCTATATACTCTGCAGTCTGTGGTGCCTGCCTGTTTTGGTGCAGTGAGTACATATAATCGATATTCTTCTTCTCATTCGTCTGCACTCGTTCTCAAACTCTTGCAGGTAAGCAGGATGTAGTCCGGAGGACAGAATACGTTGTGTCATGGTGCAATATTATTGCGATATCTCGGCCTTTCTGACTAACAGATTCGACTTCAGCATGGCTTGTGGTCACTTTGACAATATATGGGATGGGACAGCAAACTCTACCCCATAACCTCCTTAGTCGCCTCTTAAAAGATGCATGAATGTAAGCAGGATTGCTATTCTTTGCTCCCCTCACTTGTCTCGGCTACTTACAAGCGTAATAGATATTCTGCTTCCTCCAAAGCCGATTATGACCAATGTTTCCTATAGGACTAGAGTGCTCGCGAGAAATCATCATACGTATGTTGATAAAATTCGAACACCACTTTTTCTAAGTAAACCTTCTACCGAAATAAAAGTTCATCTTCCTCGGCATGGTTTATTTACAACAATTATATTTTTTATTATAGGAATGTTTACATACATTTGTATACGCAAGTCGTGTGCTTCAAGTTCAAAGTCTGTGCGCTTAGGGATAAGAATGCGCTTGCGCACAGTAGGGAAGCAGCCCAGAACGTTGACTATGATTCTGTCATTTCGACTGTCTTTACGTGTTCTATCCTGTTTTTTATGATGTCTTCACGTGTTCTATATTGGTTTTTTTCAGATGTCTTCACGTGTTCTATATTGGTTTTTTTCAGATGTCTTCACGTGTTCTATATTGGTTTTTTCAGATGTCTTCACGTGTTCTATTCTGCCATTAAGGCTGTATTTATGTGTTATGTGTTCTTTCGGCTATCTTCACATGTTCTATCCTGTCTTTTCGGCTGTCTTCGCGTGTTCTTTCCTGTCTTCTCTGGTAAACTTCCAATCATTATCTTCACCTTTATTTCCTTCTATTTTAACCAAATCAGTCCAGTGTGTACCTAAACTTACACCTGATTATAACGTGTATCTAAACCTACACCTGGTTATAATGTGTATCTAAACGTACACCTGGTTATAATGTGTACCGAAACCTACATCTGGTTATAATGTGTACCTAAAAGATACACCTGGTTATAATGATTACCTAAAACTACACCTGGTTATAATGATTACCTAAAACTACACCTGGTTATAATGTGTACCTAAAAGCTACACCTGGTTATAATGATTACATAAAACTACACCTGGTTAGTTAGTAACTGCTGATCTAGCATGTCGTGGGCCCATGTCATTTGACCTAGTCACTAAACGGTATATTGATGTGCTTATGAACTGTTGTTTTTTTCATGAAGAAATCTGCATCTCACAGAAGTCCATCATCTCCTTGCTAGTGTTCCATTTTTATGATAGATACTAGATCCTGCGATACTGTTATATATTTATGGAATCGATCCCCACAGAAGATCGTTTCATTACTAGATCTTCAGTTACTTACACTCAGGAGAGTTATGTTTCAGTATGCCGTACTGTCTATCTTCACTGTTGATTCGAAGTCCGTGGGTCTCATGTGATATGGTGGCTTAAGTTTCTCTAACACCGTATCAAAATATAGGCCATATACAGTTACTCATAATTATACTTCGATAATGGGTAAAACTGCAGTAAAACTTTAATCCAACAAGCGAAAATTTGAAAAAGGTAAAGAAGCTTGGCTAAGCACTGATAACACACATAGTAGCAAACAGAAATGGCGTTTCGATCAAAAAGTCTTTATCAATAGAACAAGATAACACAAGATGAGTAGGAACTATATTATTCACGTTCATATATTAAAGCGCTAATGTGTATCCATTTATATGTGAGCATGAACAATAAAGTTTCCTACCCTTCTTGTGTTATGTTGTGTTCTTGATAAAGGTCTTTTAGTCGAAACATCGATCTCTTTGTGTTATTATATGTATTGACAGATTTTTAGCAAAACGTCATTTCCCTTTTCAAGTTTGTCATCTTCGTTCTGATTACTATATACTGTTTTATTTGAAAGTATTGTCTACAGGAAATATACACAGCGTACGTAGAAGAAGCAGATTTTCTTCTTCTTCTTTCGTTCACTTGAAACATGTCTATATCTGTAATTCTGTCTCCTTAATAAAACTCACTGTCTTTTGTAGTTCATATAGTGTCCCATAGAGTTTTGATTCCAGTGTTGTTTCCTCTGGCCAATATGTCTGCCTAAGCGTTTCATGCTCAGAACACTCTTGAAGTATATGTTTGGCACTCTGTGCTGCCTGTCCACATGTACACATGGCCGTGTTGCCAATCTTGAACTTTGTATACATGTGACTGCGGAGTCGGTTGTGTCCTGTTCTGAGACGTAGAATTATAACTTGTTCTGATCTGTTCATAATGTGATAGTCATCTTGTGTTGGTGTTTGTGGCTTTCTTATTGACTTTATCATCTTTTTTTTCTGATGGTAGGTGATTGGTATATCTGGTTGGTCTTCGGCAGTACCTTCTTTAGCCAGTTGGTCTGCTTTTTCATTTCCTGGTATTCCACAGTGAGAGGGTATCCACTGCATGGTTATCCTATACTGGTAAGGAAGAAGCAAATGAAACAGGAAAGAATAAATATTAACGTTTGATATGACATGGCATACCTTTCTAGGTTATATGACATCGTTAGCATCATTAGCCAGTAAAGAACTCTCCATATATCAACTTTTTTGGTAGATGATTATCATTCATGCGGACCATGTGTCCTGCCCACCATGTCTGCGCCTTCATCAACATTGTGTGAATGCTTACAGAATTCGATTTTATCAGTACTTTCCCGTCTGTTATTTTATCCCACCAATGGATGCTAAATATCTTATGAAAGCTGACTAGGTGGAAATGGTTAAATCTGCCTGGCATATACTGTCCATGTTTCACAGGCATATATGAATTATGATATTACTACTGTTGGCAAACTATGAGTTTGGTGGTAGTTGTTATTCCCCTTGTGCTCCATACATTTTCCCGCAATCTTACAAATGTGGAATTAGCTTTGGCTATTCTGTTTACCACAATGTCGATGTTTACATCTTGTGAGCGTACTGCCCAGGTAGGTGATACAATTTACTGTTCTAAGCTTTTCTTCTGTTATCCTTATATGGAGAGACGGGAGACAACCCGATACTGGAAATGCGAGAGCTGGGGTAACAGAGTTGTTTACGTGGCATGGGGAAAAGGGGAATGCGGTTAAAATATCCCTACTTTCAATAATGTGGTTTACTTGAAACACGAGCTAGAGTAATTGCATACTTATTTTTTATTTCAATAACGAAATTCAAGGGATGTAAATCAATCCCTCTTACTTATAAACCATGCATATAGTCTCCCCTTAAACAGTTGTATATACTGTAGACAGGGTCGCCTACATTTAATTGCGATGACAACCTGTAATCGTGTGATAGTAACACTACCAGCAGACATGAGTGGACTCGGTTCTCTAAATACTAAACAGGTAAGAATGTATGCATAAATCGCGGATGCTAGAGCGATTTAAAAATTCACGAAAAACAAATGTGAAACCAAGAAATGCAATAGAACAATTTTTTTTAATTTTTTTTTTAAAAGCGACTATCAATAGCGTATTTGATATTTACTAGCACATGATCTTTCATTGTGTGGAAATAAGAAATTGATTGTAATGATTTTCACAACTTTTATCAGTCAGTATATCAATCATATAGGAAAAATTGAACCTATGAGTTAAGGCCTGCTATCTACCTAGTACTAGGTAGTACTAAAATATTACATGGAGAGGCGATTATAGGACTTCGAATACAAATGTTACAGACTTTCTTCTTCTGCGTTTATTTTCAAACGCTTACATATTAGCAGGATGTAGTCCGAAGAACGAAATATGTTGTGACATGGTTTACATCTTTGCTGCGATATCTAAGCCGTTCGACCCGGCACAGCCGACTTCAGCATGATGTTACAAACTAAAAATGGCATACAGACGAAATTTATAACAGAGTAATGAAGTTTTACTAATCACTCATAAAACACATAATAACACAAACAAAAAGACTTTTCGACCAAAAGGTCTTCATAAAAACATGCTCACAACATAATACGACGAGTAATAACGAACTATTGACGTTCATGTTCACATGACAGCGCGAAATATAGACATATTCTAAAAGGCATATGTATACGTTAAAAATGCATGCAGGTCTCCCAAAAATATGCTGTACTTTCAATTGTGAAACGGAGAAAAATTGTATGGTTTGAGCATATTTGCTGACACGATTACTTGTTTTAAAAAACAAAACGCTTCATGGAACAGTCAAAGATGAAAGAAGCAGAGCGTAGCAAAGAACATCTAGGAAGACAACATCAAGGACTGGGCAGGTTGGGATTTGTTCTCATTCATCCGCATCGTTGAAGATAGAAATCGCTGATAAACTGTGATGTTGCATTCAATGTGGTACCTTTGCGACCCTCACTGGTTGAGGGTTTATAAATGTATGTGTGTCATGTGACGTATTCCTTCCAGAACGTTGTCTTCCCAATGAACTCTCTGAACCTCTCTCTGTCTTGGGCGATGTGGCTTGCATTTTCTAGCGATGTATTCATGTTATCTTTAATGTCGTCAGTCCATCGTCTTCTTGGTCTTCCGCCAAAATGGCCGACTAGAACGAATGTGTTCTCTTTACGGTGCTCGATTAACGGTTGTTCCTTCCCGAAAGTAATGGCAACCTACGGGAATATTGTGCCTAGAAATTTCCAATGGATTAACCGAACTTTTTCTCTAGGATTGTGATTTTGTGGTGTAGCAATTATGAATGTATATGGAGTATTAATAATGCGTTTGTAACCAGCCGTACCTATAAATATAATATTCATTTTCATGTTTGTGTTACTAGGGCCCAAGCCTGATCGATGGGTCATCTCTTGGTTTCTGGTATTCTTATATATTTATTCTTGAGCTGCAAGCTGTTATTTTCTTTGTACTTAGTAGGTTTATATTTCCCTTTTTCCTCACCAATTATTGTTTTAGTGCTGACGATCGTACATCATGGAGCTTTGTCCTTTGTAATGAAGCAACATAGACGAGGCATCTAATCGTCTGATAGAGACGTCATATGACAAGTGATGTAGATGAGACATCCAATCGTCTGATAGAGACATCATATGACAAGTGATGTAGATGACACATCCAATCGTCTGATAGAGACGTCATATGACAAGTGATGTAGATGAGACATCCAATCGTCTGATAGAGACGTCATATGACAAGTGACGTAGACGATGCATCCAATTTTCTGAGGGAGAAGTTAGAAGACAAGTGACATAGAAGAACAACATATGCATCCTTAAGCACATCTTTATTATATTCTCGCCCGTGCGGATCGAAAGCTGGCAATATCAGTCACGAGAGAAACTGCGATGTGACG
Organism: Meghimatium bilineatum; assembly: GCA_034231615.1. Lineage (NCBI taxonomy): Eukaryota > Metazoa > Mollusca > Gastropoda > Stylommatophora > Philomycidae > Meghimatium > Meghimatium bilineatum. The sequence continues at coordinate 53,554,792 of CM067300.1, read as the reverse complement.
ACTTCGTAGTCCATTTACAATATCAGCCACGAGAGAAATTGAGATGTGAAGGCTTCGTAGTCCATTTACAATTGTGACACTGACCTTCTCCCTCACCATCAAAAAATATTACATTAAAAATATCTTTATAATATAAGTAGAATTCATTTTCCTTCATTTCATCGTTGGGCCGCTACATTAATTATTTATACTTTTGTTTAAGATATTCTTAAATTAATATTTTTACTCCAGTTGTTTTTTTCTTCTTCTTTTTAAATTTTCGTTCAGACGAAGACCTCTGATCGAAACGTCAGTCATGTTCTTCCTTATTCATTTTATTAAATTGTTTTTACAATCTGTTTATTATTATTATTATTATTATTATTATTATTAGTATTATTATTATTAGTATTATTATTAGTATTATTATTATTATTAGGTATTTCTAATACATTTTTACTATTATCACTTAATTATATTGTCAGTGTGCATCCATTTTAAATGTGAATGACATGCCTATGTTTGTCTGCGTATGTTATGCCTATGTTTGTCTGTGTATGACATGCCTATGTTTGTCTGTGTATGACATGTCTATGTTTGTCTGTGTATGACATGCCTATGTTTGTCTGTGTATGACATGCCTATGTTTGTCTGTATATGACATGCCTATGTTTGTCTGTACATGACATGCCTATATTTGTGTCTGTGCGTGACATGACATGCATATGTATATTTGTGTATGACATGCCTATGTTTGTGTATGACATGCCTATGTTTGTATATGACATGCCTATGTTTGTATATGACATGACTATGGTTGTCTTTTTTTATAAATATCAACTTCATTTGTTCCAAAACTGCTGCTAGATATCCACAGAGCGAAGTGCGATGTCTGTCAATGGTACTCTCAGCAAATCTTTTACCAAACCACATTTATGGTGTCTCTAATGAAATATATATATATATACTAAATTAAACTAAATATATTTCAGATCATTCATAGAAACAGCAAAGGACTTCTTTTAGTAACATGAAGAAATGAAAGATGTGTCAACACTACATATTTCCTACTGGAATTTAACGAATATTTTCTAACGGAATTATGTAACTAAAAGACAATCATGTCGTCATCACTGTCTTACATCCCCAATGGAGTATCACCCTTAACTCCTCTGACGAACATAAACAGTCAGTATCAGGCATCGTCAAATTACCAACATACACTTCCGGTCATCACATCACCCAACATGGCACTACCTGCACCCAGTGTGAGTACTCCGGTGTCCAGTCAGACATCATCTACCGACTATAGCAATGCGCCTCATCAATTAGTACCCATTCTACATGTGAGTATTCCTTGCCACCATCAACAACACTCACACAAAAATCAACACCACAACCATTGTCAAAATCAGTACAACCATCACTGTAAACAACGTTCATTACAACCATCACTGTCAACAACGTTCATTACAACCATCACTGTCAACATCATTCATTACAGCCATCACTGTCAACAACGTTCATTACAACCATCACTGTCAACAACGTTCATTACAGCCATCACTGTCAACAACGTTCATTACAACCATCACTGTCAACAACGTTCATTACAGCCATCACTGTCAACAACGTTCATTACAACCATCACTGTCAACAACGTTCATTACAGCCATCACTGTCAACAACGTTCATTACAACCATCACTGTCAACATCATTCATTACAGCCATCACTGTCAACAACGTTCATTACAACCATCACTGTCTACAACGTTCATTACAGCCATCACTGTCTACAACGTTCATTACAGCCATCACTGTCAACAACGTTCATTACAACCATCACTGTCAACAACGTTCATTAATCATTCCAACCGCAAGTTCTAAACAAGAACATATTATTCTGTGGGCAGCTGTGCGATGGCAAACGTTCAAGTGGAAAGCAAAAAAAGCGCATCAATGTTCACTTAAAGAACATCTCAAACACTACAGTTTCAATCCTAGACCCTGGAAGACTACAGTCCTTGTTCGCTCACGTTGGTACACCCAAATCACTGCTGGCATCACTAAATTTGAAAAAAGAAAAGCATTGTGTTGCCGTGGCCCGAGTGGGGAGCAAAGAATATCAACACTGTTTACCTTCCATGCATGTCGTAAGAGGCGACTAAGGAGGTTATGGGAGGGAGTTGACTGTACCATCCCATATAGGGTCAGTGACCCAAAGCCATTCTGTAGTCGGATGTGTCGGACCGAAAGGTACAGATATCACAGCAGTGATGTAAATTATGACACAGCGCAATCGGTTCTCCAGACTATATCCTGATAATCTGCAGGAGTTTAAGAACAAACGCAGAAAAAGAAGAAGAAAAACAAAGAAGGAACACTGCCGGCAAATTACAAGAGACAGAATATAGAATATCCACACAAGCCTAGAGATACAATCAGAACACCAACAGGGAAATTCTGCAATAATTATGATGCAGAAATCCAGGCAATTAGTATGTCAGCTAAAGAAAACTGCTGAACTCCAACTCTGGCCTACAGCCTGTCGTATTCCTGACAGATGCAAGGTCAGTGCTTCAAGCTCTCCAGTCTGGAAAACTAACAGACTTGAAAAAACTACTTAATGAATTGTCTTACCAGTATAGGGTAACCATGTAGTGGATACCCTCTCACTGTGGAATATCAGGAAATGAAAAAGCAGACCAACTGGCTAAGGAAGGTGCTGCCGAAGACCAACCAGATGTACCAATCACCTACCATCAGAAAAAAACCAGATGATAAAGTCAATAAGAAAGCCACAAACATCAACACAAGATGACTATCACATTATGAACAGATCAGAACAAGTTATAATTCTACGCCTGAGAACAGGACACAACCGAATCAGCAGTCGCATGTATATAAAGTTCAAGATTGGCAACACGGCCATGTGTACATGTGGACAGGCAGCACAGAGTGCCAAACATATACTTCAAGAGTGTTCTGAGCATGAAACGCTGAGGCAGACATATTGGCCAGAGGAACAACACTGGAATCACAGCTCTATGGGAAACTGTATGAACTACAAAAGACAGTGAGTTTTATTCTTCTTCTTCATCGTTCATTCTCAAACTCCCGCTGGATTTCTCTTGTAACAGGACAATAGTCCTACAAGATTTCCAGTTGAATATAGTCCAGAGAATGGAAATGCGTTGTGTTGCCGTTTTATTTGCGCCAATGGCCCAACACATCCGTCTTCGGCGGTAGTTTTATTCAGGATACGGAATTACAGATATAGACATGTTTCAAGTGAACGAAAGAAGAAGAAGAAGAACAAGAGACGGAAGCTGAAGGAACAATCTGAAAACTCTCCTACTCGGAACCCCATGCACTCCTGCACACACCGCAATAGATCCTTCCTGACACGAATCTGACACATCGGACATAAACTCATAAACCATATTAGACAACCACGTATCTTTCCTTTTTTCTACTTGTTCATCACATTTTTATCGGGGTTTTTTTTCAGTGCCATCTCATCTTCGCTTACGATTGGAGAACATCATCATCATCAACATCATCAATTTGTTTACTGAATGTTCAATTATTCAAGTTTATTCAATTTTTCAAATTGTAATGTTTATTGCATGTTTATGTTGTGTGACTCTTTCTTCATAGAGTCCATTTACTGCAACGTAGAAGTTATTACTGTTTATATTGTTTATACATTTTTACATATTACTCGTTAATATTATTATTATTATTATTATGTATATTTCTTTGTACATTTCTGTTAAACGGGCACACAAGTTGTGTTTATATGTTACAATATCATACGTTGTTTTTTTAGAAAACCCTTTTTTTGACCTCATCACTTTTCAATATGACGCCAATAAAAGTATCAAGTGCCATGTCGAATGGCGTAGGCGATCATGTTTCTACACAACTCTCTGTCTGTTGTGATGTCAATAAGCTCGGTCGGTGAACTTCTACCGTGCCACAATACTAGTCCGTATACTTCTCTCTTTGTCGTCCCCTGTCCTTTATTCCCTCTGATCTTTCCAGTGTTTATTAAGTTTTCAAGCTGTGATCTACTCAGCAAATGCCCTAGGAATCTTAACTGTCTGCCCCTAATGTTTGATATGATTGATATTTTTACGCCAGCATCAATGAGAACATCTGCATTAATTTTATTAGCTGTCCATGGTATTTTCATCATTCTTCTCAGAAACCACATTTCTGTAGTCTCCACGGCTTCACTTTTTGTTAGCAAAACAATGTCTCCGGATGCTGCTTCCATGAATATTATGAACCTTCTGCGAACTGAAAAGGAGGCATCATCTTTTCTACATGTTTGAAGAATTAAGATCTTTTGTATACATAAAAACACACAGCAGTGGTGTGGGTCTATTTCTGAATTGATTGCTCCCACTTGTTTTTTTTTGTATTCTTAATTGTTCTCCCATGTCCATTGGTTACGCTATACAAACTGTACAAGTAGATGCCTATACATAGTTCAGTTTTTAAAAAATTCCAATTTATAGATCGTTACTACGTATACGTTGCTACAATAACAAACATGGCTGCTAACAAAAACATGATCGTTAACACTGTGAGTCTCAATATAAATGACCAGGAAGCAGTTGTGCTTCTACAAAGCAGAAAAATACTACCTGTTGATAAATTCTGCAGTCTACATTCCTTCTGCGTGCTACGCACTGGGGGTGGGGGTGGGTGGGGTAGCGGAGCGTGCAGAAGATTTGATTGACGTTTATTTACGTACGTTTTACGGAAGCACAATGAAACCAATGACGCTCTAAACATTGAATGAGTTTGGGGTAGAGTTAAATGGAGAAACAAGAAACACCGTGGCATATCTCTATACCATCTTGGAAGCTATAATACAGAATTTATGAGGAGATCGAGGCTAACAGCAACATAAACCGCATTTGACGCTATTCTCGTTATATTGAAAGATTACTTGTCCCAATAAAAATAGTTCGATTATTTCTGATTGTTTCCCTTGTGTTATTTTGTGTTATGTCCCTTTGTACCCCAATTACGGAAACACAACGTTCCGCTCAATATTGCTCCGTTAAAAATGTATTGGCGTCTACTTGTACAGTACCACGCTATATTTGTTTCACGTTGCAATTTGTTTCGCTAAATGTGTGTGCCTGCTTAACAGGAAAGAACCAATTTTCTTTCTCGTAACGTATGAGTTCTTATCGTTGTTCATAGTACTGTCCATTTTATGACTATGGTACTCCCTTATTTGTTCATAGACACTTTCTGACTTCTTGGTTGCTAGATACTTTCTGAGCCGAAGTGTTGACTGGCACGAAAGGGGAGCAAAGACTAGCAGCACAGTTTACCTTTTATGCATGTCGTAAGAGGCGACTAAATAGATTCTGGGGTGTGGCTGGCTGTCCCATCCCATTTAGTGTCATAATGACCCAGAAGCCATGCTGAAGTCTGATCTATCATGCCAAAATATGCATAATTCTCTGTTAAGCTGTAAACTGTGACACAACCCGCATTTTATTCTTCTGATTACATCCTACTACTCTGCAGGAGTTTGAGAGCGAACGCAGAAGAAGAATTTAAGACGAAGATGAAGTGAAGTGGGGATTGTACAAGATCAAAAAGTCACTTATATAAGCATATCATCTACAGTCAGGAAGGGGGAGAGGGAACGGATTTATTTCACAGTGGGTTGGTATGAAGATGGGTCACTAGCGAGACGTTTCACGTGCGGAATAGATGAATATTAGACATCTTCTTCTTCTTCTTCTGCGTTCGTTCTCAAACTCCTGTAGATTAGCAGGATGTAGTCCAGAGAACGGAATGCGTTGTGTTATGGTTTACAGCATTGCTGCGATATCTGTGCCTTTTAGCCTGAAACATCCGACTTCAGCATGGCTTTGGGTCACTGGCCCTATATGGGATGGGACAGCCAACTCCATCCCATAACCTCCTTAGTCGCTTCGTACGACATGCATGGAAGGTAAACATTGTTGCTATTCTTTGCTCCCCTTTCGGGCCCTGACAATACACGGGGGATTAGACATCTTATAGACGAAAGTACCAAAAATAGACAGAGATTACTACTCCACAGAGTCAGGCATATGTTAAATTTGTATGCCCAAATATGTATGCATTTGTCTCTTTCAGACTGCAACAAGTGTCCCTCATCAAGTGATCAACAGGATAAAGCCGCATTTAAAACTGACCTGTTCTCAATCGGCAATGGATGTCCCGAACAACCACACTGACATTTTCAGCAACATACCAGAATCATGCAGCACTCGTATGACAACCATAAATCTCAATCCAAACTGTCGGTAAGTAGACTTTCGTGTACCATGACTGACCATAAACTGTCGGTAAGTAGACTTTCGTGTACCGTGACTGACCATAAACTGTCGGTAAGTAGACTTTCGTGTAACGTGACTGACCATAAGATGTTCATATTGAAATACCAAAAGTAAAATAGAATCACTGATCTAAGTTCAAGCTGGAAAGACGGTAATGAAGTTTTGATAGTCACTCAGAACGCACGCACATCTAGAAGTTTCGTCTAAAATACCTTTATCAGAAACACAACATAATACACAACGAATAAAGAATGGCACTGCCCACGACCATAAAACAGAGCTTCTTTTTTCGTTCATTTAGAATATTTATATATTTGATGTTTTGTTTCGTCTATAGACTATGCAAAACATAAAAGACGACATGACCTCTTACCATCGGGGCGTCAGCAAATCCCGGAAATCTTAACAACAAACAGAGTTGGTCTAAAGTAAATACTATCAACACACACACACACACACACACACACACACACACACAGACACACACACACACACAAAAGGAAACCCAAAACCTGTTCCTGAATATGAAGAAAACAAACATTATGACAATAGATAAAGTGAAATTATAACCAAATATAATAACTGACAATTTCGAACCAGAGACGTAACAAATCTTCATTATCTGGGCACAAACATAAATAGCTCAGGAGACTGTACTGTATAAATTAAGAAAAAAATTGCAGTGGCGACATTGAAACTTTCGAAAATGAAAAATATTTGGCAAAATATCAGCAGCATTATTAAACTATGTATAATTACAACATATGAATTTACAGTAGCAATATACAGTTGTGAAGCATGGACATTAATAAAAAAAAAATATCAAAGAAAATCTCTGCTTTCGAAATGAGATGCTACAGAAGAATTTTATGTGCCATAAACAGCTAAAAAGAGAAATAAGAAGTATTAAGATCAATAAACGTCGAAGAGGACTTGCTCCTTAACAACATCTTAACAAAAAAGCTGTGTTTTTGTTTGGTCATATAAAGAGACATAACAGCATGGAAAGATTAATAGGTGAAGGCAGAGTTAACAGCAACAGAAGAAGAGGGCGTCCAAAACGACGATGGTGCAGTGATATATCAGATTGCTTAAACATGTCTTAAACTGCGCCAGGTCAACTCGTCTAGAATCGCGGAGTGTTCAGAGAATCCATAAGGAAGACCACGCTCTGGAAAGAATATGTCACATGATGATGATATACCTATCTGCGTGTTGTAACTCGTGAAGAAACCCGTTTTTCTTCTAGTTTTTTGTTTTACTTTGTGGCTTTGTATTTACCTCATAATTTCATATTCGAGATATTCTTGAAGCATAAGCATATGTTCTGCAATGACCATTTACAATATAAGACCTACTAGATAATGGGAAATCAATATTTATTATTGACTCATTTGACTATTCCTGTGATTTTCATTTGTCACTATGATTATACTTTGTCTGACAGCCAATGAAAATCAAGGGATTAGTAAAATAATTCATTTTACTATTGCACTAATCCATCAAATCTACATAATATATATGGAACTAAATTCATATATTATATAATTTATATTATTATTGATCAAGTTATGTCGAAAGTCAATGGAGTCATGGTAAAGATCAAATGCGTCACTTTGCGTCACTTTCCAACTTAGCCCACAGGTCTTATAAAGCCGAAGTCACGCTACAATGCAAGTCGTTGTTTTGTTATTCTTCTTCGTTCGTTCTCAAACTTCTACAGATTAGCAGGATATAGTTAAGAGAATGGAATGCGTTTTGTCATGGTTTACAGCAATGCGGCGATATATGCGCCTTTCCGCCTGACACAGCCACCTGTAGCATTGATGTGGGTCATTATTACCCTGTATGGGATTGGGCAGCCAACTCCATCCCATAACCTCCTTAGTCGCCTCTTACGATATGCATGGAAGATAAGCAGTGCTGCTTTTATTTGCTCCCCTCTCGAGCCCTTTCAACAAACGGGCGGTTTGTTTTGGTTATAATAATTGACTAGTACAAAGTATTTTGAGAATTCTACGAACAGCGAAAAATACGAATCAGTCTGTGATAGTATTAATGTCTCATACATACTATTGGCTGTGAAACATGGACTCTAAGTAAAACAGCGGCAAAGAAGATCAACGCCTTCGAGCTGAAATGCTACAGAAAGATACTTAGAATATCTTGGAAGGATAAAATCAGAAACTCAGATATTATAAACACACTGAATATTCCAGAGTGTTGGTTACTAAACACAATAACAAAAAGAAAACTACGCCTGTTTGGTCATATAAAGAGACATAACTGTTTAGAAAGACAAATAATGGAGGGAAGAGTACCGGGGGGTGGAGAAGGGGCAGACCAAGAAGACGATGGACTGACGACATTAAAGATAATATGAATACATCGCTAGAAAATGCAAGCCACATCGCCCAAGACAGATAGAGGTTCAGAGAGTTCATTGGGAAGACAACGTTCTGGAAGGAATACGTCACATGACACATACCATTATAATAAGAAAGTTTTTTTTTGTTTTTATTTGTTTTGTTTTTTAAATAAAGAGACAAGTGATGGCCCTTTGCGTTTTTGTAGACAACTAGGAAGCAAAACTGTGCACACTTTACATTTGGAATACGAGACCTCAAACTGTTGATTCCTTAGTGGTTGATTTTGCGAAATGTCAATAAGCAAAGGGGAGATCATTATATACATAACACATATGTGTTGTTTAAGGAAGAGGTGGCTTTCTTCTGCATCCCGTGTCTTCAGACGTCTGCCTCGGCTTAGTTGTATTCCATGCTGCACAACCATCAACTTATTCTTAAAGAGAATTAACATCATCGAAAACTTAATAGTGGTGAGAATAGTAAGGGCCGCCATGGGCGATGATGGACAAAAAATATGTCAGATTGCTTAAACATGCCATTGTCTGCGGCTGGTAAACTTCTCGAGAATCACGAGGAGTTCAGAACATCTGTAAAGAGAACTATTGGATGGAAAAAAAATATCACCCAATGAGAAAAAAAATATTCCGTATATAGTATTAAAACTTCTGTTCGCTGACGACCATATCCTGATATACAATGACTTAGAATACATACAAATCCACATATACGCATTGTCAACATCTTGTAGGAAGTATAACATGAAAATTAACATACAAAAGACAGGAGTTGTGAAAATCAGCAAGTCACCAACAACAATACATATTACAATAGATTGTTGTTGGTGACTTGCTGATTTTCATCATACATAATTTTCAACAATACATATTACAAATAGGTACTTCCAGTGCTATTATACGCTAGTGAAACATGGACTGTGTATAGGTGTCATGTGAAAAAACTCAATCATTTTCATACAAATTGTCTCAGAAAAGTTATGAACATCAGATGGCAAGACAAGATTCCAGATACCACTGTCCTTGATAGAGCTGGTATCCCAAGCATTGACACGATCCTGATGCAGACACAGATTCGTTGGGCAGGTCATTTGGTGCGTATGCCAGACTATCGTCTGCCAAAGATATTTCTTTATGGTGAGCTAGAGAAGGGTATACGATCTCAAGGTGGCCAAAGGAAGCGCTACAAGGACTCGTTAAAGAACTCACTGAAAGCCTTTGAAATAGACCACGATACATGGGAAGAACTTGCACAAAATAGATCTACATGGCGTTCTAAAATAAAAAAGAGCGCATCATCTTGTGAAAAGAAGAGAAATGCAGCACTTCAACAGCGGAGAGCAGCTAGAAAGTCACGGATAGACCAAGATCCTTCTACAGTCGTCATTCCATGTCCGAACTGTCCAAGGACATTTACAGCTCGAATAGGGCTCATTAGTCATCTACGAACTCATAATCAAGGACATTACTAAAATTGAATTTTCAATACGAATGATGTTAATACTTACACGGGGTCTTTGTTACCTCTAATATTTTATGGTAGTGTGTCCTGATATAACCTAATTGGACTTTGTCCGCTGGTTGAAAGGGGCACGCCTCTCCAAAAGAGAGGCAAACTCATTAACTACCTACCAATTGAATTTTCAAAAGTGGATGTAACAAATGGTCATCATCACTTGTGATGGACGAACAACAACATTACAATAGAATATTCAGCAATGAAACAAACAAAAGAATTCAAATATTTAGGACGTTTTTTCTCCAGAAAATGGGAAACTATAATCAATATGCCATAAAAGCAAATGACATATCACATTTCACCATTCTTCCTGCATACAAAGATCAATATGGACATCAAGAGACAAGTAATACATACAATTTTCATACCAACACTTTGTTACCAGTGTCAAACATGGTCTTTAACAGCTTCGCAGCAGAGAAAAATCATGACATATGAGATGAAGTGTTTGAGAAAAGCAGCTATGGTCACCAAACTAGACAGAATAAGAAATGACGATAACAGAAGAGTAGGAATAATGACGTGTATCGAATAGGTCTATATAAACCGTCAGCAGATAAATTGGGTTGTTACCTTATGAGAATGCTGGAGATCCGTTGCAGAGACGGCATTTGATGATGATGGTCACCTTATTCTTCTTCTTCTTTCGTTCACTTGAAACATGTCTGTATCTGTAATTATATCTCCTTAATAAAACTCACTGTCTTTTGTAGTTCATACAGTGTCCCATAGAGCTTTGATTCCAGTGTTGTTTCCTCTGGCCAATATGTATGCCTCAGCGTTTCATGCTCAGAACACTCTTGAAGTATATGTTTGGCACTCTGTGCTGCCTGTCCACATGTACACATGGCCGTGTTGCCAATCTTGAACTTTGTATACATGTGACTGCGGGGTCGGTTGTGTCCTGTTCTGAGACGTAGAATTATAACTTGCTCTGATCTGTTCATAATGTGATAGTCATCTTGTGTTGGTGTTTGTGGCTTTCTTATTGACTTGATCATCTGTTTTTTTCTGATGGTAGGTGATTGGTATATCTGGTTGGTCTTCGGCAGCACCTTCCTTAGCCAGTTGGTCTGCTTTTTCATTTCCTGGTATTCCACAGTGAGAGGGTATCCACTGCATGGTTACCCTATACTGATAAGACAATTCGCTAAGTAGTTTTTTCAAGTCTGTTAGTTTTCCAGACTTGAGAGCTTGAAGCACTGACCTTGCAACTGTCAGGAATACCACAGGCTGTAGGCCAGAGTTGGATTTCAGCAGTTTTTTTTAGCTGCCACACTAATTGCCTGGATTTCTGCATCATAATTATTGCAGAATTTTCCCGTCGGTGTTCTGATTGTATCTCTAGGCTTGTGTGGATATTCTATATATACACCTGCACCTCCATTCCTCACAGCATTCTGTGCTGACCCATCTGTGTACACTCTGACCCATATATCTTGTGGATATTCCTCATCCAGGAAACTGAGGGTGACTGTCATTCGCTGCACACTGTTCTGTTCGTCCTCGCTTAGTATTCCTTTCACATGGGTCTGAATGTATATTGGCATTCCATGGCTTTCACTCCACGGGGTTTGTTCTGGTACAGACCTTAAGGGGCTATCAACTTCGTGTAGGTCTGTAAGTTGTCTACGGAGTCGTTTAGCTTGATGGATAAAGCTGCTTCTTTTCAATCGCCCCATTGTTAGATTTTGGAATCTTTCCTTCATTGGATGACTTGGCATACACTGTAACTTTTCTGCTTGAATTAGTACTTTTGTGTCTCTGCGTTCGCCAAGTGTTTGCATTCTTCCCATTTTCTGCATCTCTGCTATGGGTGTTGATTTCATTGCTCCCAACATTATTCTAAGTGCCTGATTTTGCACTTTATCTAGATCTTGTAATGTGGTGTTTGATGCAGGACACCACGCAGCTGAACCATATTCCATGTGTGGTCTTATGCCTTGCTGGTAAGCTTTACTAAGTATATTTCCACTGGCTCCCCATGTGGTTCCACTTTGTTTTCTCAGGATAGCTAACTTCCTCCTGGCTTTTGTTGTTGCTTTGTTTATGTGCTGCTTCCATGTCAGCTTATCATCAAAAGTAACTAATGCTGACGCACCATATATTTGCCCATAAGGTTAGGGCATCGATAGCTCTTTGTATTTGTTTAGTGGCCACTGTCGCATGTTCTTCCGTGCACCAGGTCGTCACCATACATTGCCACTTTGATCCCGTGTGGTAGTTCAGTAACTAGGTCATTGATGTAAACCAAGAAAAGTGTGGGTGACAGGACTCCATCCCGGGGGACTCCATGACGCAGTAAACTTTCTTGCTCTTGCGACCATCTAATTGTACCCTGGCTCTTCTATTATGCAGGTATGCTTTTACCCATTTGTACATTCTTGAGCTAACCCTGCAATTTCGCAATTTCTTTAGGAGCCCTTCTTTCCAGACCTTATCAAATGCTTTCCTGGGGTCTATCCATGCTGCTAGTACCAGTTTCTTTTCTTGGAAGGCATCCTCAATCTCTTGGGAGAGGTAGGTTGCCTGAACTTCAGTAGAGTAGCACTGTCTGAAACCTGCTTGCTGTGATACCAGAAGGTTTTCACTTTCAAGGTCACCTTATGAGAATGGACCAAAGCCAATTACCACTGAGATTATAACAATTATACCAGTGGCGTATCCTGGGGTCTGAAAGAGAGCATGCAACTTTTAAAAAATGATAATTTTCTACTCACCCAGTTATTTGAAGTTCAGTTCTATTCTGCGGCTCTTTCTGCTAAAGTCCTCTGTTACTTTGTTATAAAAGTCATCATTGCCTTTCATCTCTACAAGAAGGTCTTTTTCAATTGACATCATTGATAGAGCAGAAAGACGACATTGCCCCTGCGAGTTCCTTATGACATTTTTAATGCGTTTTAATGCAGAAAGCGAACGTTCCACTGAAGACGACGATGCAGGAATTGTCAATATTAAAATAACTTACATAATGATTCCGAACCACAAAGCCAAACGACTTTCTTATATAAATCATTGTTAAATGAACGGACACATTTTGTTCCTTCTCGTTTCAAACTGCTTAACGCAGGAATCGGTCTGCCCATTTTTACCAAGTCCAATTTTTCATTAAATGTTCGCGATTGAAACGGTCGCTCAAATAAATCTACAACAACATCATTAATAGAATCAGCCATAATAACCACCACGGTAAACAAATATACTAAGTTTAGTAATTAACAATAGCAATACACATGTTTCTGTACAAACACAAAATATTAAAAATCAGCTGATTAAAATCACGTTTGAAGTTTTGAATTCTTAACCTCATCGCTGTGTAAATGTGCGTGTGTGTTGAGTAAGATCACGTGACGTGTACATGGCTTACTAAACAAGTGTGTGTGTATGCAATCAAGATTATAATTGCTTGCATTGTTATCATTAGTTTAACATTCAAATAAAAGTACTAGAACATAGAAATTGCACTGTTTCACACCAGTAAATAAATGTTCATCAATCAATTTATTATTTGCCAGTGCTAAATTGTTATAATAGTGATTGAATCATAAAATGTATTAATTTTTTTTTCATCGCAAGCTTACTCTGGAGACAAGGTTATAAAAAAACACACAGTATATCACTGCGCTTATATGTAAAGGGACTATTTTAACGAAAGCAAATTCAAAATTGCTTTACTGTGGCCACTAAAACTTTCATATGTGTTGCCAGCACTAATTTTCGGAAAAATTCAGATTTGTGAGAAAAATATTTTAAAATATATTTTTGAGCAATGCTGCAAGGGCTAAGTTTGGATGGGGGATAGATCACTGACTGGTTTATCATTTTCTCAACTCTTGAAGGCATGCAATGCTTGCCTTGCTTATGCTTAGCATACGCCACTGAAAACGATCATCTGGATACATAAACAAGGTATGACAGAGAAAGATATGTATCGAAACGTCACAACCACACTCCAAAAATATGGACTCAGTGCGACTGAAACATTGAACCGAAACTTACAACTCCTACCCCTACGCTTAACGGCAAGGGTGGATGCTATCAACCAACTTCTACCGGGGTATAGACAATAGTCTTTAGAAACACTGTATATGAATTAGACAGAGTAGCTTGGTATTGAGAATAAAGTCTGTAATTTTGGGGAATTTCTTATCTGTAACAAAAAGCAGGGGGATATTTGTTCTTTTCTTTTTTTCCCCACATACAAATTTGATAAGAAATCTAAAGAAATTCCCAGGTTTGAGGGAGGGTGTGTGACATGCGCTGTGTCAACTTATTTTGTGCGGAAGTAGCAAACACATTATTTACACGGAAGAAATAAATACGTAAACATGCTTATACATTTATCATTTCTAATAGTAAAATTTAAGTTTGCAGACATAAAGATGCAGTTAATTTTAAAGTATTTGTCTTCAGAATTTTCTGCTTTCTAATATTCTCTGCGGATGTGTTCCCGCTAAAACCAGCATATGATAACACCAGAAATAAAATCCATGCGCAGGATGCAAATATTTCAATATGAAATTTGTCATATATAGATACATTTATATTACATTTATAAAATGACAACTTAGCAACTATTATAGTATTATTCGATTTATTTTCAATGTTATACAATATTGTTAGTGTAACATTTAATGAAGATAATATTTTTGTACCTAACAATTCATTGAAAATGCGCGTAAGGATACACATAATCTGCTTGGCTATCCCACGTGGTTTTGTGTGCTGTTTCGTAAGAAGTCTGTGTGTGTAGTCTTTGTTTTGATTGTGCACGTAGCGTGTTGCAGAAACTGACCACTGGATTGACCGATGACAGCTTCATGTACGATAATTTGTTTTTATATTTGATAATATATTATTGATTATTGCACCATTTTACGATCGCATTTTCATGTTGGGAATTAATTTCTGCCGGTTAGCACACATATAAAACACCATATTCACGAATTTCAGTCATGACCAGTCACATTCGATACATTTATTCATCTTGTTATTATATCGGTAAGGCCCGGGAAAGGCATAGGCCTAGTCTAATGAATCTTTTTCCGTATTGTTTTCTCTTTTATTGTTATGATTATTGCCCGAAGTCGTGAGAAATAAATGAAATATTGCATATTTGGGCGTACCCATATTTGAATATTCTTCATAAATAGGAATTTTAATTTAAAAAATGTGTGCACTGTTGCTGGTCACACGAGATATTTTGTGTTTGTGTACATTAGTTTGAAACTTGTTTGTGAATTTTATATGACCAAGTGTAGTAAAATGAGTATCCAGCACACTAACTTGTGGGGGTGTGTCCCATGTTTTGATTCTAAACTTTCAAAACAGTTCAAGTGGATTTTCTAAGTAAAGTAGAACATGAATTTTGGAACCTACAACAGACATTGTGATTGGCCACCACATTTACCAGTAGGAACCCCACCAAAGACAAGTGTGCATCCAAACCATTCAGAAAGCAATGGAATCCTATTGAACGTATTTATATTGCCCATCTTGGTATTCAGTATTCTACATCATATATTATATAGGCCCAGGCCTATATTTTTTTTACTCCCTCCATTCTCAATGCAATCTGTGCTGATCCTAGTCATTAATAATAATAAATATGGCTTAAACCTAAACCATCTAGGAAACTAAGAGTTGCTATCTTTACTCCAGATTATTCTTCAGTTGTTCATTGTGTTGTTTCGACGGTCACTGGTAGACAGCTCTGGTTCTCCCAAAGGGTGTGTTTTGGTTAACAGTTGTACTTCTGGAAGATCAGAATACTGTTCTGCATAGATTGTTTAGACTGATGTATAAATAAAGCTACTACTTCTTTCAAGCTATTCTTGTTGCAAATTCAGGAATGTTTCCTATTTTTGGGGAAAGGGACTTTTCTCTATTAATCATAACTTTAGTATCCCGTTGCTCTTTCTGCATCCTTTTTTGTATATTCAGAATTTAGGCCTATATCATTAGTGTGAATCTTATTGCTCATGTGATGATCCGAATCAGGACCATTGATCTGTCTTCATTGGGGAGGGTACAGTCTTTTCCCTGTAAACATCATAATCTCCTTTTAGTTATTCGATTTTTAATGACCTTTTGGAAAGCCTTCAATGAGGGAAGGGGGGGGGGGGAAGAAGAAATTGTCAACATTTTGCTGGAGTTGCTATTGTTAAACATTATTTCTACTTTTTAGGCCTAGTTATTTCCAGATAAAGGAGGGAGGGTGTTTCTCACACAAGGCCACCCCCCACTCTTATCTATGGGCTTGATTCGAGTTCTATATTCTGCATAATGTTCAGGTTCTATAAAATGGTGCTTGGTACTAAAACTTCATATAGTGGAACTATATTCTAGGTGTGGTTGAACATAATGAGAGTAACAATTGTTGTGGGGGAAGAGCTGCAAGAAAGTTTTGGGTACTTTCCTAGCAGCCGGACCTGCAATTCAAACTTTATAACAAACTGTTCCAATCTAAATTTTTTAGTGATTTGTGACCACAGTATTCCAAGTTACAAATTCTGTCTATAAGCGGTCGCTCTTGTTTACCTTGCGGCGTCAGTGGTAGAAGAGTTCTCTGGAGATGACCTTCTTGTGTTCTGCTTGCTCCTGTGATTTATGTGGTCTGGCTTATTATCGATGGAGACACTGATATTTATTTCTTTGCTGTTGCTATTATTTTGGTCTTTTCAATATTAATCTTCATGTTCAATTTTTGACATGTTGTGGAGGCTGTTCATATGTTCTTGCAATTTGTCTTCTGATGTCGCTATTAGTACTTAGTGGTCTGCAAAGTTTAGTTTGTTCAATTTGTCATTCATGTTATCTTCTTCGTTAGTACTTGTTAGTTTACAGATGTGTTTGATATATGTTATAAAAAGTAGAAGGGATAAAGTTAAAATTGGCTGCCGTAATTTTGCTTTGATTGATAAATTCATTATTACCGTAAAAAAAGTGTGTTCCCAGATGCAAAGATTTACACGGAGAATAAACTATGATGTTAACCTACTACGCTGCAGTAAAAAAGGCAAAAAATAACAAAGCTCCAGGGATAGATAACATACCACTAGAAATTATAAGAGCAGCAGGAAAAACAGGATTATATTGGCTACACAGAATTTTTAACACAGCGTGGAGGCAACAGAAGACACCAACAGACTGGAGAAAAGCTATCATAGTGCCAATATGGAAAAGGAAAGGCAGCAAAAGAGACTAACCAGTACAGGGGAAACAGAGGATGTACTGATGCAATATTTATTCTGAAACACTTGGCAGAGAAGTCAATAGAATACAACCAAAATTTATACATATCCTTCATAGATCAAGAGAAAGCATTTGACCGAGTAAACAGAGAAAAATTATGGGAAAAATTAAAAATTTATGGAGTATGCCAACATTTAATTAACGTTTGTAGAAGTCTCTATTACAACAGCAGTTGCACTATAAGAACAGCTGCAGGCTACACAGAGGACTTTGTGATTAGCACAGGAGTAAAACAGGGATGTGTATTATCCCCACTACATTTTATTACATACATGGACCATATAAACAAAACAGCAAATTCTAATGAAGCAAATGAACTGCTTTTTGCAGATGACCAGGTTTTATTCCACAACAGCATTAAAAACCTGCAAGACCACCTAAGCATAATAGACACAGCAGGCAAGCAATTTGGAATGAAAATCAACATAGACAAAACAGAAGTAATGAATATTGCAAGAGAAAAGGATCAACATACAGATAAATAATAAACAACTAAAACAAGTAGATGAATTCAAATATCTGGGCAGCACATTGAGATATAACAACAAACAAGAAGCAGAAATAAACGCAAGATGTAATAAAGCCTGTCAGATCATTGGTCAATTAACACCTTTACTAAGAAACAAAGATATTACACTAGAAACAAAGAAAGCGCTTTTCAACACCATTTTCTTACCAACATTGTGTTATCAGTGTCAAACTTGGACATTAGATTCTAGAACAATACATAAGATTAACACCACTGAAATGAAATGTGTGAGACGTATGATTGGAGTTAGCTTGAGAGACAAAATTAGGAATGAAGCACTAAGGAAACAATTAGGGATCAAGCCAACAATAGAATACATCCAGAGACAACAAGTTAAATGGTACGGCCACATAACCAGACAGAAAGAGCAAAGTATTATCCAAAAAACACTTAACAAACGATACGAAAACAGGAGACCTATTGGACGCCCTCGTAAAAGGTGGATAGATAGTGTATTAGAGACACTCGGAAATATAACAGCAGAGGAGGCAAATAGAAGGGCAAAAAACCGTACACTCACTCTCCCCTCAACACCGAAAGGTACATGAGGACAGAAAGAAGAAGAAGAAGCTGCAGTAAAGATTTGCTAGTACTTTACTGTTAAAAAACAGATTGATGGTCGATAAATAATAAACGCCGGATTATGTTTAGGGTATATAACGCCAAGGAAAAAATCCATAAAAACATGAAGACCACAAATATTATTCTCATATTTATATTATATTCCGCTATCCTTCGTTCCACATTTCACGTGTAGGCCTGGCTGCTATGAAAGAACCAAATTTTGTTTTCAAAACAAGGTTAGCTGAGTTAGAGGTTAAGAAACACTATCCTTTATTCTTCGCGTTTGTTCTGAATTATGCTGGTCTTGTATAGACAGACCACGACTCATTGGGCCCACAGGTACAAGTCTCTTTATCTTCCATGAGGCCAGTTTCAGCACAGGAAACGTTCCAACAGTAGAATTGGAATAGAGTTGCTTCATCCTTTTACCTCAGATTTCATTCACCAACCTGAAAATCTCATCCAAGGTTGAGTTTCTGCGCACTATTTGACTTTCTGCCGCATGCTTCTGAATCTGAGTATTGTTCTCGCCTGTGAATACTGCCTCCATGATAGCTTCCTTATTTCGTTGTGCACCTGCCACTTTCACTATATGCTATACTGTTACACTACGCTGCCTTCATTGTAGATGTTGTACTCAATAAATGGGTCTTGCTTTGCAGGGATTTGCTCATATTGTTTGGCAGTCCAGGCCACAGTTGTTCCCCGTGCAGCGAAAGTGTTTTAGCGGTTGCATAAAGAGGTGCCAATCAAAGATATTGTTTGTCTTCTGTGCAATTATTGTTCTATTAGTCTACACTACTCCGACTCAATCCCTAAGTTGTTGGTTAGGAGTTTCACATATGCTTCGAAACTAGTTGTTGCTGGGAGGTAAACTATCTGTTTACAAGTAGTTAACTTCAAAACCTGGTTCCCTTCAAAACTACCTGTTTACAGGTAGGACTAATTGATCCTTGTAGTACTGATGTCTTCTGGTCGTACTAGTGTTAAATGACTGTGGTTCTCAAGGAATTTTCATACCTCTGCAGTGTGTGTGTTGTTGCTGTCTGTGTGTCGATGGACACGTTATTATTCATATTGACTTGTGATTCCTTGTGCATAGTAGCTTCAGAATATACGTGTTAGAAGCCGTAACTAAAACACTTTTTTGTGATGTGCTGTGGACAAATACAGAAAACATGTCTCAAGTTGTGAGGCGAGTAGGTGCCATCTAACCAGATCATTGAACCTCCACTAGCCAACTGACCTTGTGATAAGTCTCTTTGCTCTTTCATTTCCCTCAACACCCACATGTCCAGGTACAAATATGAATGGTACTCTCCAGCACAGACTTCACTGACTGCATAGACACTAGTAGTACTTGAATCTTCAGCCATATCATTGGTCTAGTCACTGTCTACACCTCCATCATCATACCTACTTGTGGTTGTATAGAATGCACCACTTTCATTCCTAATACACTTTCCTCTGCTTTGAGCAGTGAATACCCAAACGCTGCACATGCAAAAACCACATGGATTACTCAGAGTGGATTGCTGTGTTAAAAATTTAAACCAGTGGCTATCATGAGATTGTAATTAACCGCTACGACTCTGCGGTCGCAATATTGCGCCTATGAGCACATGGTATATTGTGCCTGCGGGCGCAATCCCGCTACATACGACATCACCCAATTCCAGAATACGGAACTTCACGAAGTAATGATCCCGTGACATATAAAACCCACCAAACGAAGTTAGAAATACGTCACAGTTTAAAGGTCAAATTCCTTTACTCATTACGATTGCAAGAGCGGAGAAAGCCGGCTGGTTTTGTCAATGAATTTCTAGAGCGACATTGGCCATTTTGTAGCCATATTTTACTATCAAATTGAGTACAGAGTGGCATGGCTAAGTGATCATGACTACATTTTAATTGTTGTTTATTGTGTTTAATATGTTGTTATTTGATAAGAATGTTTGTGTAGTCATTCAAAAACACAAAAATAATATGTATCAGGGGTGCCACGTGTGTGCATAGACAATAATTACGCATGTTGACTGGACGGCCGTTATATGCGATTTCTTCACGTTTTTTTAGTTCATATTATATTAGTTTTGATATAAAACAATATATATACAATAAGTATAGGTATGTATGAGGATTTTATCAATGTTGCCACACATTGCTCAAGTATTAGGGTCGGTCGTCAAGAAGGTATATGTACGATTTGAAAATGGCGTTTTGCGATTTTTTCCCCCTGAATTTTCAACTTCACAACTTGCTCACAACTGTCATATCATACATACAACAAAAAAAAAAACCATGACTATATTCGCTATTCACTCCTTTATTTAGATATGCAAAAATTATTTTGATATCTTTTAAAACAAAAAAGTTATCACGTTTTCAAAACACCCACCATCAATAACGCAAATTTTCCAAAAAAGAATTCAGGCCCAAGGGGATGTTTCTTAATTTTTAATTCAGAGCCCTAGAGGTTTACTTTGCATATTCTGTTTCCAGATTGAAGAACAATAAGAATGAAGTAGGAGAAATATCACAGAAGGAATCAGTGATAGCTAGTGACATTTTTGTTTCTCTTTAGTAGAAATAGCACAATAAGCTTTTGTCTTACTTACACAGATATGGAAGAGTGAGCATTCCTGTTGGAATGTCCCAGATGTCTGCCACAAGCTCTGCAAGTGCCCCGATGTCTCAAGAGACATTCAACATGCTCTGGCAACTAATTCAGGAGAACAATGGGTAAGTTGTTTCATATCTTTCTTTCAAACAGATTTGTGTGTGCATTCATTATCAAACTCCTGCTGGATATCATGCAACAGGACAATAGTCCTACTAGATTTCCAATAGAATGTAGTTCAGAGAACGAAGATGTGATGTGACTGTTTACGCCACTCATTGACATTGAGGTTCTTAAATTTGCTCATCTTTCTCCTGGTGTTCGTGTGCCGTGCTATCGGGTATTAGGTATTAGATATGTTGATTATCCTCTTCGCACACCGGACACGTCCATTGGTGCTCAAATCTCCCTTCGCTTCAGTAAATCTCTCGGGGTATAACGGCTGCTGGTCCCACTTCTATGTTGGTTCACTATGCTATTGGGTGTTGTCAGTATTGAAACTTCACACGTGCCAACTTTGGCAATGTCCATTATTACACACCCTCCACCCGCAATTATTATTCTCTCATTGTCATACGTTTCACCTCAGGTCATAGTATTAAAAAAAAGTAAAGTTAACCCATAGCATTTATTAATAACATAGGGGTGTTAGATGTTAGAGATCTCACATTTCATTGGCTCTGCTATATAATGGCAGATGTCATCTCTTCTCCTTCGCAATCTTTACTTCCCAGATTAATCCGGTACCTAATTAAGGCTAGGTCGACCCTGGAACAGTTGCAATCTGGAAAACATTTCCACCTCAACTGAGGAATGAACTCAGGACCACTCATATGCGAAGCCAGTGCATATCCTAATTCCAATTTTATCATTAAACATCACCAGTGTTTATCTGGGGCCCGAAAGGGAACACAGAATAGCAACATTGTTTACCGTCTGTGCATATTGTAAGGAGGTTATGGAGTGCATTAGGCTGCCCCATTCCATATAGCGTCAGTGACCCAGAAGCCATGCTGAAGTCAGATGGGTCAGGCCGAAAGGCACAGATTTCATAGCAGAACTGTAAACTATGACATAGTACGTTCAGTTCTCTGGACTACATTCTACCAATCTACAGGAGTTTGAAACGAATGCACAAAAATCATTAAACCTCTAAGTAGCATTTCTTGTGATGCTTCCTATATCTATCATTATCTATAACCCTGATAAGATTTGCTGTGAGATTCTTCATTCATTTTTCACTAAGAACCACACAAGTTGCATAAAGTATACCGATTTCATCAAAATGGCAGTGCCTTTCTCTGCTTCATGTGGTATGCAATTCATACTAAAAAAAGTGTTACTTACAAGTGAACATGTGATTGTTACCTTTAGAACATCTAACACATCTTCAAGGTAAGAGAACAATGAAAAGTAACACTGATGACAACTATTCAAGTTGTAGATTCAACTTTGTAGATACCTGCTATTTTCAAGTTGTAGATTCAACTTTGTAGATGTCTACTATTCAAGTTGTAGATTCAACTTTGTAGATACCTGCTATTTTCAAGTTGTAGATTCAACTTTGTAGATACCTATTTTCAAGTTGTAGATTCAACTTTGTAGATACCTGCTATTTTCAAGTTGTATATTCAACTTTGTAGATACCTGCTATTTTCAAGTTGTAGATTCTACTGTGTAGATGCTTGCTATTTTCAAGGGTAGATTCTACTTTGCTGGGGATGGTTTACCTTATAAAAAGAATATATCCTTGTTTTTGTGAAGGAAAGTCAATAAGGGGGGGGGGGGTCTTTCCTATTTTTTTAGTATATATGTTAGTATAAATTGTCATGCTCCACTTTGCAGGGGAGGTTGAAACCTCAGTCCTCATACTTATATGTGGCCTTGGGAATGACTATGGAGGTACGGTGTGTTCTTGGCTATTCCACCCTATTATATCTTCTCTGATTAAGACTCTGAGGAACCCATGCTTTGACTGCTGGGATTGAATCAAACCTTTTAATCTGCGGCATACTTCATTATTGTAAGATTGTAATGGCACAGTTCCCTAGCGTAGAAGACTGTCCAGCTTGTGGCATTGCACTCTACAAGTCACATTGAGTAAACCAATCAGGGACTAGTAAAAGCTGCATTACAAAAGAATGCTAGAGAAACCAATCTGGGACTTGCAAAACTCCGTCAAAAAAGAATGCAAGAGAAACTAGTCTGGGACTTGCAAAACTTCGTCAAAAAAGAATGCAAGAGAAACTAGTCTGGGAATTGCTAAAGATCCATTAAAAAGAATGCCAGAGAAACCAATCTAGGAGTTGCTAAAGATTCATTAAAAAAAAGAACATCATATCACAGTTTTTTGTAAAGCCAAGCTGGTAAAGCCAACCACTTAGCCAGTGGTTAAACGGATGAACATCATGTAGGTGTGTTGCTGTGAACTTATTCTATGTTTTTTCTACAACAATGAACAAGCAAAAACGGTCTGAGAAAACATAAAATTAACTATGAAAACTAAGTTTCCGGTTTACCAGGCTTGTTTACTCAGCACCCTCTTCTATATCAGTGAAAAGTAGAACATAGATTATATTTTGTATAGCACAACAATAACATATTCTATAGTTTAGAAAGATGCCAAGATGCTACTACTATTAGCTATTTGAATCCCCATCGAGGCCAGTTCCTTGGCGTGGAGATGGGGCTTAGTCCAGCCAGCAGAGGCTGGAAACTAAGACTGGCCAGGCCCTCCCACATTCGGGCAGGACCACAGTCTTGCCTAGATGGAAAAGGTGCTGAAGTCAGCGACATTTGGCCAGAAGGCGCACCGCAACAATCAGAATGTCATGCATTATCGCACATGAGTGTAATTGTGGACAAGTCAACAAGACTTCAGAACATATCCTTCAAGAATGTGCAAACTATGACACATTAAGATGCACATACTGGCCTTCTGATACACCAATGAATGTTAAACTTTATGGTACAAAACAAGAAATGGAAAACACTGTCCAATTTATACAAGAAACAACACTGCAGATATAGACATTATTAGCGAACGAAAGAAGAAGAAGTTATTTGAATATAAATCGATATTAAACCGTAAAATCGAGGAAAGAAAAGAAGTGTGCACATCCAAACTTTCTGCATAATCTGATAATAATTCAAGATGGACATCCAGCTAATATTCAAATTTGTCACTTAATGTGTTCGGAAACATTTTCCAAGCCTGAGTAGCTGCTCAATGTCAATAAGATCTATCTCTCTATGTGATGTGTCCTTTACAGAACTTTATCCTCACTGCCACTCTGTAAGCCTCTCGTTCTGTGCAAGCTGTCCAGCTTCTTCCAGTAACATGTTCATAAGGCCTTCAATATCCTGTGTCCATCATAGTCTTGGTCATCTTGTTATTTCTCCTTGGACTTTTTCTTCATGATTAATATTTCTAAATCATTGTGTCTTTTTTTTATGTCCAAAATATATTAGCTTGCATTTTTGTTAAGTTTTATAGAGTTAGTCTTCTAAGCTCTGATCTTTCCAGACATCTGTGTTGGTTTATCTTTCAGTCCATGATATTCTTAACCCCTTAGCTGCGGAGGTATTCTTAAGGATACAATGTAAAACCACCGCTATTTTGCAGAGATTTTCCTCTTCCTAGCTTCCATTGGAAAAAATCCATCTGGAGACTTATAATAAAGCAACCAGATGAATTGTTTGCCTGGGAAACTAACTTATAATAAAGCAACCAGATGAATTGTTTGCCTGGGAAACTAACTTATAATAAAGCAACCAGATGAATTGTTTGCCTGGGAAACTAACTTATAATAAAGCAACCAGATGAATTGTTTGCCTGGGAAACTAAGAAGAAGAAGACTCAGCAAAATGGCAGCAACACCTCATAGTATCCTTAAGGATACCTCTGCAGTTCAGAGGTTAAGACCTTTCTATGATATTTCATTTCAAATGCCGATATTTTCTTTTCCATTGCGGATGTCATTGCCATGTCTCAGAACCATATCCCTATCACTCCTATGAGATTTCCCAATTGTCAATCCCCCATCCCTAACACAAGGGGCATAACTCCTCCAATTTGTTGATATGATGATATTAAAAATGCATTTTCTTTAAAACTGTCTGTCCTATCACACTCAGACTTGGCAGATAAACAGAAAAATGAACAGTCTCACAGGAAACTATACCAACAATAATCTAACACTTATACATTCCAAAAAAGAAACTGTTAAAGTTAGAATTATGAGGTGAAAAAATTTTTTAACTTACATTTTCAGCACAGGAAAAGTATCTGGACTCATCAGTAGTCAGCTTGTCAATGTTGCATGATACTGCGAGAAACATTCTCCTTTGCCCAGCCAAATCTGACACAAACTACAACCATAGACGGTCTCATGTGCCCTGTTTCTGCTTCCATGCTGCCGGTTCTTCACACACCAGAAACATGCCCTTTTGTTCCCTACCATACGAATAAGCCTGTGCTCAAGCAGGTTATTGTTACCGACACCCGAAGTTGCAGCATGATTGGTGGGAGCCTTCCTTTTCTTCGATATGTTGCCACTTAAGAAAGCTGAGCTCAAACTCAATCGGAAGGCTATCTGCGCAACATTCTTTTCCTTCGGGTGGGGTCGATGGGAACAAGAGTGAAGGATGGAGCTGTTGATGATGGCAGTTTGCAGGAGGAAGCGAAACATGTACCTCCACCATTTGACAGATTTCCTGCCCACAGGGTAATAGGAACAGAGTTGGTCAAATCTGTCTACTCCTCCCATAGACTGATTATAAACAGCCACCGGGGATGGTATCTGCAAATCTATTTTGCCGTGTGGGGTACGACGTGCCACAGTTGTGAGACCTGGTGTTGTGTTTGTACTCAGAATGGATACAAATCTCTTGTCTCTCCAAACAGTGGCCACTGTGTTACCTTGCTGCCTATACTGCACATCACCTCGCTTCATAGATTTGGTACTCTTAGGTTTGAAAGCATCTGGCCATCCCTTGCGATTTGGCCGTATCGTGGAACATGAGTATGATTTGTTTTGCAACAGATCATTTGCCAGCTGAACAGATGAAAAATAATTGTCATAAAAAATATGGTGATTCTTTCCAAAGAAAGGCCGACATAATTTAGTGACAACATAATGTCCAGATCCATGTGGCATTGGTTCCAGAACTTTGCCAACATAGACATCAAAGTCTAACAGATAACCTGTTGCAGAGTCGGCCGCACACCAGACCTTGATCCCCCATGGGTGTGGCTTACCCTTGATGTACTGCTTGAAGGAAAGACGACCATTGTAAGCTATCATAGCTTCATCAATGCTTATGTTCTTTCCAGGAGAAAAAACAGAAGCAATATTCCTTTTGACCATATCCAGAAATGGTCTGACTTTATATAGGGGATCATAATCTTTGGGATGCTGCCTAGAAGAATCATTCAGATGAAAATATTGAGATATTTTCTCAAATCTATTTTTCCCCAAGCATGATGATATACCTAGAACATTGAGCCTGTCATCTGTACTCCAATACATGCTATACTCAGGCAATATATGTATGCCCATCACGATGTAAATATGGAAAAAAAGTTTTATTTCGCCGGCAGTTACGGGTGACCAGTACGTGTCTTCTTTTCCTGCTAGTTCTTGACGCTGTGTTGCGTACAAATTGGTCTGATCTGCTGCAAATTGATAAAACTCCTCATTGACGATGAGACTAAAGTAATCAAAAGGAGTAGCATTCGCATCAAGAACATGCACAGGGCCAACGTTTTCAATAAAGTTCTCGACTTCCACAGGAAAAATTTTGTCACTCCAGCCGTCATTCATGACGCTACTATTAGTGTCGCTAATTTCGTCCTCGTGGTCCGAATCACTATCGAAATCGAATATAGGAACTTCAACGTCGCTTTCAACATCTTCTACAGCATGTAAATCACATGCATCGTGCATATCACCATCGCAACTGCGGCCGGTCACATCAGTATACATACGAATAATATTTTCCATTTCAAAAACTAGGTCTAAAATTTCGCTACGTCTAAATAATTCGTATAAATACAGTCTTACGTCCGTTCGCTCCGATTGAAAAACTAAAAAGAAAGCTGAACCACAGATCTGCGCAATGGTCGTGGTTTTTTATAGATCCGGCGGAAACTAAAAATGTACTATCGATCGCAACGGAACACGTAAAAAAAAGCGACTACGCGACGCTCCAGGTGTCAGCACATAGAAGCGACTCCTCGGCGCTCTAAGGGCGAATCGGATATGTAGCCATTGGAGATATATAGATTCTTAATAATTGTAACTTTGTTTTTCAGTTTGCTTCTTGTCATATATTTTTTGGAGAACCATTAATTTTTAATGTCTAAGATTTAATTATTTCAAATAACTATCAGCTGCTGCAATTCAGAATGCAAATACAACTATTTCTCACAAGAAAAACCAATCAAAATAACTAAAAATGATTACATTTGCAACACAGTTTATTATAAAAACTTGTCTTATCACCATTGATCATATTCTGAAAGGATGTGTTGGAATATAAATAATTCCTTTGAATTTGTGGAAGTCAAGTCGTAATAGTTATGTCACGTGAATATGTCAATACGAGCAGCTTCTCTGAATAAAAGGTCCACAAAATGTCAATATGAGCAGCTTCTCATAAAAAATCTTCAAAATTTAAATATGAGCGACTTCTCGGAATAAAAAATCTACAAAATGTCAGTATGAGCGGATTCTCAAAATAAAGGGTCTACAAAATATCGACATCAGCAACTTCTCAGGATAAATTGTCTACAAAATATCATCAGTGGTTTGTCAGAGACAAGGATTTAAGGAATGGTCAAAATTAAGATTCTCCACACTCATGCAAAGGATTGAGAACAGAGTGAGGTGTGGCAGGACTTTTGTTTTTGATGTTCCCAAAGTGGCACCACTGCAATGCTATAGGGTTATAATTAAAAAAAATTAGTGATGAAGTAAAAACCGCAAGTGAAATGGTTCAGTCACCTTATGAGAAAGAACTCAAACCAAATAACAAGAATATACGGACATAGGCCAAAGGTAGACCAACAAAAACGGTGTATAGAAAACATCAAGACAACCTTGAACAAACATGGACTTGTGCAACAAAGGCGACACATCTGACCTTGAAATGACAGCTGAAGCTCCCACCCCTACGCGTAATGGCAAGTGTGAATACGATCAACCATCGTTCACCTAGGAATAGACAATAGCGATGAAGTACTTATATCACATAATTTCTTATCTTTTTATTTTGTCTCAGTTATTTTTAGTTGCTGGCATTAACTCCTTTTATTGGTTGTATCCATATTTCAGAGATTTTACACAGCTTTCTGGTAGACATGATTATAGTTTTGGGGAGGAGGAAGAAAACACGACTTTGCAAGTGGACAGATTTCAAATCAGACAGGACTATGACTTGGTGAGTAAATAGACTCTTCTGCTGATTGATGTACAAACGTTGACTTTGATTCTAAATGAATGATTAACCCTTTAAATGCAGTTGTCAAGTTAACTTGTAACTTGTTTTGTGTTATCTATCCCCTCATTGTTAAAAATAATGTCACTCTGAAATCATCGTCTAAGAATAAAGGGTACACTCCAACCATACCATCCATGCAGCTTATATTTTCTGGTGTCAGTTGAATGCCTGTACCCTGAAAGATCTTATTTTTGTAGGACTAGAGATGGATTCAGCACAAGATGAAAGTCTTCTTCTTCTTTCTGTCCTCATGTACCTTTCAGTGTTGAAAGTCACCGGAAAAAATTTGTCAAATCAAGGGTTAAAATTATATAATGTGGTTTGTTAAGAGAAATTGTGAACACCTTGTACACAAGGGATTAGTAGTGAAAGAATAATTCTTATGATCATATGCATGCTAAGGGTATTTGTGTAATCTAGTGGTTACTGTATTTATTTTTTCCTCAGATGTTGTGGGTTTGATGTGTGGTTTATACTGTTCTCTCATGTTGTTTTTTATGTGTTATACAGACTGTGATGTGTGGTTTATACTGATCTCTCATGTTGTTGTGGGTTTGATACAGACTGTGATGTGTGGTTTATACTGTTCTCTCATGTTGTTGTGGGTTTGATTCAGACTGATGTGTGGTTTATACTGTTCTCTCATGTTGTTGTGGGTTTGATTCAGACTGATGTGTGGTTTATACTGTTCTCTCATGTTGTTGTGGGTTTGATTCAGACTGATGTGTGGTTTATACTGTTCTCTCATGTTGTTGTGGGTTTGATTCAGACTGATGTGTGGTTTATACTGTTCTCTCATGTTGTTGTGGGTTTGATTCAGACTGGTTTATACTGTTCTCTCATGTTGTTGTGAATTTGATACAGATTGAGTGTGCTTTATACTGTTCTCTCTTGTTGTGGGTTTGATTCAGACTGATGTGTGGTTTATACTGTTCTCTCATGTTGTGAATTTGATACAGACTGATGTATGGTTTATACTGTTCTCTCATGTTGTTGTGAATTTGATACAGACTGATGTATGGTTTATACTGTTCTCTCTTGTTATGAGTTTGATACAGACTGAGTGTGGTTTATACTGTTCTCTCATGTTGTGGATGTGATACAGACTGATGTATGGTTTATACTGTTCTCTCATGTTGTTGTGAATTTGATACAGACTGATGTATGGTTTATACTGTTCTCTCATGTTGTGAGTTTGATACAGACTATGGTTTATACTGTTCTCTCTTGTTGTGAGTTTGATACAGACTGTGGTTTAATATGGGGGCAATATTTTGTTCTACATCCATCACAGAGCAAGAGATAGTACATCAAATATATTTAAATTATAGTAGGCCCTATATTATACATTTTTGTCCGATAAATGAAAGAATATATTTGAATAAAATTGCACACAGTTTAATTAATTTTAGTATGTCAGACTAAAAAATTAAAGAGTGTGTTAATTCTTTAAATGCTACATTAAATAAGGCATAAAGGATGTATTTTATTTTACACAGATTACCACATATGTACTTCATCCCTCTCAATGAAGCAGCAGTTCCGCACGCCAAAATTGGAGGGTCTTTTATGATCTTTATAATAAAAATATTTCTACTTTCCAGATTTAAATAGTGAATGTAACTAAATGTAGAAAAGCATTAGAGAAGCTTCAAATATGAGTACTCTTGGAAAAAATAAAATTTGCAACATACCAAAATCTTGCTAGAAATAAACTAGACTTATTTATTTTTTGACTTAAATCATAAATATCTATAGTATAATATAACATTTATGTTCGTGCGACATCCAATCAAAATGAACATTGTTATCAGTACTATTGTCAGACAAGGTGAGTGACAATATTTGAAAGGATCTGGATCCATTTTGAGTTTCTGCTAGGAAATACAAGATCTATAAAATAATAAAGGGAAGCAATAACGCCACTCTAGTGAGCTCATTTACTTTATTAAGTAATGTCCCTTAGATTTCCCACTTGATTTATATTGCTTTGACTGATGGCTCTTTTATCAGATCCGCGACCTCCACTATTTTTTAATGATTGTGGAGCTCTGATATAACCAACCTGGACTAATGTCAGCGGTTGAAAGGAGCGTATGTCACTATAAGGGGTAGATTTTACGGTTCTTGTTTGGGACCAGTGCTTATTTTAGGATTAATTAATCTACATATATCAGTAATTAATCAATGATTAATTTAAATATTCATTGGTTAGTGTTAGCTATGTTTTACATAACTCACTCTAATTAAATGTATATTAAATTAATAAATGGTAAACATAAACTGATGAACATAGCCAAGGGAAATAATCAAATAGAATAGAACCCATTTTACTTCACCCAAAAGTTTTTTGTTGTTGAAAATTTGCGTGTTTCATAGTTGATGAGAAACTTGATTCTTTGTTGAAACTATGTGTGTTTCATAGTTGATGAGATACTTGATTCTTTGTTGAAACTATGCGTGTTTCATAGTTGATAAGATACTTGATTCTTTGTTGAAAATTTGTGTTTCACAGTTAATGGAAAACTTGGTTTTTTGAGCTGTGCAATATAATAATTACCACATATATGTGATCTATAACACTGGATCTTAAACTTGCCAACAAATA
The DNA here is from genome assembly GCA_034231615.1 of Meghimatium bilineatum. Lineage (NCBI taxonomy): Eukaryota > Metazoa > Mollusca > Gastropoda > Stylommatophora > Philomycidae > Meghimatium > Meghimatium bilineatum. The sequence goes on along the minus strand of CM067300.1, from coordinate 53,523,470 downwards.
GCTTATGAAATAAAGCAAATGCTGAATGTGCATCCTTTGTGGTAGAGTTCATGATTATCTGTACCAAGTAGACCTAAAAGACTTAATGCAGAAAATTATATTAAAGCAAAGTGGACGAAAGAGACTGGCTGGGCAGAGAAGGTTTTGAAGTACAACAAATTTATCATAAATTATCTGTACATTGGTTATTGGAACTGTGGAAATGGAAGAAATCCAGCTATTCATGGACTGGTTTTTGATGTCTTAATGATTTAGAAACCAACCCGTAGCTGAAAGTTTTTCATGCAGTTTTTCAAATGACACTTCAGCTCAGTGATTCAAATGACACTTCAGCTCAGTGATTCTGAAAGTAAAAATGAAAGTTGATCTTTTTCACATCAACCTTCGCCCATGTGTTGCCGGGGCCCAAAAGGTGCAGATATCGGACTACATCCTGCTAATCTACAGGAGTTTGAGAACGAACGCAGAAGAAGACAAAGACCAACCTTGAAAATGATGAGTACGTTACTGACAGTCTGATCCCTGATGCAAGATTTTTATGGTAAACTTGCAGATATTCTCAGTGCTGTCTTATAGCACATTATTTAATGCTTGATCGAAGGAATGGGAAAATTCTGTTGAAAATAAGTAGTGGTAATTTTAAGCCATGTTTTACTAATCTCGGACTTGTTCATTTTGAAAAACAACCACTCAGTATGATTGCTTTCAGGCTTGTCTATGACTATATTGATAGTGACACAGAAATGTTAAGAAAGTTTGACCTTTTTTAGATTTGATGTTGTTGACCAGCATGCAGGATAGGCAACAGTTGCAACACACAGCTGCCCTACTACCAATAGATGTCCACCTTTTCATTGGAAGTCGTAAAAATACTGAATGTATATATTACACTGTTAAAGTTTGATGTGTCAGGCCGTTGACATAAATAAAATGGTGATACATTTCCATTCTGGATTTCATCTTGCTGGACATTTAGTGAGACCATTGTCCAGGTACAAGAGAAATCCAGTAGGAGTTCTTCTGCGGTCGTTCTCTTATAACCACAACGAGTATATAGTGTGATTTCTGCCGGGGAACGTGAAGTACGTTGTGCTACAAGTTCCACAGTTGAACTGTGTTATTTGCACCTTGGTTGGCTCACTTTGTGGTCTGGGCATCCGTTTTTGTCATGCCTTTAATTTGGGTAGTAGGCTTCCCTAGCCAGTGACAGCCTGTCTATCTGTCAACGGGCGCGCGGGTGTGTATTGACTCTTTACCAAGATGATTGTCGCTAATGTCTGTCTCGCACAAGGTGTTCAACCGTCAGTGAACTTGCCTCATATAATTAGATGTTCTGTTACTGTGCCCATCGGGTACTGGACCTTTTCTACCCCTGCCTGGTTCCTGTGAGGGAAGAACTCGACAGATGAGTTGGGCCCGGGCTCTTTCGCCTTCTTAGCCAAGGTGTCGTACACCAACATTGTGAACCCCTCGTCCGAGTCTCAACACACTTTTGGGTGCAAGGCGTGTTCGAGAGCTGATCGACCTAGTCCATGTTTGTGCCCGAACCCATTGGTTAGTGAACCCTTTCTCTCCGCGAGTATGTTTCCGGTATATGAAAGCTCGACAGTAGAGTTGGGTCAGGGCTGCCTTCGTTGTCCTGTTTGTGCCTGAACCCATCTAGTACGGAACCCTATCTGTCCTCGAGCATGTTTCCGGTATTGGAAAGCTCGACATTAGAGTTGGGCCAGGTCTTCTTTCTTTCCCAGGCACCCACGACTGGGTCTGGATCTCTGCCCTTAAGGAGCACAGATAATTAGAAGTTTGTAATTAAGGCTAACAGGGCTTGTAGTTCCAATTTCCTTGGAGCGTTTTCACGTTCTGCTTGCAGTTGACACTGTCCTCTAGCGCTGTGCTGTCCTTTCAATTGTACTCAGTATGTTTTTTCATTTATCGCCTTGCATCTCCTTTTCATGCCTTTCTCATTGGCCGCCCCTACAATGCTCAGTCTGGACTGATTAGCGTCACTGTGTATTGACAGTGCCACTGCATGTTTTGTGCTGGTGGTGTCGTATTGTCTGTCTCTTATGCGGTCAAATCTCTTTCCATCTGGTACCTCCGCATTCACGGACACGATCTCCAAAAGATATAGCCAAAATCAACACGAGCCGATGTATTTCTGTTACCAAGGTGCACCATGTGGAAGCACTTATGGGATCTTGGTTATCTGCTAAACCTGGGTCCGCAGAGAGCCATGCATTTCCTTTTCACCCCAGTAGGAGTTCAAGAACAAATGGTAGGAAAAAAAACCAACTCCTGTGATTTCTTCAATCCGTAAACCTCTATTTGTAGTCACTGGCTGCTATGCATTTTGTGTCTGGCACTTCCAACAGTTAAGCAGAAATTACCATTTTACCTTTTTTGAAAAAGTGGTCTACATGGCTGTAAATTTTATTGCACATTTCAGGTCACCTATGAGTACCGTGATCCCTTACAATTCGACTCTGTTATATATGTAGATACTTTTATCTATCCATTCATGAAAGATCTCATGTTTCTTGTGACAATACAAGGATTTCAGTCTTATCACTGTGAGTGGTTACTCTAAGCTTTTTATTGTTCACTTACTGTGTACTTTGTGTCAGCAGCCAATGAAAAGTTCAGTGTGGCCTCTGACAGTGACATATAGTGATGTAATTCTTATAAATGTAACTGTCAAATGGTTGTGGCCTTTCCTTGCCTACTGGACGTGAATTTCAGAATTGTTATGTTACCATAGAAATTATGTTGGCACCTACATTCTTCAGACATGTTTTATCATGTGCAAATGATTCTTGGGGTGGGACTCGAAATTTGTTTTATAGTTCTTGATTTCATGCAAGGATTGATAAATTTTGTGTGTGGCAACATCCATAATCAAACAAATTAGAGGGATGGTTGGTGTACACTGAAAGTAGTGATGCTTTTGAGGTTTTCACAAAATTAAGTGATGCGTATGAGGTTTACACAAACTGAAGTGATGCTTTTGAGGTTTGTACCAGTAATGCTTTTTTTAGATTGATATTGAGTGAAGTGGTGTTTTTGATGTTGACTTAATGAAGTATTACTTTTGGGGTTTTCACGAAATGAGGTAATGCTATTTTGATTTACAAAGAATGAGGTAATGATTCTTTTGAGGTTGACTTGAATGAAGAGATGCTTTTGAAGATTGCACCAGATGCAGTGATGCTTTTGGGGTTTGCTTAATGAAATGATGTTTTGGAGGGTTTGCAACTGAAAGAAGTGACACTTGTGAGGTTTATATGGAATGAAGTGTTGCATGTGATTTTTATAATTTGTGTGTACATTCAGTAAACAAGACATATGCAAGTGGAGCATACACTGCTCTATTATAGAGCATGCATGAGGATATTACATGTGTACGTGACCAGAAACTTAGAAGAAATGGAAGCATTATATTACTGATAACCATGTATTGGGTAAAAATAATTCATCAAAGCATGTGATTGTTTCCATCACATGTTTGGAATGAGCTGTTTCGCTACATAAGAAGTCACCAGGGGTAGCAGAACAGGCAAGGAGATATACATCTGTCATAAACATTGTCAGACAATATATGGTGGACACATAATAAAATGTTATTTTTTCACCTTGTGTAAAGGAAGTAGGCTGCACGCACACACAAACACACCCTTCTACAACAAAGTAGATAATATTCATAGAACAGGCGGAATGTGGCAGTGTTGGTATATCTATCTATTCGCTAAACCCGTTGTTGTCAGGGGTAGAAGAGTTTTCTGGAGATGGCCCTCATGTGTGCTGAGTATATTGTGGAGTTTGTCGCCTCTTTTTTCGGTGGTCCATCATTAATGTGGTCAGCCTCTAGGTATGCCTTTACTGTATCTGTGTAGCATAGCTTGCTGTGGCATGCTGTCTGATGGTATATCAAAGTATAAACAAGTTTCCACTCAGGCGTTCCATCTTTCATTCCACGACACATGACCAGCAACTATGTATGTTACTGACATGCACAGGGTAAATATTGGTTACACTTCAGTACAATACAGAACAGCAAGACAGTGATACTTGAACATTCTTCTATTCTTCTGTATATCCTGATGCCGATACTTGAACATTCTTCTGTATATCCTGATGCCGATACTTGAACATTCTTCTGTATATCCTGATGCCGATACTTGAACATTCTTCTATTCTTCTGTATATCCTGATGCCGATACTTGAACATTCTTCTGTATATCCTGATGCCGATACTTGAACATTCTTCTATTCTTCTGTATATCCTGATGCCGATACTTGAACATTCTTCTGTATATCCTGATGCCGATACTTGAACATTCTTCTATTCTTCTGTATATCCTGATGCCGATACTTGAACATTCTTTTATTCTTCTGTATATCCTGATGCCGATACTTGAACATTCTTTTATTCTTCTGTATATCCTGATGCCGATACTTGAACATTCTTCTATTCTTCTGTATATCCTGATGCCGATACTTGAACATTCTTCTATTCTTCTGTATATCCTGATGCCGATACTTGAACATTCTTCTGTATATCCTGATGCCGATACTTGAACATTCTTCTATTCTTCTGTATATCCTGATGCCGATACTTGAACATTCTTCTGTATATCCTGATGCCGATACTTGAACATTCTTCTATTCTTCTGTATATCCTGATGCCGATACTTGAACATTCTTTTATTCTTCTGTATATCCTGATGCCGATACTTGAACATTCTTTTATTCTTCTGTATATCCTGATGCCGATACTTGAACATTCTTCTATTCTTCTGTATATCCTGATGCCGATACTTGAACATTCTTCTATTCTTCTGTATATCCTGATGCCGATACTTGAACATTCTTCTGTATATCCTGATGCAGATACTTGAACATTCTTCTGTATATCCTGATGCCGATACTTGAACATTCTTCTATTCTTCTGTATATCCTGATGCCGATACTTGAACATTCTTCTGTATATCCTGATGCCGATACTTGAACATTCTTCTATTCTTCTGTATATCCTGATGCCGATACTTGAACATTCTTCTGTATATCCTGATGCCGATACTTGAACATTCTTTTGTATATCCTGATGCCGATACTTGAACATTCTTCTATTCTTCTGTATATCCTGATGCCGATACTTGAACATTCTTTTATTCTTCTGTATATCCTGATGCCGATACTTGAAAGTTCTTCTATTCTTCTGTATATCCTGATGCAGATACTTGAACATTCTTCTATTCTTCTGTATATCCTGATGCCGATACTTGAACATTCTTCTATTCTTCTGTATATCCTGATGCCGATACTTGAACATTCTTCTATTCTTCTGTATATCCTGATGCAGATACTTGTTCATTCTTCTATTCTTCTGTATATCCTGATGCCGATACTTGAACATTCTTCTATTCTTCTGTATATCCTGATGCCGATACTTGAACATTCTTCTGTATATCCTGATGCCGATACTTGAACATTCTTCTATTCTTCTGTATATCCTGATGCCGATACTTGAACATTCTTTTATTCTTCTGTATATCCTGATGCCGATACTTGAACATTCTTTTATTCTTCTGTATATCCTGATGCCGATACTTGAACATTCTTCTATTCTTCTGTATATCCTAATGCCGATACTTGAACATTCTTCTGTATATCCTGATGCAGATACTTGAACATTCTTTTATTCTTCTGTATATCCTGATGCCGACACTTGAACATTCTTCTATTCTTCTGTATATCCTGATGCCGATACTTGAACATTCTTCTATTCTTCTGTATATCCTGATGCCGATACTTGAACATTCTTCTGTATATCCTGATGCCGATACTTGAACATTCTTCTATTCTTCTGTATATCCTGATGCCGATACTTGAACATTCTTCTATTCTTCTGTATATCCTGATGCCGATACTTGAACATTCTTCTATTCTTCTGTATATCCTGATGCCGATACTTGAACATTCTTCTATTCTTCTGTATATCCTGATGCCGATACTTGAACATTCTTCTGTATATCCTGATGCAGATACTTGAACATTCTTCTATTCTTCTGTATATCCTGATGCCGATACTTGAACATTCTTCTATTCTTCTGTATATCCTGATGCCGATACTTGAACATTCTTCTGTATATCCTGATGCCGATACTTGAACATTCTTCTGTATATCCTGATGCAGATACTTGAACATTCTTTTATTCTTCTGTATATCCTGATGCCGATACTTGAACATTCTTCTATTCTTCTGTATATCCTGATGCCGATACTTGAACATTCTTCTGTATATCCTGATGCCGATACTTGAACATTCTTCTGTATATCCTGATGCAGATACTTGAACATTCTTTTATTCTTCTGTATATCCTGATGCCGATACTTGAACATTCTTCTATTCTTCTGTATATCCTGATGCCGATACTTGAACATTCTTCTATTCTTCTGTATATCCTGATGCCGATACTTGAACATTCTTCTATTCTTCTGTATATCCTGATGCCGATACTTGAACATTCTTCTGTATATCCTGATGCAGATACTTGAACATTCTTCTATTCTTCTGTATATCCTGATGCCGATACTTGAACATTCTTTTATTCTTCTGTATATCCTGATGCCGATACTTGAACATTCTTTTATTCTTCTGTATATCCTGATGCCTATCTGGTACAGTGCTGCTTATTCTTAACTGTGTTAGAACTGTGTGCGATAATTATCACCCTGGAGGCATAACTACTGTTATTATGAACCCAGTGCCGAAGCAACATCTTATAGGTCTCCTAGTCTTCCTCTTGTAATCAAACTCGAGAAGTCATCTCTTAGTTCAATTCCACTTTAACTCGACTTCAATAAGATTTGGCTTGTCTAACACGAGTACCTTGGAGAGGTGTCCTAGCCAAATTCTATTAAAACCCAAGCTCTTCCATATGTCTCGACTTCAATAAGACTTGGCTTGTCTAACTCAAGAGTACATTGGAGCAGTGTCCTAGCCAAATCCAACCCCCACCACATCTGGGCTAAAATAGCCTGCACACACCCTACATCATTAGTGAATGCCCACCAAGCGTGCACACACCCTACATCATTGGTGAATGCCCACCAAGCGTGCACACACCCTACATCATTAGTGATTGTTGATTAGAAACTGACCCTTGCGACAGGTATCTTTGTTCTTCCGCCCACCCACTACGTGCCCGTAATTAGTTCAAGCACAATGTCGGTCTCCCGGAACAACATGGTAACTGTTATCGAAGGTTACGACTATGGGATTGTATAGATGACTTGCCATGAAGCTTCTATAAGAAGATAACCTCAATATAAAGGCATGTCATCTACTAAGGTTTTATGTTGCATGGTTGGTTTGTCTAGTGAGCCATTGGTGAGACCCACAGACTCAACCGCATGCGCACATCATTAGTGAATGCCCACCAATCACGCACACACCCCACATCATTAGTGAATGCACACACCCCACATCATTAGTGAATGCACACACCCCACATCATTAGTGAATGCACACACCCCACATCATTAGTGAATGCACACACCCCACATCATTAGTGAATGCACACACCCCACATCATTAGTGAATGCCCACAAGCATGCACACACCCCACATCATTAGTGAATGCACACACCCCACATCATTAGTGAATGCCCACAAGCATGTACACACCCTACATCATTAGTGAATGCACACACCGTACATCATTAGTGAATGCACACACCCTACATCATTAGTGAATGCACACACCCTACATCATTAGTGAATGTACACACCCTACATCATTAGTGAATGCACACACCCTACATCATTAGTGAATGCCCACCAAGCATGCACACAATATCACCCAAGTGCATCTCTCATCTTTAATATCACAATGTCATGACAACGGAATTCACTCATTATCACAGTTTTTCCAGGTGTTTCTGCACCATGAAGTTAACTGCTTGGGTCCTTACTGTGCGTGGTCAATATGTTGTGCTCTAAGTATGTGTGAATCTAAGGACTATTTTAAAATTAAAAGATAAGTATCAACATATAAATCACTACAAGTTAACATACAAAACCAACCTGACCAAGTACGTCATGTGATTTAAACGTACATAAACGCGGATCTTAGGGTATATTTATCAAACAGTTGATGACAACAAATGCTTGTACTCCTAATCTGTATTCGATCACCTATGAGTCCAACCTAATCAATTAGTTTCTCATTGTTTTTGTTTTAGTACTATGTTACAAGAAGACTTAGGACAACGGATAACGAAAAATACACGCGACAACATGGACTGACATTAGAGCACACTTGACCCAAGAATATGAAATTCAATTTTTTACAGAACATATAGACTCCAAACAAATACCAGATCCTATGACAGATGACATGTATTTTGAAGAACAAAAATGTAAACATAGACACTAAAGTTGCATTATACACAACTATTATTATTCCATCACTGTGCTACCAGTGCCAAACAAAGAACAATAGTGACATCAGAAATGACATTGTCTACGAAGAATGCTCGGAGTGTCATTAAGAGATAGAAACGATATAACATCAGACAGATAACCAAAACAATACCAGTATTGGAACGCATCAAAATACAACAGATCAAGTGGTTTTCACACGCTTCCAGACTACCAACAGCTAGCATGCCACAAATGGCCATGATACATAGACATCATGGCTATAAAGCCAGAGGTAGACCATGCAAAAGATGGACCAAAGTAACCACAGGAACAAGCTTACAAACAGCGCAGAAGAATGTTATCTTCAGATAACTCTTCCACCCCCGACGCCGCAATGTAAACAAGGCCACGCAACAGCGTATATATATATATATATATATATATATATATATATATATATATATATATATATATATATATATATATATATATATATATATATATATATATATATATATATATAAAACTTTTCACGGTGCATGACAAGATAGGTGGCCAGACAGGACAAGAAGCAGCATTTTGCAGTATATTCTACAGGGAACTATAAATGGAATAAATTATTACTAAGTAATACTGCAACTGACTAGTCTTTTCTGTGCTAAAACACTTTCGTTACTGCATGCGTTCCTGTGAAAGAGTACAGGGAGACTTTCTATATCTTTTCTGTAGTAAAACACATGCGTTCCCGTGAAAGAGTACAGGGAGGCTTTCTATATCTTTTCTGTAGTAAAACACATGCGTTCCCGTGAAAGAGTGCATGGAGGCTTTCTTTATCTTTTCTGTATTAAAAACACGCGTTCCCGTGAAAGAGTGCAGGGAGGCTTTCTATATCTTTTCTGTACCAAAACACATTTGTTACTGCATGTTTTCTACCTTTTTTTTTCGCGATAATTATCTCAGAGCGTTATATCATCACTTTCAATTTTGCGCCTCACCCCCTTCCGGTTTCAGATGGAAATATCGAACTACTAATGTGTTTTGGCTGCTGTCTGGGTTTGATACATACACCTATCTTGTATGCGCCCCATTTCGCATTTTGTCTTGATATAGTATTCACGTCCAGATATCTAATTTTAGCGCTGACACAATACTAGGTAACGGATTTAGTTGGTTTCAGCTCTTCAGCCCAGTTCTTATTCAGTGCTGATGTCATGTCTGACACTGATGGTTTTTTCCCCTTTTGTTTAACCGTCTAAAGTCCCAATTCGCATCAGATACCGATGATGCAGTCTTAAATAAATAAAGGCAAACATTGGATACTACTCTACTGGTTCTATTTGAAAAGGCTGGGAGTTTGGGTATTCTTACAGAGAAATAATTTATAAACTCAAAAGTACTGGGAACGTCCGATAATAGCATGTGCTGCAATACCTCACACAATAGGCGAAAATATAAAACATACTGTCAGCAAATCGTGCTTTATGGATGATACGGCTCGTTATGCCCCTAAGAGTCGCTAGATAGTGCATTTCAAGAATACATTATTTATGAACATCATCTTTCATTTTGTTCGTATTCTTCTTCTTCTCTTTCAGCGTTCATTCTCAAACTCCCGCTGGATTTCTCTTGTAACAGGACAGTGGCCCTACACGATTTCCAGTTGAGTGTAGTCCAGAGAATGGAAATGCGTTGTGTTGCCGTTTTATTTGCGCAAATGGCCCAACACATCCGTCTTCGGCGGTGTTACGTATTATTCAAAAGCACGAACTTTCAATACTAGTACTAATACTAATAGTCAAACCCCATTATAACAGCTTTGTCCGGATCGACGAAATGTGTTCGTAATAACATAAACTCGTCATATACAGTATAAAGAATACGTATCTTCTTCTTCAGCGTTCATTCTCAAACTCCCGCTGGATTTCTCTTGTAACAGGACCATGGTCCTACTAGATTTCCAGCAGGATGTAGTTCAGAGAATGGAAATGCTCTGTGTCGCCGTTTATGTAGTTTGTGTTTACTTAATTATCGCAGGATTTCCAATTTGATGTGTATACATAACAATCAAATTGCCATTGGATATCCGACAAAGCAAAGAGTGTCACAGTAACAGCAGTAAGAAGTGATAATACTATAGATAATGCGCTGTGTTACTATAATAAAACGAATATGTATTAAGTGACGTATTTCCAGAACGTTATCTCCATCGTGGATACTCTGAACGCTTCTGTCCCGAGCGAGCAGCCCGCATTGGCAAGAGACGCTCAATATTTTAAGTAAAGAATAACAAACCAAGGAACAAGGACTTGTTTTACATTACCGCCCAGTATGGAACCTTTTTTGGTTGTTATGTTGTAAATATAAGAAAAAGGCAATCTTCTTTTTTTTTGGCCACTTCATGAGACAGGCAGGTTTAGAGAACATAGTCACAACAGGCAAGATTGAAGGCAACAGAGACAGAGGGCGACAACGTGAGAAAATAGTAGACATTTTGACAACCTGGCACGGCAAGGAAACAACGACTTTGATACATAATACCGTGGACAGAGAGCTGTGGAGAGCCATGACCGCCTACGCCAGCCGGCGTGGCACGTGCTGATGATGATGATGTTGTAAATGTTCCATTGTCTTGTCCTATCCATGTGTGCCGATAGGCGTCATGGGAATCCGAAGTCTTCTTCTTTTTTTTTAGCTAACTGTGATGCCGCTGTCATAGTTCAGCCTTAATGTTCTAGTATTTCTCTGATGTCATCTATCCATCTTCATCTGAGTCTTCCCCTGTTTCTCTTTTCAGATGATCTTTTATTTTAGGCTATGGATGGGATCTAGTTTCTTTCTGATTAGGTGACCGAACCATTTTATCTTTTGTGTCTATGTCTTCTTTGCACGATGTTGTTTTCATCAGATTTCCTATGGTTTAATTGTTTATTCGATCTATTTTTTGTTACATCCACTGCTGTTTTCAGGTACTTCATTTCCCATACAGCGACTTTTTGTTCTAGTTTCTCTTACACGGTGCGAGTTTTTGTTCTAGTTTCTCTTACACGGTGCAAGTTTTTGTTCTAGTTTCTCTTACACGGTGCGAGTTTTTGTTCTAGTTTCTCTTACACGGTGCAAGTTTTTGTTCTAGTTTCTCTTACACGGTGCAAGTTTTTGTTCTAGTTTCTCTTACACGGTGCGAGTTTTTGTTCTAGTTTCTCTTACACGGTGCGAGTTTTTGTTCTAGTTTCTTTTACACGGTGCGAGTTTTTGTTCTAGTTTCTCTTACACGGTCCAGGGCTGGTATTGGTAGCGCAGTACCGGCATGAATACACGTTCCGGCGTATCAACAGCACCGACTCATCTTGAATGTTTTCACTTTGATATGACCGTGAAAGGCGCATGTGACTCTATAGTACATTTATATAGAACATGTACATAACCAAGAGACCGGTGATATATTTAACAAGTTCAGTCTGCAATGAATATTTGTTAGTGTAGAGTTTAATTTTAAAAATTGTTTTCTTGTACTGTATACAAGATCTGCGTAAGTAAAATAAAATATATATTATATCTGATACATAATGTCGATTGACTTTCCTTTCAGTAAATTGACGTTTAGTGTGCTGAAGCTTGTACGGGAGTGGGGGGGGGGGGGGTTACTATGCCTGTGTTCCTAGTACTAAAAGTCATGTTCTAATTTTCTAAGGGAAGACGGGACTCCCGCATGCTGTTGGGTCTGTGGATCTCACCAAAGGTCCACTAGACAAACCACCCATGCAACAGAAAAACTTAGTAGATGACATACCGTTATATTGAGGATGTCTTATGAAAGCTTTGTATCATGTCATCTATACAATTATAGACCATAGAAATGGAAGAAACCATAGGAGGGAGAGGTACTTTTTGACTTGCTTCCTAATACTGAATGTCATGTTCTGATTTCCTAAGGTGTGGCTTCAAACTCCTTCCTTCACCATATCTAATTCTTGAGACTAACAGGAATTAAACCATGTCCGTTCTAGCGGCACCGATTCGTCTTGCAACTAAAGTAAACGTGGTTTTTCCGTACTTGATTAGTCACAACTCCCAAAAAAAGAAGCGATTTTGAAAATTCTTTAGTCTGAAGAATATTTAATTTATCCTCATGGTTCCTACTTGAATTAATTGTATTCTCCATATCTACGGGTTTGGAAACAGTTTATGGTACACCTGTCATGTTACTGATGCTTCTGTAGTCGTATCCCTGAAATTATTGGTGGAAGTGGGGTCGTTAAATGATTCAAGTACTATGGGAATCCATGTATAGATTGAAACCATATATTGCAAATGTACGAGTAGAGTGTGAGCCTGCTCTGCTAGTACCGACAACCCGGGGTTTTGAGGAATAGTCCAATAGATTGATCATGTCTTAAAGCTCATCATTTCAACTCTTGATCAAAGAAGTGGGTAAATGTTACTGGAAATACACGCTGCCTCATTTCGAGTCAGTCCTTACAAAGCTCTTTTTGTCAATTGTGAATGATGGCAATCCAATAATATTAATGCCCAGATCGATACTATTAGTGTCCAGATCGGTGGACACAAGATGGTATCGTTGACCTTGTGCCCATCTCATGCGTTTGCTGTAACTTTCTATGGTACAATACAAGAATCAGTGGACAAATCACGTGACAACATACCAACTTTTTAATTTCATATGATATTGCACTATAAGAGACAAAACACACCAAGAGTATGTTTCAAACGTCATAAGAAAACGAAGATGGAAATACCGTGGTCACGTTTTACGACTAGATGTAAACAGAATAAACCAACAAGCTCTTATGTGGTCACCTGAGGGTAAAAGAAAGAGAGGAAGACCTAAAACAACCCTTAAAAACACCATTCTTAAAGAAGGGGAATTAATAGGCTGTAAGACCATCCAGGAACTAAAGCTACAGGCAGCGGACCGCATCATATGGAGAACCAAAACCTCTGCCCTATGTGTCACTTGCGGCACGAAAGGAACAAACTAACTAATTGCACTATCTCGGAAACTTAAAAAGTAATAACTTAAAATACCAATCTAGCGATTTGCGCGCAATGAACTGGCCATATACCTCCCACTCAGTGTGCAGCGCGCTGGTCGAGTGATCAGGGACTCTTATCTCGCAACATGTAGAATATAGGATGCGTAGGTATATGCGTCTTTATCAGAAATATATTATTCTTGGGTGCAGAAAAATGATCACCTGCCTGCTTGACAAGGGGGGGGGGGGGGAGACTTGATGCAGGAAAACCCAACTTGTCAATAATGTGTCGCAGACGATGAATGACAGTTGTCAGACATGTTGTTGTATCTCTATTGTGTGTGCGGAGATTTCGAAAAAGGCAAAAGTGTGGTATAGAATCCCATGCCACAATTTATGACAGGTGTAGTCAGATTTGGGCATATGTGTTCTGTTCTTTAGGGCAGCAAGTTTTCTCTTAACTCGGAAATGCCCTGCTTCCCAGTGACGTATTCCTAGAACGTGACGTGGATAGTAAAGTTCTTTCGATACACTTTGAGAGAGCAATTGACGAGTTTGTTCAGTCTGACATGTTTTTCCTTAAGAAAAGCATCGGAAACAGCTGTTTTGAGATGTGCTTGTCAGACATGTCCGACCCATCTCTGGATCTTCTTCAGCTTTGTATGAATACTTGAGATATTGTCTCTGAAGGACTAAAGTATCGGGTACTTCCTGCTTTACCGTAGTGCTGTATCTTGCTGCGTTTTCTTGGTGCTGTATCTTGCTGATTTATTCCCAGAAGGCTGTGGATACAGTATGTGCGCAGGTGATATTTTTCATTGAGCACAAAGTCAACAGAAAACTGCGGATTTGTGTTCGCGATCTCTTTCACCTTGGTGGAGTCTTATATTCGCATGTCATTAAATACCTTTCAATCTGTCCTATATTTAATTTGTTATTCCATTATTTGCCAAATTCTAGAGACCATCCATGTGCAGTGTTAGTTAGTTGGTTGCTGATCCAGCGGTCCATGGGTTCATGCTCTTTGACCCAATGCCATTAAATGGCATTATATTGCTGGGAAGTCTGGATTTTCGGCCCACTCCGGGACAGAGTCAGAGAATAACTATCACACCTCCAGGAAGGTACGTTTCAACCTAAGCACTGCTCTGGGCCACTGCATTCAAGATAGTGTTCACTGTGCTCATTCCCCGCCACCAATTGACTACTGGTTATGCCGAACTTCTCTATTGCTCCAGGCACGCAACCAAATGTTCACGTCAAAAGGATTGTCACGTCCTGAGTCATTGTGCCTCTATGATGGGTCTCAGCCATAGGAAAATAACAGTACTGTCAGTTTCATCCTCCCCAGTGCTGCACAGTACATCTCTGGCTCCCTCCCAACCACAGAGGGTGCATACATATATATTCAAGTAAACATGAAACACATTTCAACAACAAAATAACAGCATTATAAGTATAATTGTATAGATGATGTGCCATGAAGCTTCTATAAGAAAATATCCTCAATATAACGGCATTTCATCTACTAAGGTTTTCTGTTGCATGGGTGGTATTTGCAGGGTTAGTCAATATATTGAAATATGTTGGCGGCTTGCATGTTTGATACTATCTTACAACTACACATTACTTATGAAGAGGGTCATTATGAAATGGCTGGTGATTTAGATAAATGTATTTGGACAGTCAAACATTTCAGGTGGTAATCCATAGTCCATTTATTTTCGACAACGCTAAAGGCCTTTTACTTTAAGATCCACGAATGTCGCATAGAGATTGCATTGTTGTTCCTGATATTTCTCTTGAAGTTGTCGAGGTGCCGGCTGATATTCTGCAAGCAGTCGACGGGCGGAATATTCACTTGTGGTTGTCACATGGATTCCCTTGAGGTGGTCTTCCATAACCATATCAACAGCGGCAATAACAAACTGTTTGTTGAGAAAAATGGCGGAGCATGCTTTCTACGTACAGATTAGTATCGTCACTGAGACTGTTCGCTTCTCGGAATCTTGAATCAAAATGCTGATTTAGTAGACAGTGTTTATGAAAAGGGGGCTGCATAGCGCAGTGGTTAGTGCACTGGCTTCGCATATGAGTGGTCCTGGGTTCATTCCCCAGTGGAGGAGGAAATATCTCAGATCGCAACGGCTACCGGGTCGCCCCACCCTTAAATGGGCACCGGATTAATCCGGGAAGTAAAGACCGCGAGGGAGAGGGGATGTCTACAGTCCTCATATAGCAGAGCCACTGAAATGTGAGATCGCAAACATCTAACACCCCTACGGCATTAATATATGCTATGGGTAACTTATTTATGAAAAAACGGGGACTTAGTTTTCACGAGAGGTCTTTTCAACAAAGCTCTCAAATACAGTTATAGTTTCATTCATTAATGTTTTTAACCAATTTAGCAAACTACCCCATGCAAACCTAGAGAGACACCAACACAAATTCCCTGCCATGATATTCGAACATTTGGGCTAAAATATCATATATTCAAGCTTATCCCCTACACGTTATAGAAGATTGTAGCTAAAGACGATGGCTTAGAAGAGAGATCGATAGTAAAGGACAAATGTAGTAGCCCATATAGTCCACAGGGACCTGAAAGTATTCAGACACTATATGTGTATTATGTATGTATTTATATATATATATATATATATGGACCTCGCTTGACTCATATTTTTCTTGCAATCGTGTTTTTTAAACAATGCAATTACTAAAATTATCGTTCCTTTCTCTTCATCTTGTGCTTATTATAAATTTTCTACCAGATACAACAGGATGTAGTCCGGAGAAAGTAATCTATCGTCCTTTAATATATTCTCTCTAGTCATTTCCAATTATTTATTATTGTTGGGACAACATAGACATAATAAATACAGTTTGCCAGTCACAACGTCTTTTCACCCGTACCTCGGCTTGTAGTATTTTTCTGTAGTTTTCACTAGATTTTATTTGCATCCAAGATGTCTAATTATACTGCTGATGTTATGTAAGCCAACGTATGGGCTATAAGGCCTGGTCATAAAAGGAACTAGTTTCTGCGTGCACTTGTATTCTAGATACAGAAGCAGGGACAATTTAACAAGTCTGTACACGCTGGTTCGTAGAACTGTTTCTTTTTGAATGTTTACATTTGTTGATTTCAAAGAATATCCAAATATGGTGTTTATGTGTGATATGTATTGGTATGATGTTTCTTGTTGGTAGTGACTTTCTTGATTTGTATTAAAAAAATAATTGATTGGTAGGTATGCGTGTAGTTGCGGAGTGGTGTAAGCTAGTGAATTAAGAATTTGTGAAGATTGTATTAGTTAAGCTTGTGTGTTGTTTACGATAAGATACCATCATATTTAAGTGGTGTATACAGTTAGGCATTGTGTGTAGTGTTAAGGAGGTCTGCGTGAAGGAATAACTTGATTTTGTGAAGATTATGCAGGTAGGCATTGTGTATAGTGTGTAAGAAGGTATGTGTTGCTGGGGCCCGAAAGGGGAGCAAAGAATAGCAACACTGTTTACCCCTTTCTCATCCCATATAGGGTCAGTGACCCAAAGCCATGCTGAAGTCGGATGCGTCAGGCCGAAAGGAGCATATATCGGCCGAAAGGAGCATATATCGCAGCAATGCTGTAAACCATGACACAACGCATTCCGTTCTCCGGACTACATCCTGCTAATCTACAGGAGTTTGAGAACGAACGAAGAAGAAGAAGGTATGTGTGAAGAATAACGATTTTGTGAAGATTATGCAAGCAGGCATTGTGTGTAGTGGGTACGCATGTGTGCCTGTCTGATGAAGATGAAATGATGCTAGTAATCTCGGAACATCCACCGAACACGGATGTGTCAGCCATTAGCGCACAAATAAAACGGCGAGACAACGCATTTCCATGCTCTTGACTACATCCTGCTGGAAATCTAGTAGGACCATGAATCAGCAGGAGTTTGTGAGAATGAACGCTGAAGAAGAATCCTGGAACACTGCTATACTGGAACTCTTCCCTTCGCGGAGTAAACATGCATCCATAACTACCACCTCCCTCCTCAACACAACTATACCTTTGAGACAGCGAAACTTTATATCAGTAATGGTGTCACCTCGACTACTCTGCCGATCTAATCTGTTTTTTGTGTGTGTGTGTCAGAAATGCTATTTGGCTGGCAAGAGCTACCTGCTGACAATGATTACTTCATTATCAGCCGTTCTCTTTCTTCCGTTTAGTTTTGTATCGAGTATCTTGCTATTATGTCTTGGTGCATTGCTCTCAGAAGGATGTGGATACGGTATATGCCCAGGCGATGTTTTTAATTGAGCTCACAGTCAACAGAAAACCACGGATTTCTGATCGCGATCTCTTTCACCTTGGTGGAGTCTTGTATTCGTATGTGAGTAAATAGCTTCCATCTTCTTCTGCGCTCATTCTCAAACTGCTGCAGATCAGTAGGATGTAGTCTGGAGAACGGAATGAGTTGTGTCATTGTTTACATCATTCCTGCGATATCTGCGCATTTCGGTCTGACACGTCCGACTTCAGCATGACTGGGTCACTGACCCTATATTGGATGGGGCAGCCAACTCCATCCCATAACCTCCTTAGTCGCCTCGTACGACATGCATGGAAGGTAAACAGTGTTGCTATTCTTTGCTCCCGTTTCGGACTCCCGACAACACACGGGCGAGATAGTTTTTAATCTGTCCTATATTTAATTTTTATTCCATCATTTGCTAAATCCCTGGAGAATATCCATGAACAGGAAGTATACCCGTAAATCCGAGTATACCCGATCTTCTTCTTTCTGTCCTCATGTACCTTTCGGTGTTGAGGGGAGAGTGAGTGTACGGTCTTTTGCCCTTCCATTTGCCTCATCTGCCGTTATATTTCCGAGAGTCTCTAATACACTATCTATCCACCTTTTACGAGGGCGTCCAATAGGTCTCCTGTTTTCGTATCGTTTGTTAAGTGTTTTTTGGATAATACTTTGCTCTTTCTGTCTGGTTATGTGGCCGTACCATTTAACTTGTTGTTTCTGTATGTATTCTATTGTTGGCTTGATCCCTAATTGTTTCCTTAGTGCTTCATTCCTGATTTTGTCTCTCAAGCTAACTCCAATCATAGTCTCACACATTTCATTTCAGTGGTGTTAATCTTATGTATTGTTCTAGAATCTAATGTCCAAGTTTGACACTGATAACACAATGTTGGTAAGAAAATGGTGTTGAAAAGCGCTTTCTTTGTTTCTAGTGTAATATCTTTGTTTCTTAGTAAAGGTGTTAATTGACCAATGATCTGACAGGCCTTATTACATCTTGCGTTTATTTCTGCTTCTTGTTTGTTGTCATATCTCAATGTGCTGCCCAGATATTTGAATTCATCTACTTGTTTTAGTTGTTTATTATTTATCTGTATGTTGATGTTCTCCTTTTTTCTTGCAATATTCATTACTTCTGTTTTGTCTATGTTGATTTTCATTCCAAATTGCTTGCCTGCTGTGTATATTACGCTTAGGTGGTCTTGCAGGTTTTTAGTGCTGTTGTGGAATAAAACCTCGTCATCTGCAAAAAGCAGTTCATTTGCTTCATTAGAATTTGCTGTTTTGTTTATATGGTCCATGTATGTAATAAAAAGTAGTGGGGATAATACACATCCCTACTTTACTCCTGTGCTAATCACAAAGTCCTCTGTGTAGCCTGCAGCTGTTCTTATAGTGCAACTGCTGTTGTTATAGAGACTTCTACAAACGTTAATTAAATGTTGGCATACTCCATACTTTTTTAATGTTTCCCATAGTTTTTCTCTGTTTACTCGGTCAAATGCTTTCTCTTGATCCATGAAGGATATGTATAAATTTTGGTTGTATTCTATTGACTTCTCTGCCAACTGTTTCAGAATAAATATTGCATCAGTACATCCTCTGTTTCTTCTAAAAACCCATTTGTGTATTGCTAAGTTGTTGTTCTATTACAGGTCTCAGTCTTTTCTCTACTATTTTTGCATATAGTTTTCCTGCATGGCTTAACAAGGAAATTCCCCTGTACTGGTTACAGTCTCTTTTGCTGACTTTCCTTTTCCATATTGGCACTATGATAGCTTTTCTCCAGTCTGTTGGTGTCTTCTGTTGCCTTTCGCAAACTTGAATTATGCGATGTTTGCAAATGGTGGCTTCGAAGTGATAACTAGCCAAAATGAGAAATGATGAAATCAGGAGAAGAATCAGTATAAACCATGCACAGAATACACCGAGAAGCAACAAAGTAAATGTTTTGGACACCTTATGAGAAGGAATGAAACTAACTACCGACAAGAACAAATAACATAATAAGATCCGGATACAAGGCCAGAGGAAGACATAGAAAAAAGAAGGATTGATAGTAAGACAACCCTGAACAAATACGGATTCAACGCAGCCAAGGCGATACATCTGGCATTGAATAGACAACTAAAGCTCCCAGTCATCACCCCTACCCTTAACGGTAGGTGTGGATATTCTGACCATTGTCTATTCATCAATCCTGGGTATAGACAATAGACACAATGTCATGAGACCCTCAACCCAGTTGGCTTAATACGCGAGGCATTAAATCAGCAAAATACGGCCCACTAACTAAATCCCAACAACACAATTTTTTTTCTAGCCCGCCAGTTTGATATAAAATACTAAATTTACCGGTCCACCAATATCTAAAAACATTACAATGGATTAAAAAAACCGTTTTGGCAAATACTGGTACTACACCAGAAATGCCCAAGCCGAACTGCTGACCTTTGTCCTAAATGTTCTGTTCCTGCATGGATAACATTAGTTTAGCACAAGACAATGTATTCTGTAATGTTCAATCTATATTCGGAACTTCTTTTGTTGCAATGTTTTCTGTAATGTTCAATCTATATTCGGAACTTCTTTTGTTGCAATGTTTTCTGTAATGTTCAATCTATATTCGGAACTTCTTTTGTTGCAATGTTTTCTGTAATGTTAAATCTATATTCGGAACTTCTTTTGTTGCAATGTTTTCTGTAATGTTAAATCTATATTCGGAACTTCTTTTGTTGAACGTCTCTGTTTATGGATCATTCATATTCAATCAACAACGTGTTTTTTTGTTTGTTTTGTTTATTTAATTCGCCTACACCAGGGTCGGGAACCCATGGCTCTCGAGCCAGATGTGGCTCTAATGATGGCTGCATCTGGCTCGCAGACAAATGTTGGATTATAAAAAAATATTTCTTTAGACTCCTTTGATCTACATATTAATTGCATATCAATATTTCATTCTACAAATGAGCAAAAGTCTAACGCAGCTCAACATCAGAAGTCGCATTAATGGTAAGAAATACTCATTATTGATTAGCAACAGCATAACAATGTTATTAAAAATAATTCATAGACACAGTTATTATACTTTTAGTGTTGAAATTACACACAATTCACACATTTACTTGATTTTTTAGTTTTAAACATAATGTATGGCTCTCACATAATTACTTTTCAAAATATGTGGTGTCAATGGCTCTCTCAGACAAAAAGGTTCTCGACCCCTGGCCTACATCATAACCTTCGTTATAGCAGGTCTTGAGTTCTAACCCATTTTATATCACTGCGTCAGGCCAATCCAACTATTCCTGTGATTTTCATTGGCTAGCAGAATAAAGTATATTTAAATAACCAATGAAAATCATGATAATAGTCGAAGTAGAATCTCACATTGACACTGCACTCAGGCTTGTTATAAAGAAGTTCACTGTCCACTTATATTTAGTCCTGGCATTTTGTCAGTGTTTGTGAATATTCTTTCTTGTGTTGAGTAATTGTGTCGTGTCGGAATCTAATGTCATTTGACTTCTAGTTTGTGCGAATTTGATCGTTCAAATAAATTACAATCAGTATCCCTACAGAAACTACAAATATGGTGCCATGACCGTCTGCAATGGAAGACCTCTGCACATAATGTTTTAGGCCTTCATTTGTTGCTTTTTGGATTAGTGTCATGTTTCCGTTGGTCACTGTTTATATACTTGGAGTCTCATACCAAAAATAGCCAAGGTGATAGTGAACAACGGAAATCACGACAATAATTTAAAAAGTAATAATTAAGTCCTAACTAATTCCTTGCAGATGTCTTCTGTACCGCAGATGTTCCTGATGTGCTGTCCACAAATTACGTCAACAATCTTTATTGGAAAAACTTTTCAGAAAAAAAAGGGCGAACAAAATTACATGATTTATTTTAGATGTGTAGAAACAATTTTGAAATTCAATTTAATTGGTCTATTATAAACAGTTATGTTGAGGCCAACTTTAAGTCGGGCATGCGAACACCGAATGAATGAAACTAAACGAGATTTAATAATAATACGTGACTAAGGCCACATCACTAGAAACAGTGTAGTGATGGATTGCCCTTTGGATGTCCTTACATTACTTGTCCTTACATTACTTCAGTTATTTTTATTTAAAAATTTTTTTTTTTGGGGGGGGGGGGGGGGGGTCTTCACACGCTCACTAGACAAGTGCAAGATTTTGATAATTATGTTTTTCCCACTCTCCTTAAGTCTCATGCATCTGTCAGAGTCCTCTTTCGATTTTCGTTCTAATGTTTCGCGGTGATTTCTCAGTACGTCCCCATTCATGTGTCTCCGTGCCTGTCGGATATTGTGACATGTCCGAATTTTTGGGGTTACATGATATAGTTATTTCATGTTCCAGTGCCCTAGGTTTACTGTAGAGTTATTTCATGTTATTAGCAATAACTACTGACGTCAGTTTCTTTTTTTTTTTCTTGTTTTTTTTTCACAAACATCCTGCCGATTAGCCAGAGAACAGAATATGTTTTTAGGTTAGCTGCGATATCTGCGCCTTCGTACCGACAGAAACTTCAGCATGACTTCTGGTAGGATATCTGTCCCAACGCTATATGTGTGTGTAGATTACACTTACCAACGCTATATATGTAATTAGAATACACTTACCAACGCTATATGTGTATGTAGATTACACTTACCAACGCTATATGTGTGTGTAGATTACACTTACCAACGCTATATGTGTATGTAGATTACACTTACCAACGCTATATGTGTATGTAGATTACACTTACCAACGCTATATGTGTGTGTAGATTACACTTACCAACGCTATATGTGTGTGTAGATTACACTTACCAACGCTATATGTGTGTGTAGATTACACTTACCAACGCTATATGTGTGTGTAGATTACACTTACCAACGCTATATATGTATGTAGAATACACTTACCAACGCTATATATGTGTGTATATTACACTTTCCAACGCTATGTGTGCAGACAATATATCACATCAAAGTGTGCAATCATTTGGTGGTATCAGTATTGACCACTTTTGACCACAAAATCCATGACTGATGACTTGAAATATTCATGTATAATATACAACAATAGACACAACATAGTGTTCACCACACTTTTTAAATGTCCAGTCTTGGACACGAACAACAGAATAAATTACAACAGAACTACATATTAAACTAGCTAGTTAGTGCGTCGTCTGATCATCATAATTCCACTTTTCAGTTAACAATGTCACTCATTTCTGATAGTTCCACATTTCAAGCACATCTCCTGTATTCTTGATAGTTCCACATTTCAAGCACATCTCCTGTATTCTTGATAGTTCCACATTTCCAGCACATCTCCTGTATTCTTGATAGTTCCACATTTCAAGCACATCTCCTGTATTCTTGATAGTTCCACATTTCAAGCACATCTCCTGTATTCTTGATAGTTCCACATTTCAAGCACATCTCCTGTATTCTTGATAGTTCCACATTTCCAGCACATCTCCTGTATTCTTGATAGTTCCACATTTCAAGCACATCTCCTGTATTCTTGATAGTTCCACATTTCCAGCACATCTCCTGTATTCTTGATAGTTCCACATTTCCAGCACATCTCCTGTATTCTTGATAGCTCCACATTTCAAGCACATCTCCTGTATTCTTGATAGTTCCACATTTCAAGCACATCTCCTGTATTCTGAAAATGGATAGGAAATCACCATTAATTTCGTTATTCAGTGTAGTTTTTCGTGAGGAGTTAAATAAGTCGGTTCATTGCTCTACAGCTCAATATTGTGGCAGAGCTCGCCAGCAGTTCTGATCTCTCATCACCTGCAATACCCGAATGACCAGTCACAAAAATAAATGTGACTCAACCCAACTTCGATCTCCCAACAGCCTAAAATCCTATTCACAAAAACACATCCTGCTTGTATGTTCCTGATCATTCTCATTGCAGAGTTAACTCTTCCTTCCTGATAAGCAAAGTGCAAGTTTGAAATATGTAAATGTTTGCTGTATGATGTGTTTACTTGGAACTGACACACAGCATATAGATAAATGGACGCAGTTTATATTACAGCGAGTGATGAAACAAAATATAACGAATATTCGTTCACACATTGAGGGACAAGGGACAAGACGGGAATTAGAAATACATTTAATTTCTGAGTGCTGTCCGCTAGAAGCAGCTCGTGAGAGACTTGCCGATAACGTCCTGCAAGCGAGGATTCTTGCCAGAGAAATGTGCATGTCATTGCACTGCACGGGTCATTAATCGATTTACCACTAGGATAGAATATGCGCGCAGTCGTTATAGTTCAATACAGTATATCGGTCTATCCATCATCATTTGTGACCTGTTGCTCTAATTATTGATTAATATCTGATCTACCTGCCTATTTATCTATCTATCTATCTAAACTACATACCTATCTATTTATCTGTACATACCTGTCAACCGTCTGTCCGTATCTATTGTGTGCTGAAGCTTCCAATGTGGTACCCCTACGACCCTGAAGGGTTATGGGTTTTATTGATTGATATATTGATCTATTTCAGTCTATTTCAACCTACATACATGTCTTTTTATGTTTATTGTTCGTCCATCACACGTGATGATGACCATGAGTGGTCCTGGGTTCATTCCCCAGTTGAGGCGGAAATGTTTTTCAGATCGCAGCGGCTCCCGGGTCGACCCAGCCTTAAATGGGTACCGGATTAATCCGGGAAGTGAAGACTGCGAGGGAGAGGAGATGGCTACTGCCCTCATTTGCAGAGCATCTGAAATGTGAGATCGCTAACATCTCACACCCCTACGGCATTAATAAATGCTATGGGTTACTTTACTTTACTATGTCCTTGATTATACGTTCGTAGATCGCCAATAAGCCCTATTCTGACCGCAAATGTCCTGAGACAGTTCGAGCACACGGGATAACCACTGTAGAAGGTTTTTGATCTACCAGTGACTTTCTATCTACTCTCCGCGTTGAGCTGCGGCATTTCTCATCTTGTTACAGAATTCTGCGCATTTTGTGTGTGACTGGAGCACGAGGTAGCTCTATTTTGTGCAAATTCTGCACATGTATCTTGGTCTGTTTCAATGAGGTCTTTAACGAGTCCTTGTAGCGCTTCTTCTAGCCACCTTGAGATCGTATGCCCTTTTGCAACTTACCATAGAGAAGTATCTTTGGCAGGCGATGATCTGGCATACGTACCAGATAACCTGCCCAGTGAATCTGTCCGCATCAGATTAGTATTAATGCTATGTGTATCCGGAATCGTGTCTTGCCATCTGATCTTAATAACTTTTCCGAGACAAGTTATGTGAATGTGATTGAGTTTCCTAATATGCCAAAAATCGCGAGGTAGCAGACGTGATTTGATTCAGGTCACACAGTCGAGAAAAGCTCTTGGATTTGAGAGCTCTGCGAATACCTTGCCGTTAGATAGTACCGACAGAAATATGAACATGTAGCTGAAAGTCAAATTGTAATGTCTGGGGCAATCAAGAAAATGTGTAAATGCTTTCACGTAAATGTATATGTGTCGACGTCTCGACCAAAGTATCTTTATCGATATCAAAACACTATATGGAACACGCGTGCCATACTCGTAATCTCTTTGATACACATTTCAGATTTCCCGTTCCCTATTTTTAATAAGGAATCAAATTATTCACGGTGAGACTATTTCCAGAACCTCACCGGTTAAAGTACAGGTGCCGACCACATCTACTTTGATACTGTGCACAAGGTGCCCCCCTCCACACTGATATCGATTATCACGAAATCGATTAAGCGCGCAGGCTTATAAGGTAGACGGGAGGCCAAGCTGGACATGATATTTTATTTGTCTTGAAGGATTAATCAGCTTGAAAGCGCTCGTCGTGTAACATGGCATCCAGTCGGTGTCTTTGATGTGTCCTATACGGATTTCTGATTTCTATTGCAACGGTTGTACGTTACACAGCGCCTGTTGTCTGCGAGTGAGCAGTGACTAGAGTGATATTTCTGAAGAATTATTGCCTGATTATTCTTTTCTTCGCGAAGATTGTTTTCAGTCTTGCTCGGTGATTATAATCAGTTGGTGCCAAAACTAGTTTGTCTGCTTGTTAGAAGTTCTGTATTTTTGTAGCGTGATTTGAATAGCAATTATTTCAACTATGAACAACACGGTAGAGTCCTTTGTGACCGTCTATAATATAAGACCTACCGGTTAATGGAAAACTAAGCCTTCTTACTGACTCAATTTGACTATTCCCGTGATTTTCATTGGTCAATATGATTATACTTAGTGTGACAGCCAATACAAATCACGGGAATACTTTGTTTATTTGGTAGCTTCCATGTCCAATGTTGTCTTTGTGTGATCTTACACACGCAGACTACTTAGTTGACTATTAATTAGATATTCTGTGTGGAATGTTGGAGTGAGTCTTTCACTTGGTCTGATTTGGCATTCATGATTCCTTCTTTTAAGGCATTCCTCTTACCTCCATTCTATTTATATTTTTATCTGTCGGTAGTGAGAAATTTTGTGCGCGCACCGATGTAGCCAGCCACAAAATGCGCATTTTCCTCTTTATTTGTCGTTTTCAATGCATCCGTACAACCATTTCATTGGACGGGCAATTGTATAATTTTGTGGGTTTTTTCCTGTTCGTATTTGTTTCTTGATAAAGATCTATTTGTTTTTTGATAAAGATCTATGTGCGACCATAATGTGTAAAACTCCCCCCTCCCTTCTTTTTTTGGGGGGGTGGGGGGTGGTTAGTTCTCTAGTTATTCCTCTAGGGCCAAAGACGGCACACATGGCGTATTTCATAGATTTCCATGTCTTACGTTTCATTGCAATATGTTTTCTTCAATGTTTCTGATACCGATTGTGAAGCGTTCTCTTGTAATAGTTCTTCGTAAGGTTTCGCTTGGTCTTCCTCGTTTTCTCTTTCCCCTTGAGGACCACATCAGAGCTTGACAGGGGAGTCTTTTGGTATTCTCAGCTCATGTTCGATGTAATTCTAGTGACGCCTTATAATATAGGTGGGATACATATTCTTATCTTGCTTCTTGTCTGACAACTGTGTTTGATTTAATTACATTGCATTTAATTCAAACCCTTGGACAAATGACACCAACCTTCATAAACAAATACGTAGGTTTAAACACAAAAATAACACTATTCAAAACGATTATTATGCCGAAGTTGTGCTACCAATGCCAAACATGGACAGCGACAGCGCAAGACAAACGTAAACTTGTGACAGCTGATATGGCATGGTTACGCAGAATCCTAGGAATATCGTTAAAAGACAGGGTGAGGAATGATGACATCCGTCAAAAAACTGGCACCACCCCAATCTTAGAATACATCAAGAGACAACAGATCAAATGGTTTACACACATCAGCAGACTACCATCAGACAGCATACCACAGCAAGCTATGCTACACATATACAGTGAAGGCAGACCTAGCGGCCGACCGCGAAAACTATGTACCACTGAAATAAAAGAGGCGTCAAATTCCACAATATACTCAGCACACAAGAGATCTATGTCCAGTAAACTCTTCGTCGCCTGACGCCGAAAGGCAGCAAAGGGTTTCAGCGAATAGATGGATAAATAGATTTTAATATGTGGTAGTTAAATAATACATATTACATGAACATATTATTTATAGCGTCTTGATTCTGTTACTGTTACTGCGCACTCTCCACCTTGTCGGATATCCTTGGCCAGTTTGGTTATTTACACTGTACGTAGAAGAGTCTGCATATTCCCAGTGATATGTGAATGTGAATCTCGGACAATCACTAATTAGCTGAGAAATAAAATTGCATGTGAAACAAAGTATATATAAACCATCATTCACCTGGGGATAGACAATAGTCTTATTGTTATTTTTATGTTACAACATTGTTGTATTGTATCTGTATATTCACCTTTGTACTCCATATGAAACATTGACCTTCAACAAATATCTTCCATCTTGTCTTTTCTTTAGCCATTGCTACTATTACTTTCTCTACATCTGGCTCTTTATTCCACATATGCTGTGGTCCTCCGTCGTTTGTTAATAATAATACTATTATTATTATATGTATGTATTTGCCTCAGTATTTCGTATTCCGAGTATTCCTGAAGAATATCATTGCTGTCTATGGTGCATGTACACATGACTACATAGCCAATCTTGAACTTTGTATACATGTGGTTGCGAAGTTGGTTGTGTCCTTTTCTGAGGCGCAGAATGACTTGTTCTGGTCTGTTCTTCTTCAGCATTCTTTCTCAAACTCCCACTGGATCTCCTTTATAGCAGGACCATGGTCCTCCTAGATTTCCAGCAGAATTTAGTCCAGAGAACGGAAATGCGTTGTGTCACCGTTTTATTTGCGCCAGTGGTTCGGTACATCCGTCTTTGGCGAAGTTGTGGACAGTTCACAATGTGATAGTCATCTTGTGTTGGCTTTCTAATTACTTTGATCATCTGTTTCTATTGAGGGTACGTTATTGGCATATCTGGTTGATCATCAGCAGCACCCTTCTTAGCCAAACGATCTGCATTCTCGTTTCCATGTATTCCACAATGCGATGGTATCTACTGCATTGCTACTTTATTTTGATTACTTATTTCGGTTAACAATTATGGTCAATGGGAAAGTCTTTCATTGAGCTGTGCATATATGTGTCTATATAACTCTGGAGTTTTATCTAGCTGTAAACTCGTAACCCGTAAAACGTGCTCAATTGGGTACTCATTCTTCGCACATGACACACCTTCTTCTGCTGAATATTCCGCGTATTGTTGATGGTGATTTTTCCTGATGCACCACCTCCGTTTGTGATGTTGCCTGACACCTGGTGTTCAATTATGCTACTGAGATAGCGAAGGTAAAATATGTTGATACTTTTATGTCAAGTCATGTATGATGTCTATGTTTCTGAGACATATAATGTGGTTACACAAGAGCGATCGATTTGTATCTTCTGTTGCAAAGTTGTGTGTTTTCCCATGGTCTCATTGATAGCCTGCCAAATGTAGTAGTAGTATTTTGTAGTCGTGCGTTGATTTCTTCATCTAATGATATATAAGCTGGGACAATGAAACCAAGGTAGCAAAATTGGTGTACTTGCTTGAGATGGTAATATTTGAGAATATTTATCAATCAGTGGTACCCTGATAAAAGGGGTTCCATATGGTAAAAGAAAAATAGGAAGACCAAGAGGGACAACGATCAAAGAGTGTATGACTATGGATCTCAACAACATGCACGAATTACATACAGTAGCATAATATCGCTCAAACTGAAGAGATCTGGTTTCTGTCCTATGCACCCTTCTACTGTATTCAGCGCTGGAGGAACATATATAGTAAAGTAAGATTAACCCATATCATTTATTAATGGCGTAAGGGTGTGATATGTTAGCGTTCTTACATTTCACTGACTCTGTTATATGAGAGCGGTAGCCATCTCCACTCCCTTGCAGTCTTTACTCCCCGGATTAATCCGGTACACAAGTAAAAGGTGGGTCGACATGGAAGCTGTTGAGGTCTGAAAAACATTTCCGCCTCAACTTGGGGGTGAACTCAGGACCACTCATATGCGAAACCATTGCGCTAACCACTGTGCTACGTGGCACCCATATATAGTACCTTCATATAGAACCAGCCATTGTATAGTTTATACTCACATAAAAAATGTCGCAGAATTTATCTATTCTGGTGATTTCAAGATATACCCAGAATGTGAAACCAGAGCAATATCACAGCAAACACGAGTCCCTTGAAAAGTTCTAGATTTATATATATATTTTTTTAAAATTAGAGCCAAACTAGTTTTTGTGTGTGGCTTTTAATAGAGCTAAACTGTAGTTAGTTTGTATGTGTGTGTGGTGAAGGGCTTAAATTTAGCTTTTAATCGAGCTAAATTAAAAGGAGCTGTCAAGTCTAGTCGGATAAAAACGTCAACAGCAGAATGCTTGAAGTCGTATCCTTGGAAAATATCAAATATGTCAAAGTGTGGATGAGAGTACACACGTCTCGTTTTTACATTCATCTAAGAGTACACTTGATCTCAGAGTCATTGTTTATTATTAATTCCTTTATTGGCCACACGTGCCCACACCCCCACAGCTGCCAGTGAAATGCGCCCTAATATATAGAAACGTTTGACAGCATGGGATTAATTTTTGGGTTCATTACGGGGAGACATGGCCGGATGTCAACTTTTTAATATTATGCGTAGTTTCATAAATATCGATAGGTTGCATCCATCTATGCACTGAGAGTCCCCTTTCCTCATTGTCATCTAAGGGGGCGGAGGGCGGGAGGCTCTCAGCATGTAGCGGGCAACTCGCTGCATCCGTCAGTAGTCTTATGTACTGTTGTTATGCGTCGTTATCGATATTTCGTTTCGTGAAATAATGTTCATATTTATTTCGTTAAAACGTGGTCACGTCTCCATGCAGAGTAAAAGTAAAGTAACCCATAGCATTTATTAATGCCGTAGGGGTGTGAGATGTTAGCGATCTCACATTTCACAGGCTCTGCAAATGAGGGCGGTAGCCATCTCCTCTCCCTCGCAGTCTTTACTTCCCGGATTAATCTGGTACCCATTTAAGGCTGGGTCGACCTGGGAGCCGTTGCGATCTGAAAACATTTCCGCCTCAACTGGGGAATGAACCCAGGACCACTCATATGCGAAGCCAGTGCGCTAACCACTGCACTAACGCGGCTCATGCAGAGTATCAATTCTTGTATCGGGCGTTTGTGGCGAGACACTAAGCGGGAGACAATGAATAGAAATATTGTTTAATTTTCATTCAAGTCGTAAGATACGAAAATGAGGTTATGAACTGGAGTTAGCTGCCCCCATCCCATACAGGGTCAAAGTGGCTGTCCCATTTCATACAGGACCAAGTGACCCCCTGAAAAGCGTAGATATCGCAGCTAAGCTGTAAACCGTGACACAATGCATTCAGTTCATAGCACTAAATCTTGGTAATCTGCAGGAGCATGAGAACGAATGAATAAAAAGAAATATATTAATTCCTTAATTGGCCACACCCCCCAC
Organism: Meghimatium bilineatum; assembly: GCA_034231615.1. NCBI lineage: Eukaryota > Metazoa > Mollusca > Gastropoda > Stylommatophora > Philomycidae > Meghimatium > Meghimatium bilineatum. Next base: position 53,492,660 of record CM067300.1, on the reverse strand, counting down.
AGCTGCCAGTGAAATGCCCTCAATACACTAATACCATCTCACTGTTACTTTACTCCCCACTCTCTGGTACCCTCAATACACTAATACCATCTCACTGTTACTTTACTCCCGACTCTCTGGTACCCTCAATACACTAATGCCATATCACTGTTACTTTACCCCCCACTCTCTGGTACTCTCAGTACACTAATACTATCTCACTGTTACTTTACTCCCCACTCTCTGGTACCCTCAGTACACTAATACTATCTCACTGTTACTTTACTCCCCACTCTCTGGTACCCTCAGTACACTAATACTATCTCACGGTTACTTTTCTCCCCACTTTCAGGTACCCTTAATTCACTAATGCAGTAGTTCTCAGCCCTTTTTTGGCCTGTGGTCTCCTTATATGGATAATTTCCCTCCGCGACTTCCATTGTATCTTTAAAAGAGGGACACTTGCTTTCTGTGCAAGTCACCACGCTACATCTTTTAAAGCAAAGGTGTAATTCGTATTGGTTATCGTTTAAGTAATTATTTTCCTTTTCCTCGTCCTCCCCCCCCCCCCCCGACGGGTCTGTTGGCGCCACACCCACAATTTCAAAAATTCTCTTAGTGTTCCTATTCAAGCTTTCGTGGCACAAGTTGAGAATCACTGCTTTTTTTGTGTGGATGTAATGACAACAATCTAGTTGTGTTGCGTGATACCGGTTGCTAGTGCGAACCTCGGCATGGTATCCGAAACGTATAGCACTAGTGTTTGCTTGGGCAGGACTGTGGTCCTGCTCGATGTCAAGGATGGCCAGACTTAGCTTCCAGTCTCTGTTGGCTAAACCCCATCTCCACTTCCATGAGAAGAATCGCTGCTTAAAACATGTTTTAATGATGGTTTTTTTCACTACATCAATATCTTTTTGAAACATCAGATTTACAAAGAGTACCTGAGTAATACTTACTCGGTGATGACGTGACGCATGTAGGCAACAAGTACCTGCTTTACAGCACAGGTATCTGATCCCGTGAAGGGAGGTATAACTGTAAACAGAATTGCATTCTGAAAGTCTTTTCTCATGATCTACAGATGTCGTGAGACCTTTGGAAGTATAGAAAACCTTCCAGTAGAATTAATTAGGGCCCCATTCTTTACGTATTTGAATATTGTTTAGATTTCGGTTGGTCACTTTATATACATGGAGTCGACCAAATGAAAGTTCAACAATAATAAACAAAACCTAATTAATTCTGTTGGAAGGTCTTTAAAATAGACGGTCATGGATGTCGGCTATTGGTGTTTCTTTTGTTAATGTTCACCCGCGCATTGCATGTTGTATCAAGTTATATTTGTAACACAATCAAGGCAGTACTGTACACGACTCCAGGTATAACGGTTTTCCCAAGAGCAGCCCGATATGCTTGGTCAGCTTTCTTAAACGCTTGCGGAGTTGAGAATTCACCTGTATTCAGAGCTGGTATTAGAAATTGTCTATTGTTAGTTGTTACGCTTCAACAGGATTTAAAAAAAAACCTCGTCAATTACACAGTCGTATGGAAGCATTATTGTCGTATCACCTACAGCTATTAATCTACTTTGACAAGTAAATACAAGTAAGAAGCATGAGGATAAGTGTAACAATTCTAGCGGCACCTAATCGCATTGCAACTCATGTAAACCTTTTCTGTACTTAACTTACCACATCCCCTTAAAAATGTGATTTTGTCAAGACTCAACTGTGTACTCAAGTTACTGAGAACGGACCAACCGAGACAAGAACTATTACAACAGTGAACATCCCGTACAGGCATTGAAGTATCCTCAGTAACACATAGAGTATCCGTATTCGTAATAAAAGGAACTATAGGCTATTTGTAAACATAAATAACATAGCGACAATTAGGAATTTCCTAATTAGAAATCCTAATTGCTGAAGAGCACACAATCAGAAGAAATGAGATCCTCCAGTGAGATCATATTGTTGATGTACCGAAAGAAATCACTTTTCATCATCGCATATTTCTTCACCATCATTCATAATTTAGTGAGCGTTCATCCATGGTCAAATCATCCAGCAGGCCGCAAAAATGTCGAACACCATTCAAATGGGTGACGACAAAAAGATTAGTCTTCTGTGCGAACTACTTTGATAAACTGGTTTCGACAAGTTGTACTAACGATATAACTACGGCCGTCCTACTTTAAGTGGAAATAGTACACTACTGAACGTATACATATAGCCTATTTACACTGGGCTACAACATCCTGCTGGAAATCTAGTACAACCAATATTTGCTACAAGAGAGTTCCAGTAGGAGTTAGATAACGAACGCTTAAATAATTGTTTAGCGCAATTCTTGTTGAAAAGGTGTTACGGGAGGCTAACAAAGTCAACTCGCGAGGTACGGTTCAGATGTGGTATCTGCGTCCCCCGTTGCCTTTAAGTTTCCTAGAATTTGTTGGACACAACTTTACTAATACGACGTGGACCTAGTAATCGTGTGCGGTGGATAAAGATCCTTCTCGTCTAGTAATTTATATTTAATCAGGAAATTGTGAAACGCTTACACTAACTTCACGGTTCTCCATTACACTATGTAGGGTGTCTATAATGTCGTCGTGCACTGAAGTCACACAAATAAACCCGGAGGTCGTACTAACTGGATTACCCGAATCGCGACCTCAACTATTTTTGATGGGCGTAAAGCTGTGACATAAATACATTCGAGTAACATGAAGAGGTGCACTTTACGTAATCAAACATCACACAGATTCACACCAAACACAATTCACGGGACGTAACGTCACCACCAATAAATAAGTACACAGAGAATTTATAGAAACCCTGTATATACACGGCACTTAAAGTAGAGACCACACCGGTATGTGTTTTACGGCAATGTATTTCTACGTAACGGTAACTGTAAGATAAGTCGAGATAGCACTTGAATGCTGTCACGAAGAACCCCTATAAACCCGGACTAAAGTATTAACGTACTTCAGTGACACCACACACATATATACCTGTGTGATAACCTATTGACGGGCTCTTTTTAAATTGGTAGTCTCGTGTCTGAACTTGCAGCTCTCAAAATGTTATATTTGCATATCTGAATAAATAGTCATGTAGATGAAGGTCGTGTGTATTTTTTTGTGGTCATGTTTTATTTTAAGTTGTGAAGTAGTTGGTGATTTATTATGAAAATCGTTACCAAATAAATGGGCGTGTTTTGAATGTTTATATGAAACGTCTCAGTCTAGTTGTGCTCTGCGCACTGAAATGTTATCTATCTATTTATAATCCAGTAATCCTTCAGTGTCGTAATGATTTCACGTTGGATGCTTCAGAACACAGTCCTCCAACGATTTATATCTTCAACGATGCGGATGAGTGAGGACAAATCTTTTTTTTGTCCAGTTCTTATTGTCTGTCCATGTTTTTATTTTGCATCCTCCCCTTTTTCCACATTCGACAGTTCCCTGCAGAATTGTTTTTAACAAAGAACCATGTCAGCATACATGTCCAAACTATGCTAGTTGTCGTCGTTTCACCCGCTGAAAGAAATGGTTCTTGTGGGTTATTTTATTTCTGACGTACAGATGTCTTATGCTAGCTATAGAACATTCGTAGAATTCGTCGGTCACATTTATATTCCAAGGCCCGTAGTCGTCTCTCCATATCTACAGTAAGTGTCCAACTCTCACAAGCATAAAACACAGTATAAAATACTAGTGAGTTTGACTTGTTGTTTTTCCAAATTAAGTTTAACCTCAACATAGAAGCTAAATCCTTCTCCAGCCGTATCTTTAATTCTGGTTTGCATTTTCCATCGCTGTATATGCTAGATCCGAGTTATTTGAAAGCATTTACCTCCTCAAGTTTATATCATACAGTTTTCATACAGATATCCGGAAAAACGGCATGAGGTATATGAAAACACAATTTTTTAAAAGTAATTTGGAACACGATTCAAGTATTGATGCTTATATCACGATCGTTGTCCACCGAAGTCGGATGATTCTTACGCCTTCGTTTCGTAGGTTATTTCTATCAGTTCCTCTCATTTATAATCTTACCATAACTGATCAATCCATATATATATATATATATATATATATATATATATATATATATATATATATATATATATATATATATATTATATATATATATATATATATATATATATATATATATATATATATATATATATACAATAAAATATAGAATAAAAACATGGACATACAACATCAAGAACTGGACAAAAAGAAATTTGTCTTCACTCATTCGCATGGTTGAAGATATAATTTTAGAGAAAGATAAAATTCTACAGCGCTGGGTAGAACTCTTTTGAGCAAATTTTCAATAATCCATTATCAATAAATGAAGAGACTATCAACCGACTACCGCAGGTTCATCTCAATGAAATGCTAGGTGACATCCCTATTTTAGAGGAGACTCGTAAAGCAAGTCATCAGCTTTCTAGTAGAAAAGCAACTGGCTACGACTCAATACCAATCGAAATATACAAGCATGGTGGTAAAAATCTTATTGAGAAACTTCATAACATTTACTAACAGTCATGGAAAGGCGAAACTGTTGCACAAAATTTCAGGGATACAGCAATTATAAACGCAAAGGAACCGCCAGTCCTGTAATAACCATCGTGGTATCTCTCTACTGTCCATCCCTGGAAAGATGTATGCTAAAATCCTTTTAAACCGTCTTACGTCTCATCTTAATGAAGGATTACTACCCGAAAGCCAATGTGGTTTCAGAAAACGTGAAACAACTGATATGGTCTTTGCTGAAAGACAACTTCAAGAACAACACTGTGACCTGTACACAACATTCATAGACTTGACAAAAGCATTTGAAACAGTAAGTAGAGAGGGACTGTGGAAGATTATGGTACACTATGGATGACCAGAAATGTATCAAAATGGAGCAGCAATTGAATGATGAAATGCAAACTAGAGTTCAGGATGATGGAGGGTTATCTGAAACGTTTCTTGTCTCAAATGGAATAAAACAGGGATGTGTGTTAGTACCTACCCTATTTAGCATCATGTTCTCTGCTATGTTAGATTCTTCTTCTTCTTCTTCTTTCGTTCACTTGAAACATGTCTATATCTGTAATTCTGTCTCCTTAATAAAACTCACTGTCTTTTGTAGTTCATACAGTGTCCCATAGAGTTTTGATTCCAGTGTTGTTTCCTCTGGCCAATATGTCTGCCTCAACGTTTCATGCTCAGAACACTCTTGAAGTATATGTTTGGCACTCTGTGCTGCCTGTCCACATGTACACATGGCCGTGTTGCCAATCTTCAACTTTGTATACATATGACTGCGGAGTCGGTTGTGTCCTTTTCTGAGGCGTAAAATTATAACTTGTTCTGATCTGTTCATAATATGATAGTCATCTTGTGTTGGTGTTTGTGGCTTTCTTATTGACTTTATCATCTGTTTTTTCTGATGGTAGGTGATTGGTATATCTGGTTGGTCTTCGGCAGCACCTTCCTTAGCCAGTTGGTCTGCTTTTTCATTTCCTGGTATTCCACAGTGAGAGGGTATCCACTGCATGGTTACCCTATACTGGTAAGACAATTCGCTAAGTAGTTTTTTCAAGTCTGTTAGTTTTTCAGACTGGAAAGCTTGAAGCACTGACCTTGCATCTGTCAGGAATACCACAGGCTGTAGGTCAGAGTTGGAGTTCAGCAGTTTTTTAGCTGCCACACTAATTGCCTGGATTTCTGCATCATAATTATTGCAGAATTTTCCTGTCGGTGTTCTGATTGTATCTCTAGGCTTGTGTGGATATTCTATATATACACCTGCACCTCCATTCCTCACGGCATTCTGTGCTGACCCATCTGTGTATACTCTGACCCATATATCTTGTGGATATTCCTCATCCAGGAAACTGAGGGTGACTCCTTCGCTGCACATTGTTCTGTTCGTCCACGCTTAGTATTCCTTTCACATGGGTCTGAATGTATATTGGCATTCCATGTCTTTCACTCCACGGGGTTTGTTCTGGTACAGGCCTTAAGGGGCTGTCAACTTCAGGTAGGTCTGTAAGTTGTCTACGGAGTCGTTTAGCTTGATGGATAAAGCTGCTTCTTTTCAGTCGCCCCATTGCTAGATTTTGGAATCTTTCCTTCATTGGATGACTTGGCATACACTGAAACTTTTCTGCTTGAATTAGTACTTTTGTGTCTCTGCGTTCGCCAAGTGTTTGCATTCTTCCCATTTTCTGCATCTCTGCTATGGGTGTTGATTTCATTGCTCCCAACATTATTCTAAGTGCCTGGTTTTGCACTTTATCTAGATCTTGTAATGTGGTGTTTGATGCAGGACACCACGCAGCTGAACCATATTCCAGGTGTGGTCTTATGCCTTGCTGGTAAACTTTACTGAGTATATTCCCACTGGCTCCCCATGTGGTTCCACTTAGTTTTCTCAGGATAGCTAACTTCCTCCTGGCTTTTGTTGTTGCTTTGTTTATGTGCTGCTTCCATGTCAGTTTATCATCAAAAGTAACTCCGAGGTATGTGGGTTGTTTGTCTTCTTTCAAGAGCTCTCCATCTATTTTGATATGACCGGCTTTTTGTTTTGGTGAGAGGGTAAAAAGTGTAGTACTGCACTTATCTGTGTTAATGCTGACGCACCATCTATTAGCCCATAAGGTTAGGGCATCAATAGCTCTTTGTATTTGTTTAGTGGCCACTGTCGCATGTTCTTCTGTGCACCAGATCACCAGGTCGTCAGCATACATTGCCACTTTGATCCCGTGTGGTAGTTCAGCAACTAGGTCATTGATGTAAACCAAGAAAAGTGTGGGCGACAGGACTCCTCCCTGGGGGACTCCATGACGCAGTAGAACCTTCTTGCTCTTGCGACCATCTAATTGTACCCTGGCTCTTCTATTATGCAGGTATGCTTTTACCCATTTGTACATTCTTGAGCTAACCCTGCAATTTCGCAATTTCTTTAGGAGCCCTTCTTTCCAGACCTTATCAAATGCTTTTCTGAGGTCTATCCATGCTGCTAGTACCAGTTTCTTATCTTGGAAGGCATCCTCAATCTCTTGGGAGAGGTAGGTTGCCTGATCTTCAGTAGAGTAGCACTGTCTGAAACCTGCTTGCTGTGATACCAGAAGGTTTTCACTTTCAAGGTACCACTGCATCCTAAGATTGATAATGCGTTCCATTGTTTTGCATAGACAGCTTGTGAGGCTGATGGGCCTGTAGTTGGAGACTGTGTTGCCATCTTTTCCTGATTTGAGGAGTGGTATCATTATTGCTTCTCTCCACGCCTGTGGTACATTACCCGTGGACCAGCTTGTGTTAAAGATCTGCAGTAGCTTTGCTCTTGCTGCAATTCCTAGGTTTCTAATCATTTCATTGGACACTCCATCAGCTCCAGGGGACTTTTTCATTTTCAATTTGGATATTGCATGCTCCAGTTCTCTCATTGTGATTGGTGCCTCCATGACTTCAGGTATAGGTTCGCCTTGTCCAATGTTTTGCTGGTTCTCTCGAACCTCCTGTTGTTTGTCTGGGCTGACTTTGATGTTATTGTCTTCTGCAAAGGAATCTGCAAAGTAATCAGCTGCATGTTTACCTGTTAAAATGTTTCTATCTTTATAAAGTGTGATCCTGGTATTTCTCCCTGTACCTTCATCATTTAGTTGTTTTACAAGTTTCCATAATTTCCTAGTATCTCTTTCTAGGTTCAGCGACTCTGTTTTTTCTTTCCAGCTACTCCGTCTGGCTTGTAACTTGGCTCTTTGAAATTTAGCCTTTGTTTGCTGATATTTGTTGTGATGTTCTTGGCTAGGTCTGTTCTCAGCCTGCTGTCTAGATGTTTCCATCTCATTTTGCAGCTTTTCCAGTTCATCATTCCAGTAGGGTTTGTAGTTTTTGCGTGCCCCCCTGGGTATGGTTTTACTAGCAGCATGTAGTATACATCTATTAAATTCACTCACTGCTTTATTGATGTCTTTGTCCAAGTTCATGTCCTTAGCTAGAACACTGGTTAAATGCTGGTACATTTTCCAGTCTGCCCTCTTATAGTTCCACCTAGTGAGCGTGCTGCTGTCCTTGGTAAATTCATTGTGGATTTCCAGAAATACTGGTCTGTGGTCACTACCCCCAAGCTGCTTTCCAACGACACGTGTGATGTTCCATTCCAGGCCTGGTGAGTGGAATGCCAGATCTGGTGTAGAGGTGGTGTGCCATGCTCTCGAGTAGAAGGTTGGTGAGTCAGCTGGCTGGTTAATAAGGATGAGATTATTTTCATCCTGCCAGCTCTCAAGTTCCTCACCTCTCTTGTCGATATGATCGTAGCCCCAGCTCTGAGAGTGGCTGTTGAAGTCACCACACACCATAAGACTCTCTTTATCTGGAATTGTGTCTAGTGCCAATGGTTTATCATTTGGGCAGTAGTAGTTCAGGAGATGGAATTCTGCACTGTCTGTTTTTAGGGCTATGTTAGATGATGCGTTCATAGATCTAGACTTAGGAGTAAACATCATATATCGCATAAATGGAAAATTGTTCAACCTTTGGCGGCTCCAAGCAAAAACCAGAGTCAAATCACAAACAAGTAGGAATCTCTTATTTGCTGATGACTGTGCCCTAAATGCCAACTCTGAGGCTGATCTACAAATTATTATAGACAGATTCTCCAAAGCCTGTACCAACTTTGGACTTTCTATAAACACAGAGAAAACGGAAGTCACGTTACAACCAGCACCTGGCAAGTTGTCTCGAGCCCTGCACAAAGGTAAATGGTGTAGCACTGAAAGTTGTGAATAAATTCATATACCTAGGTAGTACATTATCATAGGATACCAACGTTAATAAAGTGTATACAAGGATTGTCAAAGCAAGCAACACTTTCGGCAGATTGTACGCAAATTTTTGGCGTAGAAATGGCATTAACCTACATACTAAGTTGAAAGTTTACAGAGCAGTGGTACTTCCAGTGCTGTTATACGCTAGCGAAACATGGACTGTATAAACGTCATGTGAGGAAACTCAATCACTTTCACGCAACTTGTCTCAGAAAGGTTATGAGCATCAGATGGCAAGATAAGATTCCAGACACCACTGTCCTTGACAGATCTGGTATCCCCAGCATTGACGCTATCCTGATACAGACACAGATTCGTTGGGCAGGTCATTTGGTAGGTATGCCAAACTATCCTTGTTAAAGATACTTATGTATGGTGAGCTAGAGAAGGGTAAACGATCTCAAGGTGGCCAAAAGAAGAACTACAAGGACTCGTTAAGACCTCACTGAAAGTGTTTGAAATAGACCAAGACACATGGGAAGAACTTGCACAAAATATATCTATATGTCGTTCTACAGTCAAAAAGAGCGCACCATACATCAACAGCGAAGAGTAGCTAGAAAGTCACGGATATACCAAAATCCGCCTACATTGGTTATTCCATGTCCGAACTGTCCAAGAACATTTACAGCTCGAATAGGGCTCATTAGCCATCTACGAACTATTAAGCATGGTCATAATTCTAACTGAATTTTCAAAATGGATGTAAAAAATGGTCATCATCACTTGTGAAGAACGAACATACATATAGTGGTTGTGGAATAAGCCATTGGTTTGACGTGACTGATTTATTTGTTGTTCAATACTAGTGACGGGAGGGATTATTTTGGCCGTTATATATATACAAAAATAACACTGTCGTCGCTACATTATAAGCTTAAATTTTCACGTCTGTTAGTTATTTATTTTTTTAAACGTATTCAGAAACTGAATCATATCAAAATATCTATACTATAAAAACAATATTCGCATCTATTCTATTTATCTCTTTTTTGTGTGTTTTATTCTTGTCCAGACATTGTTTCTAGTATATGTGTGTGTCTTTGTGGGGGTGGGTGAGTGTGTGTGTGTGATATCTACTTCCATAACTATGTGCTTTTGGTGTTAGGTGTGGGCTTCGCAAAAACAACACGCAGGCGGACCATATTTGGCTCCTTTATAGTTTGACTCATTTGACAACCTGTGGCGCTCGCATAAAATATTAAACGTTCTCATGTGCTCCGACAAAGCTGAACATTGATATGATTGAATGACCGTATTACCTCTGACATATGGCGCAGTGGTCTAACGAATGTAAATATTTTATTTAGTCTTGACATACTGAGTAATAGAAATTAACATTATTGAATTTTATCGGCGTGCCCTCTGTTTCAATCGAAGTTTACAAAGTAATTAGCATGTTACTATTGTGTTTCTGTTATTTATTTCAGTTTTTGAATCCATAAAATGAACCATTTCGCTTTCATGTCTCCCGAAACTTAATGTCAATAATTAGAAATGCGAGATTACGCACCGTTCATAAATACGAAATTTTTAGCACTCGAACATACGGTCTGGATAGTCATGTCAATAGTGCGACGGACTCAAGTGCCATCGATTGGTGTTCGTTCTATAGAGACGTTTATTTTCCCCCGCTACATTATAAGTAAAATGTTCGCCCTTATTCAATTTTTTTGTTTGTTTGTTTGTTTGTTTTGTTTTTGGTGTTATTATTGGGCTGCACCGGGAATTGCTTCTAGAAAAATAGAACATATGTGAATTTTTTCTACATTTACAGGAATGTGGACAAACCCCGTTCTCTCTTCCCCCCCCCCCCCCAATATAAATAAACATGTATCTAAAATCCAGACTACATATCTGTATCCTCTGATTTTCCACTCCACTATCTTATTTATTATACAAGACTCGTATTATATGTTAGAATATGGAATAATTCGCAGAAAAATATTCGCATCTATTCTAATTTTTCTTTTTTTGTTGTTTTGTTCTCGCTCGGCCATATTCTCGCAACTTATCTGTACACTAGAGTTACACATACGCAGAGATCCGCGGTAAATACTCACCAATGTAAATGAATGCAGTCCTCACAAACTTTGTAGAGACTCCAGTAAATGAGTTAGTTAGTTAGTCAGTCGTTGGATCAACGTCATTGCACTCCGGACAAGCACATAGGTGCTCAAATCTCTCATTGAGTGTAGCCGCCATTACACGTTGACTGACGGTCCCAGTACGCAGTTGATTGACCATCATTCTTTCTTGCCCACGAAACCGCTCCGTTCTAGCGACACCACATTTCAAACCAAATTCCTTTATTCTAGTCATGGAACAATACAGTCATTTGCTCATTTGTTTACCAACAACAATGAAGGTCACTTTACGCATACAGGAATTATTCACGGCATCCAGCCACTGTTCCAGAATGCCGAATTGTCACAATCATGCTTATCGAGTCACTGAGTATGCAGGCATGATCGCTGATAGTCTTCGAGCAGACCCCATTGCAAAGCCGTGGTTACTGCCATAACCTCCATTGTCATGCTGCTTGTCGTCTGAGCGAAAGCACCACTTTCCTCTTTGATGGTTACTTCTTTCCCCCCCCCCCCCCCACCTCCACCTTTGAGCTGTGAAGGCCAAGGCACTTCTGATGTGTCACTCAACCGAACCATCTGTATATACAATCATATCATCTTCCCTGGAATTTTCACCGATCAGAGCGACACTGTCGGACACCATTCCCTGCATTCTCTACTGAGTGTTATTATTACTTTGAAGGTAAATGAGACACAAGGGAAGAAGTTGCGAATCAGGTTGGCAGTGTTGCTTTCCAGGAATATATCTCTTGTCGTTTCTATTTCATCCTTAAACCAGAACAAGATTTCTTATTGTAACAAGATATTGTGTACAAACATTTATTTTTTTTTGGAACCTACTTCTTTTGTTGTTGTTTTTTTCTCCTTTTGGATCTACTTCAGATTGAGAAGAGGTCCCATAGAAGGAGTGCGGTAGCCTATTTGGATCTACTTCAGATTGAGAAGAGGTCCCATAGGAGTGCGGTAGCCTATTTGATACTATACTTGCTTTCTATCACTGGGTTACAGCGTGCCAGGTTCGAAATTACGCCCGAAAAAAATCAATCCGGATTATGATTTCTCGCTTGACACGACCACTCCTCCAGTCGACTCATCTATAAATGAGTACCTGACGCATGAGTTAGGGGAGGTAAAGACAGCAAGGAAGGGAACTGGCAACCCCACCTAATAGTTGCTGCGGCTTAATACATTTATCTTCACCTCCGACGGCAGGTTACTGCCATGTGACATACCTTTACCTTACCGTAGAAGAATATTGAGAATGGGATGGGCAACTTTAAAAAAAATTATAGTTAAAAAGTGCTGAAAGATTCAAATATGAATCAGGGGTTAATTATTTTTTTTAAGCACGTTTATGAGACATTGAGGTTTTTGAAGAACATGCAGCAGACATAATGAAGAGAGCAATATCGTGAGATAATATTAGATGGTCTACCGTCGCGACATGGCAAAGAGTCAATAAGTGTCCCAGTAAAAGATAGAGACAGAGAGTTGTAGAGATCCTTAATCGTATACGTCATCCAGCACGACACATGATGATGATGATGCCAGATCAATAAAACTTTTCTTTATATTATATATCTAAGCTGTTTTCTTTTTCCACATGTCGTTGAAGGCTGACTTTCTGCCACCTGTGGAAAAAAGAAATCTCCATTGTCACATAAACCGCTATTGAAAAATTTCCTGACAACCTAACCAGAAAGGCGTCGGAATCTATGACGTACAGAAAGAGATGAGATGGAAAATGAGACACTCCTGCAGGAAAACAGTGGAGGAAGAGACCACTCCTGCAGGAAAACAGTGGAGGAAGAGACCAACTTAATCAGAACCACGTGGACTCAATTGAAGACGACAGCACAGCACATACATCTTTAGAGAGCCAATAGTTGAAGTCATATGTTTCACAGGGAACTGAAAGCAAATAGTCACATGTTTAAAACAAAAAAGGACATGTAATCGATGAAACAGCAAAATAATATAAGAAGCATAACTAGTTTAATCATTCACTATGTAATGGTGGTTGTAGAAATCAGAGTTTGTAAACTTTTGTGATTTATTCACTAAAGTAAAGTTGGTTATACTCGTAGAAATAAGAGATTTTAGACTAATGATTAGTTCCTAAAGTAATGATGGTTATATGAGTCAAAGGTTGTAGATTGGTGATTAATTCCTAAAGTAATGATGGTTATAGGAGTCAAAGTTTGTAGACTAGTGACTTATTCCTAAAGTAATGATGGTTATATGAGTCAAAGGTTGTAGATTGGTGATTAATTCCTAATGTAATGATGGTTATAGGAGTCAAAGTTTGTAGACTAGTGACTTATTCCTAAAGTAATGATGGTTATATGAGTCAAAGGTTGTAGATTGGTGATTAATTCCTAAAGTAATGATGGTTATAGGAGTCAAAGTTTGTAGACTAGTGACTTATTCCTAAAGTAATGATGGCTATATGAGTCAAAGGTTGTAGATTGGTGATTAATTCCTAAAGTAATGATGGTTATAGGAGTCATAGATTGGTGATTAATTCCTAAAGTAATGATGGTTATAGGGGTCAAAGGTTGTAGATTGGTGATTAATTCCTAAAGTAATGATGGTTATAGGAGTCAAAGTTTGTAGACTAGTGACTTATTCCTAAAGTAATGATGGTTATATGAGTCAAAGGTTGTAGATTGGTGATTAATTCCTAAAGTAATGATGGTTATTGGAGTCATAGATTGGTGATTAATTCCTAAAGTAATGATGGTTATAGGGGTCAAAGGTTGTAGATTGGTGATTAATTCCTAAAGTAATGATGGTTATAGAAGTCAAAGTTTGTAGATTGGTGATTAATTCCTAAAGTAATGACGGTTATAAAACAAAGATGAAATTGGTGAATAGACAATATAGAACTAGAATGTGTAAATAAATTCTAACATTTCGGAACAACTATAAACAGTTCCGGAGACTGTTCAGTCGAGATTAGAAGACTCGCAATTGCAACACTCAAATTAACACAAATAAGAAATCTGTGGCAAAGTAGTAATAACGACACTAAAATAACGCTATTATGTATTTTCTCAGTGGCAGCATATGGATATGAGACTTGGACTTTAAACAAGACAATATCCAGAAGAATAAATTCATTTTAAATGAAGTGCCACAGAAAGATCGTACGAATATTATGGACAGAGAAAAAGAACATAGAAATTACTGAACCTAAATAAAGGGTAACTTCTAAATACCATCATACGAAGGAAGCTACAGTATTTTGGACACTTAAAGCAACATTATGGTATCAAAAGGCTGATTCTGGACGGCACAGTGGCAGGCGAGAGAAGAAGACCAAGGAGACGATGGGCGGATGACATCGAAGAACGTATGAACATGTCTCCGATCAATGCAGGTCTGCTTTTCCAGGACAAAGAGGTGTTCGAAGTATCCACGACGAAGACAACGTTCTGGAAATAATATGTCACGTGATATATAATGGTGGTTATATAGTGGTTGTTGAGAGTTTGGTGATTTATCCCTAAAGTAGTGATGGTTATAGGCAAGAGATTGTCGATTTTGGTGATAAGTCCTGATACGCGTGCGTGTGTGGTTTCAAAGTAATGTAGAAATAATTGACATTTTCTGGGGTTTCTTTTAGCCAGACCAAGCTGGATCTTATCATGCCTCTCATTAAATCAATCGATTAGTTACCTCACCTGGCCAATGTACCGTTCATTGCGTTGGTCTTACCTGCACTGCCAGAGAGGCGGTGTTGGAAACTCGCTGTGTTTTGATGTTACCAGTCTCATATCAGCCGAAGCTCTCTTATTTCCCTCTTCTCCCTTACTTTAATCACTCACTCATTCCAGCCAACCCATTCTTATTGTATCTGACTTGGTTGATTGCTGATTGGCCGTTCGTGTCAGTGTGTACGGGCGTGCGTCTGACAGAGAATGCGTGCGTGCGTATAGTAACCGTCGCCATGTCGTATCCTGCTTGGACCACCCCTCAGCAAGATCGAACTTGCACCACGTTCGATCTCTGACCCAACCGATTTCCCCCCCCTCCCCCCAACCTTACCTAATATTACTTGTCGCTCGCTGCAAGAACCGTTATAGGTGTCAATTTAAATATCACCTTCACACTTGTACATTCCAGCTTCTATGATAGGGGGACTACACTTGTTATTTATTTATGAGTTAAATAAGTGCATATACTTAAAGGATATTATTTTCCCAATTACCATCCGTCCAGTATGATTAAAATGGAAAGGCTAGGATTCACAACGTATAGGGTGAGTTTTGCTAATCAATGCAGTTGGTTGACATGTGAACACACTTTCTCAATATTCATTATCTCATTTCTTGTCATTTTCAAACCAGTTTTGCTCTGACTGGATACTATGCAGGTTGCTTGGATTCCGAGTATGACATCGTAACGTGACCGGATTCTTAAGATGTAATAATTTGTTTATTGACGTAACAAGTTTGTAATAAAGTGACATCGTACTGGCAACTATAGATATGCATTTCAAAGTAACCAGTTTGTAGTAAAGTGACATCGTACTAGCAACTATAGATATGCATTTCAAAGTAACCAGTTTGTAGTAAAGTGACATTGTACTAGCAACTATAGACATGCATTTCAAAGTAACCAGTTTGTAGTAAAGTGACATTGTACTAGCAACTATAGATATGCATTTCAAAGTAACCAGTTTGTAGTAAAGTGACATTGTACTAGCAACTATAGACATGCATTCCAAACGATATCACATTATACTTTCAATAGTAAAATATTGATGTACAGACCTAAATACTTGATCAGTTTTCCTCGATCAAATTCAGACGGTATTTCATACGTATTTGTTTGCGTTCGATCTCAAAGTTGCTCCGAATCTCTCTTATAACAGGACAATTGTCCTACTTGATTTCTAGTAGGGTGTACCACAGAGAACTCAAATTCACTGTGATTTGCGCCTATAGTCTGACATCAGATTTCTGAGACACAATTGTATTATTTTTTACTGCCAGTGTTAGTGTATAAGTGGTGCATACTTCTGCGTTCATTCTTAAAATCCTGCAGACAAACAGGATGTAGTAAAGACAACGGAATGTTGTGTGCACAGTTTACATTTTGCCTGCGGATCTGCGTTTTTAAGGCCTGGCACATCTGACTAGAACAGTCTCTGTCACGGATGGAGCAGCCAATACCTTCGCAAAACCCCCTTAGTCGCCTCTAAAGACGTTCATGACAGGTAGATGTATCACTATTTTATGCTTCCCTTTCGAACCATGACAATACACGGACGAGTGGTTCATACATATCACAATAGTAGTAGCAAAAACAGTATTACATACACGATATTCTTCTATCATTGATTGATTATTTGTACAATTATGAAGTATACTCTGTTTGTTGTTGCTTCTCTGTATACGTAAGCTGTTGACACCGTTATCTATTACACATAATCCACCTGTTACCTGGTAGGTAGAAAGAATTCTTGATTCTTGATTAGAAACTGGCCTCACAGCACGTGGGACATTCCCATAAGTGCTCCGCCCTCTGTTCCAGCAGCCATCCGGCTCGGTGTTTCAAGTCTAATGCCGCCGAAACAGACGTCGACATCAGGGTACAGCTCTGGCCCTTGCGACATGTTTCTTTATTGTTCCGCCCACCAACTTCGTGCCCGTAACTAGTTCAAGCACAACATCGGCCTGTCGGAACAACATGGTAACTGTTATCGAAGGTTACGACTACGGGATTGTATAGATGACGTGCCATGAAGCTTCTATAAGAAGATAACCTCAATATAAAGGCATGTCATCTATTAAAGTTTTCTGTTGCATGGTTGGTTTGTCTAGTGAGCCATTGGTAAGACTCACATCCGCAACCGCATGCGCAGAACTATCGAAATAAACTTCAAGCATACAATATTTTGGTCGTATTAAAAGAAATGATCAAGTTAAAGACCTTATTTGAAGGTGACTATGAGGGACGACGAGAAAGAGGATATGATACAATCTATCAGATTGCACGGCACAGTACAAGTCGACGCTACTACATGTTTAATTCTTTTCCCTTGTCTATGTTTGTAAATAATAGCCACTGGAAAGATCAAGGGGAGAAGAGATAGGGAACGACAAAGAGAAAAGTTGCTAGATGGACTAATATTGTGGCACGGTAGAAGTTCACCAAACGAGCTTATTGACAGCACAAGAGACAAGAGAGTTCGTGGAGAAATATGATCGCCTCCGCCATTCAGCATGGCACTTGATTGATTGATGTTTGTAACTTTCATGTTCATCATTATATAGTTGAAATATTTATTTATTTAGGATTGGGGTTAGGGTTAGTTATGTAAAACACAATTATCCTAACCCGAACCCTACATTAATTAATATTTAAATTATTAAATGATGAACATGAAATTTACAAACGTAGACAAGGAACATAACTCTACTTTGTGAGAACATGAGCTAAAACACGAAAAAGACACAGACGCCCAAATCTAAATAAATTTAACATCTGTATTAAGACAAAATTGTTTAAGGGTACCAAACTGCAACATATAGCGATTTTTAAAGGCGTACCTATCTCAATCATTTATGGTGCAATATCTTATTGTAGTGACTTGAATGTCATTTTCACCACAACAATTAGCGCCATTGAAATGCATAGCGACAAGAGTATGCGATCTGTGATTAATGACATGAAGATTTTGGCAGAAATGGTCATTTAGTCTGTTGCCAGTTTCACCTATATATTTCATGTGATCATGTTTACAAATGATGACGTTACGGGATTCTCACGTAAAGACATTGTCGATAGTGAAAGTATCCTTAGGAAATGACACTATCCGCACTACATAAGCACATGTGTAGCAACGTCGGAGTCCACGATGAACCATGCCAAAATTATCTGTAACAGTAGCCCTGGGGTGACAGGACCTAATATGTCCCTAAGATGTCTGTAGTTGCAGCGATAGACCTGGAAGATGCGTACAATAGAGTTAGTTACACCCATCTTATCGACATGCTAATGGAACAAGATATCCACCCCTGGATCATACGATGGATAGCAAATGTGCTAATCTGTAGAAAATTCGCTCTGAGGTGTGGATCCTGGACCCTTGAGATCAGAACAATAACAGCTGGTCCACTATTAGGATCTCCTCTATCCCCAGTACTGTTTAATGTATACACTTTGAGAATTGCTCAATTGAAAACATCTAGCAATTGTAGAGTTCTAACATACGCTGATGATATCCTACTATACAACATGGGCAGGAACAGAACAGATATCGCTGACATTGTACAGAATGGACTAGATCAATTGTTGATATGGTGCAGAACATACAACGCTGTGATCAATCCCTCGAAACCAAAGGTCGTCTGATACTCCTTAAATGATAATCTGGTCAATGACACACTGCCCGCTGTTAGTTGCACGGGCTCATTCATCGAAAGAGAACAGGACCTTAAATATCTTGGAATAATATTTGATAGAAGTCTCTCATTCAACAAGCACGTCACAAATATGATTCAGAAGGCTAAGAGAGGGATCAGTGTTATCAAGGTTATGGCGACATTCGACATGCAGCAATGGGTACTTTTTCTGCTTCTGCAAGTTATGGTGCTCTCTGTCATAGATTTTGGCCTCGGCCTACTAACTTTGTCACAGACACAAGTCGATAGATTGGAAAAAGTCCAAAATGAGGCAATGAGAGCGGTACTGGGGTGTACTAGAGATACACCCATCTCTGCTATGAGATTTCTACTTGATCTCCACAGCATTATATTGCGACATCAGGTAGCACAAGTTAGGTCGTACCTTAAAGTTACAGAATACAACCACCATCCATTTTGCCAACGTCTAGATGAGTCAAAGGGAAAACGAATCAAGCGTGGCAGATCATGGATTGCAGAGGCTGAAGACACACTGCTAAAAGTATATGAACTGGAAGAAATAGGAAAGGGCAGTGAATGGGTGGAGGTAGACACTGAGAAGAAATCACTGACTAAAGTAATAATACAACTAGATACATCGTGTCGAAAATGGATGGGTGTCAGGGCCCAGATTACAGTGCATGAAATCGCCCAGCTAAACTTGAAACCACAAGACATAATTATATACACAGATGGCTCCGTTAACAGAAACACAAACAAAAGCGGTTGGGGTTTTGTTGCCTACAGAAACGGCCTGACGTTGTTTGAAAAATCTTCAGCATATTCTACTGTCACATAGAGCATGAGGATGGAGATAGAGGGAGTTACAACAGTACTTAATTGGTTGATAACTGATACATCAACACACTCGGTAATACTCACAGACTCTCAAAGCATGTTGCGCAAGATAGAAAAGTTCATGCTAAGAAAATAATGGTGGGACTTATTGAACAAATAAGTTTACGAATATACTGCCCTGGTCATGCTGGGGTCAGAGGAAACGAGAGAGCTGACATATTGGCAGGCAATACGGCGATAGACGGCACAATGCTGAGAAGAGATAAAGCAGACTTAATGAAGGCAGTAATAAATGCATTTCGAGATGCATATGATGTCAATGAGGTTGAGAACGTACACATACAGAGAATGTTAGAACTGGGAGTATCTAGAGGTGAGGGAAAGAAAAGTACATTTTTTGGAAAGTTCCGAAGACCACACAATCAACACCTGACCGGGAGTCTACATACACTGGGATGGCTGCTGGAACGGAGGGCAGAGCACTTATGAGAATGTCCCGCGTGCTGCGAAGCCAGTTTCTAATCAAGAAGAATCAATCAAAAATCCAGCTGTCGCTAAGATTTTTGTCACGTTTATATGCAACCAGAGGAAAGTCATGGAAAATGACACGAGTTTGAGGATCCAACCGAAGAAGGGAACAATGTTTGAACACGACTCCACGTACCGTAGATTTACGGGAATCGAAATTGAGGATGCGTTTAACTCTATCAGAAGTGGAAGTACCATGAGTATTAGTCAAGGTACCATGGTCAGAGAATTTACAAACACGAAGCAAATCCGATGAAAGGACACTGTCAGGGTATTATCGCCAACGAAAGAAATCCATCAGAGAGGATTTATCAAGAAGGTCGATATCTTTACATAAATCACTGACTAAAGTAATAATACAACTAGATAAATCAGATATGTCGATATTAGATATGTCGATATCTTCACTACATAAGCGAAGAAGTTGGGAGAATGGCAAATGTACACTATGTGCACCGGTATAGGTATTACTGAGATTCCTGAGGCGAAAATGTCTCGTTTCACCAACTTTTTCAACCAGTTTAACCATACTATTCAATTAACATCTGACATATCTACTACATCTGTCAACTTTTTCTGACATTGTTGTCACAATTCATACCTCTTACCGTAGCACATCTGACATATCTACTACATCTGTCAACTTTTCTGACATTGTTATCACAATTAATACCTCTTACCGTGGCACATCTGTATACTACAAACCTACTCATGCATATAGTTTTGTGATTTATACTTTAATCCGAATTGTGATATCTCGCCTGACTCGGGCGCCTCTCCACTCGATCCAGCTGTAAATTGGTGCCTGACGCGTGAGTTAAGGAAGGTAAACACAAAAAGGAAGGGAACTGACCGCCCGCCAAATAGATGCCGCGGCGACTTAGTACATAAAGAATTGTTTTAATCCGCGACGGCAGATTGCTGCAATGTGACCTACCTTTGGAAGTTATAGAGAACAGTAATGTATACATGGAAGTTATGAAGAACGGTGGCTGATTTATAGCATCTATCGCCCGTGTGTTGCCGGGGCCAAAAGGGGAGCAAAGAATAGCAACACTGTTTACCTTCCACGCATGTCGTAAAAGGCGACTAAGGAGGTTATGGAATGTAGTTGGCTGTCCCATCCCATATAAGGTCAGTGACGCAAAGCCATGCTGAAGTCGGATGTGTCAGGCCGAAAGGCGCAGATATCGCCGCAGTAATGTAAAGCAGGACACAACGCATTCTGTTCTCCGGACTACATCCTGCTAATCTGCAGGAGTTTGAGAACGAACGCAGAAGAAGAAGAAGAATAGCATCTATTATGGTATGCGTGGTTACGTGTAAAAAATAGCGATTGCACTCAACGTATTACCGCATTTTCTCGTATCGTCGTGGTCTCCGTGGTGTAACGGCTATAAGCAATTTTCCTTGTCTTCACAATGAGCAGGTTCAATGTCGAACCATACAGTTTTGTTTGTAAGTGCATTTCCCCCCCCCCCCCCGGTTGTTGTTGGGGATTATATCTTTAAACTACGGAGTTTCCTCCTCTGAGTGGCATATGACGTGATGTTGTGTTGAAATGGATCGAATATCCATGTAAAAACCGAGTCAATTCTCTACAACTTTTGAGATATTGTTTTTCGCCCATTGTCTACACTGACAAGTTATCGTCATAAGACACATTGTCTTCACTGATAAGTGTTATCTCAATGTTGTAATCAGCTTTACTTATAAACATATCTTCTATAAGGGTGGCTTCGTATTTGTTCAATTGACCTAGTCATTGTACTTCAAGACCCCCCCCCCCCCCCCCGGTCCTTATATCTTTCGAAATCTGAATAGCTCGCGAAAGTACACTTTTAGATCTTCAGACTAAACGCAGGTCACAACAGTTAGATGTCATTTTCAGTCAGATAGACACTTTTGGTGTGTACGATTGTGGCAGGGATAATATACAGATTTGAAATTCACATAACAAGACTCGAATCAGATAATGTTTATGAGTCACCAAACGCTAACTGTGCGACACAAATCATTTTTACCATTTCGGTCAGCGAAACCCAAAACAAGAATACTGAGTTTAACAAACGCATATATGAAACGTCACTCTGTATCCATTGATTGAGTACGAATATGGTATGTAATGGCATGATTTCCCTGGCAAGTCTATGCATGTTGACATATATGAACACAAGAGAATTGGTTTATCAGGTGGGTCACCGGGGGTGGGGGGGGGCTGGGAGAAAAATGTACAAATATCGGACCAGAGTTTTGACCCTAATTCCAAAGACCCATCATCCACAAACTTCGACCCAGACCCAGAAGCCCATTCTGTAAAAAACAAAAACAACAAACAAAAAAAACAAAAACAAAAAAAAAATCAAGAATTCGAATCCTGCTTCCCATGTCACAGAATTCCCCATCCCCCCTGTCATGTTTGTGCAGTAAAAGTAGAAAATACAACATGATTTGTTTCACATATTTAGATTCATTCATTCATTCAATCATTCATTCATTCATTCAATCATTCATTCATTTATTCATTCATTTTCCTTTTGCGCTGAAGTTAGCGCATAAGGCATAGGTCATATCACTCCAATTATGTCTGTTCAAAGCTATTCTGTGCAGTTCTTGAATAGTATGGATATTGGTTGTTTTACTTTCTCTAAGTATTGTTCTTCTGAGTGTTTCTTTTGGTCTACCCCTGGCCTTTTTGCCTGTAGGTATTCATTCAAGTGATTGGTGTATTCTGTTGATGTCTGTGTACGGGCGTGCGTCTCAAAAATTAAACTTTTAGATACATGTTTCCAAATCAAACAATTTAGTTGCTGTATAAAAATAGGACTGCTACCGTAATCGTGTGTCAACCCCCATCCCTTTCTTGTCAACAACTGTCAAATATTTTAATACATCCCTCTCCCCAATTGTTGACGTAATTTATAGACAACTCCCCCTCACTCAAAGTGCACCCACGCATACATTTGGTCATTGAATGTGAACATCTTGTGATGAGGTACGCTCCTTGCTACCGCAGGCGTGAGTCCAGTTTTGCTACATCATAAGCTTACAACCATACACAAAAAAAGAAGTACGCGGTTGAGATTGATGCTCGTAAGTAGAACATAAAGTTGCTCCGCCCGCGCGTGTGCCGAGGGTACCTGCTGTTGATGATATTTGAGTGTTGTCCTTGTAGGGATTCTGATTTTTAAGGTGTCATCAGTAAATCTTCCCCCGCGTAGTTGACATTTCTTTGGGCCCAAGTGGTTGCTGGTTCCTTGGTAGTGAAGCCTTGTTTATACCTGAATTGGTGATCTTCCTAGCGTTGTGGTTAAGCTGTTCTCCGTGTATTTGAGAGGTCATGGGTTCTATTCCCGCTCCTGTCAGTTTTGTGGGCACGGTGTTGTTTTCGATAATCCACAGATAATCCCTGTGGATTATCGCTTGAAGCTACGGATTTACGTGTTATGAGTGATACGGCACGCAGCGCGTGCCGCTCATTTGAGAGTTACGGATTACATATAGGAAACCGAGTACAATGAAGTCAATCCTCTACATTTTCCATTTTTCATAACTGAGTTTTTCGGAAATATCTGAAGATTATCTCATAAAGTTAAGAAGTTATGCGCTATGTGTTATACTCTTGGCAGGCAGCGTGCCACATCGTTGATATGTGTGTAGTATATGTATATATATAGGGAAATCTCAATACAATGAAGACAGTTCTCTTCGCATTGTGAGCATTTTTTTTAAAAGTTATGGATACTAGCGAGGCAAGTTAGTTGTGTTGAATCAGTGAGCCATGGGTACCACGAACGTTTTTTCGACAATTGAAAATTAGCCGCCGGTGTGTTATCGGACCCCTAAAGCGGAGTAAAGAATAGCAATAATGTTGCCCGCGACGGATGTCATACGATGCGACGTAAGGAGGTTTTCAAGTTAGTATCTCATAGAGGGTCATTGATGTGTACCACTGAAAGGGCAGACATCGCCGCCAAACTGTAAACATTACGTTATTTGGATTGTATCCTGATAACCTGCAGGAGTTTGAGAACAAACACAAAAGAAGAGATTAAATATTTATGATTCTACCCGAATTGATGTGTTTCCGTCTGATAAACCAGTAACTATTCTCAGGATCAAACGAGAACTGTTACGTCAATTCTGCGGAACTACTTCTATCCCACGTGGTCGCAGGTCTCTAGGTTAATTACTTCTCCAAGAATATCGTAATATAGTTTATGCTTATCGGTCAGTATTTCAGAAGTTTGCAATCAGAAACCTGCAATCGCCAATGCGTTCGGTCACGTTTTATAATTGGTATTCAGGACGCAGTCATTACGCTACTAATCTGCCGACATTTCGTCATATTTGTTTTCTTTGATTCACTCATTTTCCTTTATCTGATCGGATCTCTCCAATTCTGTCCGTTTAAAGTTATTCTGTACAGTTCTTGAATAGTATGAATATTTTCTGTTTTAATTTCTAAAAGTATTGTTCTTATGAGTGTTTCCTTTGGCTCTTCTGTCTGTTGGTATCCATGCATGAGATTGGTGGTGTATTTTGTTATTGTCTGAGTGTAGTACATGCCCGATGTAGAACCAGCGGCGTTTCATAATAACATCTGTGATGCAGTTGTGATGTGTCTCTTCTCTTATTTTCCCCCCGTTTGATTTGAATTCGCTCCAGTGGGTGTAAGCTATCGTACGAAAGCATTTGTTTTGGAAACACAAAAGTTTCTTTTCTGAAGATAAAGTTCTCCAGCTCTCACATCTATATGACAGCACTGGAATGAGGCATGAATTAAATAAGCGCATTTTCGTGGGTGTTTCTTTAATTAACATTTATCTAATTGTGATGGTCAATGTTACCAGTAACAGTTTTAGACATGGCTCCAGATTCTCTTTGGGGGGGGGGGGGGGGGAAACACACCCCCCCCCAAGCACATTTTTATTCCTTAAATATACGATACTTAAAAAGGTGGTTATTGACGGTTGAGACCATCTAACACAATTAATTAAACCTCGTTCGTTACAGTTTTGATTATTATTTGGCTTTTGATTGGTTGCTATTTACATAATTGGAGTCGCATGCCAAATATAGCCAATGCCAACCAATAGATTGTGGGGAAATTGCCTCCCTAGGTCATGTTCACGTTTTAGTTGGAAGGCATGTAGTACTGTCGATATCCACTTAAAGCTACAATTAAACAATACTTAATTGATATTTTAGTACAACAATGATATGTGTACGTGATATTTTAGTACAACAGTGATATTTTAGTACAAGTGATATTTTAGTACAACAGTGATATTTTTTGTACGTGATATTTTAATACAACAGTGATATTTTAGTACAACAATGATATTTTTTTGTACAAAAGTGATATTTTAGTACAAGTGATATTTTAGTACAAGTGATATTTTTTGTACAACAGTGATATTTTAGTACAAGTGATATTTTAGTACAAGTGATATTTTAGTACAACAGTGGTATTTTAGTACAACAGTGATATTTTTTGTACGTGATATTTTAATACAACAGTGATATTTTAGTACAACAATGATATTTTTTTGTACAAAAGTGATATTTTAGTACAAGTGATATTTTTTGTACAACAGTGATATTTTAGTACAAGTGATATTTTAGTACAACAGTGATATTTTAGTACAACAGTGGTATTTTAGTACAACAGTGATATTTTAGTACAACAGTGATATTTTAGTACAACAGTGATATTTTAGTACAACAGTGATATTTTAGTACAACAGTGATATTTTAGTACAACAGTGATATTTTAGTACAAGTGATATTTTAGTACAACAGTGGTATTTTAGTACAACAGTGATATTTTAGTACAACAGTGATATTTTAGTACAAGTGATATTTTAGTACAACAGTGGTATTTTAGTACAACAGTGATATTTTAGTACAACAGTGATATTTTAGTACAACAGTGATATTTTAGTACAAGTGATATTTTAGTACAACAGTGGTATTTTAGTACAACAGTGGTATTTTAGTACAACAGTGATATTTTAGTACAACAGTGGTATTTTAGTACAACAGTGGTATTTTAGTACAACAGTGATATTTTAGTACAAGTGATATTTTAGTACAACAGTGGTATTTTAGTACAAGTGATATTTTAGTACAAGTGATATTTTAGTACAACTGATATTTTTGTACAACAGTGATATTTTAGTACAACAGTGGTATTTTAGTACAACAGTGGTATTTTAGTACAACAGTGGTATTTTAGTACAACAGTGGTATTTTAGTACAACAGTGATATTTTAGTACAAGTGATATTTTAGTACAACAGTGGTATTTTAGTACAAGTGATATTTTAGTACAAGTGATATTTTAGTACAACAGTGATATTTTAGTACAACAGTGATATTTTAGTACAAGTGATATTTTAGTACAAGTGATATTTTAGTACAAGTGATATTTTAGTACAACAGTGGTATTTTAGTACAACAGTGATATTTTAGTACAACAGTGATATTTTAGTACAACAGTGATATTTTAGTACAAGTGATATTTTAGTACAAGTGATATTTTAGTACAACAGTGGTATTTTAGTACAACAGTGATATTTTAGTACAAGTGATATTTTAGTACAACAGTGGTATTTTAGTACAACAGTGATATTTTAGTACAACAGTGATATTTTAGTACAACAGTGATATTTTAGTACAAGTGATATTTTAGTACAACAGTGGTATTTTAGTACAACAGTGATATTTTAGTACAACAGTGATATTTTAGTACAACAGTGATATTTTAGTACAAGTGATATTTTAGTACAACAGTGGTATTTTAGTACAACAGTGGTATTTTAGTACAACAGTGATATTTTAGTACAACAGTGGTATTTTAGTACAACAGTGGTATTTTAGTACAACAGTGATATTTTAGTACAAGTGATATTTTAGTACAACAGTGGTATTTTAGTACAAGTGATATTTTAGTACAAGTGATATTTTAGTACAACTGATATTTTTGTACAACAGTGATATTTTAGTACAACAGTGGTATTTTAGTACAACAGTGGTATTTTAGTACAACAGTGGTATTTTAGTACAACAGTGGTATTTTAGTACAAGTGATATTTTAGTACAACAGTGGTATTTTAGTACAAGTGATATTTTAGTACAAGTGATATTTTAGTACAACAGTGATATTTTAGTACAAGTGATATTTTAGTACAAGTGATATTTTAGTACAAGTGATATTTTAGTACAAGTGATATTTTAGTACAACAGTGGTATTTTAGTACAACAGTGATATTTTAGTACAACAGTGATATTTTAGTACAACAGTGATATTTTAGTACAAGTGATATTTTAGTACAAGTGATATTTTAGTACAACAGTGGTATTTTAGTACAACAGTGATATTTTAGTACAAGTGATATTTTAGTACAACAGTGGTATTTTAGTACAACAGTGATATTTTAGTACAACAGTGATATTTTAGTACAACAGTGATATTTTAGTACAAGTGATATTTTAGTACAAGTGATATTTTAGTACAACAGTGGTATTTTAGTACAACAGTGATATTTTAGTACAAGTGATATTTTAGTACAACAGTGGTATTTTAGTACAACAGTGATATTTTAGTACAACAGTGATATTTTAGTACAACAGTGATATTTTAGTACAAGTGATATTTTAGTACAACAGTGGTATTTTAGTACAACAGTGGTATTTTAGTACAACAGTGATATTTTAGTACAACAGTGGTATTTTAGTACAACAGTGGTATTTTAGTACAACAGTGATATTTTAGTACAAGTGATATTTTAGTACAACAGTGGTATTTTAGTACAAGTGATATTTTAGTACAAGTGATATTTTAGTACAACTGATATTTTTGTACAACAGTGATATTTTAGTACAACAGTGGTATTTTAGTACAACAGTGGTATTTTAGTACAACAGTGATATTTTAGTACAAGTGATATTTTAGTACAACAGTGGTATTTTAGTACAAGTGATATTTTAGTACAAGTGATATTTTAGTACAACTGATATTTTTGTACAACTGATATTTTGTACAACAGTGATATTTTAGTACAACAGTGGTATTTTAGTACAAAGGATATTTTAATACAACAGTGATATTTGAGCAAATACACTGAGTTTAGTCAATTTATACTTATTTCTTCATTATTATTTTGCTTAATTACAACAAAATCACAATTTAATAATATGAAATAAGCCAATAGTAATTAATCCTTCTAACTGAGGTATTTTAATATGAAATAACCCAATATTGCGTCCTTTTAACTAAGGAATTTTAATATGAAATAACCCAATAGTAATGAATCCTAACTGAGGTAATTTAATATGAAATAACCCAATAGTAATGAATCCTTCTAACTGAGGTATTTTAATATGAAATAACCCATTAGTAATGAATCCTTCTAACTGAGGTATTTTAATATGAAATAACCCAATAGTAATGAATCCTTCTAACTGAGGTATTTTAATATGAAATAACCCAATATTACGACCTAACTGAAATATTTTAATATGAAATAACCCAATATTGTGTCCTTTTAACTAAGGTATTTTAATATGAAATAACCCAATAGTAATGAATCCTAACTGAGGTATTTTAATATGAAATAACCCAATAGTAATGAATCCTTCTAACTGAGGTATTTTAATATGAAATAACCCAATAGTAATGAATCCTTCTAACTGAGGTATTTTAATATGAAATAACCCAATAGTAATGAATCCTTCTAACTGAAGTATTTTAATATGAAATAACCCAATAGTAATGAATCCTAACTGAGGTATTTTAATATGAAATAACCCAATAGTAATGAATCCTTCTAACTGAGGTATTTTAATATGAAATAACCCAATAATAATGAATCCTTCTAACTGAGGTATTTTAATATGAAATAACCCAATATTACGTCCTAACTGAGGTATATTAATATGAAATAACCCAATAGTAATGAATCCTAACTGAGGTATTTTAATATGAAATAACCCAATAGTAATGAATCCTTCTAACTGAGGTATTTTAATATGAAATAACCCAATAATAATGAATCCTTCTAACTGAAATATTTTAACATCAACACATTTACAGTTCCAGTTGAAATAAAAAATGTTAATTATAGCTTGCTGCTTCTGGTTATACTTGTTAGTTCTGAGACATCTATAATGATAACTTCTCATTCATGTACATCATATTTATTATTGACAAAGATCTTGAGTTTGGAGTTAAACAATCTCTGCAGGCAATGACCTTCATGCACAACCAAGCTGTTCTGTTCTGTCCTATTCTATAGATAAATATCTCTTCTATCTATCCATCCATCCATCTTATGTTATCCTTTCCTATCTTATCTTGTCATATTATATCCTATTCTATCGTCATTGCCACTTCTGCCGTTATACGTTATGGAGGAAAGTTGTCCATGTTGGGTTTCATTGGCCATGGTCAGATTGTGTCTCTTTAAGTTTATTTGATTGTTTCCACATCTAGTGTGTGGTCTTCCTCTTGCTTTGTAACCTGTCGTCTGTTGTTGTATGCACAAAGGGCTTGTTGCATTAGTTACATTCTCTTGACGTTACCAAACTACAAAGTTTGCATCAAGCTATTCCAAAGATTACAAATATGACAGTTCTATCTTTGCATGGCTAGTGTTAGATTCAGAACTGTTTTATACAAATGATTATTTGTTTATTAAATGTTAGCTAAGCTTGATTTGATTTTCAAGACTATTAGAAAGTACACCTTCTACACAAGGTGAGGAATGTGGAATTCCATATATGTGCACATTAGAAGCACAAAACATACAAATTTTTTGACTGTTATCATGTTATTTTTTTGTAGTCTCAACTAAAATTCAGGCTGATTTACATCTATCAGAAGTTCAAATCTTGACAGAATAGCAAAATTGTAATCCGACATACACAATTGTAATCCGACATACACAATTGTAATTCGATGTGCAAAATTGTAATCCACAGTACACAATGGTAATCTGATGTGCATAAAACAAAAAAGGGTAAACATTAGCACACAGTGATTGTGATTGAAGTCTTGCTAATCAAGAACACACAAATCTGTATTTTCCTTTGTGTTACCAATGATTAACAAAACCTTCCATCATCCTGTGTTTCCATTTTCCTGTCTGCTACCAGTGATTAGCGCAACCTTCCATCATCCCGTGTTTCCATTTTCCTGTGTGCTACCAGTGACTAGCGCAACCTTCCATCATCCTGTGTTTCCATTTTCCTGTCTGCTACCAGTGATTAGTGCAACCTTCCATCATCCTGTGTTTCCATTTTCCTGTGTGTTGCCAGCGATTAGCAAAACTTCCATCATCCTGTGTTTCCATTTTCCGCCTGTCAAAAAAATCTTGACAATATGATGATTGTTCTCACTATTGGTCAAGCAGATTGCCAAAGCTATTTTCTAAAACAATTGCTGAGGACCCCTCTGCTAATAGAAGGATAGAAGAATTGCTGGTCATAAACACTTGCTTTGCAACCAACATCCGCATCTGCATGATCTGTTTTCTTCATTTGTGCCTGTAAATCAAAAACAGTTTCCAATTATAGTGACACAGTTTTGTTTGTAGCAAAAATGTATTCTTCTAAGTAGAATTTCATAATTATTTAGCAATTTATAAACAGCTGTAACAAAGTCACAACTTGTTAAATCTTCTGTCCCAATTAGGACATTAAGTCAAATTGTCTGTTTATGGAAAATATACTGTTGCGTTCTGCTATGAAATCCATCAACAAGTATCTACCAGTATGCATAAGCAATGTTATCTTGGTGATATGTCTCTTTTGGTTTGGTACAGAATTTGTCATTGTTTGGACATTACTTTTGGTATCGAAGTTGTACATTTCTGTATAATTGTATGTACCAATAATGATGATTTACTGGCATTAGTAGATACACCACTGGAGTGTTGTCAGGGCCAGAAAGGGGAACGGAGAATAGTAACATTGTTTATCTTCCATGCATATCATAAGAGGTGGCTAAAGAGGTTATGAGATGGAATTGGATGTTCTATTCCATATAAGGACAAGGTGATGCAGAAGCCACGCTGAAGTCAGATGTGTTAGGTTGAAAGGTGCATATATTGCATCTTTCCAAAGAAACTTTGGACTGCAAATCTGTAAATATAACACAGTTGAGGTTTGTTATGTTAACCTTTTGACAAGGAAGTCACTTGCATATTAGTTCAAAAGTTTTACATTTTTTGTTTTTCTACAGTTGAATCCGATACTAAACACAAACAGCCCATCTGGTATGAGTCCAGACTCTCAAACGAATATTATTGGCAGCACTGCATCAAGTCCATACGATGATGTAAGTAAAACATCTCTCATTACATTTAGTTATATGGGTTCCCATGGGAGTGCCTTAGACTAAGGGAATAAACCCCTACACAAAATCCTTACTGCCAAGCGTACTAGCACGAAAGTGTCTCAGGTCAAGAGACCCCCCTAAGGCATTGATGTTATATTGAACCATTTTCTGATATCTCCTGCAGTTCTGCTTGTTTCCAAGTGTGTTGGCATTGCCTTTCCCTTGGAACTAGTCAACAGAACCAAAAGGTGGTTAGTACAAATGGGCAAGACGCTTTCTGCATAAAATCTGCCAATCAAACAATTGAAAATTTTGAGGGTCTCATTTGCCCATTTGGGCTCCTGTGGGCAAGATTATCGTTCTGTGAACAGTGAAACTGGGACAATCCTGTATATTTTTTTGGTCTCTGCTGTTTGCTTTGTGCTTTTACTCTTGAATGACATTTTTACAATTTTCCATATGGTATATGTATTCAATTGTGTAGCGAAACTGCACTAGTTGTCCTGCATTTTCCAACTTCGACAGTGGGAAAGTATCCCATGATACCTACCTAAAAGTTGGTTTTCAGACGACCACCTGTATATAAGCTTTGTGTGCGGAATACAAAGAATATATTGTAACATTAAAAATGATATGAATAAGACACCATCCTGCTAAACACTAAATAAAGTATAAAGGCTACTATAAAATCATAACTATCAATGTTAAAAATAAATAGCTAACAATAAAACAACAAGGACAATTTTCCACGTCACCATCTTGTTGCAATTGTTAATTGTATTTCATTTTTCCGATTGTGAGCTTTAAAACTGTATACTGTATTCTCTGTTGCTTCATATTGGTACACAGTTTTACTGCAGCTCCACGTGATATGAGTGTCAACAGATTGTCATGTTAAGAGTGTGTGCCATGAACTTGATATGGGTGTCAACAGATTGTCATGTTAAGAGTGTGTGCCAAGAACTTGATATGAGTGTCAACAGATTGTCATGTTAAGAGTGTTTGCCAAGAACTTGATATGAGTGTCAACAGATTGTCATGTTAAGAGTGTTTGCCAAGAACTTGATATGAGTGTCAACAGATTGTCATGTTAAGAGTGTGTGCCAAGAACTTGATATGAGTGTCAACAGATTGTCATGTTAAGAGTGTGTGCCAAGAACTTGATATGAGTGTCAACAGATTGTCATGTTAAGAGTGTTTGCCAAGAACTTGATATGAGTGTCAACAGATTGTCATGTTAAGAGTGTTTGCCAAGAACTTGATATGTGTCAAGAGATTGTCATGTTAAGAGTGTGTGCCAAGAACTTGATATGAGTGTCAACAGATTGCCATGTTAAGAGTGTGTGCCAAGAACTTTCCCTAGCAGAACACAAATGGAGATTTTAACATTTTAACTCTATATGTCCACTGAGCCGCTAATATCTACATTTTGGAGACCCATTATGCCGAAAAGCCACTTAAATCTACATTTTAATATAA